>OZ010601.1:21131771-21164271 GCA_963932145.1 Acanthosepion lycidas
ATCATAGCCACTGGAACAACGGGCCTCAGTGACGAAGAGGTAGCTCAACAATATTCGATATAGGGCAGCTCTTCACAAACTCCGCCAAGTTTACTTAGTCCAACGGACTGTGCTCCCACGAGTACGTCTTCCATCCCCAAGCCGCCCCATCTAGAGAATTAGAACTGCTTATTTATGAACATTCAAATCCCTCTAATATAATTTCTATCATTTATATTAGGTGTATTTGAATATTCGTAAATAAGTAATTCATTGAGTCTAGAAGAATGTTCAAAAGAAAGCACTGGACGGCCGTTTCTTCCTATTATCGGAATCGAACCTGGACTTTACAAATTCAGCCGTGTAACTCATCCAAGTTTACTTAGTCCAACGGACTGTGCCCCCACGAGCCACGTCTTCTAGCCCCAGGCTGCTCCATCCAGAGCATTAGAAACCGGTCCAAGCAAGGATATACAGCTGATAGAAATTATATTAGGAAGATTTGAATAATCAAAATTAAGTAATTCATCGAGTCTATCTATATAAAGCTTCTAACTGTACTTTTTTTTATTTTTACTCTTCCTCATACTTCCTAGTCAAACAACCATTTAGACAAGGTAGCTTACTCGCTGACTTCCTCTGTCTCCCTTGCTTTTAATGTCTTGTGAGTATCAAATTGTCTAGAAATGTTCACTGTCTCTTCATTAATCTGCATATAAGTGTTCTTTTTGATACTAATTTTCTTAATACTTCCTCGTCTTAATTTCAATCTACACCATAGCAGTTAAAAATAAAAAAAATGTTTTTCTTCTACATGAAAAGACAACATGCAGCAAGAAGAGAAAACAAAATGGATGTCGTTTTATCTGTTTTAACTCAACCGCCATATTAACATCGCCTTGCACCAAAGTATTATTAATTTTTGATCGCTACAAAGTTCTATGGTAAGAAAAACTTTCTCTTATGACAACCAGATTGAAGATTTCCTGGGAAACTTTTTCAAATCTCAACTTACGGAATATTATTCAAAATGTATCAAAATCTGTTAAATAATGCTTTTTCTTTCGTTTAATTCATTTGCTGTAACCTTCACGTTGTACAAGCCCCGGGAGCCTGTTGAGGTAGAGGGTTACGTTAGGAACCAGCTTGTACGGACATGAGATGAAGATAATGGTTAATTTTAGACTTGAACAGGTTAAGATAGAATTGATCAATGGAAACATCATCTTGGGAGTCTGTTTAACAGAGTAATGGCTGGCGGGAAGAATCTGTTCGAGATGAACTTATTTCAAACCGATGTATGTTGAGTAGCATGGCGCATCCTTGACTTGAATTTTAGGACTGTCGGAACCAAGGAAAGTAGCACATCGGAGCACTTTCCTTAAAAGTAGCGACAGGGCAGCGAGGCTTTTGCCACATCCCGCCTGTGAGAAAGAGGTTCCAGGTAAAAAATAATTCAACTCGGAGACAGTTTTTAACTCTATCCGGGCTTGAAAGTGTGGTCTGTGCAGCTGCGGTCCAAATATGACAACAGTACTCTATTCTTGGCCTTACCTGGCTCTTGTAAACTCAGAGGATAACATGTGCAGTCATGTACTTACTAGAGCGGTACAGGGATCCGATCCTTTTTATCTGCATCGTTAACGATGGCTCGTATATAGAAGTTCTACTTGTGGCTAGGTGGAAATTTAAGGACTAATATATATAATATTATTTTACTTTATTTCTTTAAGAATAAATTTGAGAAACACGATAAGAAGTTATTTATGACTGAACCTGAATTTTGCTTGAGTTAGCAAAACAGGAGACCCTTTTTAGATTTTTCTTCTTCACAGTTTTTTTTTTTATATTAAAATTATATATTATCATTCGTCTTCTGTAGAGATCTAGCACGATCGTTACGTCCTGCCAATAGCACATGAATAATAAACTACAGTGTAACCCGGATATAAGAGACCCGTATATAAGATAAACCCGTATATAAGAGAGATTTTATCTGGTCCCAAATTAGAGCCATACTTACCTAAACAAAATAGAGCGAACCCGGATATAAGAGAAACCCGGATATAAGATACTTATTTTCCGGTCCCGACAACTCTCTTATATCCGGGTTACACTGTATTTCATTTTGTTAGAGAAGGACAGAAAAAGTTCTGATGCCGCATGGTGGCAGGGATAAAAGGCAGAAAGGAAGATGGGATAATACTCTCATGTGTTTAACATCTGCCCACGTGAAATGCTGAAAATCTTGTCAATTTGAAATCTTTTCCTCTTCATTGATATTTATAATGTTACCCTCGTAATACATTGATATTTCTTTTGTTTTTTTTGCAATATTTCGTTGAGGTTGTAAAGCTCAACTAATTAGCGATTCAACAGCGGAATTCCATCGGCTATTTTACAGTAGTGTATCTAGCAAGGAGCTTATTAAGACATTATCCCGAGAATTACGATTCATTAGCAAAAGCTAACCCGATTTAAAGTCGAATAGCTTTTATATCATTAAGCTTGAACTTAGCAAGGTAATTCCAGTCCATTTATCCCTTGTTTATTGTTCGTTTACCTTCATTTCACTTTCTCACTTATTCTCTTTCTTTTTAATTCTGTTTTCCTAATACAAGGCCTAAGTGCCACTCAAAATATAGAATGGAAATATTGTAAGAGTGTATAGGGCGAAGGAGGGTAGAATACTGTGAACATATATAGGATATGTATGGTTTGGTTCTCGGCATGAAGAGGTTAATATTGAAGTATTCAGTTAAGCATTGTTTTGGCACCGTCCTGGTGGAGAAGCTGATTGAAACTTGTAATACGGAATATGAGTTCAAATAAGGATAGAGCGACTTACTGTACGTGGCATGGTTGATTCTAGTTGTGGGTTCCCGTTTGATGAAATCTAGGAATTTAGCTAACTGGAACACCAAAAAAGCAGTAGAGTAGCGAGAGGCTAGCAACAATTCATTAGTATGATAAGAAATTGAAACGTGGAGAACTGATCATCACCCACAGGGCCGTGCAAAAAACTTTGGACACTCTTGGCAGGATTCTATAGTTCTGGCTATTTTAAACAAAAAAGTACAACAGGCGGAGACTGATATTTTCTAAAGCCGTACAAGGAACCGAGAATTTCCGAAACGTCTTTACTTATAGGTCGTATATGTGAGTTCCAGTGAATGGATGTGGCGACATAGAGTCCAAATAGACGCTCCAAGCAAGGATCTTGCTTCATCATACCTACGGGAAAGAAACTGCCCGCTCTGTGACACAAAAAAAAAGGTCACTGGCTGTGTTTTGGGGTTATTGAATGAGACCAGCTATTCGCCCGTTGAACTGGGCGAGATCAGCACCAAGATTCTCATCATGTAGTTTTTCGATGGTGTTCATATAAACCTTACTATAGTCTGCATATACTGGGTGAGATAGATAAATTGTCGTCGGAAATAAGTAAAAAAGAAAATAACTCTGATATCTCATTTTAACATATTTACCCAAATTACAATAAATATATTGAAGTAAATATTAAACCACAGCGTCTAGACCACTTCGGAATCTCCTGGAACTCTTCAGAATGGTATCCTTGTTTAAATCGGCGAATGCTGCAATAATCCATGCCTTTAGTTCATCTTTGATGTCACAAGGAGTTTGGGGGTCTTTAGCTCAACTGCGCCCCACACATATTAATCAAATTTGTTGTAATCAGGGGAGTGAAGTGGCCAGATGTAAGGGGTGACGTGGTGGCAGAAATTGTCTTACAGCCATGACTGGGTTCTCATATTGTCAAACATAGGTTCTTCCAGGAGACACCCACTTGAACTTGTGTCCTATACGGAATTGTCAATTAATCTGACGCGCTGTACCTCTCAACTATAGAGAAGCGTTTTGTTAGCAAATTTCAAATGACTGTTTTTAAACAGCAAATCTTCGACGATTTAAAAACAGTAATTTTGACTTTTCTAAACAAACGCATTTCTATAGTTGTGTAGGATACCACATCAGATCAATTGACTGTTCCGTATAGGACACAGGTTCGATTCTTGTTGGAGAATGCATATTTTCTACAAAATTTCTCTAAAATTTAAGCCGGTAAATCTAATTAATATGGATTATTTCAAAAACACTGCATTTACTTTGTATTTATTGAAATAACGTACAAACAGAAAATATATTTAATAACTATCGGACTTTATATATATCAGGTCACCCCATAAGTTCTGTCCGAATTTTAAATTTTGTTAAAATGAACGAGATTTAAAGAGTATTTTATAATGCCGAATGGAGCTGAACATTATTTTTATGTTTAGATGCATTTAAACTGATCAAAGTTTATTTCAGAGAACAATAAAATTAAATTTTGTTTGATTAAAACCCTGCTAACATGGAAGTACCCAAGAATATTTTGAGGCACATAATGCTTTAGGAGTTCAAGAAAGGAAACTCAGTAGCCGAAGCGGCTAGAAACATTCACTCAGTTCATGGAAAGTAATGCGTGAATGAAAGAACTTGCAGAAGATGGTTTGAAAAATTCAGAGGTAGAGATTTCACCCTTGAAGAAGAAGATCGAACCGGACGTCCAGTTAAGTTTGATGAAAAGCTTCTTGAAGCAGCCCTTGAAGAAAATCCTGCTTTATCAGTTGAGGAATTGGCAGTGGTTCTCAGTTCAAACCATGCAACTGTTCATCGTCATCTTCAACAACTTGGAAAAGTTCCTAAACTTTGAAAATGGGTGCCTCATGAATTGTTTGAAAACAACCGCAAATCCCGAGTTGACATCTGCTCTTCTCTCCATTCTCGCCAACTTGTTTCACCTTTTTAGGATAGACTTGTGACTGGCGACGAAAAATAGATCTTTTATCGAAATGCTAAGCGTCGTAGACAGTGGCTTGGTAAAGGGGAAGGACCCCAGCCAAAGCCGAGAAGGGAATTTCATGGGCAAACGGTTCTTCTTTCAATCTGGTGGGATCGCCATGGAATAATCCACTTTGAATTCTTACCACCTAATTCAACAAATAATGCTCAAATATACTGTCAGCAAGAAGAGCGTTCGAACCAAGCTTTGAGGAAAAAAAGACCTGCTCTAGTGAATTGAAAATAGGTGATGTTTCACCAGGACAATGCGCGACCCCACACAGCAAGAATCACGTCACAAATGATCGAAGAACCTAGTTGGGAGAAAATTCCTCATCCACCTTATTCTCCCCATCTTGCTCCTTAAGACTACCATTTGTTTCGTAGCTTACAGAATATTTTGGAAGAAGCAGCTTTTGTAACACAGGAAGAGGTTAAAACTGACATTAGTGAGTTCTTCGAATCAAGGACAAAAGAATTTTAGAGTAATGGAATTAGTAAGCTTCTTAAAAGATGGAAGGAAGTCATAGATAATCAGGGAAATATATTGTTGATTGAATATGTAATTATATATATATATATATATATATATATATATATATATATATAAATATATATAAAACAAAGACGTGGGTAGACTTAGTCTTTGGATAAACAGATAAAAGACAACCGGTTATATAACTACTCTTCTAATTCCTCACATATTCGTAAGAGGCTCAAACCTACGAATAAAAACCCGAAGCCATATATAAGTAATTAATATACGTATAAATATTTTTGCTGTATATATTAGGTTGGTGCAAAAATAATGTCGTTTTTTGACGTTCAACTTCAAAAGAAAAACATTATTTTTGCACGAACCTAATACTTATGTGAAGTTAATATTATTACAGTATGATAATAATATTATTACAGTATGATAGAGTATGATAATTTTGCGAAAATTTACATCTGATATTATTAATGAATATTTCTTCCGATCCATTAGTATAAAGCTTCACTTTTACAGAATAAAAGTTTCCATAATACACTCAATTAAGATAAGCAGACAAAGAAGGGATCGAATTATGACTATAGAAATCCCTGTGGTAACAATATGTCACGCGATTTGGAACTTGAGCTGCTATGACTATTCAAATTGGTATAAGATAGTGACCATATAATTCTATATTGACGATATGAGAGTAACGCTAGATTCTTCGGATTATCCATTATGATTTAAACCTTCCGAATAATCGGTGTCGAGAGGTACTCGAGATATAAATGCGATAAGAAGATACTGATCAACAAGGAGAAACTACAGTAATTAATGTCAGCGCAGATAGAACAAGAGAAAAGACAATCTAATGATATTTAATTATTTGATTTAAATTTTAAAATGCCTTTGCTTTGACATAAAAATAATAAAAGGAATTTTAAAGAAATTCTCTTTGGGAAAACTTCAAAATGGACAAGGTGAATTCCAAAGGTTTCGAGACCTTTTCCAGGAGAGATATTTATTACTTATTCGCTTAAAAGCCGCTATATCGAGCGGCAGTTAAGCTAACTACTGCAGAAGGCTCTAGGTTTGGCTTTCGGTTTGTTCAGGAGTTTAAGAGTCCCTAATATTTTGCATATTCTCAGCAATGGAAGCTCTAACCGTTTGAAATGGAATTTCATTTGCACGAGACTTCTTTTTTTTTTGCTAAAACCTTGTCTCTTGTGATTGCAACCTGGTCCACTGTAGGCGAAGATTTCTTTTTACAAGGCGTACTGTTGCAGTATGCGCTAGGCAACAATAAATTACAAAACAACTCAAAATTGATCGCTGCATTTAAATATTGCATTAATATTTAAGCTTACGTTTTTAAAGTACAATGATAATTATTATGTCGCCACTTGAAGTTAATTTAATTTCCCTACAAACAATAACATTTATATCATTTTCGTTGGATTTCGCAAATAATTTAATTTATTCCCAAATCTATTTCCAAGTTTTAGAAGCTGTTAACGTACAAAATATTCATCGCAAATTACACGTAAAAAATTGCAGAAGACAATCGTTTTAATGAAAACTTGGAATCCAAAATCTCAGGATTTCGTGTCCGGATCCTGACCGGAATATTTTTAATTTGCTTACGGTGTCGGACTGATACCAAAATAGTATATGTTGGGATACGACCTCTAGGAGTAAAGTTGAAAAAAATGTGACACATTGACTCAGTGATATTCGCAATTATTTTCATAGTAGAAATGTTTGTACTCCTTCAGAATAGGATCATCTGACTTCAATGTACTTGTAGAGCTCCAGCTATTTTGTGAAATCCCGGTTAGACGTCGGCCGATGTGAAGGGGCCCAAGACATTTGACACAGCCCCATTCATCTTCTCTGTGTCTTACAAACGTGTTATGGGACCTTACCCATAATAACATAATGGACTATTCCATACGTAATAAATAATGCGCCTCAAGAGGAAGCAGGGAGTTCAGTCCAAAGTCGGACGACCGGCTAATCGGCTGATCGGTTGAACTCTCTGCCTTCGGGAGGAGAGGGAACCCGAAGGAGGCTACGCCGAAGGGCGGAGTCTCTTTCGGAGAGGTAAACCGACCCTGAACCCGTTTATACGGATTCAAAAGGCTCGGAAATCCCACGTTAAACCGGCCTTGTGCCACACGATACCCTCGTGGGGTGGGGTGGGTGACTAAATACCGTTCAGTCCAAAGTCAGGCGACCGGCTAACCGGCTGATCGGCTGAACTCTCTCCCTTCGGGCGGGGAAGAACCCGAACGAGGCTACGCCGAAGGGCGGAGTCTCTTTCGGGGAGATAAACCGACCCTGAAGCCGTTTATACGGATTCAAAAGGCATATTTTTGGCCGAGCCCATGGGCTAGGAGGTCCCACGTTAAACCGGCCTTGTGCCGTATGATGCCCTCGTGTGGGGGGGTGACTAAATACCGTTCAGTCCGAAGTCGGGCGACCGGCTAATCGGCTGATCGGTTAAACTCTCTGACTTCGGGCGGTGAGGAACCTGATCGAGGTTACATCGAAGGGCGGAGTCTCTTTCGGGGAGGTAAACCGACCCTGAATCCTTTTATACGGGTTCAAAGGGCATATTTTTGGCCGAGCCCACGTTAAACCGGCCTTGTGCCACATTGTGGTGGGTGACTAAATTCTGTTCTGTCTGAAGTCTGGAGTCAGAAGTCCGTCAGGACTCTGTCAGTCAGTCAGAGCGAGCGAGTCAGTCAGTCGAGTCAAAAGGCGAGTCAGAGGCAGTCCGAAACAGAGTCGCCTTTCAGATAATTACTACAAGACATTGGAATAGTGATACTGGTCGAGACTACATTGTTCTCCCTACTAAACCTCATTGTTCGTACTAACACTTCTACTTCTCTATATATATTCCTGTTTGTAATATAACTGTGTTATTCCATATCCGTGTTCGAGTTCTTCTTTATTGGTTCTAACTTGAACTATCACCGTAGTACAAGGAACCGGACCATGACAAAACGTGAACAAGAAAAAGTGCCAGGAAGAATGGTATCGCCAGTAGGGAGGATAAGAGGGGGGGGGGGCTTTGATGCCCATGTCTCTCAACAAAAACACTTTCTTGCTTAACGAGATTCCAAATTGTCGCGTTCTACAAAGTTACAGCTGTGAAAACCAGTCTTTAGAAAAGTTTGTTTAAAAACCAGTTACATCCGTTTACTTCAGTCTGTAAAAACAAAATTAGGAAATTTAACTCATTAGATGTATAGTAATAGTATACTAAAATTATAACAAACTGGGAATGATATAAATGCCTACCCCAAATAAAAAAAGGTCACATTCAGGAATGCATCTCGTATTTTTTAGATTTCCTTACAAATTGTCAATAGAGGAAGACGATAATTTTTCTGACAGATCAGATATTTTCATGGGAAGGATATCTTGAAAATGGCGAGATTTCGAATGACAGCTATTCAATCAATTTGAAAGATTTGCTTAGAAGAAATTCTACTAGAATCAATGCAGCTAAAAGAAGAGTATTACAGTATTAAATAATTTATATGTTCTTGTCCTTCTTTCTTGACACAGCTTTCTAGATGGGAAATCCTACGACCGTTAAACAGAATATCGTGTATTAAGTATTCAGCTATAGCAATTTCAGATGACAACAGTTCCATCTAATCTGACGATAACATAAAATGGCATTCAGAGTAACTGGAAGTAAAATAAAAACGATTTTCAATAATTTCTGGTTTTAGCTAATGTGATTTCAATTTCAAAATATCTATCGATTTCAGATTACCCTCTCAGATGTTTATTTTTTAATAATCACTTTCTTCGACTTTGAGAGAGCTTGACTGTTTGTAGGCTACCTGCCAAATACAACTATGCAATATTTTACTGATGGGATCGGGAAGTTCAGAGTTCTGTCCTATTAAGTTCAGAAATAGATTGTAAAGAGATTATTCAAAATTTATTTGCAGTTCTGCATTTTAACGCAATGGCCTTGAGGGCGTAGGCTATACGTACCATTTCTATATTATCTGTCAACGAAAACTTGGAAAAGAAGATTGATTTCCCTGATACTTCATTACGATTTTAAATTGAGAGTTGTCCCAGTAATATCAGTTTACCATACGATTTGATATACAGTAGGTTTGGTGGCAAGATTTATTCAATGGATTCAAGTCCTTACAAAGTGCCTTTATGACAAAGGAAACGCAATGAACTCTGGCGGTATTTGAACTCGGCAGAAAGAACCAACTTTCAAAGCCAATAATCGTCAATTTTCATGCAAATTCTTCATTTCAAGAATTATGAAAATCAACAAAATGGTCCTAATCAAGTCAAATTTGCAAAACTGATAAACATAAAAAATAACGGTGTAATACTGTCTCCATCTAGCACGATGTCTTAATATTGTACGGCAGGTATTTCTATCAGGTTTTTGTGGAATGCATTTGTGTCTCATCCTGCATGCATATATACATATATATATATATGTATGTGTGTGAGACACAAATATAGATAGAGAGTAATTAGGAGGATTTGATAATTATATTTATTGATTCATCGAGTCTGATAGAAACCTCAGGAGGAACTGGACGGCCGTTTCGTCCTATATTTGGGACTCATGAGCAGTGCGCATCCACTACCGAGAGAACCGAAACCCCGACAGTTAGGTTGGCAAGCGAACACCATACCAACTGCTCCACCGGGCCTCGGTGACGAAGAGATTGCAAATCAGACTCAATGTAGCGCCGCTCACTCACGGAATCTGTCGGGGTTTCGATTCCCTCGGTAGTGGATGCGCACTGCTGATGAGTCCCAAATATAGGACGAAACGGCCGTCCAGTTCTTCCTGAGGTTTCTATCAGACTCGATGAATCAATTAATATAATTATCAAATCCTCGTAATTACTATATATATATATATATATATATATATATATATATATATATATATATATATATATATATATTAAGGCAGCAATTATTCTTTCATGTACATTTCATTAAATACGACAGACAAGGTACTATGATGTAGTTTTTTTTTGTTTTTTACAGTTTCTCATTTGATCTAATAATATTCTTCATTTCTGATGATAAATTATACAGGGTGTCCATAAAGTTCGTGTGCACTTTAAAAAAATTATAACTTTATTTGTATTTGCGATAGAAAGGATTAGAAAGAAGTAAATCTATATTTTTGGAGCTTTTATTGAAACTTTATTTAAGTTTCCACATGTGCTCCATCATTAGCAATATACAACGGGTAAGACGATTTTGCAGTTCATGGAAAACATTTTATAAACATTTTTTTACAGGTTATTTCTATCGCAAATACAAATAAAGTTATAAATTGTTTAAAGTGCACAGGAACTTTATGGACACCCTGTATAAAACTTTCCGAATGTTCTTTTTATCCAAGCGTTTTCTGCTATACATTTAGACATTTTCAAGGATGAAATAGTTTAACTGGTAAATAAGAAATGTTGCATGTATGTATTTATATAATGCTTTCATTTTACAAAACACGGTCAAGATATTTTGTCCATGTGCATAGTTGATATTATTGAGTGTTGTTTATTTTTTTGATTTTATTAATAAGGCTTCTATTATTTTTATGCTTTTTTGCATGTAGATTAGGCTGTTATATTTGTGTTGTCAACAAGTATATTACGAATAGTGTCCGGTAGGTCTCCATGAATATTTAAATGAGGCCAATTTGAGCTATGGTCAGAAAGATGTAGTGTGAGTCTTCGTGTCAAACATGTTGTAGTATGGCCTATATAATTATTTACGAATTGAATTATTTCGTAAATAATTATATCATGATCTTTGTTTGATTTTGGTTTTGTCGACGACACAGTTTTGGGCACCGTCTCTGAGTAACAATTCCTTCCACAAGAAATTTAGAAACTGCATGCTTTATTGCTTAGAATTCGCGCCGGATGATCCAATACCATCGGTACAAAGTGTTTGGAAGTCAATCGGAGGGAAGTGAAGAAGATTCGCAACGAGTTGATTGAGTCTAATGGTTATTACAAAGTTACGGTACCTCGGAAAATTCCCTCTGATCGTTCTTATAAGAACAAGACTCCCGAATTTGATGGTGTGGTCCTCGGATTCAACACAGAGTGACTTGAGGGAGTAATGATGCCATGGGTCAAGAGAGTAGCTGCTGGAAATCCCATGTCTGGCAACAGGACTCTGCACCGTTCTACACAAGAAGGAGAAACCAGATATAGCTGTCAGACAAATTCTGCGACCACGTCACCCCTTAAAATCTGGCCACCTAACAACCTAGACTGGAACTCCCTTGATTATTATGCGTGTGGCGCAGATGAGCAAGGGACCACGAAATTCCTTGTAAAACCAAAGATGAAAAGGGTTATAGCAGCATTCATCAGCTTAAACAAGGAAGCAATCCAGAAGAGTTGCAGGGGATCCCGAAGTCGTCTGGAGGGCGTAGTTAAGCGCAATACCGACTTTTATTGAATAAATTTACTCTATTTACATTATTCGGACTATTGTCCTTATCTTTGCTGCCATATTTATCACGTTGCGGCCGATGTAAACTCGGGCCATCTTCAGGTGGCTGTAATGTCGAAATAACCCTTCATTTGGCTCACTGTGGTAGACTGTTCTAGTTCCACATACCATGTCGAATGGATGTCAGTTATCAGTTATCTCCTGTTAATTTCCCAGTGGATAAAGGCCTTGGGGAAGTTGGTATAAATATGGCAACAAAGATGAGGACAATACTCCGAATAATGTAAATAGTGTACATAGTACCTCAGAAATATAGACAGTAATTTTTCTCTATAGAGATAGTTTTATGCAATTTTTGGTAAATGTATCTGTAAAATGAGATGTTAGTGTATTTTTTGTGTGTAATTTAGATGGCAATTTATCCATCGCAGCCAGTATATTCATAGATACAGACATACATACATATATATATATATATATATATATATATATATATATATATATATATATATATATATATATATATATTAAGAAAAAGCAGATATTGTTATATATAGGTTTCAATATTTAAAAAATTAAACTAATATTAAGAAATGAGCATTAATAATATTATATAAAGAAGATTAATTAATATTCCGACATATTAACAGATAATTAATTTGTTACCTTGATAAAAATATAACAAAAAAGATTTTAAACAATACAAATATTCATAAAATATTATAATTTAATTACTAATACAAATTAACAAATATTTCAGTTTAATTAATAATACGACATAACAACTTCAATATAAACCATAAAAAAAATAATTTAATTTTAGAAGAAAAATTTACCACTAGAAAAAAAATCTACTACTGAAAAACTGAAGGCGTAAGCAAAAGCAAAAATTCATGAACGTACACGTATAAAAGAACGTTTAATTATTTAAAGCTAAGTAATCTTTACATACATATATATATATATATATATATATATATATATATATATATATATATGTGTGTGTGTGTGTGTGTGTGTGTGAGTGTATTAGTTTACTGTGAATTTCAAGCAAAGACATACGTCTCATCAATGAGCCATGGTTGTTCTCCTAAACACTTCTCTATAAGATTAAAACATTGATCCCATCCATACATTGAGTTACTTCTGTTGCAAGAGACGTGATCCAGTTTCAAATTAAATAAACTTGTGATAGAGTCTTATTACTTTTCAGGGCCATCCTGTGAATCTCATTTCTCTTCAAGCGAATTTGATCAACTCACCAGAAGGGGTCCCCAGACACAGCGACGCTGTCACATAAAGTTCCTCGGCCTGGACATGCTCAGAGTGTGTTAATGTAATTTGCAGACCGCGTTCATGCATTGAAGTCTTCGAAATTGGGAAGATAGGGGTTAGCGCTTGAGAGAAGTCGAACCCTAATTGGACTGGGTTACATAAAAATATTATCTCTCATAATAGCATACTACGAAATAATTCAAATATAATTAATGCCAAAAGGTGGTTACTAATACGTAGTTCAAATTAAAGTGAATAAACAAAATAAAATTATCATTATTGGTGCTGCTGTTATAAAATCTAATGCTGGTAAAGTTAATAGTTGATGAAAATGAAAAGAATAATGAACATGAAGTGAGAGATAACATACCATACCATTTAGTCGACTAACTATATTTTGTTAAGCTGAGCAAAAAATGGCTTGCTAATTTAAAAGATGACTTGTAAATTTCTAAAAGATGTTTTGTTAATTTCTAAAAGATGACTTGAGTTAAAATGATGGCTTTCTAAAGATGGCTTAATTTTAAAAAGATGCCTTATTAATTTCTAAAAAATGGCTTCATTTCAAATATGATTTCTTAATTACTATCAGATGGATCGTTTTCAAAAGATGGTTTGTCAATTTCTGAAAGATGGCTTGTTTTAAAAATATAGCTTTTCAAGATGACTTAATGATTTTCATAGAGACCATGTGGTATTATGGTGGATGTAGCAAAAAAGGTAAGTAAGGATCTGTTCTTTTGGTATTAGGAATTTTGTGGTATGTTTTGGTCATTGTTTGGTCATAAATGATTTAATAGATGCAGTGTTAATTTCCAAAAGATAGCATGATTTAAAACGATAGCTTGTCATTTTCTGCAAGATGGACTAATTTAAAAAAAAGTTTGTTTTTTTTTCTAAAAGATTGGTCAATTTAAAAAGATGGCTTGTCAATTTTTAAATGATGCCTTTGCTTTAAAATGATTACTTGTTAATTCATTAAAGTAACACTTATTAAAAAGATTACTTGTTAATTTCTAAAAGATAACTTGATTTATAAAAGATGGTCTGTTACTTTCTAAAAGATGGCTTTTTAAAAAGATGACTTGTTATTTTTTTTAAATGGCTTTGATTTAAAAAGATAACATGTTAATTCCCTAAAAATGGCTTGATTTAAAAATGGCTTTTAATTTCTAAAAGATGGCTTCATTTAAAATGGTGACATGTTAATTCTTTAAAGACGTCTCGATTTTAAAAAAATGGCCTTTTAATTTCTAAAAGATGGCTTCATTTAAAATTATGACATGTTAATTCATTAAAAATGGCTCGATTTAAAAAATATGGTTTGTTAATTTATAAAAGATGGCTTGATTTAAAAAGATGGCTAATTCATTTCTCGTCCTTCAAAAAGAAACTGCTATCTTTTTGTTACATGAAGCTGACAGCTTCTAACCAATTTGTCTTTCTAGCACTCGTGTAGTATTACATTGACGGCTAGGTCTCATAATTTACCTCATTAAATTGTTAGTTTTAACCGTAAGTTTTTTGGTTCGTCTCCCGTAATTCTTATATACTAAAATCATTTCAAACTCCCGGTTTTCCTACCAGTTTGGATCTACAAATATTTAAATGCATAGCCAATCTCATCTTTTTCGTTGAAACCATTTTCTGATACTGCCATGGTTGTTTTCTTCTTCGTTAAATGTGAGCCGCTTTTATCACCTTGCATTGGGTGGTATGTTTTTTTTTAAAAAAAAAAAAAAAAAAAAGAGAGAACTGCCTCAGCCTTAATCATTAGATGTCCCAATTATTAGGTTGGTGCAAAAATAATGTCGCTTTCTCACATATTAGCATATGTGAGAAAACGACATTATTTTTGCACCAACCTAATACTTTAATGGAAGAGCAACTCATTGCTTCTTTTTACATATTTTCATCTTCGTTACTACATTCATGATTCTGTTGATTAACGCGCTTAAAAGTTTCAGGGAAAATGGTGAGTACTGTTGGGGAGACATTTTCTTACTAATACGACTAGAAACAAAATGGAAAATCCTGGAAATTCTACAGAATAATGTAAAAGAAATTGAAAAGAAAGAACTATCAAGGCTGTTCAGTATACTATGAACTGAACTTGTGAGTAACGACGAAAATAAAAAAGAAAAAGGATCTTTATGCTTAGAATCAGAAATAGTCAGTTGAACGTTTTTTAGGCACATTATTAAAAAAAAAAAAAGAGGCTTAGAGAATTTGACGCACTCGGGAGATGTTTTTTAGTTTAGACACAAAAAGGGAAATAGCGTGTAACCTATGAGGTCGTGGCGGTTTGTCTTTTCACGGATAGGACGTTTTGGTGATCACATAGAAGACGAAAAGGAATAAAGATGAAAGGAATGAGTAAAAAGAAGACGAAGAAAATTATGAAAAGTGGAAGAAGTGGAAGAAAAAGAAGGAAAAAGAAAGAGGAGTGGGACGACTAAGAAGAAGAAAGAAGGAGTGGGACGAGAAAGAGGAAAAAAGAAGAAGAAGAAGAAGAAGAATGGGGAAGGGGGGAAAAGGAAGTGGAAGATGGAGAAGTGGAGGAGGAAAAAGGCAAGAAGAAGAAAGAGGAAGAAGAAAGAACAGAGGAACGAGTAAGAAGAAGAAAATTAAAACGAAAAAGAGGAAGAAGAGGAAGAATAAAGAGGGGTGGGCCGAGAAAGAAGAATAAGATAAAGAAGAAGAGGAACATGAGAGAAGAGTGGGAAGAAGAAGAAGAAGAAGAAGAAGAAGAAGAAGAAGAAGAAGAAGAAGAAGAAGAAGAGTGGGAAGAAGAAGAAGAAGAAGAGAGAAGAATGGGAAGAAGAAGAAGAAGAAGAAGAAGAGTGGGAAGAAGAAGGAGAAGAAGAAGAAGAAGAAGAAGAAGAAGAAGAAGAAGAAGAAGAAGAAGAAGAAGAAGACCTTTGCTCTGGAATCGAGGAACCTGAAAACTGTGGGTCACTGAAGTTTGTCTCAGTGATTTAATGATGGTTAAAATATCCGAGTGGGCCCTCAAACCATAATGTTTTATTTTTAATGAGATTGAAATGCTGCACTTATCCAAGAAATTACATTCGCCAGTTTTGAATAACGCGATTGAAAAATGAAATTAGAAATATAAAAAATGACCGCTTCTCGGTGGATGTAAAATTAATTGATATGTTTTAACTATACAAAATGAGAATGTTATTTTTACTTTTGCTCATTTAAACGACAATTTATCCATCTCAACGTGTATATCTGTTAAAATGAGACGTCAGTGTTATTTTGCTTTTTGTCTGATTTAGACGACAATTTATTCATCTCACCGTGTATATCTGTAAGAAAGAGTTGTTGCTGTTATTTTTACATTTGCTCATTTAAACGACAATTTATCCATCTCACCGTGTATATATGTAAGAATGAGTTACTGTTATTTTTATTTTTGCTCATTTAAACGACAATTTATCCATCTCACACTGTATATCTGTTAAAATTAAATATCAGTGTTATTTTCATTTTTGCCTCATTTAGACGACAATTTATCCATCTCACCGTGGATATCGGTTAAAATGAGTGGTTAGAGTTTCGATTCATCCAATATTGTTACGATAGAGCGATATTTATTTATAATTTTGGAAAAATGAGACACAAGGTCAAATTGAGGAATGGAGAAATGGACGGTCTTCATCTGTCTTAACTTTAAACTTAAGTAGCCACAAAAAATGACCAAAACATATCACAAAATTCCTAATACCAAAAGAACAGATCCTTACTTACCTTTTTTGCTACATCCACCATAATACCACATTGTCTCTATGAAAATCCTAAGTAGTTCCCATGGTTAAAATTTAGTGTTGGTGGGTGGTTGTGAGGGGAATAAAACAACAATTTAAAAATTAGGTTCAAAGAGTATTTTTTTTATTTGAAAACAAATCTATAGCAAAGAACTCACCCAAACGGTTAACATGAAAGTATTTATAAAAGAAAATCACAAAGATGCAATATTATGGCGGTGGGCAAATGACTAAAGCCGATCTGCAATATTAGGACCAGTAATATTGTCTCTATAGTCCAAACCTGTCTACGCGGTATTGTAGGTGATGAATTATTTTCAACCTTATAAAAACGTTCCCCATAGACGAAACGTTGAAAGCTCCTTTCTATTCTACCATTGTTTCCATGGAAGATATTGAAATGAGCTATTTCTTTAGCTCTCTCTCAAAATAACTCTCCCATTTAACACTGGACACGTTGGTTATGTTAAGTCAAACCACATTTATTACCTTCGTATTATTTTAGTAATGATTCTCTTCTGCTAATATAGTTGCTTCACAAGAAATGTTATTTTGTCGAACAGACTTAAAAGAGGATGATTTATTGGTATCTTTAACCCTAGTGTAGTGTTAACCGTTGTCGTTACCCAATTACTATTACCACTGACACAACAAGCTCCTTCAAGAAGGTTCAAACCTTGAGTGGTCCTTGGGTCTTATATAGAGGAATGATTAGTAAAAACAAAAAAAAAGAAAGCTTTCTCTTTGCTCGCTTGCTCACTTGTTCCACCCATGATTTTTTCAGCATTCGGGGTAAGACTGTTCTACCTGTATCCTTTCAATCTCTTTCTGACTGCTAAGAATTATGTCTTTGTAGTTTCCAGTTCCCTGAAAACTTCCTCATTGCTCACATGATCTGTCCATGTTATTCTCACGTAGAACTATACCAGTATTACATTATTTACATTATTCAGACTATTGTCTCCTGTTAATTCACCTCTGCAAGTTTTCCACTGCCTTAACCAGGTATTGAACTCACAAATCTTTGGTCCCGTCACTGGACCTAACAGGAGATAACTGATTACTGACACCCATTAGACATGGCACGGGGAACTAGAACAGTCTACGGCAACGTGCGAAATAAAGGGTTCTGTTCGGCATTTCAACCACCTGAATATGGCCGGAGCGTACAAAGGCTGAGACGTTGTGATAAATATGGCAATAAAGATAAGGACAATAGTCCGAATAATTTAACTAGTATACATAATACCTCATCTCAGAAATATAGACACACACTACTCTTGTTTCAAGTAAATTTGTCATATGTTTCAGTCATCCTTTGTTCTTAAAACTTTCTCATTGCTAAAATCTTCCGTTCAAATATTCCTTGGCATTCGTCGATCGAGCTATATCTATTTTGATTCAAGTCTCTTCCATTCTTGAACCAGATCAGTACTTAGATGGTTGACGGCTTGGGAATACCAGGTACTATAAGCATAAACGTGCGGGTGGTATACTTTACGACCATATGATTTTGAAACACCGGTCCTCTTATGATCACCGAAGTTAAACAACGTCTACAGGGTCAGTACCTAGATGGGTGACGGCTTCGCAATATCAGGTGCTCTAAGATTAGACGTGCAGGTAACATAACTTTCATGTGACTTTGGAACACCGGTTCTATTAAGATCACCGAAGATAAGCAACGTCTAGAGGGTCAGTATTAGATGAGTGGTATAAGCTTGGATGTGCGGTAGATGTAATTACTAGCAGTTTTCAATCGTCAATCCAGTCGAGTACCCTACATTTACTTACGCGCAAATACCACTGGGAATGATTTAAATCTACCTAATCTCTCCAAGCTATGGGTTAATTAGTATAATTTGTATTAATATACCGTTATTATATCCTAAAGTTTTCTTACACTCTAAAATATTTTCATGTTTCAAATAAACTGCAATGGGTTGGTAAACCTTCACAAACAATCCTATCAAATAAATCAACTCATAATGAGGTTCTTTTTTGATTTTCGTTTGCTTTTCAGTGTGGGCCGTCATCTTTGTTACCCGGAGTATGGCACGTTTAATGCTTGTAAAAACAGCACAATTTATTTGGTAAACAAAACAAAAAAAAAAAAAAACATTTTACGTATTCTATTAGGTTGGTGCAAAAATAATGACGTAATAATGTCGTTTTTTGACGTATAACGTCAAAAACCGACAGTATTACGTCATTATAAAAATAATAATAAGTAATTATGTAATTACGTCATTATATAAATAATGACGTAATGATGTCGTTTTTTAACGTATAACGTCAAAAACCGACATTATTACGTCATTATAAAAATAATAATAAGTAATTATGTAATTACGTCATTATATAAATAATGACGTAATAATGTCGTTTTTTGACGTATAACGTCAAAAACCGACATTATCACGTCATTATTTTTGCACCAACCTAAACTAGCTTGTATTATTTTTAATTGTTCCGTTCGAGCAAGTCGATAATTTTACTAATATGAAAAGGGTTACTGGCAGTGAGAGAGAGTGAGAAGACTTTTCTGAGGAGAAATGAGGAAAATTAAAATAAAAGAATATACTTCAGGAAGACTATGGTCATTCACGTTGTATTTAAATGTTTGATGATTGTAGAGAGTCGGGAAACAATAAAGGGAAGGGAGTTCCACAAGTGAGAAGTACGAGAAAAGAAATGCTCAAATTCATGCCGTCAAAGCACCAAGGATGAGAACTCATCCGAAACACTGCCATGAAAAGAGTTGTAGAAAAGACAAAGTGAAGCCATGTCACGTCGGTGAGACAGTGACTTTTGCCGATATAGCATGTCGGGATAGATTACATTACAGACTCATAGAATATAATGATATAAACCTGAAACACCTGACCAAAAACGTCAGTAATATTCAATGCAGGAACGAATGAAAAATACATGTGTAAGATGGTTATTGACGGGAAGAACTGTCTGACACGACACGGTGTAGAAATTTTCCTAACAGTAGACCTGGCAATTTTTTCAATATAATCACATTAATTGATATCAGTGGAAAACGTAAACCGAAGAAGGCGCAACGTGTTGTTCTGCTAGAGGTGATCCATAGCTAAGTGTGACCATGCTGATTAAATGAAAGCTGTTTTATTTTCGGGCGCTTTAAACAAGACATTTAAATTTCATATTCTAGTAGACAAAAGGGCCCGAGTTTTGAGGCGGATTCATTCTCAGGCTATTGCTGCTGGCTTTTCATTCTCTGCTAACCATTGTCTTTTTTCGCTTTCTCTTGACATGCTAAAAATATCCATCTCCTGTAAGAATGTGATGTAATACTGAATGCTTCGCCTTACTGGATAAAAGAATTCAGAAGATAGCAAAGCATTTATCCCCCTTTTTCCAGCCAAATCTCATGATGAACTCCTATACCTTATTTGCAAATTTTCCAAATTCACAATTAATGCTTGGGGCTGTTTGACCATAACAAATTAATTATTTACCATAATTCTCTTTTTATTTTTCTTTGACAAGTATCCAATTCAATAGCCTCTGTTAAATGTTCTTCACTTAGGGTAGGTCGCCCTCCAGAAAGAATAGGTCACAATCAGCATTTTTAATTCATTTGCGTTACACTTGATATGTGCGAGGTGTTATTGCATCACTATACACAGAACAAATGTTTTTTAAATGGCCTTGTCGCCATACTAAACATTAGTAATTCATGCATTAAGCAATAACACATTGTTTTTTTTTAATCATAATCCTCATTAAGGTTAAACTCTGATTGTTTCAGGCTCTATGTAAAGAAGAACAAAGAATGAAAAAGAATTGAATAAAATGAGAAAGAAAGAAAGAAAGGAACGTAATAGGAACATGAGCAAAAAGAAAGAAATAAGAATAAAAGTAAAACTGAGAAATTAAAAGAAACAAGAAGTAAAAGGAAAAGAAATATACTAGACGGAAATTGAGTAAAATGTAGAGAAACAAGAAAAAGAAAGAAAGAAAGAAAGAAAGAACTACACTCGATGGAAATTGAGTAAAAGGAAGAGAAACGAGAAAAAGAAAAAAAGAAAAAGGAAAGAAAGAAAGAAAGAAAGAAAGAACTATACTCGACGGAAATTGAGTAAAAGGAAGAGAAACGAGAAAAAGAAGAAAGAAAGAAAGAAAGAACTACACTCGATGGAAATTGAGTAAAAGGAAGAGAAACGAGAAAAAGAAAGAAAGAAAAAGGATAGAAAGAAAGAAAGAACTATACTCGACGGAAATTGAGTAAAAGGAAGAGAAACGAGAAAAAGAAGAAAGAAAGAAAGAAAGAAAGAACGAAAGATACTAGACGGAAATTGAGTAAAGTGTAGAGAAACGAGAAACAGAAAGAAAGAAAGAATGAAAGGAAGAAAGAAAGAACTACACTCGATGGAAATTGAGTAAAAGGAAGAGAAACGAGAAAAGAAGAAAGAAAAAAGAAAGAAAGAACTATACTCGACGGAAATTGAGTAAAAGGAAGAGAAACGAGAAAAAGAAGAATGAAGAAAGAAAGAAAGAAAGAAAGAACTATACTCGACGTAGATTGAGTAAAAGGAAGAGAAACGAGAAAAAGAAGAAAGAAAAAAGAAAGAAAGAAAGAACTATACTCGACGGAGATTGAGTAAAAGGAAGAGAAACAAGAAAAAGAAAAAAAAGAAAAAAAGAAAGAAAGAAAGAACTATACTCGACGGAAATTGAGTAAAAGGAACAGATACGAGAAAGAAGAAAGAAAAAAGAAAGAAAGAAAGAACTATACTCGACGGAAATTGAGTAAAAGGAAGAGAAACGAAAAAAAAGAAGAAAGAAAGAAAGAAAGAACGAAAGATACTAGACGGAAATTGAGTAAAGTGTAGAGAAACGAGAAACAGAAAGAAAGAAAGAAAGAAAGAATGAAAGAAAGAAAGAAAGAAAGAACTACACTCGACGGAAATTGAGTAAAAGGAAGAGATACGAGAAAGAAGAAAGAAAAAAGAAAGAAAGAACTATACTCGACGGAAATCGAGTAAAAGGAAGAGAAACGAAAAGAAGAAAGAAAGAAAGAAAGAACGAAAGATACTAGACGGAAATTGAGTAAAGTGTAGAGAAACGAGAAAAAGAAAGAAAAAAGAAAGAAAGAACTATACTCGACTGAAATTGAGTAAAATGAAGAGAAACTAAAAAAGGAAGAAAAAAAGAAAAATACAAGACGTGAGTGAAATGAAGAGAAAAAGAAAGATACAAGACGGTAAATGAGTAAAATGAAGAGAAACGAGAAAAAGAAGAAAGAAAGAAAGAAAGAAAGATAAGAGAATACAATTGCGTAAAATGGAAAGAAACAAGAACAAAGAAAAAGAGGAAAACACCAACAGAAAAATAAATACAATGATACTAAGGAAGTGGTATTTATATAAAAGTATTTTTTTACCACCTGCAACTTCCGTGTTATCTTTACTTACATCGACTCATTAATTTTTGTCTTGAAACCTTGAAACTTTTAAGCCACATCTGACACGAGAGAGACTTCCATACATGACTATGAACAACAGATGTTGTAAAATGCATTTGCCACAGTAATAAACTCTAGGAAATTATCAAATGACCAATAGCGAATATGTAGCTTTATGAAGCGCTCATCTTCCGTACTTTTCAAATTGGAAATACATAATAAACGATAGGACGCAGTTAAGAACCAATGTTGGTTTTGACTTCGTTAGTCATTTCGTAATGAATAGCTGAGAAATACGTAATTATTTTCCGGGCAGATTAGTACTGCTCAAACCTGAGGTTTTCTGATGATTTTTTTTTTTTATAAATCTGTTTTCATGATAGCTGCAATGACGAAATGCTTTCACTGGTTCCCAAACTGCAGGAATTTAAGCGTGCTACTAGTTTGGCATTTCTGTCCCACACTTTCACTGGCGAATCGGTTAAATGTAGCCGTCTCTTCTACTCCAATAGCTTGTCCTCTCGCACTTCACGACAGCGGAACTCCCTTCCTGTAACTTGCTTCCCTGATGAATATGATCTTCAAATATTCAAATGTAATGTCAATCGACATGTCCTGATGCTTGTTCGTGGTCCCCGTTCTTCTCTGTATCGTTTCCTCAAAACCCCTCTTTACTCTTGCTCTCACTTTTTGTAACCTCTCTCATGCTAGTGGTACTCACATTTTGTTCATGGTGATAGACTTTTAAAAAAATAGAGAAAATTATACCTATAAATATTAAATATGAATTTATATTATGGTTCAGTGGTAGCATTTCTCTGAGATTATTGGCAAGGCGGTTGGTGTAATTGATATCGCTGCAGAATATGAATTACGCATGATCTGTTCAATCCCTGATCGATTCACGTGGCTCTGAAGACCTTGGAAAAAGCATGAACCTATATCCCTTAAGTTAATGGTTAAAGTTATCAGGGAAGAGTGGAGTCTACTTGTCTTGTGGTGGCAACCAGTCTAAGAAAAGGAAAAAAATCTTGTTATCTTGCCCTAGATCAGTCATTCTTAACCGCCGTGCACCGGCACACTAGTGTGCCACCAGATCCTCTTAAGTATGACACGAAATATTCTAAAGGCATACATACACACACAAAGATATATATATATATATATATATATATATATATATATATAGAGATAGATAGATAGATAGATAGATAGATAGATAGACAGATAGATAGATATAGAAATACATATATATGTATACATACATACATACATACATACATACATACATGCATATATATATATATATATATATATATATATATATATATATATATATATATATATATTTATATTCATTTTTTTGTTTGGAAGTAAAGTCTGAAGATCCGCAGTCCTTTTAAAAGGGCTCTGGTGAAATAATTTATTACATGGAACCTTAAAGTGGTCTGTTTTTATTTAAATTATTTGCTCTGGATTTACATTGAGCTCTCTGGATTTACATTGAGCTCTCTGGATTTTATCCTCCATAGGCCTACCGACACGTATTACCTAGTTTTTCATAAACTAAATATATCTATATCTATATATCTATATCTATATCTATATCTATCTATCTATATATATATATATATATATATATATATATATATATATATATATACACATAGATAGATGGATAGATAGATATGTGTGTGTGTGCGCGTGTTTTTGTGTGGAAGTAGTAATTGACACAATCGTGAACAATACCAGACATTGATTTCCCACCAAATAAGCTGCAAAAATAGTTGAATAAAACCATTGAAATAACCTAAGTTAATACTTGTGGGTGTATTTATTTTTAAATCTATCGTTTTATTTCATAACATTTAAAAGTATTTTCTGCGTGTGCCTTGATATTTTCATTTTTTTTACCCCTAGGTGTGCTGTTGCTTAAAAATGTCGAGAAACACATCCTACGCATGCTACAGTGGCTGCACAGCGAAATACAGCGCCAGACGCACGCACACACACAAGCATAGTAAATTATCAAAAGTAAGATTATGCTTACTTTGTGCTTTTACTCAACAGGTGCATTGCTCTCTTGTTCACAAAGAAACTGTATTTGCATTCGCAAAACACGCTTCTTCATATAAGACGCTCACCTTTTTTGTGGAAAAATGATTTTGTAGGTTTCATCTCATATTTATTGAAATATGTTTTAAATCGCTTTTGTAGTGAAATGTGTATGCTTCTATACATGCTAATACAATATTGCAACAGTTGACTAGAATGAAGTATGGAAGTATATATTGTAACTTTTGACCTTCAAAGGAAATTAAATTAAATTTACCAAAGTTGAAAAGAAATATTGTTATATTTGTATCGGTGAGTACTCGTACATATACGTATAGCAATCTGAGCTAAATTAATCAGTAAAGTACAATCAATGTGAAAGTATTTCTATTGATAATTAGAGTACATTCTTTAAAAATCATTCGGTAAGGTAAAATAAATATGAATTCTTATAGATAATTAGAGTACATTCTGTAAAAAGCAATCGATAAAGTACAATAAATAAGAATTCTTATAGATAATTAGAGTACATTCCGTAAAAAGCATTCGGTAGAGTACAATAACTATGAATTTGTATAGATAATTAGAGTACATTCTGTAAAAAGCAATCGATAAAGTACAATAAATAAGAATTATTATAGATAATTAGAGTACATTCTGTACAAATCAATCAGTAAAGTACAATAAATGTGAATGAATTCTTTTACATAATTAGAGTACCTGCCGTCAAAGCAATCAGTGTAGTACAATAATTGTGAATGATTTTTTACAGAACAGTAGAGTATACGCAGACAAAGAAATTACTATAGTACAATAAATATGAATGAATTTGTATGTATTGGTAGAGCACATAGAGACAAAGCAATCACTGAAGTACAATAAATGTGAATGAATTCCTATATATAATTAGAGTCCATAACAGAGAAAGCAAAATATTTCACTAAATGTTACAAAGAGTAAACTTGGTAGCCTCCCATTCCTAATAAAGGCTGGGATACATCGAGGTGGTGTAATGGTTAGCAAACTTTCCCGTCTAGACCAATTACGACTGAGTTTGATTCTCACTAGGTGCCTTATATACTTGCCTTGTGCAACTTCTAAGCTACACTTAAAAAAAATCACCATTTCTACTACGGCTGTATTAGGTGCAGGGATTATTTTTGGACGCTTTATATATAATAAAAAAAAATAAACGCATTTTATGCGAAGACAAATTCGCAATATAAGTTCTTTATTGAAGTCTGTCTGAACTGAAATTTATTTATTATATAACATCAATGGGGATACGAATTTGTAAGCCCGATTTGGCTGTACGACTGGATATAGGTTTTCACTTTCGTTTCAAAATTCTATATACTCCCCTAAATAAATGGCATCTACTGCTTTTAAAGAAGAAATTTTGAGTTTCTTTTAGAATACCTTTGGTTATTTTCCCACCTGTGATTTCCCATTTCTCTATCGATTCATTTTCATTTCTGTTGTCGGTTCCCGGGATGAAATCCGGTCGCAAACGCAGGAGTGAAATATAGCAAGTAAATGTGTTGACGTAATAATACAATTGGTAATAAGGTTAGTAGATCCAGAAATGCAGTTAGTAGCAATAATATTATATATACAGTCTGGGAAATTCAGTATCGAAGTATGACTTCCTTCTGAGTCTACGTGCGCGCAACTGTGACTCCTACAAAGCGGCTACCTCATACTCTTACACTCTCACTGTTCACTGTATCCGTGTATCTCTGACTTACTTTATCTGTGTATCTCTCCCGGGTATTCCCCGGTAGCAGTACAAGTACACACTGGTCGAGTCCATTTGTATGAAAAAGGGGTGGACCCCATAACAATTTTATTTTTAGTTTTGGCATTTTTCAAGAAGTTCATGAATCATCGTCACTAGAACATCAAACTTCTGCTATCTGGATTCGGGCCTTTCCAATGTATTAGTTCCAAGGTAAACACAGTTTACCTTTACTGAATTTGAAGTATGTCACTAAGATTCTATTTTTCGAGTTATTGAACGAATTTTTTAACCCCAAGCAAGGCGGTAATGACACGAGAAAGAAAGGAGATAATGAAAGTTAAAGAAAATACCGAACATAGGGCGGATTGGGGAAATGATAAAAGACGAATGGGATTCAAGATGATAGAAAATTGCAATTAGCGTTACATATAAATTTTTCGAAAATTGTAGCGATCAGGGAAGCATGTAAACGGAAAAGAGTCCCACAGGTGCTAAGTGCGAGAAAATTTTTTGGAGTAGGAGTGACGGTTGCATTTATCTGTTTTAACATTAAAAGGATGGGAAGTAAATTCCAATCTAGCAGCATGATTTAATTCATGTATTCGGGGCCCCAGAAAAAAAAAAAAAGAAAAGATATTCGGAGAAGATATGATGAAAATATTTCTAGAAAAGACGGAAAAGGGAAGCCATTTTTATGTCGGTGAGAAACTGACTGAACTCGAAATGCCAAGTCAGAATTGATTAAATTACAGATCCTTCTTTGGATTTTGCAGAGAATTCCCGGATCTGAAATACCAGGGACTCTGTGACAACAGCATTTAAAGCACGAAAGAATGGTATATTTATTGAAACCCGTCGACATATTGGTTTTTTCATTGATCATTTTGTCATTGCACTAACCACCATTATCTTATATATATGGACACACACGGAAGGGGCTATAGTGATATTTATCCTGTTTAATACAGAAATGTGGCACATGGCCGAAAAAGGGTTTGGGGAAAGGACGGTCTTCTTCTGTCTTAACTATAACTTAGCTAGCCGCAAACACTGACCCAATCGTACAAACAATATTACTTACAAAACAACACATTCATACATACGATTCTTACTGAAATCACCATAATACCTCTTTGTCTCTATGAAAATACTAACTAGTCCCCAAATTTAGAATTCGTTGTCTGTGGAGGGGGAGGGAAATAAAGCAACAATTCTAAAAAGGGGCTATATTAGTTCCAACGAGAGAAAAATCTGTATATTAAAAATCGTTCACGTTTTCTCTCTTCTTATATATATATATATATATATATATATATATATATATATATATATATATATATATATATATATGTATGTGTGTGTGTGTGTGTGTGTGTGTGTGTTATGTCAATGTCTATAATCGACTGGTGCAACAAAAACGGATAATACAATTTACAAATTAAAATATATTAAAATAAATTCGTAGCTGGTGCAAAAATTTGTAAAAAAAAGAAAAGACCAAAATCATCCGAGAAGGGCAGACAAACATCGCCCAGTATCGTAATTTCTAGTCCAAAGAAACAAGCACCAAATTGAGTAAAATAAGTAAAATAGTAAAGTGCTCAATACACTAAGGAGAGCAGTGTATAAAAATTGTAGTGAGCCAGAAACTTCCTACCTAGGTTTCGACTAAATTAGAATTTAGAATTTATATATATATATATATATATATATATATATATGTGTGTGTGTGTGTGTGTGTCTGTCTGTGTGTGTGCGTGTGTGTGTGGTGTAAATACCCGTTTAAAAGATTTTAAAAAATCAATAGATTTCAGTGGTGTAGCTAAAATCTCAATTTTGTGCAAAGTTAGGATTACACTGACATCACCTCATTTTTGTGGAAAAATAGGCTCACACTACCTTCAAGATCAAATTCCCGTATTAGCATTTATTAACCATTCAGTGGTCTTGTGTCAAAACCGACAACATTCTTTGGGAACTAAAATAGGAAAAGAGAACATGTGTTTCTTTTGTCCCTAAATCTGAATAAGATGCAAAACAAAGAGGACTCATCTGCAACCCGAAACTTGAAAGAACAGACATTTATTGCAGTACACAAAAGAGAAAGAAAACCAAATACAAAAATTACATAAGGCGGATTGTCCAAAAATGTCCTTCTGTGCGCATCCATAGAAAAAAAGACTCTGTTTGGTAACAACCAAATACGCAATACAAAAAAGATTAGACTTTTTGAAAAAGGAAAAAAAATAGAAAACTTTGGGAAACAAAAATTAGACAAAAGCCCAGACCCTAATTTATACAACGGAATAAGAATTTCTCAACAAAAAGAAATTTTGATGATTTAAACAGGTTGGTGCTACGGGAATATATTTTTTTTCTTTTACAAAGAAAGTTTCAACTTTAATTTTTGTTTTCGAAAAAATTCTTCTCTGGAAGCAGCTGAAATAAATTTTCACTCTTGAATTTTCCGTTTGAGATCTAGCTGTCGGCTCTTATTTCTTTCCCAGTCTTAATATATATGACCCCTTCAGTTGGACAATTACTCTAGCCTTGAAGTGTGGGTAATTTAATGCTTTCTCCCTGATGACTATATGCTTTCTGATCCTATTATGCAACAAAAGAAGGTTCCAGAGCCCATAATCTTGGAATTTACAAGGGGAGGAGACCATATCTCTGATGAGTCAGTAAATGCAATTGAAATATATTTCTTCTAAATTCAAAAAAGTAAATAAGCAACAATTTACAAAATATGTTTGTCTGTTTTTTAACCTCAAAATCAAAAAAAGAGATTTACACATTATTTTTTTACAAACCGCCTAGCTTTCATTCTGAATACAGTTTTCTGACAATAAATCTAAGCCAATCATCCCCACGGTTGAGGCGCATGACCCACCGGTGGGACTTGCTAATATTTTGGTGCGGGATGCGTAGGATGTACTCCATTCGGCTTACTATACCAACATGAGCACAAAATTAATTTTCCATTATTATTTTATGAATAAAATGATGAAAGTATATTACAGAATAAGCTTTCAATCAAATATTTTTTATATTTGTGCCTTTCAGTTCCCTATTATATGTTTTGAAACTATATTTATTGAACTGTATTTTCGTTTGTTATTTTCTCTTTCATGGACGCCATGTTCTTTGGAGGCTTCTTTAGAGATGAATTCAATGGCTTTTTAGCGCTCTTCACGGGAATTGCAGGACAATTTTGAATATGATAGAAATAAATATTATCAAGGTCAGCAGAAGTTTAGAAATACTAAAATGGGGTATGTCACAGAATCTTTTGGGAACCTCTGCTCTAACCCATAACCCTGAAAACAACGTCAATAGTGGAAATCTCAGATCTGTGCTGTTGGGGGTCAACAATTCTTGGATTTAGGGAGAAATCATTTTAACGCCACCTGCAATGGGCAGTAATAACATGAATAGGTGAGGTCCATATATACCAAAAATGTCACTCGCAAGAACAAGTTGTGACTTTGCCTAGCCAAAAATGTGACTTTTTCTCTGACTTGTTCTGTGACTGTTTTCCTGTAATTTTTTCCTTGTCAAAATCGTCACTTTTTCTTCGCCACAATTGTGGCATTTTACACAGCCAAAATTGTGACTTTTTCCCTGTAACTTTATTATCGATTATGTGTTAAATACACTCGTCAAATTCTAACTCAATTATAGATGTGGTGATTTTCTAAGCGTAATTTAGATGTGGCACATGGCTGAATGTCATGTACACTCAGTGTGGATCTAATTCACTATTCAATTGTAATTGATCGAGCGAGACAAGCTTGCAAATCTTTACACCACGCTGAAGCACTCATCATGCATAAATGTGTAAGCTATCATGACTATAAATATTTGTATCAGTCAGAAATGATTTGAAATAAGGCAAGGGTGGCAATTACAGAATGAGCTCAAATTTCATTTTTCAATATTATTTCATAATTAAAATGATCAAAGTATATAACACAATAAGCTTTCAATCAAATATATTTATATGGCTGTCTTTCAGTTCCCTCTTATATGTTTTGAAACTATATATATTTAACTGTATTTTTGTTATTTTGTTTTTTTTGTAATGTTTTCTCTTTCATAAACGCCATGTTCTTTGGAGGTGTATTTAGAGACGAATTCAATGGCCTTTTAAACTTCCTTCACGTGAATTGCAGTGAAATTTTGAATATGTAACAATTAAGTATTATAGGGTGACACCAGAATTTTAGAAATAGCAAACTGGGTCATGTCCCAAAATCGGTTGGAAACCACTGGTCTAAACAAAACAACTTAAGCGATTAAAATATTTATCTATTATAATTTTAACTTTCTTTTATACGACTAAAATATAAAAAAAATATATCTTATCGTTTGGTACAAAAATTGAAATCACAAAGTCAGAAAATGATTAACAAAATTTTCCCTCCAAAAATCGATTTTTAAAATTGGGAAATTTATTTATTAAACAATATATCTTCTGAGTTTAGAAATTCTAACTTTTAACCTGCTATGAAGCGATTTCTTTTCTTAAATAGGGTAACGTAAGCTAATACTCTTCAGTCCACAGTATAAATCGACTGAGAGTGAGAAAAAATAGTCCATTTTCAAGTTTTTGCATACTAAAATAAATGAGATAATGAGATTCTTTTTAAGCAAAATAATACTCGCTTTTAAAGTATTTTTACAAAGTAGTATGTATAGTTTAAATTAAGTCGAGACATCAACAAAGCGTACTTTTCATGGGATGTCGTATTATCAAATGCTGATGAAATGACATAATATAATGGAGAATCGTGATTTTTCATTACGAATTCACATATAATTGTCAACCTATGCAAAAAAACAATTCATTTCTTTTGTGTTGTAAAAACAATACAAACAAAAACAGAACATTTTTGTATTAACTTGCTTCTGTCAACTATAAGTAAACAAAGATTATTGTTATACTTAATAATAAAATTATTTAAATTCGTAGAACTCTGAAAGATTGTTATTACTTACTTTCGCTTTTTACATAATTATTCATCTTTATATCTATCAATATATATATATATATATATATATATATATATATATATAGTCGACTCTCCCGTCGAATTAGACTTAAGCAGATCAGTTCCCAGGAAACCGACAGCCCAACAACAGCACATGAGATTTGATTATAGTGGCGAAGCTTTCGTGCAGGACCATCTACACTTTTTGAAGGGCCGAATACAGAAACCTGGTGCACTACATGCCACAAGGTCCCCAGACGACCCTCCGCAGGCTTTGAATTCAGAGTTGTCCTTCTCCTTGACCAGTTGCCAGACAGCCCAGTCTGTCCTGCTATTTACCCATAGCTGGAGGGAGAAGAAGAGGATTCACATCTTTCCAAAGGGTAATAGCACGTAAGTGAATGTAATGGATTCGACTGGAATTCGAACTCGGCTCTCCGATTCCTCAATCCAAGCCGCTATCCATTACTCCACTTCAATGAATTCAACATCCAGAGGTGACAGTCCGTTTCATGTTTAAACGCAATCGTCAGGCCGATATTTTACAGTCCCCCTTCGAGGAATGTATGTGGCACACGGCCGAGTTTAACGTGGGTTTCTCCGAGCCCGTAGGCTCGGCCAAAAATAATCCCTTAGAACCCGCATAAGGGGGTTCGGGATCTGTCTCGGACTAAACTTTGCCACAATCAGAGACTGCGTGTCGCCTGCTTCATCACAATGTCCAGCCCATATGTGTTGTTTCTTGCTCGACTATTTACGTATACAGTTCAGTTATGAATTGTGGGTAGTCTGTTGTATTATTCTAACGGTTTTTTTTAAGAATAGTAACGGTTATTAGTAAGTATATATATATATATATATATATATATATATATATATATATATATATATATATATATATATATATATATATGTAATAAAATGAAGATCCGTTTAGGTGAAACCTTGGTAGGCTTGCCTAGCTCCTTGGGATTATTTTACGTCATCGCTCTACTTAGTGTATTGAGCACATTACGTAGTTGTCTTTTTACTCGTTTTGGGTCTTTTTCCTTAGACTTGCAGATTAAAAACTTGACGATTGTTTTCACCTTGTTTTAATGTTCTTGGTTCTTTCTTTTTTATTTCCTTTTTTATTCCTCAGCTACCGATTTTTTCTCCGGCAAGTTGAGCTATCCGAGGCTTTTCCAAACGAGTACTACTATATATATATATATATATATATATATATATATATATATATATTCGCCCATATGTCTGAGATAATGTCTCCGTAACCGTATTTCTACCAGACTTCATATGACAATTTGTCGTTATTATTTTTCTGTAGCTCTTTGTATTACTGGTTCTCATGTTGTAGTAATGGTCGGCTTAGGAGATTTTTATGGCGAAGTATATGCGCTGATTCTTTAGGCTTTCGTATCTTTCAGTGATGTTATTTGT
>OZ010601.1:21171771-21176771 GCA_963932145.1 Acanthosepion lycidas
CTTGGAGGAAGAATTTCTATATAGAATCAATATTTTGAAAGTTGGACTGTGAATTGGTGGGGAAAATATGTTTGGTTTTTCCAATGTCAGCACGTCCGTAGGAGAGTTAACGCTCACCATTCTTTCGTACCACTTTACGACTTAAAGCAAATATAAATTGAGAAATTGTAGTTTCGTTTCGAAAGAGCAGTTACAAAATTTGAAATGGATAGTCTTATTTTACTGATATTCTCATCATTTAGATTTGACTACAAATAATAAAAGCAGCCATTATAAAATGAAAAATGGATAGTCTTATCTTACTAATATTCTCATCATTTAAGTTTGACTTCAAATAATAAAAACAGCAATTATAAAAAGAAAAATGGATAGTCTTATCTTACTAATATTGTAATCATTTATATTTTACTTATAAAATAAAAACAGCAATTATAAAAAGAGGAATAGTTATTTTGGGTCAATATTAGTATCCATAAGAGTGAAAAAGAGAAATGAATGCTTGTGTTTACTTAAATTATCTTTATTTAGATTAGATTATCTGAGCTGAACATTCAAAAAGTGTGCTATCAATCGAACTTGACTTGCCATATCATTTTCAGGCATTTTACCAACGTCGTAACATGGCTACCCTCAAATATTTCTACAGATATTTTTATGGCAATTTTTCTGATGATCTCTTCTTTTTAGTGCGGCGTCTGCAGGAATTTAAACGGGCAACTAGACTTGCAAATATCTCTCACCATTTTACTGTTGAACTAACTAGATAGAACCGTCAATTTTATTCTAATAGCTACTTTTCTCGCACTTGACGGCTGTGGAACTCTCTTTCGATTACTTGCTTTCCTGGTACCTATAAGCTTAAAAAAATTAAATACAGGGTCAATCGCCATCATCCATCTTCTTGAACGCTAGATGTATTTGTCTATATCACCGAGATGAGTTATTATGATTACTTGTATCATTTACATTATTCAGGCCTGGATATGGATGTCGAAAGCTATTCCGGCACGGCATTTCACGCTTGCTTCTTTCTTTCTGCCGCCTTAATCGTGCTTCACGCCGGTTAAGCCGGCGATTACCGTCTTCGTCCAGTCATCGTTTTTCGCACGTTTTTTTTCAGTCCGTCTCGAAAAAGTCCCCTATTTTCCCTTCGCCGGGAAATGACGGGATCGGGACGTTTTGTGGCGGGAAGAAAAACACAAAAAATTTCGAACTATAGCCTCATTTGTGATTATAGGAATGAAGATGAGGATAACAGTCCGAATAATGTAAATAATGGAAGTCTACAGTTTGAGTTTTGTATTCTTCTCACTTATCCACCCATACCAATATTTTTTTCATTCGCTTTCAATTCCAGTAACATATGCGTCTTAGTGGTACTATCACCTAGCTTGACGGGAAACGACTTAGAAAAATAGAATTGAAAAGACGGGAGATTCCACTGACCATTCATTTTTGTTTGTTTCTTTGAGTTGCATGAAATGTAAGTAAAATCATTTGTTACTTTTAACGTAGTAACCTGCTAGTCTTTTTTAATCTCGACTTTTTACTGTGGAAGTCTCTTCCGCTGATTTTCTTCCCGGCCAGTAACGATCGTCAAAACATTAAATGCGGCCACATTCTCCATCTTATGTCTTCCTTAATTCTGTTTCTTCATTGCCATTTTCAACTTTTTTCTTCACTAAATAATTCTCATGCTTTTTTCACTTCCTGTAGTCCCTTGCGTCTAGCGATATTATCAGTATGCTTGGAGAGTAACAATTAAAAACATAAAGGAAAAAAAAGAGAAAAAAATTGTTTTTTTTTTTTCATTATGAATCTGTGCATCACATGGGTTATTTTGATGCATCGCCGGTTATCCCTGCTAGTCTTTTTACAATTTTTTATAAATATTCTTTGATTTTATATTCGGCAGCTATATTCTCCTCCTAAACAAACGGCGAGTTCAACAAATGTAAAAATTCTTCCCTGACGACTGATTCAGATCTCGTAGCGAAAGTCAAATTCGTTGCTATTCGGACGAGAGTCCATTTCATCGTACCTCTGTTTGGGTCAGAAATACAAATGTTTAATCCGTGAATACTCAAGCATTAAATCTCATCAAGCCCAGACTTAATAAGCCGTGATAAAGCTTAGTTGGTTCGCGCAATAAATGTCTTTCCCACTGTCTCTTTTTCTCATCGGAACACGCATCTGCTTCAATCATTCTGCCGACACTGAGAAAGGCTTGTTGGACATTCGCAGGACCTGCCTGCTTTGGAAAAGCAAGATAACGCAAGAAAACATCTGCTAGGAAAAGGTGAGAGATAAGACGAAATCCGGTGTAGCGAGAATTGGGACTGTTTGTATTGAAGATAGGCGGAGAATCCAGCCGGGCGTGGTGATCCTTGCCTTGTTTTAGTAAGGTTGTGGCGTGGAGAAAGTTGGGGACGTAAGAAGACAGATGAGGAACTGAGTGAGAAAGAAGGGCAAGCATACATTATAAAACCTGCATGGAGGAAGTATGAAAATGGTTACGACGAAAAATAATTAAAGACGAAAAAAATTCGAAAGAAATATGGTACTAGAAAAAAGAATAATAGTCATTGAGATGGAAGAAAAAAAAAGAAAGACATTTGATGATCATGATGATGAAGAAGAAGAAGAGATATTTCATTAAAAGAAGAAAAATATAAAATATAACTCAGAAATAATTAATGAGTATGTAGAAATATATATATATATATATATATATATATATATATATATATATATATAAAATTATTACCTGTAGAATAACATTTCTGACTGGAAAAACACGATTTTAAAACCCATGACCATTTCACTATAATTGAGAGAATAGAAAAGTTCAGAGCAGATAACATTAGAAAGATTTTAGAGTCCCATGAAAATAAGTGGATACAACGTCTAAAAACAAAATATCCAGCCGGGCTAAACCATAAATTTAACAATACAGATACTACCAATATATAACTCAACAAATCAAAACCTACTCATATTTCTCACCCACACAAGACAGACAGGCTTACGGAGGTGTAGAGGCCTCACACTTATACACTCACCCACAGGAATATACACACTTACACACATCATACTCACTCACTCCCTAAAGAGCCAAATGATAACACACACCCACAGCAATATACACGCTTACACATATCATACTCACTAAGAACTAAATAACACACACACAAACACTAAACAGAGACACATCCCCTCACCAGGTCCAATAAAACTTTCAAACTGACCAGAGAATTCAGAGCAACATGTATCTATCCAGCTTGTATCTCAAATAACAACTTAAAAGAGACTGTGTGACCAACACAAGGACTGTTAAAAGATTCATGTTAAAAAGAAAGAACAAATGAAAACTACAGACACAAGTTCATTTTATCCAGCAAAAGATTCATTTCTGTAGTTAACTGCTACCAGCAAGCAGAAATATTTCTCCTCCCGACAATTTTGGTCGAAACTAGTCGAGGAATCTAAATGAAATAATAATAAAAAAAAATAAAAAACGAAAGAATATTAATCAACAACCCAGTGTGTCTAAAGATTTTAATTTTTTTATATTTTTTATTGTTCAATATATATATATATATATTTATTGTTATTATTATTATTATTATTATTATTATTATTATTATTATTATTATTATTAATAGAAATCTTATGAGTATAAGAAAATATACTCGCTCGAAAAACCTTCGTTGTATTGATTTGTAAATAAACAAGCCAACATCAAAGCGAAAAAAAGTACAAAAAAGAAAGAACCAAGAACACGTACATTAACCGAAAATAATCGTCCAGCATACGAGTTCAAAGCCCAAAGAAAAAAAAACCCGATGCGAGCGTCCAAAGCAACTAAATAAAGTGCTCAATACAATGAGTAAAGCAGACCTAGTTAAACCTAGAGAGCCGACATTCCCTGACGATCCGCTTAGGTGAAACCTCGGTAGGTTTGTCTGGCTCTCTAGGTCTAGCTATATATATATATATATATATATATATATATATATATATATATATATATATATATATATATATATATACAGAGAGAGAGAGATGCGGAGGAGTTGTGAATAGTTAAAATGTAAAGTAATGAGAGTACTCAAAAAATTAAAATAGAATAAAAACACAAACAGAAAGAAATGATGGAGATGTTGGCGTCTTTAAGAGATGAAAAGAAAAAGACATAAAAGAACCCAAGAAAGAAAGATAGAAAGAGAAAGAAAGAAAGAACCAAAGAAAGAAAGAAAAAAAGAAAGTAAGAACGAAAGAAAATTAGAGGAAGGAGAATCGACCATAAAGAACAAAACGAAGGAAAGAAAGAAGATGGGGAGAGAAATCGGCAACAGTTAGGAAAAGAAAGAGAAGAAAATCGACAACAAATGCAAGAAAAAAGAAAAAAAAAATAGAAAGAAAGAAATACAAGGAAGAAGAAATGAACCGTTATGCGGGAAGAGAATGAAAGAAAAGGAAAGACGAAATTGAATATAAAGGAGAGAAGTAAGAATGAAAAAGAGGAAGATAAATCAATTAAACAAAAAGGAAAAGAAAGAAGAGACCAACCATAAATGAAGAAAAGAAAGAAAGAATAAGGGAGGGAAATAAAAACAAAAAATAGGAAAAAAAAAAAAAACTGAAAAAGAAATCAACGACAAAGAAAGAAAAAAAGAAAGAAAGAAACACCACAAATGATGGAAGTAAATAATAAATAAAAAATAAGACAGAGGAGAAAATTACCACAATGCATGAAAAGAAAGAGGAAAGAAAGAAAGAAAGAAAGAAAGAAAGAAAAAGAAAGACAGAAGAAAGAAAGAAAGAAAGAAAGAAAAAGAAAGACAGAAGAAAGAAAGAAAGAAAGAAAGAAAGTCATGAAGAAAGAAAGAAAGAAAGAAAGAAAGAAGAAAGACGGAAGGAAGAAAGAAAGAAAGAAAGAAACAAACACCCAAAAACATGAACAAAGAAAGAAAGAAAGAAAGAAAGAAAGAAAGACA
>OZ010601.1:21181771-21184271 GCA_963932145.1 Acanthosepion lycidas
AAGGGCGGATTGTTCAGAATCGGCAGGGGTGGGGTGTTAATAATTTGTATCAGTATATTTACTTTCATAGATGCCGGGTCACGGTAAGGTGGGGGTGGCTAAATTTACGACGGAGGAAGTTTTCGCATAGTCTGGCTAGAGCGTCTATGGAGATTTATTTATTTATTTTTATTTTATTCTTTTATTATATCTGTTTATGAAAGGGATTTGTGTATATGAAAAGGCCGTAACGTTTGTTATTTGACGACTTCATAAAGTCTTATCAGTTTTTGTAGATTATTAAAACTGTATATGGGCTATGGTTTTTAAAATTTATTTTTTTGTATGCGTGTTTTTACCTAGTTATTCAGAGCGTAAGTTCGGTTGTGTTGGCAGAAAACCGTTAATTCTTGCCGGTTGTTTAATAGGTTTTTATTGTTTTGAAGCTTAATAATGTGTAGTTTCTCATGGAGGCACAAAGGGCATGGGTCATCCCAAGTTTTGCAAGTTCTAGTCCTGTTAATGATATATATATATATATATATATATATATATATATATATATATATATATATATATATATATATATATATATATATATATGCGTGTGTGTGTGTTTGTATGTTAAAGTTTGTGCATATATATTAGTGTTTACTCTGTGGTATTATGTCTCTGCAATGTCACACAGAATATGTTCCACTGTACGAATCTGACTTCTCGTTCAGGACATTCGGCTCCTTATCACCTCAGTAAAGAGAATCAAAGCTTTATGGCCGCTGAACTCTTTCCGACATTCAAAAGCATGTCTTTGTCGGAACGTTCATATCTGATGCGACCAGCAGAAGGGGACTTCCGAATGATGCATCTCTTCGAAATGAAGCGACCGACGCAATATGATGGTGTCGTCGACAGGAACGTTATATCTGTCAAGAAACATCTTCGCAATAATATATTGATCATTTTCGAAATTCTAATCTATACAATATTGTAACTAATTTTCAAGCGGCGACGCCACTTGATAGATAGATAGATAGATAGATAGATAGATAGATAGATAGATAGATAGATAGATAAATGAGAACATGAAATATATAGATGCTTACGGATTGATTATGATAGCTAGAATGATACATTCACAGATAGATAGTAAACGATTATAGATAGATAGATAGATAGATAGATAGATAGATAGATGAGAACAAATAGAAGATATATATATGTATACTAACAGACTGAGATATCTATAATGATACATAGTTACTGATTAAAAGAGAATTAGATAGATAGATAGATAGATAGATAGATAGATAGATAGATAGAGAGGAGGAAAGAAAGGAGGCAGAAAGAAAGAAAATTAAATTAAATTGTGGGAATTGTGGGAAGGGACGTTATATTCAGCGAATATAACGATGGCGACGAAGAAGAAGAATAAGAAGAAGAAGAAGAAGATGAGAGAAGAGTGGGAAGAAGAAGAAGAAGATGAGAGAAGAGTGGGAAGAAGAAGAAGAAGAAGGTGAGAGAAGAAGAAGAAAAAGAAGAAGAAGAAGAAGAAGATGATGAAGAAGAAGAAGAAGAGAGAAGAGTGGGAAGAAGAAGAAGAAGAGAGAAGAGTGGGAAGGAGAAGAAGAAGAAGAACATGAGAGAAGAGTGGGAAGAAGAAAAAGAAGAAGAAGAAGAAGACGAAGAAGAAGAAGAAGAAGAAGAAGAAGAAGAAGAAGAAGAAGAAGAAGAAGAAGAAGATGAAGAAAGAGAGATGAAAGGCATTTGAAAAGTAGAACCATAGAATAGGAAAATAAAAAGATAAAATTGCTGAATAAGTGAAAAAATAAGAGGTAATAATCGATGAATTCGATAGAAAATATTTAAAACAAAAAATATTTTTTTAGGAGAAATTTTATTTTTACCGAAATTCGGCGAGTAATAAACATCGAGAAGTAGAATATAATTAAAATAAAAGTTAACACAGAAAAGTAATTAAAACAAAAATTAATTAAAATAAACATGAATCGGAGATGGAAAATATATTCCTTCTGGTGAAATCATGTTACACCTTTGAAGAATTTTAACAAAGAATGCCGACAGTCATAGGCTAAAATCAGAAAGGTAAACAAATATCGTCAACATCACCTACATTTACAGCCTACAAAGTGCAAACTGCCGTATACTTGATACAGATCAATTTGAGAAAGCATCCATCACACTCATTTTTGTAATTTTTTTTTTTATTATTTAAACACACACGCACACACAAAGGCATATATATATAATAGTGTAAAATTTTGAATAGTGTAAACTATATATATATATATATATATATATATATATATATATATATATATATATATATATACAGGGTGACCCAAAAAAACGGAAATTTTTGTAGTGCTTATTGCCAGACATGAGCAAGTGGCAACACTGCGAGACAGTGACCTTGAGTAAGTAAACATTTCGCCATTTAGAATTCAAGATGAAATTCAGAGTATCCCAGCTGAGATGTTGCAGCAGTCAATGAGGAATCTCA
>OZ010601.1:21186771-21191771 GCA_963932145.1 Acanthosepion lycidas
CACACACACACTATATATATATATATATATATATATATATTTTCGACAAGTTCCTTTAATACTCGCGGATAAGATTTTCGGTGTCATTATTGAAGGGCGATTGAAAATCGCCGCGTTGATAAATAATTCTTTCGACATATGTCATTGTCATCATCAATATATTGTTTAGTGCGACATAAATATTGTAGTATTCATTATTATTTCACATAACACAAAAAACTATCTTTGTATGATCTTGCACTTTAAAATAGCGTTACTCTCCTGAGACACGGAAAATTTAAAAAATAAAACCACCCTATTGAAGAGCTCATAACTTTTTACCTGATCATACGCAAAGCTATAAAAATCAGAGACGAACTGTAAACGTAGGTATATGTGCAATTATTAATAGCCCTGTTTTACTACACTGAGCACTGTTTCGACAACACGATTAATTAAAAACTTAATTGCTCACCTATGTACGTTATCTCTCATATATATATTTATTTATTAACCAGAGCATAAGATTAGCAATGCATTTATTAACCAGAGCATAAGATTTACACACCAAAATACAAATTTAACTCATATGAGCAATTTCTACACGAGGACAATCCATCTACTGGGGTTGAATAAGACCGACGTACTCTCGCGTTGGCTGAAATAGATATATCCCCAACATATAAGGTAATTTTGTGTTTTGTTGTGTATATATATATATATATATATATATATATATATATATATATATATATATATATATATATATATATAGCATGAAACAGAGATATATAGCATGAAACAGAGTGTCGACTCTAAGTGTTGACTTCTATGTTCACTTTTATATTTACACACGCTCTATCTCTGATATTTAAAACTTTATCCCATAAATATAGCACATCTTAAAACTATATTTCTTCATATATATATATATATATATATATATATATATATATATATATATATATATATATATATATATATATATATATGTGTTTACATATATATATATATGGTCGAAGAATGCACTTAGTTTATTAAGTCTCTGGAAATCGCAGATCTATTTATCTAATTTGCAATGTTTGAAATAATCAGTACGTCTTCGTTTGTCAAATATAATATATAAGATGGAATATAGGATTGAAATTAAAATATATTAATTGCTTAGAATTTACATTGTTCGTCTATATTCGTTAGTGTGTCTGTATGCATTTGTGTGTGTATATGTATGTGTGTGTATGATTATTTTCCATTTGTAGAATATGTCTTCTAGATATGTCAAGTCGCTCAAATATTGTTCTTCATTGACTACGAAGCATAATAGGAAGAATTGCATTCTTAATATTTAGATAACTGTCTAAATGAATGTATTGTTATGTGATTTGTGGGTCCGATTTGTTGCAGCTTGGCATGCCTTTCCAGATGGCTTTGCCGTTTTTTTTTTAATCCCACGGATAGAATTTGCATATTACTATTATTAACCTGATAAATAATTCGAGAAATTCTTAGAGCTATTATTCACCCGAAGATAACTTTCAATAATGGTTTCGAAGTCAGACTGTGTTAATATCTTGCAAGATTTAAGAACAATCAGTATAAAATACTTTTTTTTAATCATTTCGCCCCAAGCAAGGCGAGAATCCCACAAGTACGAAGAGGGTATATGAGAGTGTGAATGAAAGAGAAGACTAAATATAGGGAACATTGAAGGAAGCACAAAAATTGAACGTTATTACTGAAGATAAAAAATGGCGATTGATGTTGTTATGTTCCCAGGCGAGGTGAAATTTGGTGGTGTGAAAAAAGTTAAGATGGAATGAAAGAAGAAACTATTAACAACTTTATTAAAGGAAAATACAGTTCAGATGGTGAGTGAAGCCACTGGGTATTTTATGTGTACCTCAGAGATCGGTACAGCTTATCTTCGTGTCATGGTTAAACGCCTCGAACCCAGCATGCACTGTTCTTCCGAAAAGGGGATGTAAGAACAATCCTTATTTTTCATACGTCCGGTCAAATCAGAATAACTTCTTAAATATTTTCCTTAGGGACAACTGTGCCCTAACAGATGTCGCATTAAGATTTTGAAGATTGCTGTTATCAGGAAAACAAGTAATCGGAAAGGACTTGCACAGGTGGGAAGTGCGAGAAACGAAAATTATGGAATAATAGTGCTGGTGGCATTTAGCTATTTCAAGAATAAAAGACGCGAATCTAATATCACGAATAAATTCATGTATTGAGGGCACCTAGGTAAAAAAAAGCTCGTCATATATATATATATATATATATATATATATATATATATATATATATATATATATATATATATATATATATATATATATATATATATATATATATATATATATATGAATATGAATAATCCAATTGACTAATATATAAACGTTATATTTTAATGGCTGATTGTATTGTCCGTTTATTTATTAAACTGTATTTATTTTCGTGTATCCTTCGAATATTCGAGAAATCTTATAAGAAAAATATGCACCCTCAGACAGGATTCGAACCTGTGCTCCCCTCGCAACATATTTTTTTATTTCTGTTTACCAAGTGGAAGTTACCATTAAGAAAAGGGCTCACGTGGAGTTTTTTTTTATTCACTGGTCTTTTCAAAACAGAATACTACTAAATTCTGATACTTTTTCCTCTTTGATTTGTTTTATGATATATCAACCTCGTCTTACCCACGACGCGGATGTAGTTTGTCTTACCAAGGACGCTTTTTCCATTGAAAATGCTGCATTAATTAGAAAATATATTCAGCTTAAATATGGATTCAAAGGGCCAAGCATTTCTGTATAATGTATTTTCCTGTCACCCAGGGATATTTGCCAGATAGAAAGGGATTATCCGACAGTGATAACTGATGTAATCTCTTTTGAAACATCGTGAAGTGTTTTTACCGGTTGGATTCCCTGAATTTGCGCAAACAAATTCTTTTTCTAGATTAGCTGCAATCCAAGGCTAGAGATCCTTGTTTTCTATGCTATTTAAACCACGTGACAGAATAATCACTTGTTCTATTTGAGTGGCAGAAACGGGGGAGCGACGCAAAAAATCAATAAGACTAGCGAGTATCAATCGATCTGAAATATCCTCTGAACAAGGAACGTGGAATGATGACAGTCTACTCTTGTTGATTGAAGGATTTTATAAAAATAAACACAGAAATGCGTAAATTCGAAAATCTCGTCGTTTTAATCCAGTAACCTTGGGAGCTGATCCTTACCGTATCTAATGAGATGTCGGAAAACAGAAAAAAAATTTTTTTTTTTTTCTGGGTACTTATTTAGTGCCTGTCACTTTGTTGACGGCGAGATGATCAAATACAATTTGAAATTGTTTCTCCATTGAAAATAAGAACAGTAGTTCCCCCCCCCGTTTTAATCTCATGACCTATTTTGAAGCCAGCATCTTTACGTAGCCCATAAAAGTTATGATAGTGTAAAAAATGGCTTCCATTTTGCATAAAGTATATCCAATAAGGACAGAACGAAGTTGATTTATCGGACACACAGTTTCACAATAATTTATATTTCGCATATCCAATGAAACGAACATTATTTATCAATATTTAATTTTTCAATTTTATTATTATATGGCACAGAACAATAATAAAATAATCTCTATCGACCGTTCAATAAGCTGTGGTCCATATATTAGTCCGGTGGTCAAGTCGACATTATACAATTTCTGTGACTTACATGAAATTACCTATGACCAATTTGTGCTATGGGGCTATAGGTTGGGGCACAACACAAAATAAGAAAATGAAGTCAGTTAAAATATAGGTGTCATAAAAAAAATGAATTCAAAGAACCATGAATTTCGGCATATTCGATTTTCATGATAACTGGGGATCGTTGAAAGACAGAAAGTAAACACTCAACAGTGACATCCATTCCAATTTAATTCAGATTGTGTACGTGTCACATCCAAAATAATTTTAATAAGCGAGCCTGTTAACAAAAGTTCAGAAAGGCAAGGGCGATAAAAAAAAAAGAGAAAAAAATGTGCGTATCGCAGATAAAAGTCTCAAATCAGAAATGCATGAAACTGTATAGTCAAAAGTTAGAATCACAAGTCCAAGCTCAAAAGCCGATGAGGCAAAATGGGTCGAAAAATCCAACTTACAAATCCTAGTACAGCGAATTCAATCACGCATGCGAGCGAAAATAAGAAGCAACGATTTTTATTGAGTTTATAAATTTTGCGATTGTTCACGATAGACCTTGACATCACCCACCAACGAAGAGTCTATACCTTGTGTATGACGATAAATTACATCCGGCAGCACGGCCTCTGCTCAGGAGGTTTGATTGAGCTTTTGAGGAGCGTGGAACCACCTATGAATTTCTACCGTTCCCAGGTCCACTCTGACCGGGGTGGTAGCATCTGTTAGCGTCCGAGCTCTGGGCAAATAGTTAACCCATAAACTGGGGTCAAAACAGCATGAACGTTTAAAAATACATGTTTATATGTAAAATATCAGCAATACATTTTTGAAAACAAATAAAATATTACCAGCAATAAAATTGTCTCCCAACAAAGTCCCTCTTTAAAAAATTCGTCAATGAAAACTTATCTACAAACTGATTTCTTACAACGAGTCCAACAAGGTCCCTCTTTAAAAAATTCGTCAATGAAAACTTATCTACAAACTGATTTCTTACAACGAGCACATATTCTATTCATACAAACCTATCGTAAAAAGCTTTAAATAACCCATTGATGTGTTGATATGACTTAAAAGTAAATAAACCAATAAACCAACGAAGAGTCTCGCTGATCGAGCAAAGTCAAATCTTGCCTTTGGTGCAAGTTTGGTCAAAAACTCTCCAAACATTAATATTTGTTCAGTTTTGCATCCTAACGTAAACGAAGCAATTTCTAAAGAATATATTTTTATGTTTATAATTTATTTAAATTTATTAATTCGACATATTTTATAGTTTAATTTTGTTATTTTTATTGGATACTCATATTTAAGTAAACGC
>OZ010601.1:21194271-21236771 GCA_963932145.1 Acanthosepion lycidas
TTATATATATATATATATATATATATATATATATATATATATATATTTGATTTTACGTTTACTTTTTTGGAAGTGCTATCTGATGATCCGGCGTCCTTTAAAAGGGCTCTGGTGAAATAAATTATTATAATGGAACGTCAAATTGGTCTGTTTTTCTTATATATATATATATATATATATATATATATATATATATATATATATATATATATATGTGTGTCTGTGTGTGTGTGTGTGTGTGTGTGTGTGTGTGTGTGTGTGTGCGAAAATATTATAGAAAATAGGAAAGAAACTAGTTTGGTAAATAATCCAAAGTTCCTTAGTATTTTTGTTATTATTTTTTAAAAATAGTGCCCGATACGAAAGTAGAGCATAAATATAATTATTTATTTAAAAATATGATTCCAACTCGCTACATAAGAGGTCTCATGTTTCAAAACAATAGCCGAAAACTTCAAAATTTTGAAGTTTTCGGCTCTTGCTTTGAAACATGAGACCTCTTATATAGCGAGTTGGAATCATATTTTTAAATAAATAATTATATATATATATATATATATATATATATATATATATATATATATATATAATTTTTTTAGCTTTTTGACGACGTCTGTTAATTTGTAATTACTTCTAGGTTATTTCAGTGTAATTATGTGTTTCATATTTTACAACACAAGGGTGATAATAAAAATAACTTGTTTTGTTATACACACGAACATTTATAATTTGCCCATGTTAAATTTCTTAAGACAAGATGTATTGATTTTAATATAAATAATTTCGATATTTTAAGTGTGGACAGACCTCACTGTCATAGAGGAAACATATATAACAACAGTTTAGTATGCTTTTCTTTGTTTCTCAAGTAAATTTTATTTTTCTTAATAACGTTTAGCATTTGGAATGCGTATGTTCCTATTTCAATGTCACTATTTCTTTCATTTGTTAAAACACTTCAGAAGATAAGAAAACTTATTTTGCCATACGCACGATCCTTTGAAAGTTACGCATGTTAAAAAAAAAGTATATCATGAAAAGAAATATTGCCTTTAATATAAATAAATTTAATAGTATTTTAAGTACGGAAAGACTCACCGACAGAATACGGACGCGTGACATTTTGAATAAAATGCAACAAAAATATTTCAGTTGAAATAGAAATAATAGATTATTTTGCATATGATATAAAATAAAACATAGAGACACTAAAACATATTGGAATATCAAAAGATACATTCTTAATTGCACAGAGCTAAAAAGAATAGGACGTTGTGGAGAGCCTGTGAAGATAGACACATATAAATGAAGAGTCATAGAGTTCCTATCTCAAAGTGTTACTTTTCTTTGTTTAATAACATTTCTTGTTTAGTTTGCCATTTGCTCTTTTCTGTATACTTTGCTTACCTTTATAAATGATAAATGATCAACAATTATTACAAAAAAGAAAAAAAAGTATCCTTAAAAGCAGAAATAGCTGAACTGTTATGTAATAGCATGGATGACAATGATTTCTGTGCAAGTTGCACGTTGAAGAAGAGGAAACCTGAGTCAATAAAGATATACTTCTATAAAAATAATGCTGAGAATACTATGGGCATGGCATGTGAGAGATATGGAAGTTTTAAAGAGAATGTAATATCCGAGAGAGTAGAACTTTATAGAACACATTTTGAAAAAAAGAGGGCTTGGAAAATTTGATACACACAGCTGATCAATATGATATAAGATCGACAGTGGGGAAGATCAACTAAAAGAGCTTATCAACTCATTACAGGTTATTTAAAACCAGAAGATATATTTGTATTTTAAGAATTTTGTAGGGTAGATAATAATGAGACTTTCTAATTAACCCATGGCGGGGGAGGGGTGAAGATATGGATTCATATCTTTTCGAAGAGATTTGGCCCGTAAGTGAATATAACGAACTTCTTTCTTTCTTTCTTTCTTTCTTTCTTTCTTTCTCACACGCAGTATATATATATATATATATATATATATATATATATGTATATATATATATATATATATATATATAATTATTTATTTAAAAAATTTATAACATAAATAGCATATATATATATAATTATATATATATATATATATATATATATAATTATTTATATATATATATATATAATTATTTATATATATATATATAATTATTTATTTAAAAAATTTATAACATAAATAAATAATTATATCTGCTCTACTTTGTATTGAGCACTCTTTTGAGAATAATAATTGTTGGTTATTGGAATTCATTCCGTATACACCAATCATATACTTGGGTATATATATATATATATATATATCAATGTTTTAATATCTATCTATCTATCTATCTATCTATCTATCTATCTATCTATCTGTCTGTATACATACCTACCTTAATATTTTCAAGGAATTACTGTACGCCTACCCAAAGAGAGACCACTTCCACGACCAAACTGGCAATATTTACACCCAAACTAACGGTGTTACTATGGGAAATCTACTTCGACCGTACTTCTCATACTGCTACATGTCTGATGTCAAGGCATTTAAAAAATTTACTCAATCTAAAATATATGTTAGCTCTCGAACCTCCGTTGAATAATTACGAACCGCTATCCAATGCATCACTCGAAAATCCAAGCATAGTATTCACAAGTGGTTGCCCATCTAGATACTGACCATCCTCGACGCCTCTTAACTCCGATGATATTACAGGAACCGGTGTTTCAACGTGATATGGCTGTTAGTTATTCAACAAGTGAGAAGTTAAAGAAATGCAAAAGCGATAGAAATGTGGGTTTCATCTTGCTTTTACCAGAGTAGAAACGGTGTTTCAACGTGATATAGCTGCAAGCATCTCTAGGATTTGTAAATATGCTACAAAATATGTTTTAAATATTTAAAATATTGTTTCTTTAAAGAAAACTGAAATATAAATAAATGCTCTACAAATATCTGGGTGAAACAGCGAAGCGGGATCTCTTTGTGGCTGTCTTTAACTTAAAATATTTTAATTAAAAAATATGTTTGATGAAAGTTAAAATAAATATAAAAGAGCCTACTTATTACCACATTGCAGGTTGTTTAAAACCAGAAAACCAACAATTTTTTATTGAAAAAAAGTTTGAACAAAGTATCTATAATTTTTTTTTTTTTTTTGCTATCCTCTGCCAGCGACAATGATGGAGAAAGCATTACCTCGAACCATCGCCAGTGGGACACGCTGCAAGTGCCACTCCGTTTCACGAGGCTCGTCCCTTAATCGAGACGCAATCGTGCCAATCCTCCAAAGGAACGCCATCGAACGGGAGCCAACAACCAGAGAAATCTCCACTGCTACAGGAGTGAAAAAAAAAAAAAAGTGAGGGAAGAATATTTAACTATTTTTTTTTTTTTATCTCTGCGTCCCGGGCAACGGATCGCAGCTCAACCGCGGACCTGATCAAATTATCGGTCGAAAATATATTCTCCTGATGAGGTCGCTTATTGCTGCATGCCGTGGAAAGCGGCCGACACTCCAACGACAGGAGAGAGGATGCAAACCAAACTCTTAAACCAGAAAATATATTTACATTGTAAGAATTTGGTGGAGTAGATAATAAATATTTAGTGGTACAAGACTTACTAATTAACCCATGGCTGGGGGAGTAGAGGCGGATTCATAACTTTCCGAAGAGTATTGGCACGTAAGTGAATATAACGAACGAATCTTCAATTTGAACTCGGCTCTCCAATGAATAACTACGAACCATTACCCATTTTAACACCCGAATTTACAGTATAATATAACAAAGCGGTTGTCCATTTAAATACAGACAAGGTTCGGCGTCTCTTAACTTCGATGATCGAACCGTAGAAAACGAATCAATCAATCAATTATTCAAATACTTAGCTGCTGAGTTATGTCTAGATTTATTCACATTCGCTGGAATATGCATATATAGTGACTGCCGTAGACACAAGAGATCTGTTTATATATTGATGTTTAAATAGAATTGATCCCCCGCTTTATATCCACGTTATAACGACTTGTTTGTTTATCAAATTTCGATAATATATGAATCAGCTTATTCTTCCCCAGATAATTAGTAAGACTTGTATCAATAAAATTGTTATTATCTCAAAAAACAAATAAAGGGTATGTCCTTTCTTCAAACAGACATTTTTTTTTAATTACAAGATTTTTAAGTAAAAAGACAGACACAAAGACTGCCTGCTTTGCCGTTTCGTCCAGTTGTTTGTAAAGTAAGTATTTATATTGCAGATTTCTTTAAACACCAATATTATAAATATTTTAAAAAATATATATATTTTTTGGCATATTTAAAAAAATATTTTCATGTTAATCTGATTTAAAGTTCAAGTCAAGTTTATCCCGGAAGTTTTATTCTTATTAAATTCTATAAACGATCACAAAACGTTAAACCGATCAAAGATAACCCGAACGAAATGAAATATTTAACTGAATCAAATTAAAATTTAACTTTCATTTCAATGGAACGTTGAAATCAACTTCAGTGTTTTATAACCTGAACAGTCAGTGACCCAACGGGTCACGGGTAATCTAGTAGCAAATAAAAATAACATTTCATTTAAAAGTGCTCGTTACTTTTAATTGATCGATAACATTTCGTGTTCCCTTTCCTATTTAAGCTTTTCGAAATGGTTTGGTTGACTTTAGAAATTATCAATGATATAAGAATATGGCGTTGTCTTTCAACCAAACCAGCTGGATATTTCGTCTTGCATTCTCGATTAATATTTTACGCTTGATTTTATCTATAAAATATTGGGTTTGACCAGAATGACTGTTTTCGTCACCAGAAATGTTTAGCGTTAACGAACGTTATTGTAAAAGGCCATTTTAGATGGTATTATGACAGCTGTCTTATTAAAACAGATTTTTAAAATAATGTCAAATATTTTTCTTATTGTTTCTGATGATGAAAACAAGGATAGTCTAGGTTTCATGTATTAATTTTTATATTGAGTTCACGAACTTCAGTGAAGTACTAAATTTGCAGATTTGGCTCCATTCTTTTACTGGTGGAATTGCAAGATGTAACTGCAAGTTCTATGTCAATAGTTTCCTCTCTAGTACGTCTCGTTTCTAAAATTATATTGGTAATTTTTTTGCTTTCCTGTCAACCGTAATTTTCGAAAATTTAAATGCGACGTTAATCGCCTCTCCCTGTTTCATTGAACCTTTATTTTGTTGTCCTCTCACTCACAATGATGTTTTTTCTCGGGTTAATTCACCTTCAGTCATGGATTTTGGGGTGAAATAATAAGAAATAATATATATGGGCATTTACAAAAAAAAAAATCACAAGTATGAATTACATTGATATTTTTGTCTTGGCAATTCACCCCTAGAAATGATCTTGGATAAGACTGAAAGTATGTTGCGGACCGGTTTACGCGTTGTGAGATAAACAGCAGTGTCTCCTGAAATATCCGCAACAAAAATGGCGGACTCGGAATATGTGTTCACCTAACAAAACATGAAGAGAAACAAGAAGAACCGATATATATGTACAATCAAATGTTAATGTATTAACAACAAAATGTTCCAATTGACAATGACAATAATGTTCGTGTAATAAATGGACGTAGAAAGTTTTTGGTCCAAAATATGTGAATGTGCGTATGTAGGTGTGTGTGTATGTGATGTCACGACTTCTATAAAAAAAACTTTAAATATCTAAAATTAAAAAAAATAAAACAGAACCAATACTATACTTTTATATATATTTACAATATAATGGACTATCTTTCAATTGCTTAATAAAATCTGCAAATATCATAGATATAAAACAAATATTATAAGCTGAAATTTACATTGTATATTTATCATATAAATATACATTGAAAATTTAAGCAAATACAGTTAGTTAACAGAAATTTTAAACAACCACAGTCGGTTAATACAAATTTGATAGTGACATCATTGTTTTGCATAATAAAATTTGATAGTGTATAATTAGATTTATATTTATAATTTCTAAGTTTCAAACATGAAAAAAAAATTTTTTTCTTATGAGTTTAGTATTCTTGACTCAACACCCCTTAAGCTTAAGGGCTGACACCAAAAGTACTGATAGCTTATATCAATGAGAAACCATTAAACAGGACTATATTCATAAGTTTTTGATAATTTTTTATATTAATTTGTAAGGCGTTGGTTAGATCCAGTGACTAAACCTAAAGAGTTGTGAGTTCAATACCAGTTCACAGCAGTTATGAACCAAAAACTTGTAGAGTTGACTTAAAGGGAAACCTGAAGAGACATGGCACGTGGATCTAGAAATTTCTACCCCGTATGACGAAATAAAGGGTCCGGTTCGAAATTCCAATCTCCTGAAGAAGGCCGGAGCGTACAACGGCCGAACGGTTGTGAATATGGCAATGAAGATGAGAGCAACAGTCCGAATAATGTAAATAATCATAATACCTCATTAGGGCTCCTCGACTTGGGGCAACTCTTAACAAGCTTATCTTGCAAGAAGGGTTACTACTGAATAGTGAGTTCGATCCTCACTGGGTTGCCCATACTTTCGGGCTTGTGGCACATCTAAGCTATGCATAGAAAATCGCCATAAAACTACATCTCAGAGATACAGACAGATATTAAAAAGTTAGGAAATAAATCTAACAAATACTTGAAAGAGTGATAACAGCTACTGGACACGATAAAGTTATATTCCTGAAAATTTAATTTCAAAGAAAGATTTTATAAATTTCAACCAGCAGTAGATCATTCTGCTTGGTCAAGGAGTGCCGAATGTCTGCTCATAAGGAAATGGCTCATATTACAATTACCATTGAGGGGTTAGTATAAAGATTTAAAATAGAATCAGGTTTCGGTAGGATTTCTCATGTTCATTTTGCAATCAATCCTTTGTGGTTGTAAACATCAGGCATCTTCTTCTTAAGCTTAATACCTTCGCTAGAGAAACTGATGAAATGATTCGCCACTCCAATGCCCAGTATTTGACGTCGTAGAGAAATGGTATATTCATTTGGAATAGGGGAAATAAAACTTCTGTAAGCAGAAAATCTTCTTTAATTTGCATCCATATCATTCAAATATATATATATATAAAAAAAAAACTTCTTTCGCAGCATCAATTTTCTATGTAGATATCTCTCTCCTTCTTCTTTCTATAGTGATTTTCTAAGCACAGATTAGTTGTGGAACATGGCCGAAAATATGGGGCACCCAGTGAGAATCGAACTCGCAACTCTGTCGTAATTAATCTAGCTTGACAAGCTTTCTAATCATTACACCACATCGAGGTGCCCAACAGATATTTTCCAAGCGTAGTTTAGATGTGGCACAAGGTCGAAAGTATGGGGCACCCAGTTAGGATCGAACTCAATACTTAGTCGTAATTGATGTAGCAAAACAAGCTTTCTAAACATTACGCTACGTCGAGGTGTCCAACAGTTATTTTCCAAGCTTATATGTGGTACAAGGCCGAAAGTATGGGGCACCCAATGAAGATAGAACTCCCTACTCAGTTGTAATTGCTCTAGCGAGACAAGCTTGTTAACCATTACACCACCTCTAGGTGCTCTCATCTCTCTATCTATATATTATTCATCAGTTTTTTTTTTTTTTTAGCGGATACTCATATTTGAGTAAATCTTCCGTCTATTTATTAAACAGTATATTTATTTATTTATTTTCATCTGCTGGCGAGAATATTCGAGAAATCTTATTATATATATATATATATATATATATATATATATATATACGGTCTCTGACATGATTCGAAACCTGCGTCTCTCTGTGCAGTGCGAAATCGTCGTATGAACCCACTAGAACTAAACTAGGTCGGTCACAATGGGAAATTACCGCAATTCCCGATGTATAATACGCCTTCATCCAAAGTACGCACACCTAAAATTATGCTGAAAGTGTGGGAAAATACTCACGCATAATACGCACCCCTTGTATGCTAATCAAACCCTATAAATTGCACCTCTCCAATTTCATTACGATCAGCGTTTCCTATTCTTATTAATAATGCTTTTAAACATAGAATAATATTATTCTAATTTAGTTTTATGATAATTCTTATTTTATTTTACATTTGTAAGTATTGTTAAGTACATATGACTGTATCTGACATCCTCATGGGGTCGCAATCACCCAATGTTAGTGACAAATTGTCATATGTTTGCAGTGAGTAATAGTCCCAACTGAAATCATCTATGAATTTAGCAATTTTTTAAAGAATTTTTTTGCAACTGTACATAATACTCACCGCTAATTTTGCTTATTATTTTTTTAGAAAAAAATGCATATTACACATGGAGTATTACGGTAGCTTGATCGGCAAAACTTCTTCGTGGAAGAGTTGGTTTAATACACGCCGTATCATACAACGGTTTCCTTTAGCCCAGAAGGTACCGTCATTATTATTCGATGGCTTTTAATTGACTCGAGGAACTTTTGACGATGATGTAAGGCGAAATATTTCTCGTCATAGAATTTCGAAATGTCCATATCTGATGAATTCTGTAAACAAACGTAAGCAAAACAATTTTCCAAAGAAGTAATGAATGTTTTTTGTCTATAAATTGGAGGGATTTTACCACTTTAAACGTTATTTTAAGTCAATACTCATATTTGAGTAGACACCCTGTTTATTAATAAAACAGGCGCGCAGTTTCGAATAAGGACGAAGAGCCTATATTTTTTCTTAATATGATTTCTCGAATATTCAAGCTAGTACTAAAATATGGATATCCACTAGAAATAACGTTTAAGTGATAAAATATGACAGATTATTAAATAAAAATTCATTAAACTTTAGAAATTGCTTTGTTTACGTTTGTGAGTTTTTAAAGGCTTTTCTCAATTGACGTGATCCTTCGTAGCAGACCACCACCAGCAGCAACACGTAAAATGGATAGTACATGTAACTTGAGAAGAAAATAATGCCATGTACTTGACGTTGACATTAAACATTATATCAAATAAAAGGTTAGGAAGGTAACCACAATCAATACTGGAAAGAGCTATAGCAGCCAAATGAAGTCGACAAAAAATAATTCCAGCGCAAGCTGTCGTGACTCATCGGTCAATAAATGCTAAATGTTTCCTTGTAGGGAAATGGCAAATATTACCATTGATATTATAAAGAAATGCTCGGGATTTATTGACCGAGCAGTAAGTGATTCTGTCGGCTAAAATTCATTAAACATTTCTCTTAAAACATTTTTTCTCCATAAAAATAGGTTTCTTAATAAGATGTGCTTCCTTCCTAGCTTCTTGTTTAAAGTATTGTTTAAAGCACTGTTCGGCAACCTTTTTAAGCGTACGGGACAAACGGTTACGCAGTCGCTCGGAAGAGGGCCATAATTTCAAATCTATTATAATAAACTGTTTCGATCCCAGACCGCTCCGACCAGATGGTTGCCTTGGTCTGGAGATTTAAAGAAAAACCAACGTAGTTGGTATAATGGAATATGTATACACCTCTGTTCCCCCTCACTGGAGTGTGATTGGCTGGTGTCCGTAATCAATATCGACGGACGTGTAGGAGAGAAGAGTCTTAGTCTGAGAGCTAAGTCTATAACGACAACGCCTACTGGACTACGCCATTGATCTACACTTCTTACCTGCGACTACGACGCGTACCAGTCGATTACTGCTACCCTATTCTACTTGGTTATAGTAGCCAAAACCACTTAGCTATTCCGTTCAAATATATCCCTTTCCGGGACATATCAGTAGTTAAAGCTATATTATTTAAACAATATTTTTATTTTACTACAGTAATAACAGAATAGTTATTTAGTTATAGCTGGCCACTCGTATTCGAGGATAACCGTCTATTGCAGACGCTTGCTTAGGCGCATTTGTGTTTATTCATCACCCGCAAAGCTCACCTGTGGTTTATACTGCAACTATGCTGAGCAGGCCTTAGTTACAGTTTGTAGGAAAAACCGTGTTATCTAACGCGATCAACAATTTGAACAAGGCCAGCACGCTCAAACCCTCGGCCAAGATGTCCTGTGACTTCGTGCTAGCACAGCTATCAACGGCCTCCAATTTCACTCACAAGGCTTGGGTAAACCCGCTGTGTATGGTTTCAGGTACTTTCCAAAGATGCCGCACTATAAGATCGACCCCTCCAGTCCGATAACATCAGGAAGGAGACTTTCTGACAAGTCGTCCATGATGAGATTCAAACCCAGGTCTCATGGTGAGAATGCGAGCGTGCTAACCACTCAGCCCACGAACCCATTATAACAATATAACAAACAAAAAAAAAAAAAAAAAAAAAACATCCAAATTCCTTACTGCGGTTATTTGGCAGACTGGTCAAAAATTCGTCGCGGGCAGGACATCGCTCGGGTGCCGGAAGTTGCCGACCTCTGGTTTAAAGTCTTTAGATGTTGTCATTATTTTCTCTTCGAGTTAAACGTGTTATCGATTTTACTAACTGGTGTTGTTGAAAGTCTGCAAGTGCTGCGTTTTCTGTTAATCTTTATAGTTCTTTCTGATTCTGTAGCGCCTGTTTGTACGGTACGAATGATTCATTCGCTTTGAGCGCGAAAACGGTTGTCTACAGCTAACAGTTTAGATATTTCTTAGCGAGGCTGGTTTTTAGGTTAATGAGCAGAATTATTTAATTTTGCGTCAGTCTACAAGATTCGAAGTTTGATTGGCTCAGTCTGTTTGGCCTAAAATAACGCCTGAAAGAGATGAGGTGCGGACAGGTCTTAGAATACTATGATGTTCTATGTTTTCTGTATTCTGAGACAGTGTCACCTACTATGGAAATCGTACATAATCGTACAATCTTACAGATACACTGTGTGAAGAGAAGAGGCAAAAGTTTGCTCTCCCTTAGGCATTATTTCAAAGTGAAGGCAACAGACTAGGGGGTACTTTGAATGTAACTAGCCAATTCCAAATCTAGTCAGAACATGCAGTATTCCCTTGAAGCCATTTTTAATTAATGGTTTCTGGAAGCATTTGTATGTATACAGCTGATAGGAATTAATGAAGTCTATATGTTTTCCTTCGAACCTGTAATGGTGGTGTAATATTATAAAGATATCTTTTAAAGATATGACATATTCTTTATAATAGATTAAAAATTGAACAATCTGACTTCACTTAATAGATCACCAAAACTGACAGACTAAAAGATTAGTGATCGATTTCGTTCTAAATCTTTAATAATAACTTAGATATAATGTATTCAGAAAAAATCATCTTCATTTACAGTTTGCAGTTAAATAATATTGACTTTTATACATTTATTAAATAGAGTACATGCACTTGTGTAAATACATCGGAGCCAGATGCGGAATCGGCCTCCCACATCTGCGTCCTAGCTATGACGATAAACTACATCTGCGTCCTGGGTAAGACGATAAACTACGTCCAAAAGCAAGGCCTCTGATGAGGAGGTTTTGAGGAGCGTGGAATTACCTCTAAATTGTTGGTTTTCCCAAGTCCACCCTGAACCGGGGTGGTAGCACCTGTTAGGGTCCCAGCTATGGGCAAATAGTTAACACCCAGACTCTATCTGCGTCCTGGGTATGACGATAAACTACATCCGCGTCCTGGGTAAGACGATAAACTACGTCCAACATCAAGGCCTCTGATATTATGTTTTTTGAAATAATAACATTGCCAGCTGTACGTTTTTGAAAAAATAATATTACCAGCTATACCTTTTTGAAAGAATAATGATACCGGCTATACGTTTTTGAAAAAATATTACCAGCTATACGTTCTTGAAAAAATAATATTACCCGCTATACAGACATAGATTTTTGACAAAACAAAAATATTACCAGGAAAAAAGAAGTGGTGCATTAAATGATCCATTGAGGTTGATATGCCGTAAAACAAAACAAACTAAACCAAACCTACTCCGTTACCTTTACTTTGAAATAATGCGTTCGGGAAAGCCAAATTCTGCCTCTTCTCACCATCCAGGCGCAATAGTTCAACTGGTAGAGCTTTGTGTCAATAGTAGGTCAAAAAATAAGAAAAACACTGAATTCAAAGATCTGTCAAACATCATTCAGTGTGTGATGGATAAATTGTTGTCTAAATTACGTAAAAATGAAAATAACACTGAATCTCATTTTAACAAATTTGTTTACCAAAATTAAATGAAAATATCTTGAAATACTAAAGAGTAAATTTTTTCCATAAAATCGCCATTGGCTTCAACCACGGTCTCTTCTGATATTTTCCGGGTCTTCAGGATGGTCTTGTTGTGGATGCGCAGAATGAACTAAGATTTTTTCTATGGTGTTAGAATATATCAGAATTTTTGTCAGGTTGCGTTATCTTCTCTTGCATCAACAACAATAAATAATACTTAATATAAAACAAGGCAAAACATGTATGCAATTCAAACAAACAAATGCAGTTATATACAATACTAATATTATATACAAAATATTATTACAAGATATTATTGTGTTGTTATATTTATTAGTGAATGAAGATTTTTATTTGTTTTTAGTGTCTTGGTGTATTTGTATTACAGTCTATAAAAATTCGTAATTAGTGTTTAAACACCGTTATTATGTTCGTGTTGTTCTTTTTGTATTGTTTAGAATTGAGTCATTTAGAAATAGTCTACCCTTAACTAAGTATGAAATATGTTCAATAATAGTATTTAATTAAATTGTAGTGAGCGTTAATAATTCACTTTGGATAAGTATAGTCATGCGAGTTGAAGTTGTTTGTATTCACAGAGTAATCTTCGAATCGAGTTTGTGGGTAAGTCAGTTGTCGTTTCGTTTGCGCGGGAAAATTATAATCGCAAGTTACGTGGATTAGATTAGCGCTTCTCTGTGATCGCTGGACTGACTGATTTATCGTAGATGATCAAAGATAATGTATAGTTTAAGATAATGAATGACGAAGAAGTTCGTAGAAAATATTGAACGGGAAAGATTTGCTATCACGTTTCGTCGAGACGGGGGGTAGTATTCGTCACATTTTCAAGCTTGAGTGAGCGGTCAAAAACTGGTCTGCTGCTGATCTGCGCAGGTCAGCATCTGGTGTCACATGTGCTTTGGGTTCTTTTTAAGAGGTCATGATCACGTGGGTGGATCCATAACGACTTTGCGCCAAAACTTCGAAGTGAACGTCCGGACGACCTGATTGGTAGAAATGAACCAATCAGAGGGCTAGATTTACGAATGAAAGTTGGAATAGTGCATTACTCGAAGAAGGTAAGATTGGGTTAATAGACGAGCCAAATAACATCCAACGCAATATACAGTGTAACCGGGTTGTAAGAGACCCGGATATAAGAGAAACCCGATATAAGAGAGATTTTCTCTGGTCCCAAATTAGAGCCTGTGTTAATGTATATAAATTAGACCAAACCCGGATATAAAAGAAACCCGGATATAAAAGAAACCCGGATATAAGTGACTTCTTCTCCGGGCCCGACAACTCTCTTATATTCGGGTTACACTGTAAAAAGTTGAGGGCCGAAAACTTTTAATATGTACAGAAACATGATTGGTTCCATGTGTCAATAATTAACAAGTGTGATTGTGAACCGTAGTGTTTGCGTAATTGTGTCGTGAATGTGACGCCATAGTGTGAACGTTGTCGTTATATCGAATAAAATGTGCCCGATTGTGTCGAGAAATATATATTTTCGCCGGATGAGTCGAGGAAACGTCGAGACGGTTGGTTGAGTAGCAAACTTATTCTTGTGAGTCGAATTCCTTCTTTCTGCGTGGGCGATTGGTCGTAGTCGCGGCGAAGTTGAAAAAGATTTGCTTTTTTTTATGATTATACGAATCTTTGACAGCAAAACTTTTCGTTGAATGAAGCGATACGTGTTCGGCACAGTAAGTCGTCCGAAAAGAAATGTTCTCATGACACAGGAAACGAGCAACGGCGCGAAGGAGACTTGCGTGTATGCTGTCATAATCCTGTGGTCAGGCTTGCTGTCATTTGTTCTCGCATGTTTGTCCTGCTGAATGTTTGGTTGGGACGAATTCGATGATTTGCAGAGCGTCGAAAAGTCTAATTCTTTACGTGAGGACAAATAGTGTGTCGATTTCTGTAGAGACTCGCATGAGGAGTGGTGCAGGCGAAACAAATATTAGGTTGGTGCAAAAATAATGACGTAATAATGTCGTTTTTTACGTATTTTTAACGTCAAAAAACGACATTATTACGTCATTATTTTTGCATCAACCTAATATATGCTGTTATGTAGCATATTAACAAAGATCAAACGTCGGAGTTACCAATTTGTTGGGCTACGTGTACGATGAATTAGGAGATCTTGTATTTTCCTCTTTTCTGAAAATCCAGTTAAGTTGCTGGTGACCGGTATGGCGCGAATATTAAAGTTGTCAGTTTACTTGTATTGGTGTGCTTTCTCAGGAGATTCGTAGTTCTAATTTACTAAGAACATCGTGAGTCTCTTGTAGAATTTTTTTGGATCATCAATCTGTTGGTGCGAAGACACGTGTTGGCTTACTTTCATTTTCTCGCGTTGAGATCATCGATTTATTGGGTAGCTCCAGTTGCTTTCTTATGTGGTGGATCACCAGTTTCGTTGGGTTTGCAGAGAAAACATATTGGATGTAATAGTGTTTGAAACGTCAGGTTAGCTATTTAATTATAGTAGAACGCAGTGCAGGATGTTGGCGGTCACAAATATGTTAGAACGTCGGGAAATTAATTTTTTTACTTTTCACACGCCGGGTGACCAATGTGTGGGAGTGGATTCCGTTTTTTTTTTTTTTTTTTTTTACCAATTTTTTGAACATTTCGCACATCGCGGTCATTGATTTATTGATGACGGGTTTGTTCCGCTTTGAATGTCGGGATCACCAATTTGTTGGGGTTTTCACACGTCATGGGGATCAATTTGTTGGTGATGGTTTTTATGAACGTCGGGGACATCAATTTGTTGGGGGTGCGCAGAATGAACTAAGATTTTTTCTATGGTGTTAGAATATATCAGAAGGAATTTTTGTCAGGTTGCGTGATCTTCGCTTGTATCCACAACAATAAATAATATTTAATATAAAACAAGGCAAAACATGTATGCAATTCAAACAAACAAATGCAGTTATATACAATACTAATATTATATACAAAATATTATTACAAGATATTATTGTGTTGTTATATTTATTAGTGAATGAAGATTTTTATTTGTTTTTAGTGTCTTGGTGTATTTGTATTACAGTCTAAAAGAATTCGTAATTAGTGTTTAAACACCGTTATTATGTTCGTGTTGTTCTTTTTGTATTGTTTAGAATTGAGTCATTTAGAAATAGTCTACCCTTAACTGTAAGTATGAAATATGTTCAATAATAGTATTTACTTAAATTGTAGTGAGCGTTAATAATTCACTTTGGATAAGTAAATTCTTGCGAGTTGAAGTTCTTTGTAGTCACAGAGTAATCTTCGAGTCGAGTTTGTTGGCGAGTCAGTTGTTGTTTCGTTTGCGCGGGAAAATTATACTCGCAAGTTACGTGGATTAGATTAGCGCTTCTCTGTGATCGCTGGACTGACTGATTTATCGTAGATGATCAAAGAGAATGTATAGTTTGAGATTCTTGAATGACGAAGAAGTTCGTAGAAAATATTGAACGGGAAAGATTTATCGTCTCGCTTCGTCGAGACGGGGGTAGTATTCGTCACATTTTTAAGGTTGAGTGAGCGGTCAAAAAATGGTCTACTGCTGATCTTCCCAGGTCAGCATCTGGTGTCACACGTGCTTTGGGTTCTTATTAAAATGTCATGACCACGTGGGTTGATCCAGAACGATTTTGCGCCAAAACTTCGAAGCGCACGTGCTGGCGACCTGATGGGTAGAAATGAACCAATCAGAGGGCTAGATTTACGAATGAAAGTTGGAATAGTGCATTACTCGAAGAAGGTAAGATTGGGCTAATAGACGAGCCAAATAGTCTCCTTGTTTAAGTTAGTGAATGCTGCCATAATTCTTGCCTTCAGTTCATCTTGGGTATTACAAATAGTTTTGTTGGTCTCTCGCTCAACTGCACTCCACATATAATAATCAAGGTGTTTGCAGTCTGTGGAGTAAGGTGGCCTGATGTAAGGAGTGGTGTGGTTATAGAAATTCTCTGACTGCCATGACAGTGTTCTCCTGCCTGTTTGGCATGGTACAGAGTCCTGTTGCTAGGCATAGGTTCTTCCAGCAGCCACGATCTTACCTCATGGCAGCAGTAGCACGCCAAGGCACGTCATGTATGCCTCTGTATTGAAACTAAGACACAGTGGGAATATTAATGGAGGCTATATATATTAACATCGCCATTACTAGTGTTCACTCCAAACACCATGATGTTAACTATATATATATATATATATATATATATATATATATATATATATATATATATATATATATATTCTTTACGAGTTCTCTGTACAGTCCCCAGGTTAACACCCAGACAATCTAAAATATTCGATTGAGAGCTTCCGGTATATGCCCAGCATGCCGTTTCATAATTTCTGGTGGAGTTAATTGTGTCATGTTGCTCTTTTTCTCACAAAGGTACCCTCTTTTCTCTACTATACTATACAGGCGACGAGATCAAAAACAAAAAATTCGCATGACCGAAATTAAACGTTTGTCGTTGCTTGAAAATCTTCCATACAAACAGAAACAGACTATGATTATTGTTTTGTCCGTGTATCGGTTAATATATTTTAATGTAATTGTCATCTTTGATAATGGCTTATGTAAGCCGAAAGCTTAATTAGGATTAAAAAAAAAGTATCAATATGGTGATCTTCTTTCATCTTTTAAAGATAATGTTATTACACTTATCAGATGATTTGAAAAGTATTTACATAAAATTAATAGACAAAACTTTTCTATATTATTTAATGAAACATGCATAAATGAAAAAATGCTACCTAAACACACAATGTATATATATATATATATATATATATATATATATATATATATATATATTACTAAAAGTTTGTGATTGTGTTTGATTGCGTTCCTGTGTGTAGCGGCCATCCGGCATATGATTTATTTGTTTTTATTCAGAAAATATTTTTTTTATTTTAAATTTCATCATATATTTTTTAATTAAAATATTTTAAAGTTAAAGACAGACACAACGTTTTCCCGGTTTACTGTTCCGTCTATTATTTTTTTTTTTTTGTATAGCATTAATTTATATTTCAGTTTTCATTAAATAAATACTATCTTAAATATGTAAAATATATTTTGTGGCATATTTACAAATCATAGAGATGCTTGCAGCTATATCAAGTTGAAACACCGGTTCTACTCTTGTAATAGCAAGATGAAACCCACATCTCTATTCCTTTTTCATTTCTTGAACTTCTCACCTGTGGAATAACTAACGGCCACATCATGTTGAAACAACGTTTTCTTGTAATATCATCGAAGTTAAGAGACGTAGATCCTGGTCAGTAACTAGACGGGCAACCACTTGGAAATAACATGCCTGGATGTTCGAGTGTTGCAATAGATAAAGGTTCGTAATTATTCATCGGAGAACAGAGTTCAAATCCAGATTGGTTCGTTATATTCATTTACGCGCCAAATCTATTCGGAAATATATGATTCCACCTCTTATCCCCCCGCAATGGATTAATTAGTAAGACATGTATCATTAACTCATTATTATCTACCCAACTAAATTCTTACAATCTAAATATATTTTGGGCTTTAAATGACCTGTAAAGATTTGAGAAACGTAGAAAACGAATCAATCACTCAAATATTTACCTGCAGAGGTATGTCGTTTGGATTTATTCAAATTGTCAGGAACATGAATGTAATAACTACTGTAGCCACAATTGGTCAGTTTATATATTGATTATAATATAGAATTGATCCCTCTATTTATATTCACATTATGATATATTGTTTTTTATCAAATTTTGATAATATATGAATCCAACTATTCTACCCTAACTAATTAGTAAGACTAGTATCACGAAAATCAATATTATCTCAAAAAATAAAAAAAAAATGTAACAATGTAAAAAATATGTTATGGCTTTAAATAACCTGCAAAGGGTTGATAACCCATAGAAAACGAATCAAAAATATAGAGAACGAAGGTTTTTGTTTAATAATAAAAATGTAATTTTTTTTAGTTATTTGTTACAGTTCTTGTGTTTACCATTTCTTCAGATTCAAAAATGCTGTTCCTTCCTAAAACCTCCAGACTGAGCCAATCTCTGATAGATTTAATCGTTAAGAGAAGGAAGGCCTTTAAATCTTAATTTGTAAATTCGATTTTGAATTTTGGAAATCAATTCAGTTAATTTAGCAATTTCGATTGGCTAATGTTATAAAAGAAAACTTTGGGGATTCAATAGGTGGATATTTACCTTAATTGAAAGCAATTATTTTGAAAGTAATTTATTCCCCACCCCTACCCCGGAAAAAAGAAGAAATACGATACAGGTAGATTAAGATATACGTACGCGGAAAAGGAAATCGAGCAGTCGTCTTAGTTCAATGATCATAGAAAAGGAATGGATTAGATTTTATCACCGCAGATATATGTTAAATAGCAGTATAGTTGACTATGCAACCTGTAATGGCAATTCAGATTCGGAGAACACCTCTTTTTTTTAAACCATGAAGAATACAGAACGAAATCGTACTTATTGTTTTTATTATCGTTGTACAGTAGCCTAAAAAAAAGTTTTTAGCCAGGAAAAATAAACTAGATCCAATATCAAAATTTAATTGTATCACCGCCATTCAACATGAATAAACAGAATTTGGAAATAGTATAGAGTTGGTCATCTATTTACTAGTTTCAGTGCTTTTATTAGATTTTTCATGGATTTCATCACGTTATCAACAATCGTCTGAGCCATATTATGCTAATCCTTTAGCAATGTTTCTTTAAGTGTTACCACTGACGTAATTTTGGTTTCACGCTCTCGAATCTTTCGGTCAACGTGCTCCCAAACGTGCTCTATTGGATTCATTTGAAACATTGGGCTATCCATGGCAGTGATTTCCTTTCAATCTGATTGGTTTCAAATATTAGGAGTTGTCATTTCTCTAATATTTGACAGTATTTTGGACTATTCAACCGCTCAACAAGAATCAGCTCAGATTTCCCTCCAGACTAGACACCGCCCCACACCATTACTCAAATCCCTCCATGTTTCATGGTCGCCTGCAGATATTCAGTGTTCCAAGTCTCATTCTGATTTTTCCAGAAATAAACCAATCTCGAAATAGAATTTTGGCAGAACTGACTATCATTTAAACAAATTACCTACTTCTAAAATTCACAATCTTTGCTCTCGAATTCTTTCAACCAGTCCATATGAAGTCTCCTCTTAACCTCTGAAATCAAGGGCTTCTTTCAGCAAATCTTCTTTGATAACGTAGAGTTTCAGGGTCTTTCTCACCACATATGGCGACATTTCCATGTTGTTGGTGACATCTTTGAAACTCTGACGACAGTTTCTGATGACTTCCCTCTTCGGCGCCTTTTTTGTTCGTTCAAACACGATGCTTGGTCTTACTGGACGCTGTTCCACACGATAATGGACTTCTTCATTAATTCACTAGACAATATTTTTAACCGTTTGATGATTAACCTGGAAAAAAACCAATCAATTTCTCTATTTGATATGCCACACTGATGTCATCTTATTATTTGCTCTTGTTGAAATTGATCAATTTCCTTATTCCACGAACTTTCATTGCAAGATATAAGAAACTATCGTTCATAGATTAGAATAGCTTGTTATTAACACAGTATTGTCTGAACAAAAAAGGAGATTCGTTATTACGCCAGCCACAATTGCCGTAATTAAGAGTAGGTAAAACCTTATAGCTTTTTTATTAAAAACAGAACCATTAAAAATAGCCCAATATAGTAAAAACAGAACCAGTGAATAAATTTATACCAAAACTTTATCGCAGTTTACGCTGACTACTCATCGACTGATACAACGTGATTTTTTTACCGCCTAGATCTTAAGGGGAGGTAACTGATGATTTACTAGTACAATCGGCACCCGCTCGTATCCCACTATCGGGGTCCTCATCCTCTCTTCGTATTTCTTTTCTATACCCTGATGGCGGTGGCGGAGTTGGCTGTGAATGAAAAAGAGTTTGACGAGGCCATCCGCGTAGATATACTTTGGTGGATAACTCTGCGCGACGAGGAAGCCCACACAACTGATTAGATGTGGTTCCTTCTACGTCAAAAGGGGACTGAGTCAGTCGAGTTCTGGCAAAATTGGTTTCATCGTGTTGTCGGATGCGTGGTCGGTGAAGGTGCACCTTAGTTACGCCAGTCCGACTGGAGCGACCCTCTTACGCCGGTTTAGTCATAGATATCGTATAGAACTTATTCTGCCGTTTGGGTCTTCGGGTGTTAGTAGCGTTCAGTCTGGTCCTTCCTCTTCGACTTTACTGCCATTGATGGCCCTACAGGAGTTGCAATACCAGACAGCTTCGCTCCTGGCATCACTGGAATAAGTAAGCCCTCTACCATGACAAGGAACAACCATATATTGTTTACACTTGATGTCGGGGAGAACAGTTCGTTATAAAATGTACTACATTGACTTTTTGTTACTTTAGTGACATTAATAGAGACGAATGAATAAATAAGAAAAGAATAAAAGTAAAACAAAAATCTAAAATTATCATTAAATATATAAGAACATTTTTTATCATTGTTGTCGCTAAAAATAAATATTTGATAGATGAATAATAAAGAAAGAAATTCACGACTGTTTAAAAAAAGATAATGTTACGATTTGAAACGCTTTTCCTACAAATTTGAAAGTACGTCCTTGTGCATAAAAAAAATATTCCGTTACTGCAATCTTACTTATTATAAAACGCAGATTGTGTGTGTGTGTGTGTGTGTGTGTGTGTGTGTGTGTGTGTGTGTGTATACGTTTATATATTGGATCGGATTTCCTACATTTTTCAACCGATTTCAACAAGACTTCACAGGACTACGTAAAGTTACCTTGCAGTGGTTCTGACAGCGCCAAAAATTGGAAAAACACAATTGTTTTTGCACGAAATCAATTTGAAAACACGATTAAGAGGCATCACGAGAATGAAAGGGGGACAACTCATATCGAGTTATACTCATTATAAAACCAAGCTTGTTTGTGTGTGCGTGTGAGTGTGTTCGTTTATATATGGGATCGGATTTCCTACATTTTTCCACCGATTTCAACAAAACTTCATTTTTTTTTTTGGTAGGTAGTATTTCTTATTGCCTTGCACACTTTTTTCTTTATTTTTACATTCAGAATGCTTTAAAAATTCAATTTACAAGACAATTGTTTATAATAAAATTCTATTCAATCGGTAGACTCATAACTATTGAAAACAATAATGTTTTTGTTTGAGTTTGACCAATTCGTAAAAAAAAAACAAAAAAAGCTAATTAAGACATGCGTGTCCGTCAACCTTAAACAATAATCTTTGTCAATTTTATTTTTCAGTCTTTATGATGGTCGATCGATCTCTTACTGTTACATCCCCGGGCAACGCCGGGCTCTACTGGTAGTCAGTTAATAAAGAAAGATAAGAAAATAAAATGATTAGCAAATATTGTTTAAAATATTTAAAATTACTAGTGATTGGTAAAGAAATATATGCGTAATATGAGCACTGATAAAATGGTTACTAAGACATTAGGATTTTATGTTCCGCAAGTTCCTACACTGATGATGGGTCAGCGTTGGTTGAATTCGCTGAGGTAAAGAAAAACTTAAAGAGTTAAAGGGAGGTAACTGATACTGTGACATCTGAAAGAGGCATGGCGCATGGAAATTCAAATCATCTGTAGAAGGCCGGAGTGCACAGCAGTCGAAACAGTGTAAAAAGTGCATTAAGTCCGAACAGTGTAAAAAGTGCATAATTTAACAAAGAGAAGGCGTTAAATGTTCCTAACATAAAAATCCATAATAATTATAAAAAACATGGTCATTAAGAGACAGTGAAAGGGGGGGAAATTTCATTGCTTATTATATGATGATTTAAAAAAAAAAAATAAATAAAAAAATGTGATCTATCGTAAGAGATTTTGATACGTCGAATCGTCATATTTTTAATTTCTCTACTATTGATGAAAAAAATCGATCGATTTATGCCGTTATCGAAAAGAGGGAGAATAAAAGAGAAAAACTTTCAGTGTTTCAAATGATGAAAAGCCTTTCCGAGCGCACGAAAAGGCGGAGATCAAATACAATAGCCTACATATATTAAAATCCCCATCGCCAGTTGACAAGTCCTAATTCGGTCACTGTTTTGCAACGTGCCCTGGGCAGCAATGTTCATATCTCTTTGTTTATCTATGTTTTAGAAGATGCTTTTAAGACAGCAGTATTAGTGTGGAGTAAATTTAAGGGTATTATATTTCATCATCTTCCCTGCAGATTAAATTATCTTGGCCTTCTTTTAAGCATATAAAAAAAGGATGTTTCCACTGCATGGCTTGTCTCTGGCTCAAAGTTGTGAAGACAAAGCTCTACCTGGGTTAGGAAACGTACTTGTAAACGAACTAGATCTGTCTCAGACAATCTTTGATTTTCGTATGAAGTGCTCAGCTTGTTCTGATGTCAGATAGATAAATATGAACACAGTGCAAAAATAATGACGTAATAATGTCGTTTTTCGACGTATTTTTTAACGTCAAAAACGACATTATTACGTCATTATTTTTGCACCAACCTAATATTAGGTTGGTTAAAAAAAAACGTCGTTTTCTCACATATGTTAGAAAACGACATTATTTTTGCACCAACCTAATGCAAAATATATCCTCCGACAGGTGGAGAACCTGTATCATACTCGGAGCCGTCGGATGCTCGCATAATTTCTATGAAAATGTCTCGGACTTTCAGTCCAGTATATGTTGTTAATACAGTTTATTATAAACAGTGAATTTACTAAAATGTTTGTGTTTATTTAAATAACGTATAACATTAAAATCTATTAAAATAATCTGTCGGAATTTTTCCATGTTTTAGTGTGATGTCATTTGTTTAGGTTAATATACGCTTCGAACCGATATGAACATTCGAGGAAATCATGCAAAATTGTAGTTTAAAAGCAGTAAAATCGTCCTTACTTAACCAGACAGCTCCTCTGAAGCTAAATTAGTATAGCACGTCAGGCTATATGTGGTTCTGTGTAGGATATATTTATAGACGGTTCCTTTTTAGGAGACAGGTTTGATTCTATGAAAATTCCTCAGACGTTCAGGCAGTTAAATGCTGCTTATTATAAACAGAACACTTACTTTGTCTCTTTATAAATAACGTATAACAATAAAATATATACATATATATATATTATTCCAGGATCATTTTCCATCTTATTCATCTTTCTATCCTGGAATAACACGTTCTCTTACACGTTTCAAGTACGATTTCATTTTCAGTTTTTTTTTTTTTCACTGGTCTTTGAACTGTAATAAGTGAAACTCCTCTCTCACGTGCCAAACGCCTTTTCGATTGAGTTCTAAGTTGTAATGATTATCCTTCTTCCTGTTGTGAGTTTTTGATCCACGTCTCTTCTCTACTGTTCACTCTTTTTTTAAAACTTATTCACCTATCTCTTGATCGGTCTTGAATGGAATTTAAAGCTAGAAGCCAGAGGTGACATGTTGGTACCATTACTGAAGGCCGGAATGATATTTTTCCTCTTGCCATTGCTCACTTCGGAACATATAGTGGGGTTGACAGAAAAATCTTTTAAACACTTCTTTTTCTAGCTGAATAACTCGAAGGGTTTTTAACTGATCCTTACGAAAAATCGCATCAAGATGACTAAACGTTTATCTGAAAACCTGTAAAAAAGAAACTCATTTAGTTTCGTGTTTTTTTTTTTTTTCAGATATTAAACATTTTGAGGGATGGAAAATTATGCTGTAACCTGATTTGGACAATTACATCCAGTATATTGGATAGATAGATAATGATTTTACTGTCACACACACACACACACACACACACACACACACACACACACATATATATATATATATATATATATATATATATATATATATATATATATATATATATAATAATAATAATAATAATAAAATGAGAGCTGTAAGATATATAATCCGGTGTTCTTAATTGGTATTTTTATTTTTACAAAACAGTGCTGAATGTAAATTTACAGAGCAGAAATATTATACATTAACTAAAACATATTTTAAAGTATTTAATTTATTATTATTTTATTATTATTATTATTATTATTATCATCATCATTATTATTATTATTATAATTATAATTATTATATATATATATATATATATATATATATATATGTATATATATATATATATATATATATATATATATATATATATATATATATATATATATGTGTGTGTGTGTGTGTGTATGTGTGTGTGTGTGTATATATATAACTTATTTTAGGATATTAAACCGTAAACATGGAAAATTGCTACATAATTGCAATGATGCTTCAACGCGTATCAATGCGTCTCATGAGGCGCTTGTAAATTACTCGCAAGTGAGTGATTTGCTTGGATTTAAAAGCAAAATACAGACTCTTTTTTGAAAAAAAAATTGGTTATAAGGCTTGAGGGATTTGCCCTGATCAACTTGTAATATTTCTATACTCTTTAGTTAGATCCTTTTAAATTAAATGTTATGTATGTTGGAATTGTGCTCTATTCATTCATCTTTTACCTGGATATATATATATATATATATATATATATATATATATATGTGTGTGTGTGTGTGTGTATGTGTGTGTGTGTGTGTGTGTTAATGTGTGTGTAAAGACAGAGAAAATGGTTCTTATAAAACGGTGCGCCCTAGAGGATATCTAGATGCGCCCTGGCATTCCAGAGAAATGTCCAGATATAACAAATAAATATATAAGGCTTGAGGGCTTTGCCCTGATCAACTTGTAATATTTCTATATTATTTAGTTAGCTCCTTTTAAATTAAATGTTACGTATGTTAGAATTGTGCTCTATTCGTTCATCTTTTACCTGGATATATATATATATATATATATATATATATATGTATGTGTGTATGTATGTATGCGTGTGTGTGCGTTTGTGTGTAAAGACAGAAAGAATAGTTCTTATAAAACGGTGCGCCCTAGAGGATATCTAGATGCGCCCTGGAATTCCAGAGAAATGTCCAGGTATAAGAAATAAATATATTTACTTTATTATTAGCTTGGTGCAAAAATAATGTCGTTTTCTCACATAGTAGTATATGTGAGAAAACGACATTATTTTTGCACCAACCTAATATATTGGCGTACCCGTTTCCTTGTGGAATGCCCTCGAGGAAAGCTTCAAGAATAGGAAGGATTTGTTTTGCTGTATTGAACTGGTAGGAGTTGCTGGTCAATCGTTTATGCCTAGTTCGAGAAAGTTGTTTCCTAAAAGATATATTATGTAACATAAATTTATGACATAGATTAGGATTGTTTTTTTTTTTAAATGCTGTTTTACTTATACTTTAATAGTAATTTATCAGTTATAATTTATCACTCGTTTCTAAGCAAATCTGATAAATTAGTTACTTTACCATGTCCATGATCGTGGGTTGATGATTAAACATAATGAATTGCCTCATACATCATTTTTGGATTTCTATAAAGAAGAATATGTGTCAATATCTAAAAAAAATCTCTCACAATTTTACTACATGTTCCAACATCACATTTATGTGAATTAGGCTTTTCTGCTCTCACAACAATTCATTGCAAAAAGAGAGGAAAAGTTTTCCTATCAACTATACGCCCAAACATTGAAGAAATTGCGAAGACACATCTTGGTTCTCATAAACATAAGAATAAATAAACTCAATAACCACTGATATATATATATATATATATATATATAGTCATCCACAAACAGACTGATTCGCAGTTCATCAGTGTGGCTAGACATCCGGTTGCCTCTAGCTCGGATTGAAACCCGACAGAATTGGTGTCAGTCGGAGATTCTACCAATAAGCCGTCGGTAGGTGGATTTTTAGCGTATTTATTTTTAGAAACACGCGAAGTGACTGACAGTAACTCAATTCGCTATGCGAAGAGTCTCGCTATATTAGCTATAATAGTCACTGTTTACAAACCCATACCTACTCCCGAGAAATCTCATCTGAAATTAATATTTATTTCAGGAGCCAATATACCGTCATCCACAGACAGACTGTTTCGCTGTTTCACAGCTCGTCAGTGTGGCTAGACATCCGGTTGCCTCTCGCTCGGATTGAAACATATATATATATATATATATATATATATATATATATATATATATATAAGTTAAGTTATAAGGTAAACCAAATTGGTAAATCCAAAGAGGATGAAATCCTGAGAGCTCAATGTGAGGACAGAGCTAATATGTAATGAAAAACAAAAAGGTACCATTACGATAATTTATTTCACCTAAATCCTTTTTTAAGGATTCAGGATCATCAGGTAAAACTTCCAACAACGAACTGAGAGGAAAAATGGGAATTTCAAAATTTCAATTATTAAAATATAGATAAAGATTGTAAAATGTATATATAGTTTATGTACCAGGATAAATGAATTTGTGTGTAAATTATCTCATGTGTTTCTATATGTTTTTTTTTTTTTGTTTTTTTGTACTTGTTAATGATCGTATGTATGTAGGGATTCACATGAATACATTTGTGAGACATATATGAATAAATAAAAATTAATATTACCCTCAAATACTATTAAATAATGAAACCTAATCTTTAATTTAGTTTACCAATATAATAAATAAAAATTACATTCATAAATATATATATATATAAAAGGGTTCGTGCAAAAATAATGTCGTTTTCTCACATATGTTACTATGTGAGAAAACGACATTATTTTTGCACAAACATAATATATTTATATATATATAGAGAGAGGGAAATTGCTCAAGCCTTGTACGTACAATGTTTATTAACTAAAAATGCTTCGTCCCCAAGACTAGCTGTAATGTTAAACGATTGCAGATTGCTTTCTGTGTAAATCAAAATGAATGCACGGAGTTGATTTTCTAAGCGCAGCTTAGTTATGGCACAAGGCCGAAAGCATTGGTCACTGGGTGAGGATCGGACTCACTACACAGTAGTAATTGATCTAGCAAGACAAGCTTGCTAACCATTACGCCACGTCGAAAGGTACAGATTTGAATGCTCTAAGTGAAGGAAATTGGCAATACTAAATAATAATAATAATAATAAAAACGGAAGAAGATTTTAAAGAAACATCGTCCAAGCCTTTTGAAAAGCCCTTTCTTTTATTTGCCTGAAGTAATCAACTAATTCCAAGACATAACTCATGTGGATTAATTTGTTCTTAAACTCTCTCTCTTTCTTTCTCCCTCTTTCTGTCACTTTCTTTCTTTCTTTGTCACTTTCTTTCTTTCTTTCTTTCTTTCTTTCTTTCTTTCTTTGTCTTTCCGAATGCGTCTTTTATATTTGAGACCTACCACTATTGTTTCATCCCATTTCCATGTAGCTTGTAAAAATATACCATAATACGTGTCTTGTGTTTGTCGCGCGAGACTCTGTAAACACCTACTTACGTTGATTTAAATTCGTTCTTCTTCTTCGCAAAGTGATGTAATTTTAACTGAGCGCTTGTTGAGTATTTTTTTATTGTAATGATAATTTATTATTTTATTTTGCCTAATCATTTAGGTTTTTCTTTTACTTATTTTAAATATTTAAAAGTCTTCAGTAAAATGTTTATTTTTATTTTCAAATTTTATTGTCATTCACGTTGGCTTGGGAAAGGAATATTTCCTTTAAGAAAAGAGATATTTTACAAATCCAGGATGTATATTAACATTTTGGCAATAATCGATATTTGCACTCTCAAGAAATTCCGTCTAATTAAGTTATATTCTCTTTTAATGAATGCAGCATTTTTGAGATCGATTTCATATTTGATATATGAATATATATGTATATGTGTATGTGTATAGGTTTATGTGTGTATTCTGATCCAATTATCCGTATTTCTTTCTTTAATCCATTTCATCCATATGCAATAAACTGAATGTTCTTTGAATTTTAAACGAGTTGTTTTACTTCTCTATTAAAAAATCGAAAATGTCCTTAAAAAAAAAAGAAAATGAATATTTTGTACTGCCTAATCTCCGTGTGGACGTAGCAACTGTCAGCGTCCCAGGTATGGGCAAATACTTAAGCACCGAACTGACGTCAAAACATTACTGAATTTATAAAATAGATTTTTATATTAAAATTACCAGCAATACATCTTTGGAAAAAAAAATATAACTAGCAAATACATTTGATTATCGACAAATAAAAACCCTATTTTTTTAATATCCGTATGGACGTGGTTGTAAAGCTATAGTAATAATACAACAAAAGTAAACGATGGAATTCATTTTCAAAATACATCGAGTGAAATTTTAATCTTCAAGACGTCAATGACCTGGGGAAATTCCTAAATTTATTCTGTTAGTTGTGGTGTCTGCATTTGGTAAAAGTTAAATCGATTAACTGCTCCGAAAACTGAAAAGAAAATTCGTCATTACATTCGGCATTTTATAGATTTACTTAATATCGCGTACCTAATACGAGGAAAAGAATGTAGCCTCGTGTCACAGATTATGGCTTTCTGTAATGTCCAGTAAATGCACCAAATTTTTGAGTGCCGACAAAAGTACCGACAACTAGCCCAGCTGTTTCGGAGAATGCGCCAAGAAGAGAATGCACACAAGGCGATAATCAAATACTTTATGGGATAATTAGATTTAATCTGATGTAATTTGGTTATTGTCAGATCTCCTCTCTTTGATATCTTCAGAATTTAATGAAGAATTTGATTCCCCCCCTTAAAAAAAATGAAATAAATACAGTTGATAATATCCAAAGAATATGCGCTGACATATTCTTGAAAAGCAAAAAGAAAAAAAAAATTATTGTCACTGTATATTTTTATGCAATCAATTGCTGTAGATTGCTATCTACATATATATCTATCACAGCCTATTCATATCTATCTATCACAGCCTATTCCTTCCTATCTATCTATCTATCTATCCATCTATCTATCTATCTATCTATCTATCTATGCTTGGCCTAGCCTATGTATTTATATGCTGCAATCTGGCCATATCAATATATGTATGTATCTAGCTGTTTATCTATTTATCACAGTTCTATCTATCTATCTATCTATCTATCTATCTATCTATCATATTGCGTTTACATCTATTGAATTATCTTCATATATATCTATATCAGTCGTCTCTTTCAATTATAAATCCCCGACTATTAAAATCTATCTATCTATCTATGTATCTATCTATCTCAATATTTACATCACAGCCTATTCATATCTATCTATCACAGCCTATTCATATCTATCTATCACAGCCTATTCCTATCTATCTATCTATCTATCTATCTATCTATCTATCTATCTATCTATCTATCTATCTCAGTCGCTTAATTGTCTGTCTGTCTATCTATATATCTATATATCTATCATGTTGCAACCGGGAGTCAACGCTGTTAGTTGGGCGCTAATCGATACGAATTGCTGCGTAATCCCTCTACTACCTTCCACCGCTTTCTCGCCACAAGTCTATATTACTTTATTTTGCTTTTGAATATGAGCACACTTGAGGAATCCCTTTAAGGACGCATCAGGAATTCCTCTACATCCAACCTCAGACGGCACCAGGGAGTAGACATATCCTTTCTCACGGACTTAAGACACCAGTTCCTCATAACGAAGCAGATTTCTTTCATAAGCCTCTTTTAATCCGTTCTCCCCATGCCACTGTCAACTCGCCAAGCAACAGATGTTTCTTTTCGTTATCAAATAATACTAGATCTGGCCTCAGTCCAGATAAAATAACCTCAAAATTGGTATCAAGCAACGCTCTCCACTTGCTTGAGTCCTCCAACCTGGTCTTCTGCTTTGTGTCAGTCACACAAAACTTCAGGAAGGTAATCCATCGCAGGTCCATATACTAGCACTTCTCGAAGCTACTCCCACAACCTACAGAAACAAATTGTGTCTAAAGGTGTACCAGTCGTGCTGTAGGCCCTTCGGGTCGGATGACTGTATGTGGTGTAGGTGTTCATAAGCACCATACAACAGGCAGGAGGGTGACTCCTGTATTCCCCATCTCTTCAAATTTGCCGGTGATGCCGCCACATCATATATTCTGCCTGTATGAGGAACCTCAAATGTCCTGCGCTGAGACGCCACCAATCAAACCAATTGATCTGAACACTCTCAATACCCTCTCAGATGAGACATCGACTCTGCTGATCACTATATCAATCGTCTCTCCTCCTCGAGCTTCCGAATCTCCCTTCCTGTAACTTGAGTTGCTCCTGTCCCCTGCCCTCTGATCAGAATCGATCCTTCTCAAATAGATTAAGTCAAACACTCCCTCCCTTGTTACACCCTGAATTTCTACCTGCTTTACCATCCCTTCCACTGCTGACATTACACATATTAGATTGGTGCAAAAATAATGACGTAATAATGTCGTTTTTTGACCTTAAAAATACGTCGAAAAACGACATTATTACGTCATTATTTTTGCACCAACCACTTTCCAGATTCTTCCTGTCTTCATCTCTGACGCATTTTCCCGGGTTACAGCATATTTAAATTCACACAGCATTGACTGCAATCTCACGTTTGCCACTTTGTAATCCTCCTGCAATTTTGACAACCGTTAAATGCATGTTGTATGGATTTTTTTTTTTTTTACTTTTATTTTTATTTTGTTTTATAAACATAGTTAACTTTATAAAAAATAAAAGTTTGCTGCATCAGAGAAATGAATTAGCTATTTTGCCGACATTGTCAAAAATTTTCCTTAAATAATATTTATAAATAAAATTTTAAAAAAAATCTGACCTGGTAATATACATACTTATACTTGATATGAAAAAAAAAATTATATACTGTAAGTAATTCTAGTACATTTACTTGTTTTAAAGAAATATAGTCTCCCAAAAATTAAAAGTGAAAATATTTTAAAATTGTAGTTAAATAAAACGTATTCTAACCTAAACATCCCCAATAATCTTTAAGTTTATAAATAGAAAAATAACGTAAAATTGGTTTTGCCGTTAACGATAAAATGTTTTTAAAAATCCAGACAGCATGCATTTAACGGATGTCAGAATTCGTTGAAAAATACACCCCTACCCTACCTAAACATAATCCCTTTTTCGAACGTAACTAATAACTGATACAACAAATGTTAATAAAAATGAACACGCTACCACTCCTTGTCTGATTGACTGGATCTCTCTGTATGCTTGCAAAGACTGAATTATGAATTCCCTGTGCCTTTAAAACTCAGTAAATCTAAAAAAATAAGGATGAAATGGAACTAATGTTTTTTAATTTAATTACAAAATTGTATTTGAAGCTTTTAGCTTCAACTTTTGAAACATGGTTATTACTGTGTGGCGAAACATATTTTATTTCAGTTAATTTATAATATTAATAATCTTTAAATTTACATTCAGCACTATCTATCAATCTATATATATATATATCTATCTCAGTATGTTCATATCTATCTATCTATCTATCTATCTATCTATCTCAGTATGTTCATATCTATCTATCTATCTATCTATCTATATATCTATTTTTCTGCCACATTATGTAGATATCTTCTCTCTCAGTATATTCATATCTATTTCAGTATGTCTATCTATCTATCTATCTATCTATCTATCTATCTATCTATCTATATATCTATTACAGTCTGTTCTTTCCCACTCTCTTTTTCTATCTCACTATCTCTCTCTCTCTAAAAATATGCAGATTCTTAGTTTTTACTAGATATCCACTCAAGACAAGTTTTATTTGCACTCAAGATAGAGGGTTACTCAATAATTTTGTTTGATTAGACACAGTTGGGTGAATAAGTGTAGATTGTGTGGATATGTAGGATAGATAACGGTTGACACTATATTTGAAGTGATACGGATTGTAGTGATCTGGTTAATGTCTGTTCAAGAATCATGTCAATAAATTGAGCACATTTTGGAGAAATCAGCTGGAATTGAAATTCCTTCTTAACAATGGAATACGAACGGAATGAGAATCATTCTCTCTTATGGATGCTGGGTCTTAGCTGTAAATTTTTGCACTGGTGGAAGCTGGGGATGTATCCGTCAGTATTTACCATGGAAATATCAATAGCGTAAAGAGAAATCTTAGATGTTGTGTCTTGGTAGAGTGGTTGCAGAGCAGAAAATGCTTCATCGCTGACAAGGCAGTGTAGGCACTTTTGAACTATGTCTATGTAATGCAATCTCAAAATATTAGTGGAAGAAAATTTTCAATGTTGAAGTTTTTGTGCCTCGGCACCTTTCGATTAGATCCTTTCTCTATTCTATGACTTTATAGGGCAATTTCTAGGTAATTGCTTCCCTTGTATAATATTAAGTGATAGATTTATTTACGCTAAATATGTTTGTCTCTTTCTTTACAACGAATCACTGAGTCAGGAGGATCTATTTAACATTTTATTCTATTTAATTCTATTCTATTTAATATATATATATATATATATATATATATATATATATATATATATATATATATATATATATATATACATATATATATATATATACGTAAGCAAATACATGGATATAGATCCGACTGTATGAAGAAAAATATACTGAAAAAACAAACAAAAATCCTTATATGCAATTATGATGTTTTAATGTTAATATAACGTAAACGTCGGACGTTTCGGTCTAATAAACCATCTTCAGGACATATTCATAAAATATAATTAACATTATCAATTCAACATGACAAAGACGATGGACATAAGAACAAGACTTATCCAAACAGATAACTGAAAGTTTTTGACTTTGACTTTCAGTTTTCTGTTTGGATAAGTCTTGTTCTTATATCCATCGTCTTTGTCATGTTGAAATGATAATGTTAATTATATTTTATGAATATGTCCTGAAGATGGTTTATTAGACCGAAACGTCCGACGTTTACGTTATATTAACATTAAAACATCATAATTGCATATAAGGATTTTTGTTTGTTTTTTCCGTATATTTTTCTTCATATATATATATATTAGGTTGGTGCAAAAATAATTTCGTTTTCTCACATAGTAGCATATGTTAGAAAACGAAATTATTTTTGCACCAACCTAATATATATATATACATATATATATATATATATATATATATATATATATATATATATCAAATATGTGGCGCAGTTCAATTTACATTAAAATGATTCCTTCATACAAAAAATAGTTTAGTAAATTTAATGAGATAAAATGGAGAAATCCCTTCGCTAACAAAATTTTAAAGAAGCATTTACTTACTAATTACTCGATGATAGTTATGACCCTTGCTTTTTTTTTAAATTATAAACTGTATAATTTATAATATATTAATATAAATATAAATAGGTTTTGTAAATTATAAACTTAATAAGGAAGACCAAATACAGTGATTTGTAGGTTAATTCAATTTTAACATTTTGTTAGGAAATGGATTTTGTCATTTTATATCATTAACTTGAACAATTTACATTTTTCTGAATGATTCATTGTAATATATATATATATATATATATATATATATATATATATATATATATATATATATATATATATATATGTATTAGGTAGGTGCAAAGATAATGACGTAACAATGTCGTTTTTTGACGTATTTTTAACGTCAAAAAACGACATTATTACATCATTATTTTTGCACCAACCTAACATACATATATATATATATATATATATATATATATATATATATATATATATATATATATATATATATATATATATATATATATATATTGGAGAATTCTTAGAGTCTAGTTGCTTTATATTAAAATTAATAATAGAATATCTTATTTTTTCATCGACAGTATAATTAGGGTAATTATTATTAATAAGAATTTGTTTTATATGTTTTGGTTCACTGTAGGAAATCTATTTTGTGGATGATTTAATTTTTACAAGGATTTATTTTTTTTAGGATTGCTATTTCAAGTGGACATTTACTGTTATATTTAAAGGTATACGAATTTTTACCAGTTAACGTGTTGCAGAAAAGCAACATTATGTATAAAATTGAAATGTTCTTTGTTAGATTGTATCACCAACAGAAGAAAATAATATTGATTATAATGTGTACGGCGGAGTTGAGCGCAACGCTAAAAAAACTCCTCGTAACATCAAAGATTAACTGAAGGCAAGGATTATGGCAGTATTCACTAAGCTAAATAAGGAGACCGCTCTGAAGAGATGCAGGAAATTCCGAAGTCGTCTGGAGACAGTGATCGAAGCCAATAGCAATTTTATAAAATAAATTTGCTCTGTACTATTTTAAGATAATTTTGTGTCATTTTGGTAAATATATCCGTTAAATTGAGATGTCAGTTTTATTTTCATTTTTGCGTAATTTAGACATTTTATCTATCACTCCCTTTACATATATATATATATATATGGAGAGAAAGAGAGTGAGAGAGAGAAAGAGAGATAGAGAGATAGATAGACGAGTATTCAATAATACCAACTTAGATCACGCTGACCGTGTTTAGAAAAAAAATATCACATCTCTCTTTATAAACGCATGTAAATATCTACATATTCTGTAAAAAATACACTGATAATGCCGAAAAGAATAGCTACAATGCTCAAATATATAGAACATTGTGACAGTTTTTACATTCTTTAAGTCCAGAAAAGAAAACACCAAAAAAAATTTAATAAATAGTTTAGTCGCAGTACCTTGTAAGTCGTTTTTAACAGACTAATGTTTGCTGCCGAAAAGACATGCCTCATTAAATAATTTAGATAAGTTTTGTTCTCATTATTTTTAATAGGGTCCTCTCGTAATTACAGACAGGTTTCTTAGTATCGTTATTAAACGAAGAAAAAATATCATTTCATTCCCTTTACTGTAGACCTTAGCAAATGTCGTCATCACCGTCTTATTTTTTTTTTTTTAAAGACGACAAATTATTATGCTCATCATTTTTTCTGAGACAACATTTTTGTCTTCATCTGAAAATTTTTACGTGTGAAGTAAAAAAAAAACCCCACTATGTAAGGTATATTAAATTTTGTCATGTAGGCTGACGTGCTAATATCAACTTATTGTAATATCTACATATTTAAAAAAAAAGAAAGATTTTGAAGCTAGTACTTAAATGATGAGGCTCGGATTGAGCCGAGTTCGAATTTCAGTCGAATCAATGACATTGACTTACGTGTTACTATTCTTGGGAAGGGTATGAAATCCTCTTCTTCTCCACCTCGCAATGGGAAAATAGCAGAACAGATCGGCCTTGGATGGCAACTGGTCTATTGCGAAAAGAAATGACAACCTGCTGCGGGAAAATTCTGCATCTTCACTCATGTATAATGCTGGGACATAACTGACTTAATTAAATGATAAATATTTAAACTATCTACTGTAAACAATTTAAAACATTTGTGCGGTAATCATAATTGTTTTATAAATGGTTGGTTTCAATTCTTTTATATTTTTTATATAGATAGCTCCAGGAATTTTTAGTTCATGTTTATGATTTAAATGAAAGAGTATACATGTATTTTCAACAAGAAATTTCCTAAATAGCGAATGTCGACAGGCATGCTTTACTACATGTGGAGAGATGGTAGATGCATTATTCAAGAAAACTCAACCTTGTCTAAAATATTTAATGAGGCATGTCTTAATGAAAATATGCTGTCAATATATACGCATTTTAAATTATATATATATATATATATATATATATATATATATATATATATATATATATATATAAACATATATATATGTGTGTGTGTGTGTGTGTGTGTGTTTGAAACAGATTTTTTTTTTCTTTGCGACGCATTTCATTGGTTAGGATTTCATCAAACTGGGTTTTGTTGTTGTTGCGACGTCTACACATGCGGACGAAACGAGAGACGCTGGTATTTTCAAAATCTTTGCAAAGAACATTTCTGAAAGAATATTTTTTCAATCTAGCCAAATTCATCTGTCTTCTTTCTCTTTTTCTCTCCATCACCTAATATATATATATATATATATATATATATATATATATATATATATATATATATATATATATATATATATACGTACGTATGTATGTATATATCAAATATGTGGTGGAGTTTAATTTATATCCCAGTGAATCGTTCATACAAAAATACATTTGAAAATTTAAAGATATAAAATAGTGAAATCTCTTCAGTAACCAAATTTTAAAGATGCATCAACCCATTAATCACTCGATGAATCTTATTATCCTGTTTTTTTAAATCAAAAACCCTATTAGGTATTACGCCAGTACATTCGACTGTTCGTCCAGTCATCATACGTTATCAATAACACATTTTAAAAAAATCATATTTCGATTCGCATTATATTGTTTCATCTTGGGTGCTACTTGAATTTTACCAAAAACAAAATAATTTCCATGTCTGATGATGACGGGACGAACCATCGAAAGTACTTCCGTATTCAAAGAAGTCGTAATACAGTTCATAATTAAAAAAAAAACACTATCATAACATTCATCGAGTGATTAGTGGCTTAATGCATCTTTAAAATTTTGTTAGCGAAGTGATTTTGCCATTTTATAATAATTAACTTTACTAATTTACTTTTTGTATGAATGATTCATTGTAATATATATATATATATATATATATATATATATATATATATATATATATCCTGACCTAATTCCAGTGATGGAGACATGGAAAAATTGGCACATTATTCAATCCTTCTTCACAGATCACTCATTGTTACAAACTTCTACAAGTGTTTCATTCTCTTGTGGAGACCTATTTCGTAGAACTATGTTGCCTGGCAATGTACTCAAGGCTTCAAATCATTAATCAGGTTCCCTTCATCCTGGCACTGCCTGCCTCTTAAATACGAATTCACTGGGTAGTGGGGAAGTTGTGTCGTTGGAGTAGGATGTTCTGTGCCAAGTAGAATAAGGGTGATGTAGAAAAATATCAGAGCAAATTGCGTCCATTTCTATATCGATTGTATTATATACCGGTGTAAAAAATCTGGGTTCTTTGGCTATATGATATTTTTTTTATTTTATTTAACGACATTCCTGATGACAAAAACATTTCATCCTGTCTCGATACTAAGACTGATCAGTTCGATAAGTTCACATTGGCGGCTAATATCACAAATAACTTATAGTCTTTTGTTAACTGCGGCAAATAAAGGCTTTTTTTTTTAAATTACACATCTGGTTTATTTTTTTAAATAACTTTAAAATGCTCTTATATGTTATGGTAATAATATTTACCTTACTCAATATCACAGCGATATACTCTTGGCATTCCAAGAATTAAATTCCCTGCCATCCTATAAAATAAACGTAATGCTCCTATGATGTTAACAGATAAAAATATTTACAAAAAGTAATTGAAATTTAAAGGATTAATATTGAATTATATACGAACAAACTACATAATTAATAGTCAAATATAAATGACCAATATTTTCCTGTCCTAGACACAATTGAATGATTAAATACTCAAGCAGTATCGGCCAATATTTACCTATCCGCGACGAAAAAACCCGCTTATAGACTAAGTTCTTTTCCTCAAACATAAAGAAAAGATTAACCAAAATAAATGTCGTTATCATCAGGAAGAAACAGTTGATATTTTAGAGAAAGATGACGAGAATACCATGGACCTAACATGTGAGCAAGAAAAAGGATTCGAGGAAAATGGAAACAAAAAGTAAACTTATAATTAACATCAGGAATAGACAGTTTAAATTTCAACAGAAGGATGCTGAGGATTCCATAGACCGAATTTGTGAGAAAAGATGAAATTTAGTGAAAATGGAAACAAAAAGGAAACTTATACTTAACAACAGGAAGAGGCTGTTGAAATTTCTACAGAAGGATGCTGAGGATATAATGGACCGAATATGTGAGTAACGACGAAGTTTTAGAGAAAATGGAAACAAAAAAGAAACTTATATTTAACATCAGGAAGAGACAGTTGAAATTTCTACAGAAGGATGCTGGGGATACGATGGATCGAATATGTGAGCACCGACGAAGTTTTAGAGAAAATAGAAAGAAAAAGGAAACTTATACTTAACATCAGGAATAGACAGTTCATATTTCTACAGAAGGATGCTGAGGATACCATGGACCGAATATGTGAGAAACGACGAAGTTTTAGAGAAAATGGAAACAAAAAGGAAACATACTTGACGTCCGGAACAGGCAGTTGAAAGCTTCGCACGTAATGAAGAAGAAAAGCTTAGAAAAACTGATACTCACAGGAAAAATTGAGGGAAAGAGAAACAGAGGAAAGCATTGCGTAACAAACTTGATTAGCTTGAACAAATGGATTGTAGAACAGGGTTTTAGAAGAAATAAAAAAAATGACAAAACTTATTAAGAGCTAAAAGAGAAAGGAAAATGTGGAGGACGATGATCACCTACGTCTTGAAGGGACAGGTAAATAAAAGAAGAAGAATTTATTGGAACTACTGCTGTATGCAGATCATTCGTGTATTCTACCTATAATATTCGATATCTCACGAATAATACCGCATAATGTGTAGATACGTATATGTGTATATCTACTCTCTCTTTCTCTCCGTGTGTGTGTGTGAGTGTGTGATTTTTTGACAAAGTTTCTCATTTGGGAGGAAAACAGTGTGCTTTTCTGAACAAAATCTGGGTTCAATATTTTCAGCATCGATTCAAAAGGAGACACGATTTTCTTTCTGAGCAACATCTTTTCAGAAAAAAAAGAAAAAAAAAAACGAGCCAAAAAATTGTTTAATAAATATTTTTAGAGTCAGCAAAAAATCGTTTTGCAGACTAAAGATAATCTACTTTAGCTATTCTTAGCACACAAAACTATTTGAAAAAATATTACATTTTTTTTTTAAATCGAAATATTTATTTTGCATCCTCTGTAGATAAAGCTCTCACTGAGGTTCTGTACGGATGCCTGTAAATATCAAAATCCTTTATTTCGCATAGACAAACGCTTTGCATTCACGTAGCTCAAATAATGTTTTTGGATACCTGTAAACATTTTTTGGGTTTTCAAATTCTCTTTGTTTTTGTCAATACAAACAAAGGGGTGCTTAGCTTATTGCCAGCAGATTAATCAGGTAAACGAAACATTACGGAGAAAATGCCATTCTTTGATAAAGAAAAAAAAAAGGAAATGTCATTGTGCACTGTCGGAACACCAGTTATTCAACTCAAAAGGAAGTACTTTCTTCGACATTCAATGCTCATATTTTTTTATAATCGAATTTACCTCAATAAGGCAGCAAAGGTGTGTTAATTTTTTTTTTTTTTTTTGGAATAATTAGAAAGTGGAAAACATGAGCAAGAACAATATATTAGGTTGGTGCAAAAACCGACATTATTTTTGCACTAACCTAATAAATGTAAACAGGAAGACAGTAAATAATGTTTGACATCCAATTTACATTTTTGAAGATCAAACATGGCCGAAGAGCATGATCCGGAAGAGAGTTCCACAAGGAAGAAGTGTGATAAAATAAACCTTTAGCAAAGAATTTATGGTTACGTATAGCAAATTCAACTGTAAATTGGGGAGACCTTGTTGCTAATACACTTAAATTCATAAAGTCTAGGTACCATAGCGAAGAGCTCATCCGAACAATTGCCATGAAAGTATTTCTAGAAAGCGCACAGGGAAATTACTTTACAGGGGTGGGAGATACACTGCAGCCGAGGCGCCAGGTCAAGACCAATAATATTGCCTTAATATACGTTACATCAGTATTAGAAAATGGTAGACATATAGATATGTAAGATAGATTCCAAAGAGAAGAAAATTGTCTAGTGCGACACAGTGAATCAAATTTCTTAGCAGCAGACCAAGCAATGGATTCAATATAGCCTGTCAACCTTATGCCAGTCGAGAATGTTGGCCCGAAAAGGCGCAATGATTCGTTTTCTGTAGGTTAGCATCAGTCATGCTGATGGAAGGCAGAAAGGGGTCTCTCAGATGATTAACAAAGAGTAGTTTAGTTTCAGAGGCGTAAAAATTAACAAGCCATTCTTTGCCTCAGTTAACAAGTAACTGTAGGCCGTTTGTGATATCAGCAACCAATTTGACCTTATCGAACTGATTAGTCTTATTATCGAAACAGGAGTAATTTTTTGTCATCAGCATAGATACAAGGCTTAGAGTTGATATCATCAAAAAGGTCGGTAATTAGAATGAAAAACAACATAGAGGGAATTGCATTAGTACAGAAGGATCTAGATGAGCGGCCGTTCGGGATAACATTCATTCCTCGATTTGATAAGAATAACTGAATCAGTTCAAAAATTCGTCTGGAGAAACCATAACTTTTCAACCTGTCAAGAAGAAGACCTGTATACCAAATCATATCGAGCGTTTTCTAGATGTCGAAAGTAACAGCCCGAGATTGACAATGCTTATTGAAAGTTTGATAGACTATTTCCACAACAAATAAAGTTCTGAATTCCGTCCGGCCACGCGATTCCACTTGAGGAATATCGTCCCAAAATACCAGGTTAATAAAACATCTTTTTCTAACCAATCAGAAAAAGGCCCACGCGTTCTTATAACAGCCGTTGTAAACCACTGACTTACTATAAAAGCCAGTGCTGTTTCCACCCACAAAGGCAGTTTAGACTAGATTTGCATCAGCGACCGTTGCTACAGCAGGCGAAGATAAAGACATCACTAGCTGCCACAACGAGGGACTTCCATTTACAGTGATGCCTTCGGTCAGCGACGCAACTAGCGACAATGCGATAATTCGTGGAATATTTCTCCCACTGTTCTATCTCTCGATTACATAGGTCTGTTTATTTGTACACCTCTATCCCGATTACTAATTGTGTTTTACCTGGAAGGAACTTTGATCACAATTGATATACGATAAATCGGGAATAGCAATCATTAGTTGTTATTTCATCACCTTCATTTTTTTTTCTTTTTAACGGTATGGCCGTCGTTACAAGGTGTTAATTTTCACGATGAAGATTCAAGAGTATATATTTAAAACAAATCTAAGAGAACAGGAAGATCATTTCAATGGCAGATCTTTCCACATCATTATTTCTTAACAACAGAATTTAGGGGAAATTTAATTATTTTTTGATCGCTTAAATATATAAAGGACTTTGTGTTTGTTTGTATACCCTTTCTGATAAAGCATGATTTCTTTTCGAAACACTAATAATTAAAACAACTAATTTTAATTTGTTTTTATTTCCTTTGTAATCCTGGTAATATATGAATTAATTTATTAATAACTTTATAATTTATCTCGAAAATCATTCTTCATTTTCAGATATATATTCATATTTAAATAGAATTATAGACGTGTATATGTATATATATATATATATATATATATATATATATATATATATATATATATATATATATATTTATTTATTTAAAAACTATAACATAAATATGTTATAAAATCACTACAAAAATAGCCAGTTGAGTGTTGATGATGTGGATTATTTTTGCTTTGTGTAGATCAAGCATAGGTAACATTTTCTGAACAGTCGGCCGCTGGAGACATAGCACGTCATACGGCGAGACGCACTACTAAAAAATATTCAAGTTAGTTTTTCGGTGAATGTTCCTCAGCCATATATACTCCAAAAGCCTTTGTTTTTGTTTTTTGTAGAAAAGGTTTTCTGAAATTAAAAATTTCAATCTTTATGAACATTGACGCAGATGACAGCTTGATTAGCACACTCTGTGTCATGTGATTAATTTCAAATCTATTCAATTGATAATACAGAAAACGTCTTAATTAAATATTTCTTCTCCAGAGAAAAAAAATTTTATGAACTTATAATGTTTCTTAAGCAAAAGTTATTTACACACCAGATACTCATCAATAAAACGTTACATACACTATTTTACTTTTACTTTTAAAAATGTATCTTTTTACGTCGTTTTTAAAAATGCCTGCCAATGGTTAAATATGAGAAAAACATTACGTTCGACGCAAGTTAACAAATTCACGCAACATTTCGCTTAAACTTAGTTTACCTATGTGAATTTGTATGAGAGAATGTGTGAGTGAACAAGAGAGAATGAAAGAAAATAGTCAAAATTTTATAAAATGTTATTTTTCGCATGGCATTAGGCATGCAATTCAGAAAGACCAAATGACAGAATGTGGCTCCCGGGCTGCAAATTGCCATGATTGGTCTAGATAGTTTGGGCCTTGAGCACTTATATTTACTGCATAGATATGTGTTTGCCTTTTGTTCTGTGTTTTGACTTTCATTGTTCTGCATTATTTTGTCAAAGGTAGTAGGTATTTTGGCATACTTACTGTTGTTCATACATACAATACTGTTTTTTATTACACAAACAGAAACCCACA
>OZ010601.1:21239271-21271771 GCA_963932145.1 Acanthosepion lycidas
TAACAATTTAACCGTAGGAGATTTATTAGTCTCTTTTAAATTGCAAAAATATTTGGAAAGAGATGTTCTATTTTTATAAGTGCTATTGGCGAAAGATAATATATTTTGGTACCACCTAGTTTTAAAAGAATTATTTGTACTCCTCATATAAACTTTTTCAACAGTCGAATTTTCTATTGTAGAAATAGTGCTTGGTCAGACATATTTTTTGCAGTGGGCAATCGTTAGAATTTTTGAAATTACATTTGTTTGCATTATCGACATTAGTTACCTTGGAATTAACATTATTACTCGGGATTTTTTTTTTATTTTGTTTTAAATTTTATTATTTATTAACATTTTCTAAATTATCGGTGTCGCTATGGCTTAGTTTTAGTGTGTTTATGTTAAATATGTTACGGAGTGGATTATTTCTGGGGCGATGCTTAGCAATTACACGGAAGAATTTCTGCCCCAACTTAGTACTAAGCATTTGGTTAAATAGGGTGGGGGTCTACCAAATCATTTTTCAGTTCCTATTCTTTTTCTTCGATCATTATTATCATGCTGTCTATATTGATTTCTGTGTACCTGTAACCCTTACTTTTAAAGCATTATTATAAATACTACTATACTTATTGAAAACATCATTGTTAGAAGAGTTTTATGTTTAATTACAGATCGAGGATTGTTAGGGTTTATGTGAATATATACTGGGTTGGTATTGCCCTTCATATAAGGTTGGAATACATCATTGAGTAGATCTAACATCTAACATCGGGAAAATCTGCATATTTATCATTAGTAGTGATTTTAACTATAAGATTTAGGCTATTTAATTCTATGTATTATTATTCTTTATTTGTCAAGCTTGAGTTTAGTAGAAGTTCTTACTAACATAAGACCATCGTCTCTATATAACCATATATTATCAACACTATGTTCTTGTAACACTAATAAAGACACAATATTCCCTGTCATTATCACTAAGAAGAAATATATCTTGACTACTGGTTGTGGGCAGTTCTTGAGAGTGAAGCTTGTTTTACTCTGAACTGCAATATTTAAGCTCTGAAGGAAAAATTGAAGAAAGTATTAGAAGAAATATCCATGGGAACTTTGCGTGCCGCTATCCATGACATTCGCAAATGATTCCGACGTGTGGTGAAGGCTAAAGTGTACCATATTTAATTATATTGCCTGATGTTATTTAGCAGATTATTATTTAATATATGTTAAAATTATTATATGATGCAATATTTTTAAAAGAGTTATGATATTTTATTTTTGTAAATGTATTTATACTGCACCATATATAAAGGGTGTTTCATTAAGACGGATCAAAGTCAGCAATAAATAAATCAGTGCCATCAGTGATTGGTTCATGTTATTTACGTCTTGGTAATTATGTGTGGATAATAATATCGCCCAAATGTCCGACAAGGCTTCGGCAGCATATCTCCACTCGATGGTCAAAATTTTTTATGACGTCTCTGCATAGTTGCTCCTCGATCTCACCAATATACCTTATTATCTCATCCTTCAGCTGTTGAATTGTTGTTGGCTTGTTTGCATAGACCTTTTGAGATTACCCCAAAGGAAGAAATCTAAAAGCGTCAAGTCTGACGATCTTGGTGGCCAACTGACTTCGCTGTTTCGAGAGATAATGCGACTTGGGAACTTCTCATTGTATTTCTGTTTGAACGTCGATTTTCGTAATAGGCTTCAATAACTTTAACACGTTGTTTGATTGTTAATCTTTCCATGGTTGAAATGGCTAAAGACTTAAGTTGATAAATCGGAAAGTAAAAGAAAAAAATCATTAGACGCTTACAATTAATTAACATTTAAAATCGGTCCAAGTTATTGGAACACCTTTTATTAGTAATTCTAAGCCGTGCTTGTATGAGCGAAGTAAAATTAAAGAAGTGCGGTTCAAGAAGTTATTTAAAGGGTGTTTCATTAAGACCGATCAAAATCAGCAGTAAATAAATCAATGTTATTGGTGAAAATATATTTATTTCACTATTGGACCATATTATTAAATCATGGCAATTATGCGTGAAAAATATTATCGCCTAAATGATCGCCAGGCACGGCGGTACATCTCCACTCGAATGTCAGAATTTTTGATGACGTCTCTGTATAGTTGCTACTCGATCTCCCCAATATGCGTTATTATCCCATCCTTCATCTGTTTTCGTTGGTTTGTTGGCATATACCTTATTTTGAGATGACCCCAAAGGAAGAAATCTAAAGGCGTCAAGTCGTAGGATCATTGCGGCTAATTGACTTCGCTGTTTCGAAAGATGATGCTAGCCGGGAACGTCCATTTTAGTAATAGATAACTTTAACGCGTAGATTGATTGTTAATCTTTCCATGGTTTAAATTACCAATGACTCAAGTTGTTAAATCTGGAAGAAAAAAAAACTCATTAGACCCTGAAAATTAATGCCCATTTAAAATCGTTCCAAGTTATTTGAACAACCTTTATATGTACATAACATTTAATATATTATTATAACATGATGTCATTAAACCCTATTATACAATAGCTGGGAGGAGAAGACGAGAATTCATGCCTTTCCCAAGGGTGTTAAAATTCCAGTCGAATCCATTGCATTCACTTCCTTTGCTAATCCCCTTGGGAAAGGTATCAATCCTCATTTCCTATCCTTCAGCTATGGGTAAATAGCAGGACATATCGTGTTCTAACGCCTTTATACACTTAGTATCCTTAGTTAGATCCAGTGAGAGGAACCAAAGAGTGTGAGTTCAATACCTGGTTAAGGCGGTGGAGAACTTGGGAGAGGGTAATTTACAGGAGATAACCGATAACTGACATCCATTAGACATGGGAGGAGGAACTAGAACAGTCTACCCCAGTGAGTGAAATAAAGTGTTCAGTTTGACACTCCAACCATCTGAAGAGTGTACAACGGCCGAAACGTTGTAATAAATATGGTGACAAAGATGAGGACAATAGTCGGAATAATGTAAATAGTGTACATAATACCTCATCTCAGAAATATAGACAGTTATTGAAGTTGCTACTATGTTGGAATGTGGAGCACAACGTAATTGTAATAACGATGATGATAATGATGATGATGATTATTGTATTATAAATGAACTTGAGTTTAGGTTTAGTAAGTAGCCAGGTTCCCATGAATATTTTTTGAGTGTGCGGACGAGCGACTATGTGTCTGTGTATGTGTTTGTGTGTATGAAAGTGTATGGATATGGATTAAGGGAATACACTTCTATAGCTACACATTTACACTGACGATAGATAGATAGATAGATATAAACAGAGTGACATAGATAGATAGATAGGAACAGAGTGACATAGATAGATAGATAGATAGATAGATAGATAGATAGGAACAGAGTGACATAGATAGATAGATAGATAGATAGATAGATAGGAACAGAGTGACATAGATAGATAGATAGATAGATAGATAGGAACAGAGTGGCATAGATAGATCGATAGATAGATAGATAGATAGGAACAGGGTGACATAGATAGATAGAGAGATAGATAGTTAGATAGATAGATAGATAGATAGATAGATCGATAGGAACAGAGTGACATAGATATATAGATAGATAGATAGATAGATAGGAACAGAGTGACATAGATAGATAGATAGATAGATAGATAGACAGATAGATAGATAGATAGATAGATAGATAGATAGATAGGAACAGAGTGACATAGATATATAGATAGATAGATAGATAGGAACAGAGTGACATAGATAGATAGATAGATAGATAGACAGATAGATAGATAGATAGATAGAAACAGAGTGACATAGATAGATAGATAGATAGATAGGAACAGAGTGACATATATAGATAGATAGATAGGAACAGAGTGACATAGATAGATAGATAGATAGATAGGAATAGAGTGACATAGATAGATAGATAGATAGATAGATAGATAGATAGATAGGAACAGAGTGACATAGATAGATAGATAGATAGGAACAGAGTGACATAGATAGATAGATAGATAGATAGATAGATAGATAGATAGATAGGAACAGAGTGACATAGATAGATAGATAGATAGATAGATAGATAGATAGGAACAGAGTGACATAGATAGATAGATAGATAGGAACAGAGTGACATAGATAGATAGATAGATAGATAGATAGGAACAGAGTGACATAGATAGATAGATAGATAGATAGATAGATAGATAGATAGATAGATATTGTATATTTGGGCAGCAATTCTTTTAAAGATGTTACATTGGAACACATCGGGCATGAATAATTTCATAATTAAATACTCAAACTCATTTCAACAACTCCAATATGATACGTCCTTGTTATGACGATAAACTACATCCGCGTCCTAGGTATGGCGATAACCTACATCCGGGTCCTGGGTATGGCGATAAACAGCAAGGCCTCAGATAATGTTTTCGGAAAAATAATGTTGCCAGCTATCCATTTTTGAAACCATGATGTTGCCAGCTATAAGTTTTTTGCAAAAAATAATGTTGCCAGCTGTACGTTTTTGAAACCATAATGTTGCCACCTATACGTTTTTGACTCAAAATCATTTTCGGCATAAAGTGACCGCTAAGTTTGAGATGCCGTTAAACAAAACAATCAACAATGAAATGGGAATTCTTGACTTAAACAAAAAATATATAGGATTATTTTGCAGTGTGCAAGCAAATGAGCTCTAGCTTGCAAAAAATGTTCCATACAAAATAGGTATTTAAAATTCATATATTTGGAATATTTATATAAACTGGATTTGGCTTTAAATAACCCACAGTGGTTGATGTGCGATAAAACCCAAACAAACACTCCAATATGATTGTGACATTCATACCCCATTCCAAGTGGCCTATGAAAATGCTGACAATCATTTTATGTATAATAGAAACACATAAGATAAAAAATGTTATGAAAAAAACTCAATATTAGTTGATTTACAAATAGTTGTGGGAAGTTTTGGTGAGACAATCCAAAATCGAATTTCTATTACTTTTATAAAACAGATCTTAGATTGTAAATACATAAAATATTAACGAATACAATTAACAGTTTTAGACAATTACCAAGGCGGACAGTTTTTACATACTCCTAGACAACATAGGAGTAAATTGTAATGACACTCTCTCTCGCTCTCTATGTGCATATATATATATATACATATATATATATATATATATATATATATATATATATATATATATATATATATATATATATATGTGTGTGTGTGTATTTGTGGTTTGGTTGGGTGCTCGTGTGTGTGTATTTCGCTCTCTGTATCTGACTCACTCGATATATATATATATATATATATATATATATATATATATATATATATATATATATATATATATATATTATAAAGACAAAGGGAAAGGTTTCCTTTGCCATCTCGTTTCGTCCCGTAATGGATTTTACAAAAGAAACGCGTTGGTAACATAAGCTTGTCGGTTTGTCGTAGTTCATATTGTGCTTTTATGGATACATACGTATTATTTATATCTAATTTTTTTACAACCGCCCCACTTACACACAGATATATATATATAATTGTTCACTTCTATGTTCACTTTTTTATTCACACACGCTCTATCTCTTGTATATATATATATTAGGTTGGTGCAAAAATAATGACGTAATAATGTCGTTTTTTTACGTTACGTCAAAAAAGGACATTATTACGCCATTATTTTTGCACCAACATAATATATATATATATATATATATATATATATATATATATATATATATATATACTTGTGTATATAAAAGATTTGGGAAAAAAAAACTATATATCAAACATATTATTGGCTAATGAAATAATCAACAGCTAAGAACCTTAGAAGAAACTTCTTCAGTCTAGTAATGGAAGCTTATATTGTAGTTCAATATGTGATCTATAGTACAGGCTACAAGTTTGGAGACACCCGATTTTCTTTAAGAAACACCTGAAAATTAGATATGTTTGTATTTTTAGAAATTAAGGAAAAAATAACATTTCAATCATTACAGTGTATTTGCGTTTATTTTTCGTTCTTCCTTACTACCAATGTATTCTAATTTGGACTTTTCTCTCTGCAATGTATTTTGTGAAAATTTTGTATGAGAAATATTATATTTTGATTTCACAATTAACCCCCATTTTTTATGATTAGCAAAATGGCTGGAGATTTGTTTCAAATCAAGTGAATCGTGAAACATGAACAATATCATTTGAGATTGCAAAAACATAGTATGCCATCTGTTTTTCGCGTAGGTGGAAAAAAATCACCTTTCTAAAAGTCAAAAAAATAATATTAAAAAAAACAACTGTCCAAAATAATCTTCTGAATTATGTTAACATTATATTGGTCCAAAAACAATTTTGGAAATTATAATTCTTGGCCTCGATCTCCTGACATATCTCCCATTGAAGTTGTTGGATGAATTTGATAGCAAAGTTCGACGAGAATAACCAATGAGTAAGAGTGAGCCTTTTCCAGTATTTAAAAAATACTTGGAATTATTGACATTTTAAAAGAAAAGCTGTTAGAAAGAATACCAGTAATTTGCAAAGCATTGATTAATGAAGGTTTGTGATTTTATCGATATCAAATAAAATACACTGCATTTACTGCAGTTTTATATCTACTTTTAAAAAAAATGAAAAATATATCATTTTAGGCGTCTTAAAAGAAATGCAGTGTAGACCGCAAAATTTTGACTGTAGAATATGTTGAAATATTGTCTAAAATAGAATACTAATTTTTTAAATATTAAAACGACTGGCGGGCAAAATCTTCCTCTACATATATAGTTATTTTTGTTCAATTTATCTTATTGCCAAACATGGTACAACTTAACGGAGAACATGCGTCGAAGAATATAAGATTGTTAACCGAATGTCAGATATAAATTAATGAAAATGAAAACTAATCAAATCGGGTTTAAATTAATCAATTGATAAATCGATAACTATACTCCTTACTCAAATCAATTCCAATCTGTCTCTTTCTCCCTCTCCTTTCTCTCCCTCTCTCTCTAATATATATATATATATATATATATATATATATATATATATATATATATATATATATATATATATATATATATATTCGCTACAGGAACCTCATTTTAAACAGAATTAAATTCAGTCTTTGTTTCCTCGGACGTAAATAGTCCGCGTGTTATTGGATGGCCTTCGGGGTTAATTTATTTTTCAACAGATGTTGCCTAAGGTATTGCAACCACTGGCCGCAGGTGATTATTTGCTTAAACGATTCTCTGCTGACTGTAGAGGCTGGTGGAAAAACTAAAAATAAATAAACAACACTTTTAAATTACGCCATTTCGAATCCCCCGAAAGAAATTAATAAAAGGAAACAGAAAGTAAGTATATGGCAACACAATGAAAAAGTCATCATTTTAATTTTAATTTAAAGAATTAAAAAGAAACGTCGAATAGAAAGCATGCAGTTTTTTTTTTTTTTTTTTTTTTTCATTGAGGCTTCTAGATGGAGAGCGTTATTCGTCTGCATAAACGATTGATTGCAAAGTATCCATAAATTTGCCATTTTTCAATAACTTCAGAGTCATGGGTAGGACGATGAATTACATCCGACAGCAAGGCTTCTGATTGAGAGATTGAAGGTTTTGGAAAGCGTGTAACCAACTGTTAATTACTGTTGTTCCCAGGTCGACCCTGACTCGGGGTAGTAGCACCATTGGTAAATAGTGACCTCCTAGACAAAAACAATACATTATGAATCTATGTTACTATCTTTGTTCCTCACCTGACGAGATGCATTCGCATCAAAACAAAAATGCATCTTTGTAGTGAGTACCCGTTTGTTCGTATGTAAATCTTTTTTAATATATATATATATATATATATATATTGATGCATGTTTCACTAAATAATATAGACATGTTTTGTCTATTTATTTTAAGTAAGTTCCTTTAATTTTTGTTTCATAAGATTAATAACATTATCATTGAAAGACGAAAGGAAATCACCATATTGATACATGTTTTAACTCAATCTAAGATTTCGGCTTCCATAAGCCATTATCAAAAATGACAATTACATTTCATTATATCAAACAATACACGGACGAAAAAGTCTGTTTCTGTCGCATGAAAAATTGCAAAGCAGCAAAAACTCGTGTATACGAGACGCTGAAGCGAAAATCGAATCGCTTATATTATTTAAGGAAACTTGCATCAATGAAAAACTACTGCCACCCTCTCTCTCTCTCTCTCTCTCTATATATATATATATATATATATATATATATATATATATATATATATATTTAGGAGGATTTGAAATATTCATGATTAAGTAAATCATCGACTCTAGAAGAAACCTCAACAGCATGCAGGAAGCACTGAGCGGCCGTTTCGTCCTAAATTTGGGACTCATCAGTAGTGCGCATCAACTACCGAGAACCCCGAACATATATATATATATATATATATATATATATATATATATATATATATATATATATATATATATATATACGTACATTAAATACATCTTATACATTTTAAAATAATCTATACTTTGCTGGAAGATATTTTATTTAATGTTAGTGTTTATTTTTCATTATAAAATCTTTTAGGATTTTGAGTCTTTCTTTGTATTGGGTGCTGCAGTGTATTTAGTTATTATCTAATAATATTTCTCTTCTGTAGAGTGGTTGCATTCTGTTTGTCCCTGATGTGTTAGTCGATATAGGCATTGAGATTTGTAAGGTGACACACTAAATCCGCGAAGTGAGTGCGATGCAAGAAATAACTGATGTAATGCATTAAATAAGTTTTTATATTATTAATATTGTTATTGCAATCTCCAAGAGGCCATAGAAATTCATAAACAGGTATTATTTTTACATAGGGAAAATCGCTTATCTATTTTAATGAATAATAAACGAAAGAAGAGTATTTTTTTTAAATTTTTGTTGTTGAATTCTTTTATAATGTAATTAATATTTATTTTACGTTAGTTTCAGGTCAATGTCTGTATTATATCATTTAAATAATAGTAGGTTTTGAATTTACCTTTTTCCTTATTATATAAAAGTTTTTACGTCATAATACATAAGTATAACTTTTAATATGCCAACTAAAAAAAAATAATAAAAGATTACGGCTAAAATGATAATATTCTAATATTTAAATTAGAAATGTAAACATTATCTATGAATTAATCCGTAACTAAATAAACATTTATTACATTTAAAAAAAATCCGACAGCATTCACTATTTATCAGGCATTAAATGACATCACTTAGAATTCACTGATCTTTACTTTGATTTTTTTAAATTTAAAATTCTGAAAAACTAGCGACTTTTTTAGTTCTGTTTGTAAATACTTGCTACAAAATTAAATCTCTGCATTTTCCTTCACAGCGAGGAAGAAAAACAGCAGCTAAGTTTTCCTAAAGTCTTTATTTACATTGTCTAATTGCAGATATACATTTAGTTACATCTCAATTTTTATATACACGCACGCACTCACACGCACACAGACACACGCACATACACAGACACACACACACATATATATATATATATACGTAATATATATATATATATATATATATATATATATATATGAGTGAACATTCAAGTAAGTCAATACTCAGAGGTGACAGATTTTTACATGCTAAAAGCAACTATCATGCCGGATGTTTGCATAACATAAACAGTCTGTCGACTCTGAATATTGACTCTAATGTTACCGTTTATATTTACATACGCTCTATCTCTTATGTTATGCACGTTATCCCATAAATATAGCATACATTAAAAAATATAGCCAAACGCGCCTCCGTGGCCAAATCGGTAAAGGCCCGTAAAGCTAAATGACGGTTCCCTATAGGATACAGGTTCCTATCCTGTTGGAGGGCGAATATTTTCTGCGAAAATCTCTCGGACATTCAGCCCGGTAAATGTTTTTTTAATACTGTTTATTATAAACAGAGCATTTACTTAAATATTTGTATCTATAAAAAAAATGTACAAACATAAAATAATTGTCGTACTTTGTCCATTTCATAATGTGTGACGCCATATATATATATATATATATATATATATATATATATATATATATATATAATGAAGACTCAGTTTATAGTAACCAGAAAAATGTAAGAAGAATGCCAACTACAGTCTCGTGATAATTACGTGTGTCATGGCTAGATGCAAAAGTCTTGCAACAATGAGGATAAATTGTTAAAAGTGTAATTACACATGGGCATGTTATCTACTAGTTAATTAATTGCTACATGTGCTGATCAAAATGTCCTCTTTTTTCAAAACACATAACAATTCTGTGCCTGCCTGATACATGAGCCCGCCAGGTAGTTTCCTCTGTCATTTTATTGGAGTCATATGTAATACTTTAAGTTGCTAAATATTTATTGGTTGAGTCTGATAAACAAAATAATGATATCAAAATAAATTAAAACTTTAAAACTTGATTAATTGATTAACCTCTATGGTTCAAGGTTTTTTGCCTCACCGTTTCTAGGGAGAAAATACGTTCTACAAAAATTACTTTGTGCATGTTTTATGTCCGAATTTTTTGCAAGAAACGATTTGAGTGAAACTTTCCCATTTTAATGAAATTGAAGAAAATTAATTATTAGTTTTTTTTTTCCCCAGAAAAGAAAAGGATATTGAGCTCTTATGTGATTTCTGTCCTTCTTTACGCCATCGAATGCTGGACGATTTCCTCAAGGATGAAAAGAGACACGAGGCAACGGAGATGGTTTTCTAAAGAAGGATGGTGAAGATTTCGTGGACTGAACGTGTGAGCTAAGATGAGGTCTTAGGGAGGATGCAGATAAGGAGGAGGCTCATGTTTAACATCAGGAAGAGGCAGCATAATGAGGAAGGGGTGACTTGAGAATATGATACACACGAGTCGAATCGAGGGAAACAGAGACAAGGAAAAGGAGACCCTGACATTCTTGGCGGGCTTGAGCAGGTGGATGACAGAACGTCTGAGAGATAAAAGAGGTAAGGAACGTGTTGAAAGCTGTAAGGGATAGAGTGAGGTGGCATGCCATAATCACCTACGTCCTGAAAGGACATGGCACATAAAAAGAAAAATCTCCATAACGGATAAATTGGTATGAAGAGGAGATGTTAAAAACTCTTCCCAAATGGTACGTCTAATTCAGTGCTCAAGTCCAGGTGTGATAATCATCGGTGGGCAGCGATAATTTTCAGTGAATATGATGAAAAACGAAAAAGTATGACAATCCGCTTCGCGGCGAATATTTTCGGATTTTGTGAAGGGTACGTCGTCTATTTTTTTTAATTTTTTTTTTGTCTAGGTACAGTCTAAAATTTATAATACTGAGGTTCAAGTTTTAACTAGCTTTAAGCTTGCATCATAATAAACCGTCGGTCGAAGTTTATGTACGGGGCAGCGTAACCACAGACTAAATAGCTCAAATCAATGTTCATAGCCGAAAGCATTTCCAGTAGCCGCAAAATATATGAAAAGCTCCCTTGAGTTCTGCTTTCTTGATAAGTTGGAAAGCAAGAAATATAAGCGCAGTTACCCAATAGAATTGACGGTAACAGTAGGCGGTGAAAGAAACCATATAACACAATTGATGGTGTGTGATGGTTTGCGCCATATTCTTCCTTAGAAAAAAAAATCTACCGTTTATATGGTTAGTGGTAAGTAATGGAACACTTACTGAAAACAACATATGATGAGTTTAAAGGTACATTCCACCATTATTTATACTATGGTAGGAGTTTTAACTAGCTTTAAGCATGCACCGTACTAAACCGAACGTCGAACTTTATGTATGGGACAGCGTAACCACAGGCAAAATCGCTCTAAACTGTGTTCATAGCCGAAAGCATCTCCAATAGTCACAAAATATATGAATAGCTCCGTTGAGTACGGCTTTCTTCTAGTTAAGTAGTACAGCAGGAAATACAAGCGCATTTACCTAAGAGGGTAACTGTAGGCAGTGATAGAAAATAAATGAGACAATGGATCGTGTGTGATGTTTTGAGCAATATTCTGCACTAGCAGCATCACCCGGCGTTACCCGTGCTTGATTCAAAAATCGTACGGCTCATACAGTAATCGCTATCACTTGACTTATAATATCTTTGCCCTTCCTTGACTTTAAAGGAGTGCCCTTTGCCGTGCTGAGGTTGCTACATGCCTTACTTCTTGCCTATCTCACACTGCGAATTTTTTCTAAGATCTATACTAAACATTAAATCTGTTACGAAAAAAGAACTAAACAAAATGAACACAAAACGATCAGCTTTAAAAAAGGACTCGTAACTTGAAAAACCGAATGAAAAAAGAATGTTAACAAAAAATCCTTTTTCACATCCAACGCATTTCTGCGGAATCAGAATCAACGTTGAGTTGAAGCAAGCGAATGAGCCAATTGGAGTAAAGTGCCATGAAGATTTAAATTTTTCCAACTTGTGACGAATGCAGATATCGATTTTTTTTGCATGATAGCATGCTAGTTAAAATTCGTGTCAGTCAGCTGTTGGCTCTCACGCTGGCCAATAGAATCTTCCCGCCTATTCGTGGCAACCAACTATAGGCACTCACTCTGGCCAGTAGAAAATGGCCGCAAACTACATGAAAACTGCCGTAGAAGCATGAAAAAATCGATTATTTCCACTATCAATAGGAGTTGGGAAATGCAAAGTCGGTCTTGGCCTTCCCGCTAACTTGGAGCATGTGTATGTAAATGTTGGTGCAAATCCGTCGAAAATTGCGGCCGTGCATTCGTTGCACACACACGCACGCACACACACACACACACATACACACACCCTGTATTTTATAGGTAGAGATTAGGAAAAACTCTACCGTTTATAATGTTGGTGGTATCTATCGGAACAGAACTGCAAACGATATATGATGAGTTTAAAGTCTGAGCCACATGTGAACGCGAGGAATGGAGTAGAACAATCCAGTTCCTATAATATTGCCGTTAGGGATCGTTTCAATAAATGATTACTAGTTGCCTACCATCTTTAGATAAAATGGCTAGAGATTTCTCTGTTGTGTTTCCTTTTTCACTTACCACATATGACTATATCGATAAAGACTTGCTACGACTCGAGTTAGCGTAATTTATGGAATCACAAAAACGTCAATATGCAGCACAATTGCAAGGAATTTACAGCAATATTTATAGGCATATAAAAAATCACTGTCTAGCACTGTCCAATAAAAACTCCAGATCTCACTAGCATTGAATATTCATCGAATGTTTTGTACTAGCTGATTTGCGATACAGAATTAACAAAATAATTAAATTCAGATTATGTGGTTATTGTTAGACATTTTATGACGGCCGTCTTCGAGTATAGAATCCAGAGGTTAGCAGTGAATATTTCGGAGACAGTAGGAAAGCGTAGTTCAGGTTAGCAGTGGATATCGCAGCAAAGTAGCAGAGCGTAGTATTTCCTTCTGTTCATCTTCGCCTGACAAATTGGCACTGGTCATTCGGGGAGGGTAAACAAAAATGGCCGCCTTTATACACGACGGGTTGAATGTTCCACGTCTTCTGATTGGTTAACCTTCTATTTGTGGACTATAAAGTGAGTCAAGGCATTTGAACTAACTCACTAGTTACATAATATATACAAAAAACTGCAACAGTTATCAGTAAAATCATGAACCCAAAATACAAATTATAAACCGAGGATACTTAAATCAAATTTGAGTCTGGATTTATTATTGTGGGACTAATCTTTTACAGAATAAGGTTAATGCTTCCCTTTTTGTAACAAGTGCCAGAATTGGGTGAAACTATCCGTAACACAGCCTGTTCTTTTGAACGTCTCTTAATTAGTTTAAATCAAAAGGTGATGATGTCTAGTAAATTAATAATATAACTGGAAATATTGCGAAAAACTCCAATGTCGTGAGTAATTTGTTTTTCAAATTACTATACGGAAACAACTAAAAGTACAACCAGAATTTATTGCTGGAGAACACAGAGTTAAATACTCCTATGATATTATGTTAATCACCAAGGCAGAACGCGTAGACACTGAAAGAAATCTACAGGAACTCCTAGAAAATATTATCACGGAAACCCAAAAGAAAGGATGGAATATTGACTGCAAGAAAGGAATAGTCCAATATGCAAATTACAAGTGTGCTATAGCAAATCAAGCAATTAAAACAATTTAAATAACTAGGAAGTGTTCTAAAAGAGGACGGAATGTGTAATAGTGAGATCCGAAAACGTACTGCGATGACCAAAGATGCATTGGAAAAGCTAAGCAGAGAATTAAGAGACAAAAATTTTCGTTAGACAGAAAGAAAAAAGTACCGGACTGTTACGTGATATCTGTCTTCTTGTATGACGGCGAATGTTGGACAGTTCCCTCGAAGATGAAGAAGAAACTTGAAGCCACAGAAATGTGGTTCGACAAAAAGATCCTGAATAAAACATGGGCCAAACATGTGAGAACTGACGTAATTTACGGCAATGTTTAGAGGGATACAAAAAAAATCAGTCTTTCACTGCCAAATACAAGTTCCAAATCTCACTCGCATTAAGATTCATGGGAGGTTTTGTATTAGCAGATTTGCGATACAGATTTAGCAAAGATAATTCATTTCAGATTACATGGTTATCAGCAAAATGATGAAACCAAAGTAAAAATTACGAACCGAGGATAATTAAACACAAAGTTCAGTCAGGGTTTATTATTCTAGGTCGAATCCGAACAGGAAGGACAAAACATCAACTGCAAGAAGATAGAATGTATGGTTGTACAGAGAACGAACAGTCCAATATTCAAATTACAAATTTGAGATAGCAAAATCAGGGAAGACAACTACTTAAATATTTGGGAATTGATTTAACAGAGGACGGGAATCTGAACGCACATTGTCATAGCAAAAGATGCCTTCCAAATGCTAAGCAATGTATTAAGAAAAAGGACAATCTCTTTAGAAATGAAGAAAATATTGAAACAGTTATCTTTCTATATGAAACTGAAGGCTGAATAAACAGATCGAGAAAATATTTGTGGCAAGAGCAATACAGTTCTACAGAAGGCTACTGGGGATAGCAAGCACTGGAAATGTGAGAAATGATGAAACTTTAAAGAAAATGAAAAAATAGACACTGATACTTGATATCAGAATAAAACAGTATGCATTCCTAGCATAAATGATGAGGAAAGAAGGCTTGGAATATTTGAAACTCACACAACATCTTGATAGCAAGAGGGAGAGAAAAACAACGGATTATCTACTTGTATATAGATGACAGAACTGTTTTGAAGAGACGACATAGCGAAAATATAACATTGATTAAGAGCTACATGGGACTGAAAATCGTGGATAGGTATGATTGCTAATGTTTTGAAGGAACAGAGCACATAGAAGATGAAGAATCAAAGAAAATGGTGAAGAAAGTTTCAAGAAAAGGGAGTGAATATGCATTAGGTGCCACCACTGAAATACAAACTTGTGCATCAAGCAAATACAGAATATTATATATATATATATATATATATATATATATATATATATATATATATATATATATATATATATATACACACACATTGGGAAATAATTTGAGATAGGAAAACCAAGGAATTTAAAAAAATTAAATATCTGGAAAGTGTTTTAACAGAGGTCGGAAAATGCAATACTGAGATCCGAAGACGTACTGAGATTATAAAAGTATTAGGTTGGTGCAAAAATAATGTCGTTTTCTCACATATGCTACTATTTTTGCACCAACCTTATATTAAGAATCAGAATATTTTCGTTTGAAACAAAGAAAAGAGTATTGGGCGGTTACGTGATATCTGTCTTCCTGTATGACTGTTTACAATCTCCTCGAAGATGAAGAAGATACTTGATGAAGCAGAAATGTTGTTCTACAAAATGCTCTTGAATATACAACGGACCAAACATGAAAGCAACGGCGAAGTTTTAGAAAAAAAATGGAAACAAAAAAGAAACTCATACATAAAATCAGGAAGAGGCAATTGAAATTTCTGGGTCAGGTAATGAGGAAGGCGGTTTGGAAAATTTGATACTCACAAGACAGACTGAGGAAAAATGTGACAAAAGAAAAGCAGCACGTAATATTCTTGATGAGCTTAAGTAAATGGATGGTAGAACAGTGTTTGGGAGAAAGAACAAGAAGAGACAATTTATTAAGAGCTACGAAGGACGTGGATCGCCATGAACGTGCTACGCCTTGAAGAGACAGGCCACATAAAAGAAGATTAGCGATGACGATCTTAACATAAAATAAGCTGATGTTACTGCGGTTCCATGCACAGAAATAAAAAAAGGGTTTAGTTTTCGAAGACAAAACTTGGGCCTTCAAGAATAAATGGACTCTTGAAATCCGAAGGTTCATTAGGATAGCGAAAAGTGCCTTCGAAAATCTAAGCAAAGTATTATGAAACTTAAATATTTCGTTAGAAACATAGCAAAAAGTACTGCACTGTTATGCGAAACCAGTCCACTTCTGTGGCAGTGAAAGCTGAACAAACTCTCCACAGATGAGGAATCTTTGAAGCAACAGATCTATCGTTCTACGGAAGGATGCTGAGAAAACCTGCGACCGAACATGTACGCAACGTCAAAGTTTTGCAAAAAGTTGAAACAAAATGAAGACTCATATCAGGAAGAGAGAGCTGAAATTTCTTAGGCATATAGTAAGAAAATAAGGCTTGGAAAATTTGATACTCAAAAGGCAGGTTGAAGGCAAGAGGGACATAGGCAAACAAGGAATAACCTACTTAGGGAACTTGAATTAATGGCTGGGAGAATGTCTAGAAAAATAGCAAAATAACAAAATTTACTAAAAGTTGCAAAGGACAGAGAAATGTGGAAAGCCATAATCGCTAAAGCTCTAAATGGAAACGTCACATAGAAGAAGAATGAGTCATAAGAATTAAATGATACTGTAATTTAGAGTTTTCCAATGTATTTCTTTCTTGTTTTGTTTTAATTACTGCCCTAATGATATTTCAGGATCTTTTTGTCCTCCAAGATTAAATCAGCCAAAATACTAATAGCATTTATTTATGGGCGGTAACCATCTAAACATTATAAAATAAACATATGATACCACATTGAAAGCATATAAAGAAAGAAAAAAAAACTGCAGTGTCTCTTAGACAATATAATAAGAGAAAGCTGGAAGAAAGGACGAACTATAAATTGTATGAGAACACTGCATATTCATGAGCAAAAGTGGCAGCCCAAGATGTCGGATAGCAATTAGCGACATCAAATTAAAACAGGGGAAGGAATTTAACTACCTGGAAAATATTCGAACGGAAAACAGAAAACGTGACGCAAGTTCATTTACATAGCAAAAAGCTCCTTCAAAAATCTAAACAACCTGAGTGGAAATCTCCGTTTTAATCAAGGAAAAGAGTTCTTAATATTTTATATTGACCATCCTGTACGTTGGCGAGAAGAAGAAGGGACGCGAGAGAAGTAAACAGAATTGTCCAGAATCATCCATGGACGGAGCATCTAAACAACGAGGAATTCTTTAAAAAAATTAAAAAAAAAGGACCCTTATATTCAGAATCGAAATGAGAGAATTGTCTTTCTAGGACACATATTGCTGAAAGTGGGTTTAGAAAATTTGACACACACAAGACACACTGATAGCATAAGGCGAAGTGGGAAACAGCTAATAACATTCGTAACGATCTTGCATAAAGAAATGGCAAAAAGAAAAAAAAACGACTGAGAGGAACATTATAGAGATGAACACTACAATGATAGGAACATTTTTAGAGCCAAGATTACCGATGTCTACAATGTACATGGTCCATTGTAAAACTTTTCCTGGTCTGGAATAAATATTTTTAACATTATGAACTTAAGTGCAGTACTAGATTGGCGGTAAGGTCTCATCTACTTACAGTTAAATTATCTAGATGTAGCCGTAAGTTCTATGCTATCAATTTCTTCTACGGTTATATCTATTCTTTGGTCTTTTTTTTCCGGCTCCATGCATTCCAAGCAACTCTGATTTACACAAATCTAAATAAAGAGCTAATCCTTATCTACCGTCTTCCTGATTCTTCTTCTACTATTCTCATTCCTTCATAATGACACTCTTTTTTCTTAATTTTTAACACTCAGTTTAGTGGTTTTACTGCCTTGTATTGGGTGAAAGGATTTAAGACGCCATTAAATAAAATGGAAGCTTTCTTTGTTTCAGCTTAATTTGTATTTTATACGCGTAGTTGACGCGTGTGAGTAGAATGACAAGAGACAAGCTGACTCCATTCGTCAATCTGAACACAATTATCAAGTTAATCTATGGGATATAGTGATAGTTACATACTCTATATATGATAACATGTGTAAAAGCAAAATATCACTGTCTAAATGCCTCATGCAATATGGATGCCTCAGTGTGTAAGCGGTAAATAGGACATTGAAGTAACGCTGTGTAAAATGGATGAATATGGGTGTTCCGTATTGTAAAAAGCTTAATTAAATATTGATGAGGTTAGAAAATATGGAATTACTTATCCGTTAATGCTAAATTCTTTCAGAGTTTTAGACCCGTAGAAGATTTTCAGAAGGCCGTGAATATATCATAAGAAGAAAAAAGAGATCATTTAAAAAAAATAAAATAAAATAAAACATATATTATAATCAATAAACCCGACATTTCTTGTGGAAAGTATTCAAAAAGCATTTCTGAAAAAAGGAATGACGTATGCTGTTTAATGTGCGTTAGATTTGTAATGGTTAGGGGCTCCGAACGTGAAATAGTCACTTTCAAACAAATACATTTAAGAAAGATATGAATGTGTCCCATACCCCCGTCAGTTAATCAGCAGAAGAAATAGGACCCTCTAGAGAGGGTTGGCTAGTAGAAAGACTACGGTGAACTCCAAACCGTACGTGTTACTTTTTTTAACACTAAGGTCCGTCCTAAATAGTTGCAGTATAAATGATTTGAGCATTTTGTCTTTTGAAGAAACCCAAATTAATCAGAACAGACGGGTAAGCACAGAAAAGAGTAGTCATATTGAAGATGAGAATTCAAACTGATTTCTTATATGCCTTCCAGTCGAAACACCTCTGAAGATGTGAAGTAAGTTATCAGCTCGAGATATCTACGGCAAAAAAGAAAATATCTGGATAAAGCCCAAAGCGTAAAAATCAGTGGCTCGTATTTCTGCATAAAATAAATATATCCAATAAATTTTACATATTTGATAATTTTCTTGCTTTGGCTTTAGGTTTGCCAAGGCTGAGAATGGGAGGAAAAAAAGAATTTCATTTTTAATTCTTTGCTTTAGTTTATACTGTTTGATTTTTTTTTCATTTTCGCTTTGCCTACCGATTAGAATTGAAAGAAAAAAAAAGGTTAAAGTTATCTTCTCAAATCTATCAACATATTATTTTAAATGAGCAGGGAAATGCTCAGTGGTTGGAATTAATTGAGATTTAATATTTTGTTGTTCCGTTCAAAACAGGTCGAAGGAAAGAAAGTGCGAAATGTGAAAACTATAATCGAATTTAGTCGCGAGGCACAAAGTTTGAAGAAGCCAAGCAAAAGAAATTTACCAGAAACGGGGAAAAAATCTGTTACGATTTAATCTTAAATTAATTTCATAATATTTAATTTATTTTTGTGTCAATATGCGTTACTTACTTAGATTTCCATCATTTTACACACACACATACACAAAGACACACACACACATATATATATATATATATATATATATATATATATATACTGTGAGAGAGAGGGGTAGAAAGGAAACTACATGTAAGTATGTATGTGTATATATATATATATATATATATATATATATATATATATATATATATATATATATATATGTATGTATGTATGTATATGTGTGTGTTATATAATATATCGCACATTGAGTGCTAGTGTTACTAAAACAGTGCACAATGAAATCTAACAAAGCTAACATGTATATATTAAGAAATACAGAAATTATCCCTCACCACACACTAACACACACATATATATAGATATATAGATACACACACACACACACACACACATATATATATATATATATATATATATATATATATATATATATATATATATATATACTGTGAGAGAGAAGGGTAGAGAGAAAGGAAACAAAAACAGTGTATGTATGTGTATGTGTATATATATATGTGTGTGTGTGTCTGTCTATCTGTGTGTGAGTGAGTGAGTCTGTGAATATAATATATTACACATTGAGTGCTAGTGTTACTAAAACAGTGCTCAATGAAATCTAACAACGCTATCAACTATATATTAAGAAATACACAGATTATCCCTCACCGGTAGCACTACTCGGATTTTCATGCACAACGCAATATTCACGTGCTGATTAGAGAGTGAACGTTGTATAATAAAAATTTTAATAAATATATACACTGCCACATACACGTACGCACACATAAATGTATTTACATACATATATACATATATTCATACATACATACATACATACATACTACATACGCTTTATATTTCATACTGGGCATACTATAGAAATATATATATATATATATATATATATATATATATATATATATATATATATATATATAATTATTGCCTGTAGAACAACATTTCCGCCTGGAAAAACACGATTTCAAAACCCATGCCAAATTCACTATAATTGAGAGAATAGAAATTATCAGAGCAGATAACTTTAGAAAGATTTTACAGTCGCATGAAAATAAGTGGATACAACGTCTAAAAACAAAATATCCAGCCGGGCTAAATCATAAATTTAACAATATATAGATAGTAGTATGAATATATAACTCAACAAATCAAAACCTACCCACATTTCTCACCCACACAAGACAGACAGGCTTACGGAGGTGTGGAGGCCTCACACTTATACACTCACCCACACGAATATACATACTTACACACATCATACTCACTCACTCCCTAAAGAGCCAAATGATAACACACATCCACAGGAATACACACGCTTACACATATCATACTCACTCACTCCCTAAGAACCAAATAACACACACACAAACACTAAGCAGAGACGCATCACCTCACCAAGTCCAATAAAACTGTCAAACTGACCAGAGAATTCATAGCAGCATGTATCTATCCAGCTCTTATCTTAAATAACAACTTAAAAGGGACTGTTTGACCACCACAAGGAATGTTAAAAGATTCATGTTAAAAAGATAAAAAAATAAAAAAACAAATGAAAACTACAGACAAAAGTGCATTTTCTCCATCAAGACATTCATTTCTGTAGTTTAGTGCTAGCAGCAAGCAGAAATATTTCTCCTCCCGATGATGGCCATTTCTGCCGAAACTAGTCGAGGAATCTAAATGAAATAATAATAAAAAAAAAAACGAAAGAATATTAATCTACAACCCAGTGTGTCTGAAGATTTTATTTTTTTTATTTTTTTATTGTTCAATATATATATATATAAATATATATATATATATATATATATATATATATATATATATGTGTGTGTGTGTGTATGTATATGTGTGTGTGCGCGCCCGCGTGTGTGTAAATTTATGTATATGGGACGAGAGAGCATTACTAAAAATAAATCGTCCAGGGTAAGACGACAAAGTATATCCAATTGCTGGTGTTCCCAGGTCTACTCGGACATGTCGTGTTAGGGCCCCAGCTATGGGCAAAAAGTTAACCCATTAACAGGGGTCAAAACACTATACAAGTTTTAAAATAGGTTTTAAAAATATTACCAGTACTAAAATTCTTGCTGCATTAAATAACCCATTGAGAATGATATATCTTGAAACAAAACAAACCAAACTAAAAATAAGAACTAGATGTGATATCCCAAAACAGGTGTAGTTAAATAAGAATAATTTACCCCTGTAGCTTAAATAAAATATTCCGTTCAGATTTCCCTGTAGACTAGCCAGATCGAGAGACACCTAACGAAAGATGGCGGACACAATGACCGAAACCCTGTAATAACACCATCGAAGTTAAGAGTAATAACCCGAATGTAGACAGTGCAAATAATAATGATAGCTCCTCATCCCTGAAATTTACGGATATGGTCAAGCTTTTGGGGATATCAATGTGAGTGGACCCGCCACCAAGTATTGCTTACAGAAGTTCAGCACGGTAGATCTGTCCCTTTATATTGAAGCCCTCAGTAGCCAGCCGCAGGTTTTGGATAATGAGTCACTGGGTTTCGACAGTAGTTGAGGACAACAGGCAAAATTGTTGCGAGCTTACCAAACGTTTCCAGGTGTCTGATTAAACAGTCAGACTTGGCCTTTTGCAGCATACCGAAGGCGTACAAGTTGAGCAGTGGTGGTGGTGGTTGTGGTGATGGGGGGGAACACATTGCCGAAAACAACAAGCAATAACGAGTGACGACATGATTCTCGTTGATTTCTCGACACCGCAACATAATCATATTTGATCGAATGCACACTAATGAGGGAGAGTGGGTCCACATGACATTGCCTCACACCACAAGACCAGCTCTACACACACGCAAGATCATTCTCCCTACCTCGACAAGTGCTGTTCTATAAGATGCTACAAACAGAATCAAACCATTATTCGGATAATTACATTGAGTTCTCTTTGTGGTTCAGCTTTAATATTTTATATTTTTAGGATTCACTTGGATTATATACCTCCGGAGATATATATATATATATATATATATATATATATATATATATATATATATATATATATATATATATATATATATATATATATATATATATATATATATATATGTATAACGGTGGAGTAATGGATTGAGGAATCGGAGAGCCGAGTTCGAATTCCAGTCGAATCCATTACATTCACTTACGTGCTAATACCCTTGGGAAAGGAATGAATCCTCTTTTTCTCCCTCCAGTTATATATGCAGCAATCCTTCTTTTATATTATGTTATGGGTAAAATAGCAGGACTGACTGGGTTCTATAGCCTTGGATGGCAACTGGTCTCGGAGAAGGACAACTCTGAATTCAAAACCTGCGGAGGGTCGTTTGGGAAAATTGTGGGATTCGGTGCACCATCTCTCTGTATTCGTCCCTCCAAAAAGTGTGAATGGTCCTGCACGAGGCCTTCACCACTATAATCAAATCTCATGTGCCGGTGTCGAGCTGTCGGTTTCCTGGAAACTGATCTGCTTGACCCTCATACGTCGAATCTCGACGGGAGAGTCGATTATATATATATGATTGAGGAAACGGATGTCTAGCGACACTGATGAGCTGTAAAACAACGAAACAGTCTGTCTGTGGAAGACAATAAATATATATGCTCCTGAAAAAAAAAACTATTTCGAGTGAGCTCTCGGGGAGGAAATTGAATTTGTAAACAGTGACTATTACTGCTACTGATGCAAGTCTCTCCGTTAAGATGAATATAGAGTTCTCAAATCACGTTCGTGTTTATCTAAAAAAAAATACGTCTAGTTTCACCTTCATGTCTGCGCCAATAGCTTAGGTGTATATTCTCCTACTGTTACCAAATCAGTTGTGTTTCGATCCCGGCTTGAGTCAATCGGATGTCTAGCCACAGTGATGAGCTGTGAAACTGCGGATTAATCTGTCTGTGGACTATATATATATATATATATATATATATATATATATATATATATATATATATATATGTGTGTGTGTGTGTGTGTGTGTGTGTGCAGGAATCCTTCTTTTATATTTTCAATAAACACGACGGACTAGGTAGCGCGGTTAATAGTTTTTATTTAATTTTCCTTGTGTTCTTATAATTTTCTTCTTTTCTGGTGTAAATTATGTAAAATTTGTCTAAGTATTTTGTATGATCGATTACTTTCAGCTATACTTTAAGCATTTTTAAATTAATGTATGGTTTGTTTCATATATATATATATATCTAGACATAAAGGTATGTTTTATTTTACTAATACGGTCAGCTCACTCTGAGCGTGTTCACAATTGGTGATTTTATTGTGTGCTGGCTTTTTCTATTTTAGTAATATTGCTTCCCATATTTTTAGCATTTTTTTCATGTGGATGGGATTGTTATTTTTCTATTTATCAACGGATAGTGTTTGGTAGATCTCCATGTGTAATTGAGATATGATCTGAGCAAGTTTTCTTAGGCATGTTGTGGTATATCCAATATAATTATTCATGAATTTGCGTTGATCATGAAAACTTGAATGAAAATATATATGTATTCTATTATTACATATTGAACCAACGCATGGTTATTCCATCGACACGTTATCGGTGAGCCCTGTCGTAAGAGTCCAATTCTAGGGCCGCAAGCCGTATTTCACATAAAATGGTTTCTGAGTGCTAACGTTGGTATTCCTCTTGGCACGTTTCACATTACGGGCTTCCGTAGTACGGGCTTAGGGAGGTACTTTCTCACCTATCAAGGCCGATGTCATATCTCTTGAGATTGTATTTAGCAGTGCCATTGTACCTAAATTTCGATCTGCCTAGTGGTCTGTTGCCTCGCACTAACTCATCGAAGAAGATTGCTTTGGGAAATCTTGAGTCTTCCATCCGATATAGTGCCCAACCCTACGAAGCTGTACTTTGATTATCTGTCTTTCTGTGCTGGGTACAATAGATCGCTCTAGGACCTCTACATTGGAGACTTTATCCTGCCATTTAATTCTGGAGAAGGATCGCAAGCTGCGTTGCTGGAACTACTCGAGAAGCTTAATATGGCGACGATACACTGCCCATACACACACACACACACACACACACATATATATATATATATATATATGTTAGGTTGGTGCAAAAATAATGACGTAATAATGTCGTTTTTGACATTAAAAAATACGTCAAAAAACGACATTATTACGTCATTATTTTTGCACCAACCTAATATATTGATTGTTTGATATTTTTGTGACTGTATATAGGGGTTATAATTTTCGATAATGAATGTAAACGTTCATATTTAAATATTGTTTTCTTCTCGCCTTCCACGTTTTCTAAACACTGTGCACCTTCCGAGTTTAATTTGGGAAATTTATTATATTTCATAAATCAATTTTCAATAAATCAATTAAAGAACCAAAGTTTAAAAAAGCTCTCAATAATAAAAAAAAAATAAAATCACGCGATATATTTGAACACAAAAATGTTTTTGTTCATTATAAGGAATACTGTTTTCATCTTTTTCTCTATTTATTATATTTTTCTTCCAAAAAATCGTATAGTTATGTTCAGCGCCAACGTAAAATTTCATTATCTTCTTTATTTGCTCTGACATTTTTTTTTTTGCACATTATTATTTTTCCATGGTTCTCGTTTATTTTTACCCAAAACAAACGTTAGAAACCGCCATTTTGGATTTCGTCACAACGGGTCTCTTAATTTAAAAGATAAACACAATTCACCGACCGAAACAAAAGATTTCTCAATAAATCTTTAAAGCATAAAAAGCGGGATAAGAAAACGAGTTTCTGAAATTCCTAAATAAAAGGAAAAGACTAATTTTATTTGCCTAAGATGAAGACTTAATATTCATTAATGCAAAACTATAAGAAACCTAACTCAAATGATATGATGTATCCTGAAGTCTTAATTAAATACAGTCAGTTCACTGGAACTATTTTAATGAAAGTATTTAATCAAAATTAAACGATCAAATTTTGAATGTGTTAAAATATTTAACACAAACATAAACGAACAGACAAATATCAGGAGTTAATGCTTTTTCATGTACAGTCCAGAATCTACCCTACATATCTATAAATCTACCATTCGTCCATGATTAGAATGTTGTTGCCTTATATGCTATTTATCTAGAATCCTGATCTGGCAACTCATCTTCAGTTGCTATCCCATCACCACAAAGTTGCCTCCCTGTGTCTTTCTATAAATAATTTTATGTTGCTTATTTAGATGGACTCTTCAATGTGATACCTAGACTTTTTGGATCTAAACGTATTATTAGATTGGCATCGAGATATTTTTTATATTTATGGCTGATTTGGTTAGATGTCATGGGATGAACCGGATTGAAAAAAAAAATAATCTCAGTCATAATCAGGATCCTGTTAATTACAAAACAAAGTTTCTCTGAAATGTAATGAGACTAGTTGTGCTTTGTGATCTCTGGCTCAGATGTACAATCAGTTAATCTATAAAGATATTCTGCGGCATTTACTTCATTCGGTGCGCAAGAAGAAACGGGAGTTGTGGCAGGACAAATCGTGGCTTTTTCATGTACTCTCCAGAATCTACCTTACGTATCAATGCCTGTCATCCGTCCATGCTTAGAATATTCCTACCATATATGGGTCGGTGCTACTGCTAAATTTCTTTTTAGATCGCCTTGATAAAATTCATATAAGACTCGGCAATATTATAGGTCCTGATCTGGCGTCTCGAATCCTGGAACGTTCTCACCGCCGTAAGTTTGAATCACTGTGCCTTTGCTATTAACACTTTCACAGGGATTGTTCGGATGAAGCCTTCGCTGTGGAATGTGGACTTTTTTCTTTTACATTTAAGCATAGTACCAGACTAGTGAAAAAATTTCATCAATACACAGCTCATTTGCTTAGATCTAACTGCAATTTCTATGCTATAACAATTAATTTTGTCACACTTCTCGATTTTGAATCTCCCTTTAGGCTGTATGCCATCCAGACAATTTTAGTCTTCAAAAATTTTAATTCAATCTCAATCTCTACTTTCCTTTTGATTACTCTTTTTGTTATTGGTCATTAGTAATGTATATGTTTATAAATCTTCCACCGGCAGCAACCCCTTCAGTCTTAGTGGATTCGCTGCCTTGCATGGGGTGACATCGATTAAAAATGTGCAGTGTTTTAGCCAAGATTTTGATGGATACATACTGACAAATTTCTTATTTCATAATGTATCTTTGGTCGAGAGATTATTTGCGAAACATAATCTTCCTCAGATACGAAACAAAACAGATATGAATGTTTCGGTATTCTGAGAAATATGTGTCCTTACGTTTTAACATTGCATGATCGTAAACGTGTGTCGTGGTTGAGACGGTCGAAATCATATCGTAGCTAACGATGTTTTCCTCCGTCAAGTGGGGTCTCAGGTTCGAAATCTGGCTGGGGATTGCATATGTTCCTTTAAGGTTTTCTTGAATATTCAGAAAATGAATATACTGTTTAATAAATAAACAGAGCATCTACTTCAATATCTTTATCTAATAAATAAATTAACAAATATGAGTAAATCTGATCGACAATGTTTTTCTTTATATTCAACTTTTATTAAATATTTCCAATTTCTGATGAGATGTAAATCGTGATTGTAGATTACCATTCACTTATCCAAAGTTCATGTGCAAATTGCAAAGCTCTAAAAAGATGGATGTAACAGAGAAAGCTTTTCTGAACATTTGCCATGGAAATAGCGATACATTAGCGACAGACATACAACGATGTTTTCGTGGGTAAGACGTTGCACAAGGAGAATGTCTTCACCAATTTAGCCACTAAAAGACGCAGAAAGGATTTTGAACTTTGTTAAGGCTGGATAAGGAAGATTGAGCAGACATAGCCCAGATATTGCGCCATGGTTCTATTTTTCTGTTTTATCTTAATTTTTTTGAAGATGAAGGCTGGAAGGAGAAGAGAGGTAATCCAGGTGCGATAAAATTGAAGCTACCATTTTGTCAGGACTTTTTTGAATGCCGTCACATTCCTCAATGTGAGAAGAAAAGGTGTATCATACTCGCTTGGAAAAATTAAAGAATCATTATTTGCCAAGAATTGGATAACGTGAAATCATCAGTCATATATATATATATATATATATATATATATATATATATATATATATATATATAATTATTTATTTAAAAATATGATTCCATCGCTATATAAGAGTTCTCGTGTTTCAAAACAATAGCCGAAAACTTCAATATAATTATTTGAATTAAATTGAATTAAAGTACCAAGCTACGTTCCATCTTCAAGCGAATTATCTTTTTAGAATAACTAATTCCTGAAATTTACGCGTTTTGTAAGCATATTCATTGTTAAAATTAAAACTACTATGGTAACGGCTAGAGCAATTATTTAAAAAAAAGAGGCGTAAGGGTTAATAATTTGTATCAATATCTCAGTTACATTCAAAGAGGTTAAGTCGGGGTAAGGTTGGGGTGTCTAAATTTAAAGCGGAAGATGACATCGTCTAGTCTGGTTAAGTGTCTATAGAGTTTTTTTTTAATTTTTTTATTATTATTTTTTTATTTTTTTCCTGAAAGGTACTTGAAGATGGAACAGAGCTTGGTACTTGTTTAACTCGAGATTCTTGACAAAATCCAAAGAAGTATCTTCAATATAATCGATCCTGACTTGCCATCTCGACTTCAGTCAATTTGTCACCGACGTGACGTAGCTTCCATCTGTTTTTTCTGCATTTATTTTCATGGCAACTAGTCTGACGAGTTTTTTTTTTCCTGGTACCCCGACGACATTAATTTAAGCGTGCTACTAGATTGGCATGTAGGTCCCACCGATTTATTAGCTAAATAGCTAAACACAACCCGGCAATTCTATGTCAACAAGTTAAATTCTCAAACTTTCTCACCCGGGGAACTCACTTCCGTTTACTTGCTTCCGTGATAACTACAATCTTCAGAAATTTAAATGAACGTCAATCGCCATCTTCTATCATTTTGAATCCCTTCCATCATTTCTCTTTTCCGCAGTCCCCCACCTATACTTATTCGTTTCTCTCTTTCGCTACCTGTAACACGGGAAAGACCGAAATATTAACAACAGAACCATATGTCTAGATGCAATGTAATGTGTTGCACTTTTCCCCGACCGTTATCGTCGCATAGCAATCTTCTATGTCAACGTCTCAGATGCTGCACCGTAGCATCTGTTATGACTGCACAGCTTCACACGGGATTGTTATAGTTTGCAGCAAGGATAGTTGGGTCACTGTGTCCTGCTATAAAATCTTTCCTGTCAGAGTTCATTTTGCACATTTACAAGGCTACCATTCATCCATGCATTGGGTACTGCTCCTATATTTGGCCATTATTATTTTTCACATAATTGCCCTGACTTAAATAACATGATCCAATAGAGAAATAATAAGTTTTCACCAATAACACTGATTTATTTACTGCTGAATTTGATCCGTCTTAATGAAACACCCTTTATATATATATATATATATATATATATATATATAAATTCAAACATATATTGTTAAATATAACAGACAACGAGTGTCTATTATATTTGATCATGAGACGTTCAAAACTTCGTATAGTTGCTTTAATTTCTGGAGAAAATAAAGACAAAAATTGCCCGACATTTGGATTATTTTTTTATTATGCTGTTCCTTGATTTAAGCTTTCGGTTCACATGAGCCATCTTCAGAGTGGTTATATGGACATTTAAACGAAGATATTCGTTCATACATTATCTGGTATGGTTCTCCTGCTGTTCATCTCGATGTTCTTGACAAAATCCAAAGAAGTATGTGCAATGTCATCGATACTGATGTGACATTTTGACTTCAGTCACTTTCTCAGCGATATGACGTGGCTTCCCTCTGTCTTTTCTACAAATATTGTCATGGCAACTGCTCTAACGATCTTTCTTCCATAATGCTCCGACTACATGAATCATTTATTTACGCTTGTCCCGGCGATCTATGCGGTAATAAATCGAACCAAATAAACCTCCATAGATCCTGTTCAATCGCTCTTCCGACTCGACGGTCATTGATTTTTGTTTGTTGTATTCGACTCGCTTTTAGCATCAATAATCTTCCTTAACCAGTCGAATTTTGTAGGCTTATCACGTCAGAATCCATATTGTACATTTACAAAATCTACAATTCGTCCGTGGTTTGAATACTCTAGCCATATCTCGTCTGGTACCCCTGCTGTTCACCCAGAGGTTCTTGAGAAAATCCAATAAATGTTCTGCAATGTAATCGATCCTGACTTGCCATTATACAAATATTTTCATCGCTACTGCTCTGAAGAGCTTTTTCCATTGGTGTACAGACTACATAAATTTAAGCGTGCTACTAGATTGGCATTTAAGTCCCACCCTTTTACTGTTGAAATAGGTAGATATTTCAAATTCTGGTTATTCTGTTGTAATCATTTTCACACGAATGTCCTTAAAAAATACATGCATTTATCACTTCCCCAAATGGTCTGGTGCTCCTGCTATTTACCTCGAGGTTCTTGATAAAATCCAAAGATGTATCTGAAGGTATTCAATACTGACTTGGAATCTCCACTTCAGTCACTTTCTCACAAACGCAACGTGGCTTCCTTCTGACATTTCTACAAATATTTTCATGGCAACTGCTCCGACGATATTTTTCCATGGTGCCCTGGCTACTAGATTAGAATGTAAGTCCCACATTTATACCGCTGAACTATTAAGTTGGTGCAAACACAATGACGTAATAATTTCGTTTTTGACGTTAAAAAATACGTCAAAAAAACACATTATTACGTCATTATTTTTGCACCAACCTAATTGTTAAATGTAACCGTCATTTCTACTCCAAAAGACTCTTTTCTCACACATCCCGACAGTGGAAATCCCTTCCGCTTATTTGTTTCCCAGATAAATACAATCTCCAAAAATTTGAATCCAACGTCAATCACCATCTTCTGATGATTTGAACCCCGTTCATCTTTTTATCCTTTCCTGATTCCCCTCTATACCAAGTCTTTTCTCTCACGTTCACTTTCTGTAACACATTGTGTAATAGTGGCATTCATACCTTGCTTGAGGTTAAATGATTCAAAATAGAAATAAACAAAAATAAAGACAAATATAAGTAAATAGATATAACGACACAAGCAGATACAGTGTGTTATAGATAATTAAAAATATTCTATTATGGTGTGAGAACATTAAAAGAATAAAAATTAAGAAAACAGTAGATAACGATTGACTTATACGGAAGAAGTCAGAAGAAGCGAGAAGAGCGACAGGAGAAACTTTTAGAATATAACGTAGCTTTATATCCAGTAATATCAATTGTAAAATCATGAGACCATGCCGCCAATCTAGTACTGAGCTTAAATACGTATCCGCGTTACCGTAGAGGAAAGCACATCTAAACAATTACGGTGAAAATAATTATGGGGAGAGTACGGAAGCTATATTACGGCGATGGAAAAGTGACTGAAGCCGAGAGGCCAAGTCACGACAAATAATATTGCAGATTATCCTTTGCACTTTATCAAGAATATATATATATATATATATATATATATATATATATATATATATATATACAAGTATATGATTGGTGGATACGGAATAAATTCCAATTACTATTCTTAAAAGAGTGCTCAATACAGAGTAGAGCAGATATATTTATTTATTTAAAAATGATAACATAGATATGTTATAAAATCACTACATATTTATGTTATAATGTTATTTATGTTATTATTTTTAAATAAATAATTATATATATATGTGTGTGTATATATATATATATATATATATATACACACATATATATATGTGCGTGTGTGAGTGTGTATATATATATATATATATATATATATATATATATATATATATATATATATATATATATATACAAGAGGAACAAATAAATATTTAGTATAAACTTTCCTAGCAGCAGATCTAGCAACTGATTCAGCATATTCTTTCCATTTCTTTTCACCGGAACATGTAACATGTTAGCCCGAGAAGGTGCAACGGTTCACTATCTTTGAGTTTAGCGTCTGCCGTGCAGATGGAAGGGAGAAAAGGGTTTCACAAATTATTGATAGAGTGCAGACTTGTTTTGGAGTTGTTAAAATTTAAGAGCAACAGCCTACCCCATTTTACAGCATATTATTGGCTAATTTTGCGATCAGCTGCCAATTTGTCCATATCGAGCCGATCAAACTTACGATTATGACAGCAGTAAATATCTGTATCTAACGCAAGCTTAACTACCGGCGTTGACGCAAAAAGCTCCCAAACACATCATGTGTGCAACATGCGAACATAAATAATGCGTCCTGGACCCACGCACATGTACATATTACATCCGATTCCCGCATAGAAAAACAAGAATTATGATACACTTGCAAACATAAATTATTCACACGAACGCTACTTTAGTAGTCAAATGCAAGTGAAGTCTGCTTAACCAATGAAAACCAACATTTTCGTATATCTCATTCTCTGATAAATCTTATATATATATATATATATATATATATATATATATATATATATATATATATATAATTTTGTGTGGGTACAGAATTTTATTATAGAAATAAAACAGAAAAGAACATTTTTCCTTTTTATGATTAAAAAGAGAAGCGAAGGATAAAACAAACACAGCTGACTGGTTACACACTCACTTAATAGAGCTGGAATCGAGAGATTATATATTGCAAAAAACACACCAGAACATAATACGATATATAATATTAATAAAGGCGGGATACATTCAAAC
>OZ010601.1:21276771-21289271 GCA_963932145.1 Acanthosepion lycidas
ATTCCAACACGCTACATAAGAGGTCTCATGTTTCAAAACAAGAGCCGAAAACTTCAATATAATTATTTGAATTAAAGTAAGCTCTGTTCCATCTTCAAGCGAATTTTTTTTTTGGGGGGGGGGGAATAACTTATTTCTGAAATTTACGTGTTTTAATAGTATATTCATAATTGAAATCAAAACAACCAGAGCGAATTGTTTAAATAGGGGTGTTGGGTGTTAATAATTTGTATCAGTATAGAGTTCCTTTCATAGATGTCAAGTCAGGGTAAGATGGGGGTGTCTAAATTTAAAACGGAAGATGTTTTCGCCTAGTCTAGTTTACGTGTCTATGGAGATTTATTTAGTTTTTATTTTATTTCTTTATGAAAGGCTTTTGTGTATATAAAAATTGCCGTAACATTTGTTTTTTGACGACTTCATAAAGGATTATCTTTTTTTGTAGGGTATTTAAACTATTTATTTGGGCTATGAATTATAAAAGTTATTTTATTGTACCTTTGTTTTTAAGCTAATTATTCAATGTATAAATTTGATGATGTGGGCTAAAAAACCGTTAACTCATGTCTATTGTTTAATAGATTTTTATTATTTAGAAACTTAATAATGTGCAGTTTCTCATGGAGGCACAAATAGCATGGGTCATCCCAAGTTTTACAAGTTCTAGTCCTGTTTATAATTTTCTATTTTACTTTAGGTGTCCTATTTATTTCATTCAGATGCCAAAATATTTAGATAGAAAAGTCTGATTTTTTTTATTTATAATGTTGAAAGAGCACTTATGTTGCCTGCATCTGGCTTTGAAGAAGAATGAATTTAAATCCAGATGGAGTCTGATAAGCTTAATAACATTATTATTAAAAGAAGAAAGAAAATCACAATATTGATACATACTTTTTAATAATATCTAAGCTTTCGGCTTACATAAGCTATTATCAAAGATGACAATTACATTACAATATATTAAACGATACACGGACAATTTTCTCCAGTTGATCTCGGGTAGATATATGTTTTAGTTTATCGTAGATGTCCTGTTTGTTGCTGTCACGGGTGTTCAATTTATCTTTGGCTATTTCAATTTGCCTTTTCACAAGGCTACACTTATAATTCTAAGTGTTGATAGTTTGGTGGGCTTCAGGATCATGTAATTTAAATTGTGTGTATATAGGCCGCATTTTTTCATTGATGCATGTTTCATTAAATAATATAGACAAGATTTGTCTCTTCATTTTAAGTAAGTTCCTTTCATATTCTCAGAAAATCTTAATAAAATTATCATTAAAAGATTATATATCATAACACACACACACACACACACATATATGAGTTATCTTCAGAGTACCGCGATACCTAAGGTTTAAAATAAATTGTTAAGTGTGAAGTATTTTTCTTGAAGCTTTTCTTTTAGTTTTAATTTGAAGCGAATCTATTTAATTTAAGAATTTCTGATAAGCAAAGTGCGTTTTGTATTTCAAAAGTTATTTCAATTGAGTGGAATTTGTTGTTTTTTGGAAAGCTCTAAAATAGCTGATTTTGGAGACATTTTTTACCATGTCATCACGATGTAACTTCCTTTATTAAAAATTCTTTAAATATAAATTTATTTTTCTGAAAATTTATTTGATGAATATATGCTAATTTAAATTTATTTAATCTGGTTCAATACATATATATATATATATATATATATATATATATATATATATATATATATATATATATATATATATATATATATATTACATTTAAGTTAAAAATATCACAGAAATATATTCTTAACATGAAAATGTTTGTTTATTTAAGCCGTTAACATGTTATCAGCATGAATGACAAACTGATGTCTGTGTAAATTTGTTCTCCGGTGTGAAAATTACTTGACGAATATAACGTGAGCGAATTTTTATATCATTCCTAAACGGACATTAATTATAAAAATGTTGGTAAACAATTTCCGTAATGTATCGTTTCATTGAATTTTAGCGGCCATAATTGCCGGAAACATAATTATCGCTTTTATTTCCTGATAATGTCGCTTATGAACATCCGTATTTACAAAAAAATATCTTGTTTATAGAAACAAAATCCAAATCCAAAATAATATTTTTTTAAATGCTAGGGATGAATGAGTCATAGTAACCTTTTCCATTTATAATGAGTAAATATAGTTTTTACTTGACAATATTATCAAACAAGGAAAAAATGTACAGTATTTGAAATTTAAAAAAAAAAATATATAATTAAAATTTTAAAAAATGCAAAAAGTTCTTGTAAAACTTTATCATACCCTGAAAAGTATTTTTCATGACAGTAGTGTCCATATTATAACTTATAAATACATTATTATAACTTATAAATACATTTTAAAAAAATCTTTTCTAACTTTATAATGTCATTGATTATTTAAATTCTCCGAAATTCTAGACATCTAATTTCTTGCAATTTCATAAAATTAAATATGTAGGTCTGACAAATATATATAATATTTTAGCAAGATTACCTAAAAAATAAAACATTTCTAAAATAATTTAATTGATTTGTTTAATAAGTCCTGAAAATTTCATTAAAATTCCACAATTATTAAATTTTTGCAAGAACTTCCAAATCAATGTTTTTCAGCGCACAAAAGATGTTAAAATTCCCTATACTAATCATTAGCGTCCCGCTGACGCAAAAAAAAAAAATCAAGATTTGAAACCAAAATTTCGAACGTTGTAAAAAAATATTGAATATATAATTTAATAAACAAAAATAAGTTTCGTCTATCGTTTTAGTAATAACATAAAGATTTTCACGATAAAACTAAACTTTGTTTTAAAATGCTTTGGGCATTTTTTCATCATGCTATACTAATGTCTTAGCTAATTATATATATATATATATATATATATATATATATATATATATATATATATATATATATATATATATATATATATATATATATATATATATATATATATATAGATAGATAGATAGATATAAACCAATAAGTAAAAAAAAAATCCGCACTTTCGTCATAGCATTACTATAGACAAGATTGCAACAAATTTTGACATTCCTTCGCGTCTGTGTGTGTATATGTATGTATATATATATATATATATATATATATATATATATATATATATATATATATATATATATATATATATATTTATATTGGAGTATTGGATAGAGGAATCAGAGTTCGAATTCCAGTCGAATCCATTAAATTCACTTACGTGCTAATACTTTTCTTCTAGGACGGATTGTCTAATATATATATATATATATATATATATATATATATATATATATATATATATATATATATATATATATATATATATATACAATATGAACTCATATATAAATATAAGCAAATACATACATATATATATATATATATATATATATATATTTCCTATTGCTATTAGAACGTGAACTTCTCTTATGACGAACCAATCTTTCGAGAAGACCAAATGAACACGTATCAAAACGACCTCCTGCCGAACATATGAATTTGTCAGTAAGTGGTTGGCTTCCGTTGACCCTATTCCCTTTCAGTCCATCAATGTGAGTTTATCATATAATGATCTATTATTTCATCATTACTTACACCCAAATAGCTCTGAAGAAAATTAGTGTTAACAGCAACACTAAGAAGAAAGTTGTCACTGCCACATTGAAGTAAAGAAAATAAAATATTACAAGAATACTAAAGTGAAGTGCTTCTGGTTTGTCAAGTGACTTTTTTAAATCAAGCTCATGAAGATACCAAAGAACAAAGATGGAATTAAATTAACAGATTAAATATTGGTTATTAATAGTTTCGCTTTTCGAACAAATCCGTTTTAAAACTTCTTTTTGCAACGAATTAAGGAGTTTCAACTGTATAATGACTACCATTTTCCTGGCAAAACGGTATATCATGGCGTCTAGCAAATACCAGCTACAGACACCCGCTCAACCCACAAGTTCACTGTGATTTATACTACAACTATACTGCGGGGACCTTAATTATAGTTTCCCGGAGAGTGCGTATAATCTAGCGTCGTCAATTTTTTGAACAAAGCCAGTGTGATCAAACTCCCTGAAACGAAGCCATGTGACTTCGTGCTAACATAACTATCGACGGATTCCGTCTAACTAATTTCATACACATGTTATTATTTTCTTTGATATTCCTAATGTACGGCGGGATGAGATCGCCGCCTCAGATGTCATCTCTCAGAGAAATCCATCCTAAAACCAAATGTTCTAACCACCCGGCCCCGAAGAACAACTGAAGATCAAAATTTAGCTCGTAACTGTGTCAGTCTACAAACTTGTTTAAAGCTCCTGTATCTTTACTCTGAGAATGTTCGGCTTCTGTTTGTTATCAGACTAAAGCTGCAGATGCCCTTCAGTTAGATTACAGTGTAATATATAAATAAATATTTTAATCCGCTTAATTTAATAAAATATAGTGATGAAAATAAGGAAAATATATTAAATATTTGATCATCTTTTTTTGGAGGGAAAAAAGATAGTAAGCCTCATACATGTTCGCTTATCATATGTATGAATGTGGTGAGTGTATGGATATAGAGTTGGGTTGTTTCATGGTTAGAGACCTGGAAATGTAGATTGGTGAGTGGTCGAATTACGTTCTTGCACGCAAATAGCCATTAAACTAATACGAATCCATTGTTTCACTCCATCTGACTGGGTACTCTTGCCTTGAAGTGGTAAACTTAAAATAGGCTGCCTCAGAAATAACACGTTCCTTCAGTTTCTGGTATATATATGTATATACATATATATATATATATATATATATATATATATATATATATATATATATATATATATATATGTTGTAGATTCCGGGATGAAATCCGGTACCAATAATTAACAAACACCAAAAATGAATATAGGAAAATAATGTATTCACGTAATAGTACAAACTGCTAATGCAGGTTAGTAGTTCCAAGAATGCGGGCTAGTAGCAAAATATCTATACAGTCTTTGGTATTGAAGTATCGCTGTATGACTTCTTACTGAGTCTACGTGCTCGCTCACTGTGACTCTTGCTGGCTACGTTCGTTTTGTCTGTCTGTTACCTTACTCTCTGTCGCTCTCGTCGGTATTTATCCATCCACCCACGAGGATAGAATGTGGCACAAGGCCGGTTTAAAGTGGGTATCTCCGAGCCCGTAGGCTCGGCCAAAAATATGGCCTTTCTGAACCCGTCTAGACGGGTTCAGGCCCTGTCAACCTCCCCGGACGAAACCTTGCCTCGGCCGGGTTCCTCTCTGCTTATGCAGAGATTTCGACAGTCGCCGAGAGTCTGTTGCTCTCGTCTTTCGGTTCTTCACGTAGCAGTGGTGTATGTATATACTGGGTGAGTCCAAATGTGTAAAAAGGGGAGGACCCCTCAACAATATATATATATATATATATATATATATATATATATATATATATATATATATATATATATATGATAAATTAACTGAATGAAAATATGTTGTTTTTTTTTTGCTATAGAGTAATAACCATGTTTACAAAAAAAGCTAAAACTTTAAATTTAATTATATAATTAAATTAAAATTATTAGTTCCGTTTCATGTTCAAGCGAATATTGGAATAACTTATTTTTTAATTTACTGAGTATTAAACGCATATATAAATTCATAATTTACTATTTCCAAGGATACAGAGAAATCCAATCATTCAGACAGTTGTGGTAACGTGTTCATTTTTTATTAACTATTGTTGTATCAATTATGAGCTACGTTCGAAAAAGAGGTTAAGTTTAGGGAGGGTAGGGATGCATTTTTCAACGAATTCTAACATCCGTTAAATGCATGTCGTCTGGGTTTTTTATTAATGGCAAAATGTTTTGGGCATTTTTTTCTTACTTGTATACTTAAGGTTTCTTTTTAGGTGTGTTTGTGTTAGAATACGTTTTATTTAACTACAATTTTAAAATATTATACTCTTAATTATTAATAGACTATATTTCTTTTTAATAACAAGTAAATGTAAATGAATTACTTACATTATTTAAAATTATATTTTCATATCAAATATAATTATGTATAATACCAGCTCCCGTTTTTTAATGTTATTTTTAAATATTATTTAAGGAAAATTTTTGACAATGATGGCAAAAAATAACTATTTCATTTCTCTGATTCAGTAAATTTTCATTTTTTTTATAGATTTAGTAATATATAGTTTCTCATGCATGCACCAAGGACATGGGACATTTGATGATCTACATATTCTAGCTATTGTTATTAATTTCAATTTTACTGTAGGTGTTTTATTGGATACAATTACGTGCCAGAAATATTTCGAAAGTGATGTCTTATTTCTATATTTATTTATCCTAAATGAAGTTTGGTGTTGATTGAACCTTTTTTTGAACCCATCGCTTGTGCAAACTATATACATTTTTATGTTTTCAGGATTCTCAATAGATGAGATATTGCATTGGTATACTAATGATTCCGTGAGACATTTATTTGTAGAGGACAGTTATGAGGATTTCTATAACTACATAATTGTTGTTTATCTTCATCTCTTTTTATTATTTTTTTTTTTAAATGTCAAAATTTCTTTGGTTTTAGTCTAACTGTCTATTGAAGAAATTATCATTATGTTTCTTAATATTTTTTTCTAAGTTTTCTTTACAGCTGTAACTTAATTTTAGTGTATTTTATTGAAAATAGTACTTAGTTTAATTTCTCTAGAAAAATGCTTAACTATTAATGCAAGGAATTTTTCTCCTAATTTGTTCTTTACCATTTAGTTGTATGAGGCTGCATGCCAAATTATTTTTCTACTTCTGTTCTTTCTATGCTTTTCATTTTCCTTTTTTATATAAGTTAGTTTTGGGTTTTTGTAGCCACTATCTTTTAGAGCTTTATTATAGAAATTAATATGTTCATCGAAAATCTTCTCATTTGCCAAATTTGTACTTTTTCTTTTTCCGATAGATAAAGGTATATGATTAATTATAGATGGAGGATGATTTGATTTCGGCTGTATATATAAAGGATTGGTATTCTGTTTTTTATAAGGTATGAATACATTTTTCATTAAATCTAATGTTATATCAAGGAAGTTAACTTTTTTTTTAATTTAGTGCTTACCGTAACTTTTAAGTTTAGGCTTTTAAATACTTTATATAATATCTTCCTAATTTTATCGATTTTAAAGTTAGTAGAGTTCCTTATAACCATAATTCCATCATCTCTGTATAAAACAATGTCAATTATATTAATTTCATGGTGCTCTGTAAGACTGTGTAATATAAAAACGTCCTGTGAGATCAGAAGACTCAGATGAGTCTAGTGATCCCATTGTGATGTCAAAGTGGTAATATGAATTTTTTATCCATTGCTCACCTTTATGTATCAGTACTGATTTTTTCGGATTTATAATAATGTTCTTTTCTTCATCTGTAATATCCGCATAGTGGGTGGCAAAGTCCAACGCATTCATGAACAGTTCTTTAGATATTGATTGATATTTTTTTTCAATAACAAACTGCATTAGTGTACAGTTCGATTTCTCCTTTATATAAGCAAACCAGTTTGTCACGTCTTTGGTATTAATCCAAAGTTTCAGGCCTATTTTTTCTTTAATTTGTCGAATTACTCTTTCAAGGATCATTTTATTATTTTTCCGAACACAAGTCTTGTTGGGTTTATTATCCTTGTAGTCGGATTAACCTCGAAATCTGGTTTGTGGTCTTTTAAGGTTTTATAGCACTCTCTTTCCTTTAGTTGACCTACTGTATCACTAATTTTCAGTTTGTCTGTGATTTTTTTTTACTGCTAGTATTAATATTCTCCACCATGTTGAGGTTATTATTATTTGCCTTTTTATATTTCTTATGTAAATCCTTATTTATTAGATCATTGTAATCCTTTGTCGTTATTTTATAGAAGTTTTCTGTTTTGTCGGATTTCACTAAAATTTTGTCCGTGGTGTTAATGTCAATTATTATTTTCTCCAGGCGTTTTTGGAAGTAGCATTTCTTTTGACGGAAACTTATGTTATTTATTATTTCCAATAAGTCATTTTCGAAACCAGACAAACTATGAATAAACTGTACTGCTTTTTTTTTACTATTAAAACTGTAAACCTCCTTATTGTTTTTGTTTTGTAAGTCACTCCGTTGAAGGAAGAAGTGAGCACTCCATCTCATCCTTCGCGTGAGTTCCTCTGTTTTTTGCATTAATAAAACGAAATAAACCTTTTGTTGGTATTAGGAATGTTTTTCAGAGTAATTCCAAAATATACTTTTTCTATATTTTTTTCTTGTTAAAAATAAACATTAAGAGTACTCGACTATGATTAGGAGACAATGTGTGTATATATAGATAAAAAGAAAGAACAGTAAGATATATAGTCCAGAGTTCTTATTGATTTTTTTTTTATTTTTACAAAAGAGTGCTCAATGTAAATGTACAGAGCATAAATATTATAAATTAACTGATTGAAAATATGTTGTTTTTTTTTTAAGCATCTTGTACTCATTATTATATTATTCTGTTCTTACTTTGCCATCTTTTTGGATTAATGTCGTGCTTGGAATTGTCCTTACTATCAATTGATATTATTTATTCAAACACACACACACACACACGGACAAATATTATATAAAAATGAACATTAAAGTTAACATTCAGAGTCAACAGACTGTTTCTTGCTAAACTCAATCATGATGACTGCGTATAACATGAAACAGTCTGTCGGGTCTGAGTTCTGTCTTCAATGTTCAATTTTTTATCTACATACGCTCTAACCCTGATATTGAGCACCTTATTCCATAAATATAGCATACTTTTTAACTATATATATATATATATATATATATATATATATGTGTGTGTGTTTGTGTGTGTGTGTGTGTGTAAGTAATTTCAAATGCCCGATTAAGTTCATTTGTGCTACCGCTAAATTTGCCAATATTCCTATTAACATTTATTTTATACTATTTTTATCCGAGTACTTTCGAATGTTACTCCATTCATTTTCAATGATTAATCTGTATCTATTTAACCAAGTGCTTGTATTTCCGGCTTTCTCACTTTTGATGGAACCAATTGCATTATATAAACGAGCCCATGTGTGTGTGTGTGTGTCTAAGCTTAAAATTGTTTTAAATGTGTCGATGTGTGTTGTTTGAATGTTAAGCACAATATAATACAACGGAGAAGTTCATGTCAGTAAATCTATAATATTTTGATCCATTTAAGTATAAGCATTTATAAAATATGTTTATCTTAAATAAATGCTCTAGTTAAGACTAGTTTTGCTTCTGAGTTTATGTATGTATGTTTTTCTGTAGACGTTGATTGTCTAGGTTACACGACAACCACCTTTTCACGCGGACTTTCATGCAATTTATCGGAATAAAGTTCAACTAGACAACACATTAAAAAGAACAATAATAACTTTTGAACAGCTCCTCTCCTCCATAATTACAGTTGCTAATAATGACAAAAGATGTTTGAAATCAATGATATTGAACGAAAGATACATCTATTAATTGAATTCATTGTAGTTTTAAAACTCGGATGACAGCAAATAAGACATCATTTCCAGATCACGTGATTATCTGCAATACTGGGTTTAGCTTTCAGAAAAAAATCTCGAATATTATAAGATTTTTGAAGAAAGATTTCTTGCAAACTAATTAATCCATCAAAAAGGGAAACTGGAAATTTTAGCACGTATCCCGGGTAAGTAAAATTCCAAATTGTTTAACAGCGTGGAATAATTGTCCATCACACAAAATACCTGATATCTAAAAAGCGCTAATCTAATCGAGTTTCATTTTTTCGTTAAGCAATCTTGACTTTATTTGTCGTAAGAATCACTGAAAAAGTCCTTTGAGTTAATGAGTTATTTAGCTAGAAAGAGTATATGTTAAAATTGTATCAGTCGCACTATATCTTCTTAACGGAGCAATGGTGAGAGGAAACGGGGTTATTCAGGACTCTAGTAATGGTACCAACATTCATAACCTGCCTTCTATCTTCAGAGTCAATTAAAAAACACAGCAAGAAAACGGCGAATAAGAGTATAAAAAGAGGAAACATCAGACAGGAAAACAGGATCCGAGGTTGTCACAACAAGAAGAGAGATCATCATTTCAATTAAGAGCTAAATATATTCTTATTGTTCAAATTAGAGTTCAATAGTGTTAGAAAAAACCTCGGAGAATTCCAGTAAGATATTTTTAATCATTTCTAAGATAGAACGGTTCAAAGCTTAATCTAACAAATAGACAATTTTACTCTTACACTCTGTAGATTAGACCCAGTCAGCAATTCACTCGGGAAAAAACAAGACGAGATAGATTAATTCCACAGCATTAGTTAACACTAATTTTGACTTGAATCGAGTATATATCATGTTAAATTCGTAATCTTTCAGCACCTTAGTACCCTTCATAGAGGTTTTCCTAATTTAACCTATCACTTGGTATGGAAGGGGTTTAAAGTCATGTCTGTAAACTTCCTAAATATCATGTCTAAACAAAAGCGCCAAGCCTCCTTTTCAGAAGATACGGTGGAGTAATGGATAGTTGCTCCGATTGTGTAATCGGAGAGCCGAGTTTGAATTCCAGTCAAATCCATTACATCATTCACTTAGGTCCTAGTATCTTTGGGAATGGTATGAATCAATTTCTCCCACAGCTATGGATAAGTTGCAGGACAGACTGCGTTCTATAAACTTGGATAACTACTGGCCTACCGCAGAAAAAAGTGGCAACCTACTGCAAGAAATATTTGCCTCATCCGACAATTATTGAATATATTTTCTGTTTATACGTAATGAGTTATAGATACACGTTATTTAAAAAAATAAACAGATGTGTCGATGGGAAAAATTGCCGAAGTTTGGGTTATATATATATATATATATATATATATATATATATATATATATATATATATATATATATATATAACCCAAACTTCGGCAATTTTTCATATATTGAAAAATATCAATAAATTAAAAAAATGAAATTATTGGAAACCCTGGGTTTTATATTAATATTTTTTGTTTTCTTATTTAATTAAATTCCTCGACTAGTTTCGGCCATCCTCAGAAGAAAATATATTCTGCTTGTTAGTAGCAGTGAACTACAGGAATGAATGCCTTTATATATATATATATATATATATATATATATATATATATATATATATATATATATGGTATAAATAAAATGACAATTGGAAAAAAGATCATCTTAGATTCTGCCGACGCGTTTCGTCTTCTGACTTTTTCAAGGCAAAAATGAAATCGAAATGATTTGTTGTTATAGTTAAATTAAAAAATCCAAATTTAAAAAGATAGACGCTTCTGTTGGATTTTTTAATGTAACTATAACAACAAGAACATTTCGATTTCATTTTTGCATTGAAAAAGTCGGAAGACGAAACGCGTCGGCAAAATCTAAGATCTTTTTTCCAATTGTCATTTTATTTATACCAATCTGTCTTGTCCACAATTGATCTGGGAATTTATCTCTCTCTCTCTCTCTCTCTATATATATATATATATATACACGCAGACACACATACATATATATATATATATATATATATATATATATATGCTTGTATATATGCATATATATATATGAGTGTGTTTGTTTGTGCGCATGTTTGAATACATATATATATATATATATATATATATATACACATATATATATATATGTATGTATGTATGTATGTATATATATATATATATATATATATATATATATATATATATAGTTTGATAATCATTTGCTCTAACTTTTTATGACCAGGAGATACGGCTGCAAAAATAGAATAATTTAACCTAAGACATTCGATCGTGATCGAGTAGTGGGGCATTCGTTGGACGGTGGTCAACCACCTTAGGTGAACAGACATGTAACTAATTTGAAGAAGAGGTCAGCCCATTCGCGACAACCCGTCTAACTTTCTGAGGTAACCGGGAAAATTAGCATCTGTTATTTGGGTGTGAAACGACCATGAGGGTAAAAAATTATATCAGCTGTAATGAATTAACTGGCGCTAAAAGCTGCTTTGGCAGACAGACTAAAACTTTAATTCGTCAGAAGCACCCACACACACGTACATACATATATACTTTCATATATATATATATATATATATATATATATATATATATATATATATATATATATTCTACAACATTTAATCCTGTATGAAACTTCTTCCTCAAGGAATGATCATTTTATCTCTTCAATTTTATTCTAAAAATTTGTCGTCAACAAATAATTAATCCATTGAGGTTAATGTTCCGCAAAATATAACAAACAAACATAAAATACATATTTCATTATTAATTTTTTCTCGCATGCAAACTCATGTTATATTTTTCTGGATTTACGCATATAAAATTGTTCAAATGTTTATTTGTTTTGAGCGCGTTAGTTTGGTTTACAATATAATTTATTATAATGGTTTATTAGTTTATCAAAGGTC
>OZ010601.1:21294271-21296771 GCA_963932145.1 Acanthosepion lycidas
TCTGACACGAAAATGATGGCGTTCATACAGACCTTCTCGGTGCGTATCAGCATCAGTCAAAGTGAATTCTCTGAATCCAGTTTTTTATTACTTCTTTGTAATTGTGCTTTCTATTACTATTTTCTTTTATCGTTCACATTACTTTTTGATAGATTGTGACAAGATTTCCGGCCCAGACTATGCATTGCTTTCGAGGAACCTTGTAATATATCTCTGTAGCCCTTTGAAAATTGTTGTAAATTGTATTTGCTTGAGCAATGAATGATTATATTATATTAATTATATACTATTATTTAAGCACCAGAGAAAAATAATTAAAATAAAATAACAAAAAAATAAAGTTAAATAAAAAAATTAAATAAAAAAATTAAATTAAAATAAATTAAGTTTTAAGATATATTTATTTTTATACATTATTTTATAGATACAAATATTTAAGTAAATGCACTGTTTATATTAAACAAAATTTAACGGCCTGAATGAGCGAGAAATTTTCATAGAAAATCTTCGTCCTCCGACAGGATTCGAAACTGTATCCTATACGGAACCTAGCTTGACGTGCCTTTAACCATTTTGGCCATAGAGGAAGCGTTTGGTTAGCAAGGTCGGATTTACTGTATTTATACTTCAACCTTCCATTAATCTCTCACGCACATTCATATCTGCTCATGGCGTATCAAATGTAAACAATTTCCGACAATTATTTTAATACATTTTTGTGTTTTACATTCGTTTTATAGATACAAATAATTAAGTAAATGCTCTGTTTATATTAAACATCATGAAACAATATTTAACGGTCTGAATCTCCGAGAAATTTTCATAGAAAATATTCGTCCTCGGACAGGATTCGAACCTTATCCTATACGGATATTTAGCTTGACGGCCCTTTACCGATTTGGCCACGAAGGAGCGTTCGGTTACCTAGGTCGATTTTACTGTATTTTAACTTCAATCTTCCATGAATCTCTCACGTACATTCATATCTGCTCATGGCGTATCAAATGTAAACAAATGACGTCACACAATTTTTACTTAAATATTTACTTATGTATTTGTATCTATAAAAAGAATGTATAAACATAAAAATGTCTTAAAATAATTGTCGGACTTTGTCCATTTCAAAAATATAAATATACAATATATGTATAATTATGGTTAATCCTAGCACAATTAAATTACAAATATTAACCAATATTTATTGCGTAACTTTTGTATTGAGCCCTTTTTAAATTTAAGTTTTAAACGTGATAATTGTATTATTCGTTCTTTTATATTTATATATATATATATATATATATATATATATATATATATATATATATATATATACATATATATGTGTATGTGTGTGTGTGTGTGTGTGTGTGTGTGCGTGTGCGTGTGTGTGTGTATGTATGTATATGTGTGTGTGTGTAAGTAAATGTATAGAAATATACGAAAGAACCGTTAGGTTAATAATCCGAATTACTTTAGTATTTTCGTTTTTATTTTTGAAAAAACAGTGTTCAATACGCAAGTAGAGCCTAAATTATGAATTTGTTTTTAAAAAGCTCCTTCACTTTCAAGATTAGTTATACCAAAATACTCTTGACGATGAAACAGAGCTGGGTACTTTAATTCAATTTAATTTTTATAATTAAATTGAAGTGTTTAGTTTCGGTTTTGATATATGAGAACTCTTATATAGCTATGGAATCATATTTAATATATATATAAATATGTATTAAATATATATATATATTACGAAATGGACAAAGTCCGACAATTTATTTATTAAAGACATTTTTATGTTTAACGTTCTTTTTATAGATACAAGTATTTAAGTAAATGCTCTGTTTATAATAAACAGTATTAAATAACATTTACCGGCCTGAATGTCCGAGAAATTTTCATAGAAAATATTCGTTCTTTGACAGGATTCGAACCTGCATCCTATACGGAACCGTCATTTACGCTGACGTGCCTTGACCGTAAATGATTGTTCCGTATAGGATGCAGGTTCGAATCCTGTCCAAGGACGGATATTTTCTATGAAAATTTCTCGGACATTCAGGCCGGTAAATGTTATTTAATACTGTTTATTATAGACAGAGCATTTACTTAAATACTTGTATCTATAATAAGAACGTTAAACATAAAAATGTCTTTAATATATATATATATATATATATATATATATATATATATATATATATATATATATATATATATATATATATATATATATATATATATATATATAAAGACTGATAAATACACAAACACACACACACACACATATATATATATATATATATATATATATATTTACTGCAAATATTGAAATGTGTTAAATGTTATAAACAAAATATATACTCAGCACGCTCAGCAAAACCATCAGTTGTGTCAATTTGTAAAACTGCTGATCTTGTTCATGACTTAAGTTTGGCCGATTGCCGAATCACGATTGAAAAATCGAGATGTCCTGGGCGTGAGGCGGGAACTGGCAGACAAATGA
>OZ010601.1:21301771-21319271 GCA_963932145.1 Acanthosepion lycidas
CCAAGCCCTCCTTACTCATTACATGTCCCAGAAACTTCAGCTGCTTCTACTTGATGTTAAGTATAATGCATCTCCTTGTTTGCAACATCTCTAAAACCTCATCGTTGCTCACACGCTCGGTCCATGATATCCTTAGCATTCTTCTGTACAGCCACATCTCTATCGTCTTGAGTCTCTTCTTCATCTTTGAAGAAATCGGCCAACATTCGCTTCCCTAAAGAAGGAGAGATGTCTAGTAACAACTCAGGATACTTTGTAACCAAAGAAATCCTCCTGTCTTGAAATAGTCTGCCTAGGTTTCGGAATGAGTCTCTGGCCATCCCAATATATCTACGGAACTTACTGTCGCACTTACCGTCTGTCAAAACCAGATATTTAAATATCCGCGTCCGCTTTATCCTCGTTTTCACGATATTCAAAACGCATTTCGGGCTGATACTATACATATATGCTATCAACGAATATTTTTTGAATTTTAAACTATCAACATTCAACGCTGTTCGCAAGTGATAATTTATTTACGTATATTTTTAATGAATCTGGGAATCTTTACTTAATTTAGTGAATTTTGTAGTGTCATCTTGGATAATTATATACATATGTAGAATTGGGCGAGAGTTTGTATGTATGTGCGCCTAAAAATTCACATAAAATATATCAGTAAAACCTGTAAAATAATATCCTTGACTAGATAAAGAACATCAGAGAACTAAACACGTTGCTAAATAAAAGTTTTACATTTGCATATATATATATATATATATATATATATATATATATATATATATATATATATATATATATATATATATAATATATATATATATATAAATTCACTTAATACATGAATAAAAGTTCAAAGAAATTATCATCTTTGCGAGTAACTTATAAGTCATAAAACTTATAGCTTTCACGTATAAACCACAGTTCATGATCAGAAAGCGCTATCAAGTGAGAGACAACTATAAAATTTCAGTGTTTAGAAGAATATAAATTGAAATTTGTTTGATCTATATAATTATCTGTCTGTGTATCTGCCGCTCTTTTCCTCTTTCTCTCTCTCTCTATGTCTTTCATATATATATATATATATATATATATATATATATATATATATATATATCAGGAAGGATAATATATATAGGATATATATATATATATAAGGATAATATATATAGGATATATATATATAGATAATATATATAGGACATATCTATATGTATATCTATATATATAAATCTATCTCTCTCTCTCTCTCTCTATATATATATATATATATATATATATATATATATCGGGAAGGATAACGTTAACACATCAATGATGCTTTAAGTTTTTCCATGTTGAATGTATATAATATTGCTCTGTTTATAAACGCTATTAAGCTCGCTTCATGAATCTATCTTTATAATGATTTGTATTAAAATGTTATCCACTGGGATTATCCTTACCACTTACGCATTTGATATTTTGTATCTATCTATCTATCCATATATATATATATATATATATATATATATATATATATATATATATATATATATATATATATATATATATATATATATATATATATATATTACAAAAACGATAAAATATTAAATCCTAACGTATTACCATCGTTTTGAAGGTGATGTATCTTCATGTCACGAACCCACATGAGGAGACCTCACGGTCAATCCCAGGTAGGGCAGTAGGATAATGTGTTTTATTATTTTTGTATGGGCTTGCTCTGTATGTTTGTTTTTCCTGTCGCTCTACTGAGCAGGTTTTGTATGGACGTATATTTTGGCACTGTAATTTATCCGGTCTTCTCACATATATATGTGTGTGTGTTCGTGTTTGCATGCGTGCGTGCGTGTGTGTGCGTCGCGAAATTTTTTCATTACCAGCCGAAATTCCACCGTTCTGAAAAAGACTTTAAAAACATTTAACTTGATCTAAATTCAAATATTGTTTACTATGTTCTGACATGATAAGAATTTCCAATTTGAAATTTATAATTAGTGTCGGTTCTGTGCCGTGTAAATATGAGATCTGATCATAATTCTATAGATTTAATAACCACCTGGCACTGATAAGCGTTATTGACGCGAAAAACGGAAGTTGGTCAAGAAAATAAGTCCATTTAACTTTACTGATTGGCATTCACTCTCCACCCCCCACACTCACACACAGACACACACACACTCTCTCTCTCAAACACATGCACACACACACACACACACACACACACACACACATATATATATATATATATATATATATATATATATACACACACACACATACATACATACATATATATATATATATATATATATGTGTGTGTGTGTGTGTGTATGTGTGTATAAATATAAATAAATATATATATGTATAAGTATTTATATATTATATGCGCGGTACTTATTAGAAAGCGCTCAATATCAGAGAAATAGCTAACATATTTGGTTGGATAGATGTGAGTCTGACGATCGCTAAAGCGTGAAACCCAGTGTCACAAACTCACATCTATCCAACCAATATATATATATATATATATATATATATATATATATATATATATATATATATATAAAGAATAGTAATATATATAATTTGGTGTTCTTATGGATATTTTTATTTTTAAAAAATAGTGCTCAAATGTAAAATTACAGAGCATTAATATTATAAATTAATTGATATAAAATATGTTTTTCTCTACACAGTTCTAGCCATGTTTCAAAAATGGAAGCTAAAAGCTAAGAATTTAATTTTGTAATAAAATTAAAGACATTAGTTCCATTTCATCCACAAGCGAATTTATAGCTTCTATTTTGAAACATGGTTAGAAATGTGTAGAGAATAAAACATATTTTGAATGAAATAATTTATAATATATATATATATATATATATACATATGTATATATATATACACACAAACGCACGCAAGCACACACAACCACACACACACACACACACACAACATATATATATATATAAATATATATATATATATATATATATATATATTTCTTACTATAGAAAAGACTGGAGCGACCATTTTTGATAAGAGGCCTAATTTTTATCCACATATCAGGGAGGTGTCAAGCTGAGGTAGGGTGGGGTGTCTATTTCAAAGGGAATGATGGCATTCATGTACGCATTCATGGATATATATATAAAGGCAAGTTCGAAGAAAAGAGAATATCAAGTCGACAATTTATTGAAATGTTAATTTACATCATCATCCTCACCATCATCAAAATATTCTATTATATATATATATATATATATATATATATATATATATATATATATATATAAATATATATACATATATGAAAGTATATATGTATGTATGTGTGTGTGGGTGCTTCTGACGAATTAAAGTTTTAGTCTGTCCGCCAAAGCAGCTTTTACCTCCAGTTAATTCATTACAGCTGATATAATTTTTACCCAAATAACAGATGCTAATTTTCCCGGTTACCTCAGAAAGGTAGACGGGTTGTCGCGAATGGGCTGACCTCTTCTTCAAATTAGTTTCATGTCTGTTCACCTAAGGTGGTTGACCACCGTCCAACGAATGCCCCACTATTCGATCACGATCGAATCTCTTAGGTTAAATTATTCTATTTTTGAAGCCGTATCTCCTGGTCATAAAAAGTTAGAGCAAATGATGATCAAACTATATATATATATATATATATATATATATATATATATATATATATATATATATATATGTGTGTGTGTGTGTGTGTGTGTGTGTGTGTGTGTGTATGTATATATATATATATATACAGTAGCGTCCAAAACTAAGGGATAAAATTTTAAAACCTAATATTTGTTAGATATAACAACTGTGAAAAGCTGAAATGTTGACAACTTGTAGTCGTTATCATCCATAATAACATACTAAAATTTGAATCATTTGCAAAGGATAGAAAAAGAATTATAACAATTATTTATTTATTTTCAAAATAGGATCGTCCAAAAGTAAGGGACAACATTGAGAAAAACAATGTAAACAGCAAAAAAAACAATAAAAATACATGTACAATCAATATTTAGTAAATGAGCCCTTGCTCTCAATGACAGCTGCACATCTTCGACTACAAGAACGAATCAGTACTTGACAATCCTCGATACTAATTTTAGACAATTCTTCTTCACCCACAAATCCTCCGTGTTAGTGGGATTTCTTTCCATAACTTTCACTCCTAAGGTCTTCCAAAGACATATATATATATGTATACAAACATGCGCACAAACACACACACTCGTATATATATGCATATATACAAGCATATATATATATATATATATATATATATATATATATATATATATATATATATATATACATACATACATATATATATATATATGTATATATATATGTTTATATATATATATATATATGTATATATATATATATATACAAACATGCGAACAAACACACACACTCATATAAAGTGCTCAATATCAGAGATAGATTGTGTGCAAATATAACATTGAACAGAGAAGTCAACACTTAGAGGCGACAGTCTGTTTCATGCTAGATGCAATCGTTAGGCCTTCTACGTTCACTTAACATATATATAATTATATATATATATATATATATATATATATATATATATATATATATATATATATACATATATATATATATATACATATATATATATATATATATATATATATATATATATATATATATATATATATATATATATATATATATATATGTTATCGCACACGCACGCACACGGATCTCGTCTACAAGTACATGTTCATCCACTGTTATATAATGTTTTATCAAAACAGAAAATCGTAAATTGTAAATATGCATTGAAACTCAGGTTTATCTTTTAATTGTTTTTTTGAATATGATATATTATGGACGGTATTGTCTTAAGAAAGATATTTCGATAAATAGGTATTTTTTACATGAATTGTAAAATTTAAAAATTTTTAAATTTCTGTAATAATTTTTATTCATTATGTAATTTTCTTATTAAGTATAGGCTAAATTTTCTAATTTTGTAAAAAATATCATAAATATATTTTTTGTTAATATTAATTCTTCATAATTCTTCATAAGCATTGTCTGAAAATACACAATTATCGCTAACAAAGGCTGTGAGAGCTAATACTCTCATCTTAAGCAAAACAAGATGAGTAAACAATTTTATTTCTCTACAGTTACCTAATAAGACTACTTTTTAAAATCATTTCACAACAAGCAAGCAATAAAGCCACTAAGACAGTTCAGTACGATTAATTTACTCCCAATATTTTCAAATTAATTTTTTTATCTTTTTTACGTGTATAAACCTAGGTGATTTTTGTAAATACGGATGCCTATACGCGAAATTATCAAAAATAAGAGCTAAATATATAATAAATTTAAAGCCAGATTACCTGAAATTAAATAGAACATTAGACAACAGAGAATATTTTATCAATTTTTAAGATTACTGCTTAGTTAAAATTTATATAAAAATTGGCGCTTGCATAATATTCGTCAATTAGTTCTTCAGAATTTCCAGCATAAAAATATTGCAGAAACTTCCGCCTGTCAGACAAGCTGTCAGCTTATCAACACCTTAAATAAAGAATTATCTCCGTATTAAAAAATATAAATAATATTTTCTTCAAATAAAATTATACTTTAAATCAGGTAATATTCCTCAAATAAAGTTTCGGATAAGTTTATTTTATTTTTTGAATTACTTTTTTTAATAAATACCAATACATCGTGATGACAGATGTCAAATAAAAATAGAACGAAAATCAGTTATTTTAGCAATTTCCGAACGAAAAAATTATCCCTGCTAAATAAATTCGTTTTGAAATACAGCAATGTGTTTTACTTAGAGGAAATATTAAATTTAATATATTACCTTGAATTGCAAACTAAAATCAAAATCTTAAGAAAGATTTTTCATCTGTAGAAATTAATTTTAAACCTTTGTTGTCACGTTTTTGTGGAGTTACCTAATTTAACCTTGATTTTAATATTTACGTATTTTTGAAGAGGTATCTATTTTTGATTTACAAAAAAATGTCTACCGGCCGAGATATTCGAAACTCTTATTAAATTAAGTATAGTTAGCAGCAGGAATCGACACTATATGAGTGTGTGAGCGTTTGTGCGTATATATGTGCTTAGACACACACACACACAAACACACACATACACACACACACACACACACATATATATATATATATATATATATATATATATATATATATATATATATATATATATATACTTTTAGCCATCTTTCATAGTTTTATCTTATCTTAAGTACAAAGCAAATACATTTCTGGCCAATTTAAATATTTACCATGGGTTCGCTCAAACATTTGAACTGTAGTATACATACACACACACACACATATATATATATATATATATATATATATATATATATATATGCTTGCATAATAAAGCTTATTCATTCCTTCATACTCATTTGTGTGGTGAATGTGAAAATGCCAAAAATGGTCATCCATCAGTGGATCTTATCCACGAATTCTGCAAGATAGTGATCATTATTTTAATGATTCATCTAATCTCGGCGCATTCATGTCTGAAATTCATCCCGGACAGCAAAACGGCCAGTTTTATGCCGGCGCCATTCTGCCATCCTCCGAGAATAACCTCCCAACTTTCACTCTTACTGCGTGCTGCAAAATCGTAATATATTAATGAGACTATCAACAACTGGTATCAACAGAAGCTTAAACATCTAACTGCTGCTTCAGTGTTGGCGTCATGCTTAACACGACACTGTTTGCGCAATGGAAGTGACTCTTTCGGGGAGACATGCTCCATAGAAACGATATCCTTTTTTAGGATCCTGAGATCGAAACTTGCGTGTATGCTTATCGAGTTTTGACCTCTCGGTGTGCATTTTCCTAAGCATTTCACCCACAAGCAGGGTGATAATCTCAGTCGGACGCAATGGATGTGAAAAAGAACGAGCTTCTAATGAGGAAAGCAGAAGACAAAAGACAATTAAAGATCAGGTTTCAGCAAGACAAAAGTTGTCGATTGGCGCTGCATTGAAAATTTTCAAGACTGTATGTGTGCGGAAAATTAAATAGAAAAAAAATTCAACACGTGAGAAGTGTGAGAAAAGACACTATTAGAATAGAGCCGAGGTTTGCTTCTATATAATTCAACTGCAAAACGACAAGACATACTCGCCAATTTAGTGGCACATGGTTTATAACATGCATAATGTTGATTATGATGAGAATTGTATGCACTTCCGGTCCAACTAGGGAATGTCGGGTGGAAACGGATCGAACGCTAGTTTGAATAAAATAGATTCTGAGATTAACTCGTCTCATATCGTTGTCCTGCTGCTTCCGATTTTCAGCTTCATGTTTCATATAATTTATCTTTCCACCCTAAGCCCAATTGAACAATCTGTCAAATAAGATTCGTTCTAAAAATGGAAAATTATTTTCTAGTAGATGATCAGGATTCAGTACGAAAAAAATATTCAGAAAAAAAAAGCCAGAGCCATTCGACTTTACAATCTGAGAATTAGTTGCAAAGATTCCATCTTTTTCGATAAGCATCCCATCTCTGGAAAAAAGATAAAAAAATAAACTCAACTCAATGCAAGAATATATTTCATGGGCAGCGAAGCGGAAAATATAAATTCTTTCACATGACGAGAGGACACAAATGTGTACGACTCAGTTTTGGGATAATGCAATGCCTACTTTATGCCTAAAAGAATCATATTACATGAAAGGGCAACATTTTATCTTCAGTTACGAGGAGTGCCAGTGGAATCTTTTCATCGCGTATTGCACAAATTAACAGAAGCGTGCAAGTTTCCAAAGAAACATGACGACATTACAGACCCTCTTGTGATAGGACTACAGAATGAGGATCTGGCCAAAAGATTACAGCGAATTCATGATCTGAAACCCGAAAAAGATACGAAGAAAATAAAAAAAAAATCTAATATGGAAGAAATACAGGAGAAAATGTAGACGAACTAAAACCCTGGGAAAACCACGAGACACAGCAAGCAGAAAAAGTCGGAAAAAAATTTCTCGATGCAACAGAAAATATTATTTTAAAAACTGTCCAGCGAAATAGAAACAGGGAAAGAAATGCGAGAAAATGAAGCATTTTGCTGTAGCCTGCTGATTGAAATCGAATAGAAAACAGACGTTAAATGATGAAAAGGGAAATTTCCAAGGAGAACTCACACAAACTGATCTAGACCACCAGTGTTACATAAATTTAAAAACCGTAATTTCTTGAAAATATTACGCACCCATAAATAATACGCACCCCAACAAATGATCCAAAACTTAAGAAATCTATCAATCCATATTAATAATACACATCTATAAATTTTATCAAAAAGTAAACAAAAAATACTTACGAAGACATTTTGTCGACCTTGACATTAAGTATAAAATTTATCGACCTTGACATTAAGTGCAAAATTTGTCGACCTTGACATTAAGTACAAATTTTGTCGACGTTGACATTAAGTATAAAATTTGTCGACCTTGACATTAAGTATAAAATTTGTCGACCATGACATTAAGTATAAAATTTGTCGATCTTGACATTAAGTATAAAATTAGTCGACCTTGACATTAAGTATAAAATTTGTCGACCTTGACATTAAGTACAAGTTTTGTCGACCTTGACATTAAGTATACAATTTGTCGACCTTGAAACTAAGTATAAAATTTGTTGACCTTGACATTAAGTATAACATTTGTCGACCATGACACTAAGTATAACATTTGTCGACCTTGACATTAAGAATAAAATCGAGAGCAAGCGGCTTTTTTTACTGTAGCAATACTTTTCTTATCTAATTTTATTTTAATTCTATCTCCTCTTTAGAGAATTGGTAAATTTTTAGCACCATAGACTATTAAATTTATTTAACATTCTGTTTTTTTTTTTTTTTCGATAGTTTGTCTCTCTACTTGATTCGTGTGAAATTTGGTAAAAGGTTTTTGAGGTGTAAATGTAAAATGTGGTTCAAATTTTCCTTCCCATAATTAATTCTATGAGATTGACTCCGTGTTGGTATTAATGCTTGAAATGCCTCTGATTGTTTCAGAAATGTCTTTACTTCTTTCCGCTGCTTCAATATGCTTGTGGATAATATGGACTTGATGCTGTTTTTAACTACATAACTGTCTGCAAAATTTTCGAAAGTAATAACTTCCAAAAAGAAAAATAAATGTCGTGAGTAGTTCGTTTTCTTTACTTGACGCAATTTTGTAGAATCCGCTGATAGTATCCAATTTATAAAAAAAAAATTTCCAGTTAGTTTAAGTGAAATATCATCTAAATTCAATGTTATCCACCAATGTACAAAAATGTGAAGGAATGTCAGTAGATATTGACGACAGCAGGAAGGGGTCAATTTATGCATTGCTCGAAAGCATAACCACACGATCATATATTGCTTCCGTGATAGATAGATACATAGATAGATAGATAGATAGATAGATCGATAGATAGATAGATAAACAGAATGAAGTAGAGTGATAGAAACAGAATCAGATGGATAGATACAGAATTACACACACACACACACACATATATATATATATATATATATATATATATATATATATATATATATTAAAGAAAAAGTAAGCAAATGACGTCATACATTAAGAAATGGACAAAGTCCGACAATTTATTTATTAAAGACATTTTTTTTATGTTTAATGTTCTTTTTATAGATACAAGTATTTAAGTAGATGCTCTGTTTATAATAAACAGTATTAAATAACACTTACCGGCCTGAATGTCCGAGAAATTTTCATTTGATACGCCGTGAATAGTTATGAATATACGAGATTCATGGAAGATTGAAGTTTATAAGCATTAAATTCGACCTTGCCAACCGAACGATCCTTTGTGGCAGAATTGGTCAGGCACGCCCGGCTAAATGGCGGTTCCGTATAGGATGCAGGTTCTAATCCTGTCAAGGGACGAATATTTTCTATGAAAATTTCTCGGACATTCAGGCCGGTAAATGTTACTTAATACTGTTTATTATAAAAAGAGCATTTACTTAAATACTCGTATCTATAATAAGAACGTTAAACATAACGATTGTCTTTAATAAATAAATTGTCGGAGTTTGTCCATTTCTTAATATATATATATATATATATATATTGATAGACAAAAACAGAAGCTGATAGAAACAGAATAGGCTAGACAGATAGAATCAAAATGAGATATGTAAATACATACATAGAAACAGATGGTATATAGATAGAGGAAGATATTTTTAACAAAATTTTTGTATCTGAAATGAAGACTATTAAATTTGACCATACGATGAATAACACGCCTTCATAAATAAACACAAATTAAATATATGAATTTAGTTTGTACAATGTCTTCAGACATTTCCAAAAAGTCATTAACAAAAAAACTTAGGGTACGTGTCAACTAAATTTTAGTTGCAGAGAAATAATTCATCATTATTGTACTTTTGATGATACTAATATTAGGTTGGTGCAAAAATGCTATGTTGTTTGTTAATGGTTACGACCTCAATTGATGTTATTTTCTTATGTTTCAGATGAAAACTGAAGAACTATCAGGAGTTTATTCTACAATTGGAAGACAGTAAATACTCCACAAAAATAGGCGCCATGTGTGTTTTGGTATATCGTAATAAAATCTGATATTCAGATAAGAGAAATTACATAATTAAATGAGGGAAATAATCTGCTGCGCGTCAGTCAATTCTAATGACATTGCTTGCAAACACACACACACGCACAGATACAGAGCATAATAGCAAAGATATTTAATTAAATCATTCTTGTCGGTCGTTTCAATGAAGCATTCTTGAAAGAAACGTTGTTGCGCAAATACTTATATACATACTTACATAGATATATATATGTGTGCGTGTGTCTGTGTGTTTGTACAAGAAGAAAATACATATAAATGTAAAAAATAAATTATCTATTATAAAAAATTGAAGCAACTACTATTATACTCAGAGAACTAACAATATTTAAATTACAGAGAACTAAAATATTATTGACTTCACCTGTTGCATAATCAACTGTGTTTGACTATCAAGAAAAAAAACACGTTACGCCTCTTTGACGATTACGATTCACTTAAACACATATGGAAGCCTAACAATCTCCATACGCAATATACTTTTAGAAAATACAAGATTAATAAACTCAACCACATTAAAATAATGGAAACACTAATAATAATCAACTAAGCCAACATTCAATATCATCAACTATGAACACCGCCATAATGTGCTGACCAGGTTTGTAAAAAAACATTCAATTCATATATATATATATATATATATATATATATATATATATATATATATATATATATATATATGTTAATGACAAGAAATCTAAATACCTATTCTATAGCCTCATGATGACATTATGCTATGTTGAAAGTACTCGGAATAAAAACAAACTGAGGCAACGTGGTGTTGTCCTCTCATCTTTTAAAGCACAATAAAGCATATTCGCAATTATGAAAGAGCCTTATTGTAAATGAGTAGACAAAACGTGTCTAAATTATTTGACGAAACTTGTCTGAATATATATATATATATATATATATATATATATATATATATATATGATTGGAAGTGTAATTTTTGTGGTGAAATGTTAAAATGATCTCTGAAAAATTTATTGATTTTTTTTTAGGTATCCTTGCTTGGAACATGAAGCATCTTAACCATGGAAAAGGGGACATGAACCACGAAACTACGTGTTCGCAACAGAGAAATGGATAGTAATTTAGCGCAAGTACATTTTTAAATTAAAAACAAAAAAATTATATATATATATATATATATATATATATATATATATATATATATATATATATATATATGTCCGATGCAATGAGAATGAAAGTAATATATAAATGCTAACATTCACAATATTGATCCAAAGAAGACTCGATACCGATAGTAGAATGATAATTATTTATTATAATTTTATCAAATAGACAAAAACAGTTTACTTTCTCCAAAGATGCAACTTCGTTTCGGTGCATTTCAACTTCACGGGTGAGAACCAAAAATGGCCATTTTGAATTCTCACCTGTTGTGGAGCAATTGAAATGCACCGAAGCGTAGTGGCATCTTTGTAGGGAATAAACATTTTTTTGTCTATAGGATAAAATTATAATAAATAATATATATATATATATATATATATATATATATATGTGTGTGTGTGTGTGTGTGTGTGTGTGTGTGAGAGAGTGTGTTTAAAACGAGTAGTGTATAATTACATTATTGCGTATCTCTATATAATTTGCATTACCTAAAACTGAGAAGGCATTCGCTTCATTAGAATACTCAGCTACTTTCAAAATATTATCGATAATTATCTAAATGTTATGGAGATATAATAAAATCTGTAGAGCAATAATGTGACCAATATAGAGACGGCAAAATGTGAGAATTCATTTAGAAGATTTCTCCCATTTTATGTTCAGTATATCTACTGGAAAAAGATCTGATTAAGAATATGAGTAAGCAAAAATAGTGAATATTCTGCACTGCCTAAAACTTGATAAGTTCCCATTTCTAAAATCAGTATTATCGGATTAATTACGAGAAATATTATTGGGTTGGTGAAAAAATAATGACGTAATAATGTCGTTTTTAACGTCTTTTTTAACGTCAAAAAACGACATTATTACGTCATTATTTTTGCACCAACCTAATATATCTTTTGATTAGGGATGTTTAAACATGAAAAGTAATACTAAATTTTAAATTTGCAGATAATATTTTTTAAATATAGAATGAAAAACAGAAATCGATCATAAATATATTTTCTTAGGAAAAGTGATATTCATGAATTAGATAAAAATGAAATGTATATCTATTCAGTGTCAAAAATTTTTAAAAACAAATATATAATTTCTATGACGTAATATATATATATATATATATATATATATATATATATATATATATATATATATATATATATAAAGACATTTTGTAATGTTTATACGATCTTTTTATAGATATAAATATTTAACTAAATTCTCTGTTTTTAAAAAACAGTATTAACGACATTTACTGGCCTGAATGGCCGAGAAATTTTCACAGAATATATGCATCCTCCGACAGTAATTGAACCTGTATCCTATAAGGAAATTCATATAGCCTATAGCAATGTCTGTTTTACTGATTTTAAGCCACGATTTTCCATGATTTTCTCTCGTACATTAATATCTGATCGTTGCGTATCCAAATGTAAACAAATGACGTCACACAATGTGAAATGGACAAAGCCCCACAGCTATTTTAAGTTGTTTTTAATGTTTATACGTTCTTTTTATAGATACAAATATCTATATCTATAAAACGAACGTATAAACATAAAAAAAATTCTTAAAATAATTGTCGGACTTTTTCCATTTCATTATATATATATATATATATATATATATATATATATATCGCCAATATGCTTAAAGCGAGAAATTTTTAGGGGATATCTAAGACCATTCATGGTGTACGGTAACGAAAACACGAAATTAACGAAATCAGTTCAACGTATATTTAGCAGCATGCCCAATCATGTGAATGATGAAAAGTTTTCTACCCTGCAACCTCTTTCCCACAGTCGGAATGTTGCTTGACTCTACCTATTCTCTCGCTAACATCGTAGACATTTGAGTGTATATTCATTGATACAACATTCAAAGGTATGACCGGCAATGCCACATACACGTAAGTCCTTTCGAATTTCATTAGTAAGGATAAAGATCCACTAAAGAAGCCTTTTAATTACAATTGCTGCATTCTGGCACAATCGCCCGAAAACCTACTTGCCTTATAATTATAATGTTCACCTCTTCAAGTCTAGTTTCAAACGTTACCTATCCCGAGATAGACGGAGGCGTACTACTTTGCTCTCTCGATTTAATAATGTTTTGCCTTACATTATCTCAGAGACAGACTCCGAGAGGCCCTGGAGACAGAACTTGCATTCTAGACGTGGAGTAATGCGTCATGAGATCGGTTCATTCTATTTTTAATAATCCTGTATTAGAAACGCACAATCACTCCATCCGGGAGTTGCGTAGATTGATCAATTTTAGAAGAGTGCAAATACATTATTACAGTTGAACAAATATTAATCTTAGAAGCGCAAATCATAATTTACCAGAATGTAGAAAGGTAAATCTTAAAACCAAACAATTATGAATTTGATGGACGGAGAAATGACCGTCTTAGAAACGCAAAGATTACATAGTGTCCTAATGAGCTTTCATTTTGGGTACCTCTGCGTTATGTATCTAAACGTAATAGACTAGCTAAAATGTTTCTTCATTTTATATTTCAACTAGCAAGATATAATTGGAAGTTCTATGCTACCAGTTTCTTCTCTAGGTTGCTTTATTTCCGATCAACTTTGATCTTCAAAGATTTAAATGCAGTGTTAATCGTTATATTCTCTATTCTTAATTAATGTTCGCCTCCTGTTTTTTCTGGCTTTCGGCTTTCAAGACTGAAACTTTCTCCCGATTCCTGCAGCCAAGCCACCCAATTGTAATGTAGTTTTCCTTTGGATCCTGTCGGTATGACCGAGAGAGGGATCATTTCATGCGGGCAACGCAATGCCACCTGATACAATCGACCAGGCCTGGGCCCTGGTGTGGCCAATCCAGGCTCACTACTAAAGTAGTAAATTTTGACCAGACCGGTCGGTACCTTTATCTAGCGCGATAAAAAGAGGCGTACTACTTTGTTCTCTCACTTTAATATTGTTTTTCCTTGCATTATCTCAGAGCCAGACCTTGCGTCTTATTGGTTTTATGGTCTTGCTTGGGACGAAGTGATTAAAATCGACTCGGGAGCGTGCAAATATCTGTTTTCGAAACGTACAAAAATAAATTTTAGGAGCCTAGAAATAAAGATCTTAGAATGGTCTGATATCAAATTTTGGATGGGAAAATGCTCAGTGTTAGAAACGTACAAAAACCAAAGTTAAAAACGTAAGGTGATCAATTCTTGAAGCATAAAATCATCACTCTTATACGCGCTGAACAAAAAAAAAAGAAAACAGTATTTGGGTTATAAATTGATCAGTCTTGAAGCCGACCAATATCGATTTAGGAGTTTATTAATTTCTGTCCTCGATACGTATAAAGATTAAACTTGGAAACGTACAATATATCAATTTTAGAAGCACATAAATGTAGTATTAGCGAATCGGAGACAACAATGATAGTTATCTATTCTTTTGAGCTATTTTGTTTTAAAGAAATTCGTTTTATTAGGTTGGTGCAAAAATAATGTCGTTTTCTTACATATGTTAATATGTGAGAAAACGACATGAATATATAAACCTAATATATTCCATTAGATACGATGTTTAACACGGACATGTAAACAACGAAGAAGGAAAACAAGAAGAAGAGAAGAAGAAGAAGAAAAAGATGAAGAAAAGGAAAAGTATAAGAAAATAAAGGAGAAAAATAAGAAAAGGAAAAGAACCAGAAAATTAGGAAAATCAAGAAGAAGAAGAAAAAGATGTAAACGAAAAAAAGAAGGAAAAGAAGAAGAAAAAGAAGTAAAAGGGGAGAAAGAAAAGAAGAAGGAGAAAAGAAGAAAAAGAAGAAAAAAGAGGAAGAACGAAAAGAAGAAGGAGAAAAGAAGAAAAAAGAAGAAGAAAAAGAAGAAAATTAAAAAGGATAAAAAGAAAATGAAGAAAAAGAAGAGAATTAAATAGAAGAAAAAGAAGAAAAAATAAAATGAAGAAGAAAAATAAAAAAAGACGTAAAGGAAAAAGAAGAAAACAAGAAAAGTAAAAAGAAAAAGAAGAAAACGAAAACGAAAAAGGAGATGAAATAAAAGGAGACGAAGATGAAGAAAAAAATCCCAAAAGATGAAGAAGAATAAGCCGAACACAAACCCCGTGTTAAAAGGTCAAAAAGAAAGTATTAAGGTCGCATGCTACTTAAAATAAACTAAAGGCGACAGAAAATAAATGTGAAAAAAAAGAAATTAAATTACCAAAAATGACGGGGTTGACGGAAAGATCGGGAATATCGTTTCGAAATAAACAAGACAAGAATTAATCAATCACATTAAATGGATGTTTGCAAGAAATCGATTGAGTGTTTGTTGAGAGAAACACAGAATCCGTCAATGTCAAAGAGGATGGATTAATTTGTCAAGAGTTTTAAAACAGAAGCAAATTGCGAAGCACTTCTAACAAGTCGTTCGCAGAAAATTGTATTCATAATTATTCTGCGCATGAAAAGTTTCCGGCTCCACACGAGCCGGCCAGAAAGATGCAAACGTTTCGTTTTAGAATAATAAGGTTATGTGAACAGAGTAATTTAATTATCAATTTTAAATATAATAGAAAAAAAATCATATAACTTACACACGCACACAAACATCAGCATCAAAAGCATCAACAGTAAGGACACACCATAGAGGAAAAAAATTGTGACGATTGTTTAAGACGTCAAACTACATGTCATTATGTATTATGAATTTATAATCGAAATATCTCTATATATATATATATATATACCCAAGTATATAATTGGTGTATACGGAATGAATTCCAATAACCAATAATTACTACTCTTAAAAGAGTGCTCAATACAGAATAGAGCAGATATAATTAATTATTAAAAAAAAATTGTAATATAAATATGTTATAAAATCACTGCAAAAAAAATAGCTATTTTGTTTCAACACCTCCGTTGTCTTATCAAGTGAATTTTAAATTAACATCATCACTTGATAAGACACCGGAGGTGTTGAAACAAAATGGCTATTTTTGTAGTGGGTTTAATAACATATTTATGTTATAATTTTTTTTTAAATAAATAATTATATATATATGTGTGTGTGTGTGTGTGTGTGTGTGTGTGGCATCCAACTGTGTTACGTCAAATTGTGACGTCAGCCGATCCCGGGTCTTATCCTGGTCACGGCACCAATTGTGACATCCAACCGTTACGTCAAATTGTGACGTCAGCCGATCTCCGGTCTTATCCTGGTCGCGGCGCCAATTGTGATGATCTAACCTTTAAGTGATTCGGATGGGAATCTTGTTAGATTCGATGTCAGCCTCGTCGTTCCCAACTCGCTTCCAACGTCTGGTTACTGAAGTAACTACTTTGATCTCCAGTCTGCCTACCCACGTTGTGAATTGATCTTAGGCAGACGAAATCAATCAGCATCGGGGCCGTACTTACAAGCTTGAGTTCGAATGAGGGCGGTATCGCACAAGTACGGGCAAAAGAAAATAAAATAATAAATCGAAAATGGTATAAAAAAAGGATAACAATACTTTATATCTGGTCGCTGGATACATAGGGCTGCGTCTATCTCCCAACCCGCTATATAGATTGTGACACGTGGTTTTTAGGCGAGTCTTAATATCTTAAGTTGTCTGTTCCCTAATAAACTGGCTCTTGGTGTGTCTTC
>OZ010601.1:21324271-21329271 GCA_963932145.1 Acanthosepion lycidas
GGCTACATTTTAAAGTTTCTACAGTGTAAGGGTGAGAGCGGGATGCCAGCCTCGTAAGGCGCTTGTATTCATGGAGACTGGGGACCAGTGAAAGCAGCTCATCGGAGCAATTACCATGAAAGTATTTGTAGAAAAGACAGAGAGAGGCGACGGCGTGTCTGTGAGATAGTGACTGCAGACGAGACGCCAGATCAGGGCCAATTACATTACATATCCGTCTCTGGATCTTGTCAAGAACTCCGAGGTAAATAGAAGGTGCCCCAGACCATATATGGCAGCAATACTCCATGCAAGGGCGAATGGTTGTTTTGTATATTTGAAGTATCGATTCCGGGGAGAAAAAATTCCTGGGGCGGCACAGAGAGCCAGCATTCCTCGCGGTGGAAGAAGCAATTGACTCAATGTATTTGTTCCATCTCAGGTCAGCAGTCAACTTAAGACGCAGGGAGTTACTCTCAAGAAGTTGACTATCAGACATTCTAATGGAGGGCAGGGAAGGATCTCTATGGTGGTTACTTGCGAATAAAATTTTTATTGGATGAGCGAAAATCTGTGAAAAAAATTGCAAAAGGCTGTGAAAAAAATCGGGCTTTTTCTTACAACTTAAAATACAATTTGAATAATTACCTCATTTTTTTTTTATCCAATTTTCTTCAAACATGTCGCAAAAAATTTGCCATCATGCAATAAATAAGTATGTTTCTCGTCCTGCTCGCTTGGCCGGGTATAACGAAAAACTACGATAAACTGTTCAAAAATCCCGTTCTTCGGACATAAATGCCTACTTTTTCATCCACTGCTTTCCAAATTTGACATGTAAATTACATATGACAAACAAATTGCCTTACATGAACACACACACACACACAAGGTGAATATATATATATATATATATATATATATATATATATATATATATATATATATATATATATATATATATATATTCACCTTATGTCAATACAACAATAAAACAATCAACAAATATAACATTTTTTTAAGGAGGCTTTAGGCAAACGTTATCTGAGTTTTTGTATTTAACTGTATAGATAATCACTGCTCGAAATTTTATACTTTAGACTATAGGTAAAAAATTGACCGACATTTCTTTTACTTGTGTCTATACCTAAAACATTAACCGAACTTTTATATTTAAATTTATCGAATTTTTGATCGAATATTTATACTTCAGGCTATAGGTAAATATTTGTTGAATATTTAACCATGAGGCTATGAGTACAAAATAGCTAAAGTACAAACGACCGCTTCTTTTGACTAAATTATTAAACAAGATGAAAGTAGGTTTTGTTGATTGATTCGTTTTTACAGTTTATCAACCCATGACAGAACTATTTAAACCCTGGATATAATTTTATATCGTTCGAATATTTTTTGAGAAAATACTGATTTGATGATATAGGTTTTATTATTTAACCTATAGCTAGGGAAAAATAGGCGGAATCATATCTGTTTGCGCCTAAATGAATATAAAGAAATACTCAACTGGAATTGGAGCTCAACTCTTCTGAATAGAAATTCCGAACCATTATCCATTATACCACCCGCACTTCCAAGCTTACACCATCTGGTAGTCACAATCGGTCACCAATCTCGGTACTAAACAGGCTCAACATTGCTTAAACTTCGGTGATCGGTGTTTCAACGTGATACGACCGTAAGCCTATAAGAATAAGATTAGACTATAAATAAAACGTGGTTTGCAAAAGTGAGATGTTAGCAAAGACGCCAAAATTTGACACTAGGTGAACATCGGTGCAAGGTCATGACAATTCATTTATATTTTTAAACACGGACGTTGAAAAGGTGTCGTCTCGTATTAAAAAGAAAATCACTGTTTAACCAATCAGAAACAACATAAGAAGATCAGTGTTTAACCAATCTGAAAAAGCATAAGAAAAACACCGTTTAACCAATCAGAAACAGCATTATTTTTTTTATTTTTTTTTTTCGTCAAGTCTTTTGGGGCGTTTAAAAAGGTTACAAAAACTATCGATTTTTTTTAAATCTCGAGGTCACACGTTCAACTTGCCACAGACTAACGCACCGCGGATGACCAAAAATGTTGCCATTATAATTATACGTCGGTATTTCAAAGGTACAGAAAACTGTAATTATGTTTCTCACACACAGAATATGAAGTAACTTTTCTTAATCTACTCGGAACACACAATCGGCAATAATTAAATATATTAGTTTGGTTTATTATATGTATATATATATATATATATATATATATATATATATATATATATATATATATATATATATATATATATATTGATAATATTAGTGGTTAATACACAGACACACACAGACATATATATATATATATATATATATATATATATATATATATATATATATATATATATATATATATATAAAATTATTTATTTAAAAATATTATTCCAACACACTATCCTGTTGGAATCATATTTTTAAATAAATAATTATATTTATGCTCTACTTTTGTATCGAGCACTATTTATTTTAAATAATAACAAAAATACTAAAGATCTTTGGATTATTTACCTAACCAGTTCTTTGCTATTTTCTATATATTTCCACACAAACACACACACACACATATATATATATATATATATATATAATAGTACTGATCTTATAAAAATAGCAAATTATACTCGTCCGTTCTTACATTACCTCTATAGCCAGTATTCCCTGACGATATGCGTAGGTTATATATATATATATATATATATATATATATATATATATATATATATTAATTATGATTGCTATGTAATAAATTATAACCATGGAGTATTAGTGTTTAAGCCTTATTATATATATATATATATATATATATATATATATATATATATATATATATATATATATATATATATATATATATTGAACAATAAATATATTAACAGATTAAAACAATCTGTCTTTACTAACGCGATACTGAGAGAAGTAGACTTCGTACTTGGATACATTATTGGCGATCACAAACATGAGATATACAGATGATACAATGTTGATCATGGCCCTTCACAACTTCCTAACATTCGAAGATCTAAGTAATGTTTGCATCCTTATTATTTCTCCCAGGCAGTGTTCTGCTATCGATCTACACAAGCCTGTTAGGAATTTTGATCATGGCCCCTTATTTGAAGCGCTATATAATATTTACATCTCTACTATCTCTCTCTACGTCCCTCATATAACACCCGTTTCCACTTTCTCGTTGTGTATGGGGTATCGACAGAAGATAGGGAAGGAAAGTGAAAACAAAAGACTAACTATCAATTATAAGGGGACAGAATTAAAGGCTGTTAGCCAAAGGAAGAACTCAACATGAAAATCACAAATTAGAGTTACCAAAATAAAACAAATTACAACTGCAGCAATGTGTTTTAATAGAGGAGAAAATGTGTGGCACTGAAATCTGAAGGTGCATTAGGATAGCAAAAGATGTCTTCCAGAAGCTAAGCAAAGTATTAAGAAACAAAAATAAATCGATAGAAACAAAGAAAATATAAAATAAACTTTTATATAATATCAGTCGACTTATATAGCTGTCAATGTTGGACAATGTCATCACAGAGACTTGAAGCAATAGAAATAGGCTCAACAGAAGGATGTTGAGAATACAATAGACTGAATATGTGAGTGATGCAATGGAATAACCCGTCACCCCCATGAGTGACTACACTATAGGTAGTAACTACTTATAAGTCTCCGTAAGCCAACGGACTACAGAGTCCAGCCGGAATCTTTTCGGCTGTGCGGTCGAACTCTCTGCCTTTGAGCAGAGAGGAACCCGGACGAGGCTGTTCCGAAGGGCAGAACCTTGTTCGGGGAGGTTGGCCAACGCGATCCCGTTTATGCAGGTTCAACGGGCATTTTTTTTTTTGGTCGAGTCTACGGTCTCGGAGAACCCACGTTAAACCCGGCCTGGTGCCACATACAACCCTCGTGGGCTGGGGGCTGAATATTCCATCTGAAATGTTTCAGCTGGCAGGTCGAACTCTCTGCCTCTGAGCAGAGACAAACCCGGATGTGGTTATGCTGATGAGCAGAGTCTTGTTCGGGGAGGTTGACCCTGAACCCGTTAATTACGGATTCGAAAAGGAATAATTTTGGCCGAGCCTACGGGCTTGGAGAACTCACGTTAAACCCGGTCTTGTGCAACGTGCAACGCTCGTGGGTGGGTGGGTTTTCTGAATATACCAGCTGAAATCTTTTCACCAGTGCTGGTCGAATTCTCTGCCTCTGTGCAAAGACAAACCCGGATGTGCTTATGCCGATGAGCAGAGTCTCGTTCGGAGAGGTCGACCGACCCGATTCCGTTTATGCGGTGTCTACGGGGATTGTTTGACTGAGCCTACGGGCTCGGAAACCCCACATAAAATTAGGCCTTGTGCCATATGTGAATGCGTGTGGCAGTTGCAAGATACCGTCTAGCAGGAATCTATTCCAGCTGTGCTGGTCAAATACTCTCCCTCCGTGATGAGAGGATCCCCGGACAAGGCTATACCGAAGGTCATAGTCTCGTCTCAGGAAACGGCTACCCGACCCCAGTTTTATACGGGTCTACGGGGAATTTTTAGTCGAGCCTACGAACCCGACATTAAACCCGGTCTTATGCCACATCCTACCCGGTAGAGAGGCTGGTAAATATTGTCTAGCTGGGATCAGTTGAGTACAACACAGACTTACGCGAGAACTCAGGACCTTTCAATAATAGCAGTCACTACTGTATTGACTTGCGACTTCCTATTAGCTTGGAATATATCAGTGAGCAACGACAAAGATTTAGAGATAATGGAAGCAAAGGATATTTATACGTAACACCATTGAAGAGAGAGTTTATATTTATAGGACACGTAATGAGAAGAAGGTACTCGGAAAAATTGAGACAAAAAGGATAGATTTAAGGGACAGAAAAATCAATGCACGCCCTACCTAACAACTGTCTTGGGCATGGCAATAAACTACATCCGCGTCAT
>OZ010601.1:21334271-21424271 GCA_963932145.1 Acanthosepion lycidas
TGTAAATAACAGTACAGACCTGGTTCTATAGCCTATGATGGTAACTTGTCTACCGCAGATTGAAATGGCAACCTACTGCGGAAAAATTCTGCTTTGGCAGTCATGTATCAAAAGATACATGATCGCCTACGCGTGTATCAAGCATGGCATATAACTGACTGATATTCACTTAAGCGCAGATATACTTGGGAAAAGTATGAATCCTCTTCTTCTCCTTAAATCCGAAAATAGCAGGACAGACCGCGTTCTATAGCCTTGGATAGAAACTGGTCTACCGCAGAAAGAAATAGCAACATACCGCAGGAAAAAAAAATCTGCCTCGTCAGTCATGTTTCGAAAGATACATGATCGCTAAAGCGTGTATCACGCATGGCACAGAACTGACTGAACAAACAATATTAAAATTATGTTTTCATAACTAAGACGTTCACAGATCTCCACAGCTTCCCACTTTCACTCTTCTGTCGTAGTAGTGTTTATCACATACTATATCTTGATGTACATCAAAAGTCGGACATCAGTAACAAGGTGGTTCATTGATCTCCACAGCTTCTTTATATATTTCTTATAGAAAATGAGAATTGATGTTGCATAAAGATTTCTTTATTTTTTTATAATTTAGTATAACACTGGATTTATGTCCTCTTTTTTTTTCTAAGGAAAATCAGAGCTATGTTTTTTTTTATTTTTGTCTCTAGTGTAAAAGAAGAAATAATATGTCAATATTTTATTTCGTTCTATTATAAAGGACGCTTGTTTGGGTCGCGCTCCAGCTCTTCAGAAGGTCAATATTAGTTTATCAGATTTCGTCAGGGTGAATTTTAAGCTAAAGGCTCAACCACGCTCCGGGCAAACCGACGAAGACTCTCAGTTTGCAATGGTGGAGAATAAATAGAAGATTTCCGCGAAACAGATTGCTAAGAGTTTGAAAAGCGATATCTCAACAGCCTTGCGCTATTTGAAGAGACTTGTGTTCAAGAAAAGCGGCCGATTTTATCAAATAAAAAACGCTTCACTTTCCACCATCACACGGCAAGACCGTGTGCTGCAAAATAGACCTTACAAGAACTAAAAGAATTAAAATGGAAAAACCTCAATAACCGACCATATTCCTCGTACTTAGCACTATCAGATTTTCTTTTGTTTCCTTCTCTACAAAACAATTTAACTTGCAAAAAATCATTTATCTTTTCCTCAGTGACCTCTATACATTTTCCTCTCTCTCTCGTTTTCATTATTTGTAACGATCTGCGTACTAGTGGCATTCCCGCCTTGCTTAGGGTGAAATCATTAAAAATATCTGTTTTATATTTTCATAGTGCTTTCAATCCAGTTTTGGTATTAATTATTTGCCTATAGCTGGGACCATAACAAGTGCTACTACCCCGGGTCACGGTGGACCTGGATACAACAACATTTAAGAGATACTAAGAAACAAGAAAAATGTGCTGAACCACTACGTGATATCTGCTCACACCTTCTTAGACATTGAGTTCTCTAGGATCTCCTCAAAGATGAAGAGTAAACTTGAAGCAACAGGTATTTGATTCTAAAGAAGGATGATGAGAATACCATGGAGGAAATATTTCAATAACGACGAAGTTTGGGAGAAAATAGAAACAAAATGGAATCACATTCTTAACATCAGTGAGAAATAGTTTAGGTTCCTGGGGCATATAATGAGGAAGGATTAAGATGTGGTTCCACGCTCCCCAAAACCTTGTGATCAGAGGCTTTACTGCCGGATGCAGTTTATCGTCATACCCACGACGGTAGTAGAAGTGTGGAAGTTAATGGTAGTGGTGCTCAATGATATCCGGCAGGGAAACGCTTCGTAAATGAAAACGATTTTGTCCACATTTTTAAGCATTATTTATTTAACGTTTCATGAGGTGATTGTTGGTGTAAAGAAGCAAAAGCATCATTGCCTAAAAAGAATATAAAAAAAAGAAAACTAGACAGAAATAAAACAGGAAACTAATTTATCTGTGATTTCAGACAGCTTCTTCGCATCGTCTTCTTAAGCTACTAATGGCGCAGATCTTTCACAACTGCCAGGCATATGTGCAGCCGAAGATTAGACCGAAATCTTTGCGAAGATAACAGTTTCTAAAACCAGACAAAAATACAAATACAGCCTGACGCAAAAAAGTAAAATCCACTTATTATTTTCTGTTATTTTTAAACAGCCTCCAAACTGAACTGCGCACTTTTAATCGTCTTTGAAAATCTTCTGAGTTCCATCAGCGTGGTTGATATTACTCTCAAAGCGAGTGACTCATTGCGTCTGGGCTGTGTAACGTTTTCAAATGATATGAATTGGAGTGATTATATCGAGTCAATTTTGCGTCAAGAAAGTTGGTTCGCCTCCTAGTGTTAGATAGTTTCTCTCGTCAGAATATTATTTTGCATCGTTACAAGCCTACCATTCGAACTTGCTGATAAGAAACTTGCTTCACTTTCTCGTGCTATACAATTTTCATCGTTAGAATCTATTTTGCGTCGTTACAAGTCCACCGTTCGACATTCCTGCTAAGGAAGTTGGTTCGACTTCTTGTGGAAGACAATTTTCATCGTCAGAATTTATTTTGCATAGTTACGAGTCCACTGTTCGAAATTGCTGCTAAGAAAGTTGGTTCACGATTTTGTGCGAAACAATTTCTTTTCAGTAGATTTTCTTTTCTTACATATTTATAAGTCCACCTTTTGTTCTTGCATTACTGTTGTCACATCTGATTTTTTTTTGGGGGGGGGTATTTTCTGGTAAGTATCTAGATATTTTTGAAGAAATCCAAAGATGAATCTGTAATATTATCGCTCCTGAGCTGCCTTCTCTCTTTCAATAACATTCTCACAAGCGTAATTTTGATTCCATGTGCGTTTCTGCATATATTTTAATGAGATTTCCGGTTTTTTTTATATCGACATCACGAAACTAAGCGTAGTACTAAATTGGCAGTTAGATCTTAAAATTTAACTGTTGAAATTGCTAGGAATTGTAACTGTAAGCGTTATTCAAATAATTTTCTTCTCGTGCAGTTCTCGTTTGTGGAACGAATTACCATTTTCTTGCTTTCATTTTAACAATAAATTAATAATCCTACATCAGTTGTTATCTTCTGTCCGTTTGAAACCTTCTTCCCTCTTCTCTCAGCAGTGACGATTTATCAATCTCATTCACTTCCAATTACAACTTGCGTCTTAGAGGCTTTGTTGCCTTGCATAGGTTGAAACGATTAAAATATAGTTTTCAACATTTCTCATTGGCGGCTTTCGTTTGTTTTTTTGTTTTTTTGTTTTTTTAACAATTTCCCCTCTATCAAGACAATAAATCTACTGAGATGCAAACAGATTGCTGAGTGTGAGAGAATATGAGATTAAGGAAAATATTATTAGAGAAAGAGAAAAATAAAAGAACAAGTATTAAAAATTCAAAACAGAACGATAAGTATTGCATTTATATTTTTGGATGCAAGAAGCCGGAAGAGAGTTCCATAAAAAGAGAGAAGATATTGTTAACATAGAACTTACGGTTACAGCTTACCATTCCAAGTAAGAGATGATGGGATTTTGCTGACAATCTCGGAGTCCGTATAAATTTATAAAACATAGGTACCGAAGAGAAAAGAGATATTTACCCGACCTCCTCCCTAGGCAGGATGCAGCACAAGGCCGATTTTTATGTGGCGTCATCCGAGTCCGTAGGCTCGTCAAAAATTCCCCGTAGACCGCGCATACACAGGATCGGGTTTGTCAACCTCCCCAGACAAGAATCTCCTCTTCGGCATAGCCTCGTGTGGGTTCCTCTCTGGCAGAGAGGTCGACGTCTTGATGCTTGCATGAAAGCAATCCCCAAGAGGAAAGCTCATCAAAACAAATACCATGGAAATATTTAGAGAGAAGGTGCAGGGAAGTCACGTTACGTCTGTGGTTTGAATGTGACTGAAACTGAGATGCCAGGTCTTGATCAATAGCATTGCAGATTATACTTTACATTTTTTTTTTAAATCACTAAATCTGTAACAGAAGCGCAAAACCAGATGTGGCGGCAATTTTCAATGAATGAAGAAATTTTACATCTAGAAATATTTAAAATGGATTCTGGCAACATAATGGTACTTTTATTATATATTCCCATACGATCTAACAGCGCGTGCGAGTGACGAAACGGTTATCAGCGTTGAAATAAAATCGATAGGCTGTGTTTGAAGTTCGAATCCCGTCGGCTGCCATAATTTTAGATTTATGCTCTTAAAAATTATAGCATCACACACACACGCACACACACACACTCTCTCTTTCTCTCGCACACTCTCCCACTCGCTCACTCACACACACACACACACACACACTCTCTCTCTCTCTTTCTCTCGCACACTCTCCCACTCACTCACACACACACACACTCTCTCTCTCTCTCTTTCTCTTGCACACTCTCCCACTCACTCACACACACACACACTCTCTCTCTCTCTCTTTCTCTCGCACACTCTCCCACTCACTCACTCACACGCACACACACACACACACTCTCTCTCTCTTTCTCTCGCACACTCCCACTCACTCACTCACTCACACACACATACTCTCTAACATCACGTTGAAGGCATTCTTCGAATTCAAAAACTTGGCGAATTCAGCGAAAAATAATTCCAATGTCTTTCTTAACAAATCAAAGCAATTCAAACTGTTTCTAATATTTTTATCGATGTTATTCCTACAGCATCCCGTGGGCCGTTTCTTACAATTCCGTAACATTACTTAAGATCAGCAATGTTAAGCAACATCGAGCTTGATCAGTAATTAGATGGGTGGCCGGTTGCTAATACCAAACTTGGATGAGCGAATGGGCTAATGGATAACGGAAGTGAAAATCACAGGTTACAGTACCGATTCCAGTCGGGTTCGTTATATTTCTCTTACGCGGTAAATACCTTTGGAAAATATATACCCCCTTGTTCTCCCCCAAGCTAAAGGTTAAATAGTTAATTCAATCAGTAAATTGTTATTATTATCTAAAAAAACTTTAAAATCTACAAATATCATTTGACTTTGGGTAGCCTGCAAAAGATTGATAATCAGTAAAAAAAAAAAAAAAAAAAAAAAAGAAAAAAAAAGGTTAATTGTGTTTGTAGCTGTAATCATTGTTTTATTTCAATAAAAAGGTCACCTACAAAAAAATTCTTAATAAACATTTAGATAATCGTCAAAAGGTAAGGTTATTGAAATCAGCTTAAATAATAAAGAGAATGTCGGGATATTTTGATTTCATTTGATTTTCAACGAAACCTATGAAAATGCTGAGTAGGGATGGACAACTAGTGTATTTGTTTTAATCATTTCACTCGAAGCAACGCGATAATGCCTCTAGGATGCAAGGGCTTACTGTGAGTGTAAATGATAGAGAAGACTTTACTGGGGAGAAAGGGCGTTAAATGAACAAGATGCAGGAAGACAAAAAATGCCTCCTGGCTTTGCATTTCAAACAGTTGAAGACTGTTCGTGGCAGAGAAGCAATACATCCGAAGGCATTTTTACAGCCGAGAAATTAAGCAAAATGAACAATTAGCATAGAAGATGCAGTTAGATTTCGCTAGTCCAACAGTAGAACAATGTGCCAGTCTAGTAGAACGCTTACATCTATGCAGCCGAGTCAGCAAGAAGTCATTGTAACGATTTCGGTGAAATATTTATAGAAAAGACAGAGGAAAGCCACGTCACGTCGGTAAAAAAAATAAGTGACTGACTTTGGGATTCACAGGACAAGTGGGATTAAATTACACAATTTTCTTTGAATTTTGTTAAGAATCTCAAGATGTATAGCATGAGCACAAGACCAGATATGGCAGCAATATTCTATGCACAGACGAAAGTTAGATTTATAAATGTGCAAGATGAATTCTTAGGAAATTGGAACGAATCGACAGTGATCCAACATTCCTAACAATTGATTTAATATAATCACCCAACTTCATGTCAGTGGAAAACATGAGCTGCGGAAGTTGCGCTACAGGAGGTTATCATCAGCCATGCTGCTGGAAGATAGTAAAAAATTCTCTAGGGTGAATACCTGAAAATAATTTTGTTTTGAATTCGTTATGATTTACAAGTGATTCCTTGAATAATAATAATAATAATAATAATAATAATAATAATAATAATCTCTATCTATAAAAGGAAGGATGTGTGTGTGTGTGTGTGTGTAACAAATGCACGGCCGCAATTTTCGACGGATTTGCACCATAATTTACATACCCATGCTCCAAGTTAGCAGTAGGGCCAAGATTGCCTTTGCATTTCATTACTCCCATCGATAGTGGAAAAAAATCGATTTTTTCATGCTTCTACGGCGGTTTTCATGTAGTTTGCGGCCATTTTATACTGGCCAGAGTGAGAGCTTATAGCTGGCTGCCACGAATAGCCAGGAAAATTCTATTGGCCAGCGTGAGAGCCAACAGCTGACTGACACGAATGTTAATTAGCATGCTAGCATGCAAAAAACAATCGATAGCTGAATTCGTCACAAGTGGGAAAAATTTAAATCTGCATGACACTTTACTCCAATTGGCTCATTCGCTTGCTTAAACTCAACGTTGATTCCGATTACGCAGAACTGGGTTCGGTGTGAAAAAGTATTTGTTGTTAACATTCTTTTTTCATTCGGTTTTTCCAGTTACGGGTCCTTTTTTAAAGCTGGTCGTTTTGTGTTATAAGAAATTTGCTTAGAAGAAATTCGCAGTGTGAGATAGGCAAGAAGTAAGACATGTAGCAACATCAGCACGGCAAAGGGCACTCCTTTAAAAGCAAGGAAGGGCAAAAATATTTTAAGTCAAGTGATAGCGATTGCTGTATGAGTCGTACGATTTTTGAATCAAGCACGGGCAACGCCGGGCCATGCTGCTAATAATAATAATAATAATAATAATAATAATAATAATAATAATAATAATAATACACATATTCGTTCAACCTGCAATTTCGTACAAAACCACAACACTCGGCCTTCAAAGCTACCCGTAAACTAGACAAGGCTGATGTTGATCTGTGTCAAAAACATGTCAGAAGTAAAAAGTTATATTCAGTAATAAAGAAAGTCAACAAATTCAAAATACATTTACTATTGCGTTGGTGTATGATTAATAAAAAAATGCTGTTTTGTTTACTTTTTTTAATATAAAAACATTATTTCATTTCCAGGTTATAAAAATCCATGTCGATAATCCTACACTCCGGAATAATAATTTAAAAATGTTATTGTTGAATTGTTATATTTTTTTTCATAATAAATATTGTTTAAAATCGCCTGATAATTACGCACCAAGCCAATAATTGCTAAGACCTAGAGACCCCAACTGTCGAAATTTCCTCTTTTAAAGCTATGAGGGAATTGTTGGCTGGAATGCCAGGGGCCATGCCTCTTCTTCCATTTGAGAACATATACTTAACATCGATCATCGATTTATAAAATAAATTGCAAGAAAACCAGTGATTACTCGACACCACATGAAATATAAATATGAATCCTCTTCTTCTCTCCCCCCAGCTATGGGTAAATAACGAGACAGACCGGATTCTATAGCCTTGGATGGCAACTTTTTAAACCTTACTGAACCTACTGCCGATGAGGAAAAACCTAAAAATGAAAGCAAAAACAAATGCAATGTACCAAATGCAGAAACGATGGCAGCATAAACCTCTTCATGGTAAATACACTGTGCAGGGTAAACAGCTGAAACCGAAGGTTTTATTCTTGCTGCACAGGGCCAATGCTTGCTAACTAGAATTTACCAAGCACACGTACTGAATAAAAATTATTGATCCTCGAATGCAGATTCTGTGATAAATATCCAGAAACACATTCATCTCTCTCTCTCTCTCTCTCTCTCTCTATATATATATATATATATATATATATATATATATATATATATATATATATATATATTAAGTTGATGCAAAATAATGACGTAACAATGTCGTTTTTGACGTTAAAATACGTCAAAAAACGACATTGTTACGTCATTATTTTTGCACCAACCTAATATATATATATATATACATACATACATACATACACACACACACACACACACACACACATATATATATATATATATATATATATATATATATACATTGGTATGTAATCCAAGTCAATCCTAATAATATAAAATATTAAAACTGATTTACACATAGAGAAATGATCATAAATGTGAGGTAATTTTGAATTCCTATTCTATGTAAATTACATATATATATATATATATATATATATATATATATATATATATATATATATATATATATATATATATGCACACACACACTTATATGTACGGTGTGAAAAAGTACGTATATAGTAAAAACATATTTTGTTGATTACACAATTAGATCAATATAATGATGTTATAACTTACTTTATACCTACTTTTGCAGCTGCATATATATGTGTGTGCGTGCGTGTGTATGCGTGTGTCGGTTTTCTGCTAACCACGAATGCAGACGTGCGCTTACATATCTACTGATATAAAAACTATTTGTATGAGTTGTGTGGACGTCATTGAATTATCATAGACACCTATAACCTAATTATCTCCCTTAGATACTGCGTATTGCCCGTTTGCAAAACACCAAAGAGACAATCGACCCGCCTCATTCCATTTCACTGACAGCCGATTTGACTAAAAAGCAGCCAGAGCTGGCGAATATAATCATCAGAAATCTGGGCAATCACACAGCGTTCTCAGATCGATAAATCTCCTAATTCTTTGTGTCACTGACATGTTCCCCAGGCGCATTACTGGCGTTGCATAAATAGATGACAGCAAGTATGTCCGCCATTTTATACTTTTTAGCGCATATTCAACTTGTTTGGAAAAAAATGAAAGGATGTTTTTTTTTATTTGAATAATAGTTTTAAAATTATTCTTTTCATATGTATTTTTTTTTTCTGAATTAAGTTTTATGGCATTCTCTTTATCCCAGGTTATTGACGTTTGTCTGTTTAAAACGTTATTATTCGTTTTATTTTTAACTCGTCCCAAGAACACAAACAAAGAACCTCCTGGCTAAATCTGGTATAATTGTTTTTTTTTTTGTTTTTTGATTTTTTTTAAAAAAAAGCAAATTGAACCCGTTTGTGTGTAAGATTTTTTTTTTTCCAGCAAACAATTTCAAGCTACTGACAATTTTTTTTTCCCAATTTTAAATGCATTTTTATTGTTAAGATAATTGTTATGCCATGTCGTCATCATCATCGGCTGTCCGTTATATTCGACGAAGCCATGAGAAGGCGATTCGTCGAAGTTTGGCCGTTTGCATCGCGTGTTGACTCTGTCTCCGGGCTGATGCTCGATGATAACTGGCCAGCCTTGAGGCTTTGACTGTTGCTACTCCAATATGACTATTACGATGCCATGCCGGGAAGTCCACAGCCGGATGCTTCCAGATGTTTCCCACTTGATTCAGTTTTCATTGCGGAGTCTGTGACCGCCTCGCTGTTGCTTCGCGCGCTTTGTTTCACCATATAGAGCAATTTTCCTCAATTGATCGTCGTCCATTCGCCATTTTAAAATAATTAGTCTTGAACTTTATATATACATGTACTATTGGGTCAGTGCATGATAAAAAAAATAATGCTGTTTTGTTTACTTTTTAAAAAAAATAAAAACATTATTTTATTTCCAGATTATAAAAATGCATGTCGATAATCCTACACTCCGAAATAATCATTTAAAAATGTTATTGTTGAATTGTTATATCTTTTTTCATAATAAATATTGTTTAAAATCGCCTGGAAATTACGCACCAACCCAATAATTGCTAAGACCTAGAGACCCCAACTGTCCAGATTTCCACTTTTAAAGCTATGAGGGAGTTATTGGCTGGAACGCCGGGGACCATGCCTCTTCTTCTATATGAGAACATATACTTAACATCGATCATCGATTTATAAAATACATTGGAGGTCAAACAAGAATATCAGTTGTTTTCTCGTCAGGACATGAAATATAGATAACAGACTGTAATCTCATATCGTATCTCATATGAATCCTCTTTTTACCCCCCCCCCTAGCTATGGGTAAATAGCTAGACACACCCGGTTCTATAGCCTTGGATGGCAACTGGTCTACCGCAGAAAGAAATGACAATCTACTACGGGAAAACATCTGTCTTGTCAGTCATGTATCGAAAGATAATATCTTAAGCAATTGATAAAATATTTTGCCACTGTATTTAACAAAGGTCTCCAATATTCATGTATCTCTGCCTGCTCTGATATTGATCTGGGAGCAACACGATCTCCGAATTTTACTAAGTGTTGCCATTAGCGAATTTACATATGATGTAAAGTATTAAATACATATATTCTTCTGTTTTTTCTAATGTCCTGCGAATTATCTCGAAGATTAATCTAGCGTAGTACTTCTTGGTAAATCTGATTTTCCGGTGTAACTGTTATCTCACGTTATTGAAATTTTATTTCAGATTAGATACCACTTTCAGACGAAATGCTAAGTTGAAAATATACTGCATAACGATCTCAGAGCGATCAACACTGATCAAAGATATACCATTTTTGATTCATTTCACCCCCAAGTGAGGCAATAAAGCCACTAAGATGCAAGTGGTTAGTGAGTGTTAGATAATATGAGATAAAAAAACTACTATTAAGTAGAGGGAGCAATAAAAGAATAAGAATTGAGAAGGCAGAAGATAACGATTGACATTGCATTTTAATTAGTGAAGATCGAATTTGACTGGTAATAATATATTGCTGGTAATAATGTATTGCTTGTAAGAATTTTGTCTTCAAAAACTTTTACAAAAATGTATTGCTGGAAGTAAAACCCATTTTCACACTTTCATGGTGTCTTCACCCTTTGGCGTTGATTATTTACCCGTAGCTGGGACCCTAACAAGTGCTACTAGCCTTGGTTTGGAGGAACCTGGGAACAACAGCAATTAAAAAGTTGTTCCACTCTCCTCATAACTTACGCCTTTTGAATGCAGAGCAATCCTCGGTCTCTAGTCATTATAGTGAACTGAATTCTTCAACCTACAGTTAGCAGCACGCCACCAAAGTGACGTTGTGGTATAAACATACGACTCCTAGTAAACCCCATCAAGACGTGCAGTTTGATAGATGTCTAAAAGGTATATGCATCACAGCCAAATGTTTGCTAGACGCAATAAATTAATAGGTGATGCCTAGGTAAATATTTCCTTCAGATCGCTTAACTTATTTAGCTCGCATGGTTTGAGATTGTGGGTGTCCATGGCTGCAAAAACATTCAAAACAGGAGCAAAACAAAAACAACCCTCTCTTCTCTCCGGCTACCTCTCCTTCCACTTCCTGCACTCGTAGGCATTACCGTATTATAATTTTGATTCTTCCTTACTTCGATAGATAGTAAGCAGGCACGTTATCTTTGCCAATGCCTCAATAATTCTGAACTATTCCGTTACGATCAAATGTATGGAAGGAAAAGACTTCTCAGAGACGCTTTTGTCGTAAGGAAAATACTTATGAGATGTGCCGATTGTTATCAAAGAAAGAAAGAATGGTAATTACGCCGGCCAACAAGAAAGAAAGAAAGAAAGAAAGAAAGAAAGAAAGAAAGAAAGAAAGAAAGAAAGAAAGAATGGTAATTACGCCGGCAAACAAGAAATAAATAAATAAATAAAGAAAGAAAGAATGGTAATTACGCCGGCAAACAAGAAAGAAAGAAAGAAAGAAAGAAAGAAAGAAAGAAAGAAAGAAAGAAAGAAAGAAAGAAAGAATGGTAATTACGCCGGCCAACAAGAAAGAAAGAAAGAAAGAAAGAAAGAAAGAAAGAAAGAAAGAAAGAAAGAAAGAAAGAATGGTAATTACGACGGCCAACAAGAAAGAAAGAAAGAATGGTAATTACGCCGGCAAACAAGAAAGAAAGAAAGAAAGAAAGAAAGAAATAAAGAAAGAAAGAAAGAGAGAAAGAAAGAAAGAATGGTAATTACGCCGGCCAACAAGAAAGAAAGAAAGAAAGAAAGAAAGAAAGAAAGAAAGAAAGAAAGAATGGTAATTACGCCGGCCAACATGAAAGAAAGAAAGAAAGAAAGAAAGAAAGAAAGAAAGAAAGAAAGAATGACCCTTCTAAGAACTCATAAATACAAGACTATTCAAGTTTGGACGTAAGGAAAAGAGAAAATACATATGAGATGCGCTGATTGGCATCGAAGAAAGAAAGAAAGAAAGAGTGAGAGGAGGAGGGAGCGATAACTCTTTCGGTGTTCAAATGGCAGCACTTACAATTTTTAATATTTTTATTTGTACCCTCTTACTTCTTTAAATACTGGCCTGCTGTTATAATTTCTATTACAATATTTTGTTACCGTTTTTAGGCTTAAGTATTTACCAATGCAGTTGGGGAAATTCCGAATTTATCTGCAAGTAGAATCTCCAGGAAATGAGGTAACAGTATGGATCTTACCAAATAGTAATCTCCTATAGTTGTCAGTTAGTCATTACATGTGAATAATGGTGTATGAATCGTTGGAAAATGTTCAGATTAGCAATTGATGATATCCGCTGATCTCCAATGAAACATGAATTGGAGATGAGCGCCTATTAAGGGTTAATTTGGTATGCCCGGCAGATACGTTATGAATATATCTTGAACCATTAGCGTGGCCTCATATTAAATTGCCAAGTCAGCAGACACTAACGCGCATGCTTCAAACAGAAACTATTTATCTGACGTAATGTGCCGGCAGTAAGACAGCACTGAATGAGATAGTGCCTGCTTCCAGGACTGTAAACATTTCGGGGTTTTAGTTAATCTAAATCTGCGGTTTAAATGTCGTGGGCAATTATGTAACAGTCGAAGATAGTCAAAGACAACTTATTCAACGAAGGTTGAAAGGATTTTAGGATAAGTTTGAAGTCCAAGAAAGGGGCTTCTAATCCCGACGTTAGGCAATTTGTTTTACTGATAAAAGGAGAATTTTCGATACGACATCGTATAGAGGTACTGTTTTGATGAAACACGATTGAAGAAGCAGTGGATAAAATAAGTTTGCCTACATATAGGTTTTTGTTCATAGTAATACCATATCGATTTGATTAGTCAAGGGGAAATTGGCAAAAGTAGAATATTGATAAACAATTTCATATATGCCAAAATTTTCTTTTTCACTTCCGAAATTTAGAATTTTTTGCGGCAAAGATTATCAAGCTTGCTGTTTAAATACCTGGTGTCACCATTTACTCTGAATTCCATGGATTGAAGTATCTTATATTCTATAACCAACCAGGATTCGTATACAGTTAAATATAAGCAACACACACAGAGACACACACAAATACACACACATACACACACATACACACATATATATATAATGTGTTTATATATATATATATATATATATATATAACGTGTGTGCTTATATATATATATATATATATATATATATATATACACACATAACGTGTGTGTTATATATATATATATATATATATATATATATATATATATATATATATATATATAAATTGTGTTTATATATATATATATATATATATATATGAAAAGTGTGTGTATATAAATATATATATATATATATATATATATATATATATATATATATATAACTGTGTGTGTGTATAATATATTATATATATTATTCTTTATATATTATATGGGCGGTACTTACCAGAAAGTACTCAATATCAGAGATAGAGCTAACACACACACAAACACAAATATACATATATATATATATATATATATATATATATATATATATATCAAGTATGTGTTTATATATAACATGTGTGTGTTTATATATATATGTGTGTTTCCATATATATATATATATATATATATATATATATATGCCATTCGCAGACAGTACTCTTTCGCTGTATCACAGCTCCTCAGTGCGACTAGACTTCCGAATACCTCAAGCCCGGATCGAAACCCAAACGATCAGTCAGAGTTTCTACCACTGAGCTATCTTCATTCGACAGAGAGAAAAAACTAAATCTAGCGTATTGTTTTTACGAATGTAAACAAATGCCTATCAGCCGGAGTTATATATATATATATATATATATATATATATATATATATATATATATATATATATATGTATATGTATGTGTAGGTGTATGTGTTTGTGTGTGTGTTTAACTATACACGGTTGGTGTAAAAAAAATAAAACACAATTTGCAAATAAAAATATATTAAATCAAAAGATGGGTCGGAAAAAAAAAAAACAACGACTAAATATATCCGAGTAGTCTGAAAAAAATGGTCCAGTGCGTAATTTGTTGTCCAATGAAAAGGAATAATTGATAAAATAAAAAACATATGTTAAGTGGTCACTACGCTAAGTAGAAGAGAGTATAAAAGATCTTAGTGAGCCAGGAACTACCTACATAGTTTTTCATCTAAATGGATCGTCAGGGTCAGCTAGATTACCATAAAGATCCATTTACGTGAAATCTAGGTAGGTAGTTCCTGGCTCACTAGGATTATATATATATATACATATATATATATATATATATATATATATATATATATATATATATATATGTGTGTGTGTGTGTGTGTGTGTGTGTGTGTGTGTTGTTCTGTATTTTTACGACTTATGATTATTATTTTTACTGATCGAATGCAAATCATTCTGGGGAATAATCACATCGAATTAATAAAAATATTGACAATAGGCAGTATTATAAACCTGGACATAACTGTTTACACCTTTGACGATGCATTTCTCCCGACCGTCACAGCAAAACTGTGATGACATCCAAGGTCTCTTCTATAGGTATCTACATTCCACTGGCTATTTTTATATGTTTGTCTCCTTGGCCGTGATAGAATTCAACAAAGAATAACGACAAATTGTTCTCAAATTACTGGTTGAGAATAGCAACAATCCGACCAAACTGGCAAAGTTTTCGTTCGATTTTGACAAGTTGGATCCTGTCATATTATATTACGGTCATTCTCACATTCACTGCACAATCCTGACGACTGTTGACGATATTCAGTCACCCTCCACCCACGAGGGTGTCATGTGGCACAAGGTCTTTTTAACGTGAGCATTCCGAGCCCATGGGCTCGGCCAAAAATATGCCCATTGAACCCGTATAAATGGGTTCAGGGCCGGTCTACCTCCCCGAAGGAGACTCCGCCCTTCGGCGTAGCCTCCTTCGGGTTCCTCCCGTCCATAGGATGAGAGTATAACCGGACAGTCGGTCAGAAAGTGAGCGACTGACTCAAACTGACGACTGTTGACTCACTGACAGCTGGTTCTCCCCCCCCCTTTTCACTGCCGGTCCTTTTCTTACTGGCTGCTCCTGATTAACTACTCTGTATATGGACACCAACTAGAGTCCCACTACTGCTATCCGTCCACATTTATTCTGGAAAAGGAAAACATCCAAATGCTGGATGGGTGGTGAGTTTTTCAAAAGGCTCTACTTTTTTGATTATCTGAAATTATTAACAAATTTTTATGTTTGCCAATTCAAAGTATGGCTGGAGACAGGCTTCCTGAAATATCTGGTCATTTGATTGACTCAAAGATAGACTGTATACGAAATTCTTGCACGACTTGGTAATTAAATTCACTTAAAAGGTAAACTAATCTATCTACTCTTCTCCTAAGTATATGTCAGAAATCGCATTGTTACACACAACTATAAAAGTGTTAGATTTACACTCGCGACGAAAATGTAGATATAGGTTTAGTTTCTAGATTCTTCATTGAATATACAGAGAGGACTTAAACGTTAAGATGAGAAAACAATATAGCATTGGTCAGTTTGAGATTAAGCTCAAAAGGATTGATAAAATTCCAATTCCTAAAGTCGTATCAGACAGGTAGATGTACGTCCAGCTGATAGTATTAGGTTGGTGCAAAAATAATGACGTAATAATGTCGTTTTTTGACGTTAAAAATACGCAAAAAAACGACATTATTACGTCATTATTTTTGAAAGATTTGAAAGGTAGAAACTACAGGGCTTTTATACGCGTATGTGCAAGTATTTACGCGGAAAGTGGTCCAATTCTCTTACACTTTCCATGTAATGCAGTTGCCCGACGTTAAACCCGACTACAGGACTATATTTTTTTTGTAGCAATACTGCCTAAATGCTATGCATTCTCCAAATATCCTGTAGTTAGAGATGCAATTCCCAAACTTACTTTCTTGTGGAACCTTGAAATAGTTTTCATATCTCAGAGAACGCCTGTATGATAATTATTAAATGTCATATTAATATCTATAACTTTTTATAGTTTTATCGTTGTTCACGTGAGAAACCATATATTTTTTTCGAATAACTAGTTTAATGAAAAATACCCTATTTTGTCAAGTTGATCGGCAATGCAAAAAAAAAAGAAGATATTGTTCGTTTATGAAACCTTAAACCGAGGTTCTCATTCACAAAAAAATATGTAAACATACACAACCGATTATTGTCATAAATTATTGCAACAACCAGGTATATTCCAAAGTATATAGTAAAATTACTAATATAAATTTAAAAAAACAAAATACTCACAAATGTCTTCGTTTTTTCATCACTGTTTCTCGCGTAATACTTAAAGGCATCTTTGTGGAAACCTGGGGGCCTTGAGAACATCGATTTAGAAACGATGGGCAAAAGGAAAGCGTCTATAATACCATAAATAAACCTAAGGTTAAATATATTGTCTTTATTCGATGACGTAGAGAATTCCAAGAATGGTGACGAGTTATAGTGACAATCCTAATTCTTTTAACTTAAATTAATAAATCAATTAGGTTGAGTCATTCATAATTTCTGAGGTTATCTATCTACAACATTTATTTAAATAATGTAAAATCTATATATTAAATTTCTGTGGCTTCCGTTCGTCCGTCACACACTCAAGAATAGCCATACATTAACCAACTGAAAACAGTTTGTTGGGTGGACTGCAAGCATGTAAGAGGGTAAAAAGTACAGTTCGTTTTCTAAGGTGTTGTAAGTGGATACAAAGTACAGATAGTTTTACTAGGTAGCATACTACAGTAAATTTTCATTTATTTTTTGAAAAATTAAAAGTTTTATTATCTAACATAAAAAAACAGTTGTGTGTCATGCGTAACACACGCTTAAGCGATCATGTATCTTTCTATACATGACTGACGAGGCAGAATTTCTCGCGCAGTAGGTTGTCATTTCTTTTTGCTGTAGACCAGTTGCTATCCAAGGGTATAGAACCAGGTCTGTCATGCTATTTACCCATAGCTGGGTGGGAGAAGAAGAGGATTCATACCTTTCCCAAGGTAAGTGAATGTAATGGATTCGACTGGAATTCGAACTCGGCTGTTCGATTCTTCAATCGAAACCGCTATCCATTACATCACCGTTCCTCATAAAAAAACACTCCCACTGTTTTAAAACATTTTATTGATTAAAAGGACAAATACATATTTAATAAAAATGCAATAGTATTTTTACTTATCTTTTATTTAAATTTTGATATATATTTTATTTTGGTGAAGTATTAGTAGCGCTGTTAATATAAATAAAACAGAGAGTTTCAAATGGACAGAGAAAGCTATAACTTCCACAATATTAAATACTGTGAGGATTTCAACACATGTCAGTTGTATATTATAACTCTCCTGGTGTAGGCCATATGTTATGTTATAATGCTGTTCATCATGACGGCCGTCTTCGAGTATAGAATCCAGAGGTTATCAGTGAATATTTCGAAGACAGTAGGAAAGCGTAGTGCAGTGGATATCGCAGCAAAGTAACAGAGCGTAGTACTTCCTTCTGTTCATCTTCGCCTGACAAGTCGGCACTGGTCATTCGGGTAGAGTGAGCAAAATAGCCGCCTTTATACACGACGAATTGAATGTTCTACGTATTCTGATTGGTTAACCTTCTATTGCTGGACTATAAAGTGAGTCGTGTCATTCGGACTGGCTCACTAGTACATAATGTGTATTATCCTGGACCCCAAGTTAGACAGGGGGCGGGGAGCTAGCGGGAGAAGGGGCGATCGTAGCCTGGTTGATCTGATCGACGATTATGGTCTCGTCGATAAATACCGGGTCGATCATCCCGGGGGGGGAAATGTGGACGTGGGGTCTTAATTGGCCTTTTGATAAGGTAGTTAGCTACCTTGACAGAATGTTAGTTAGAAGAGCCGACATAGATCTGTTAGATTGCCCTACGTTCCACTGGGTAGGCTATTCGGACCACAAACTCGTTTGTGCCCGGGTGGCGTTAGACTGTAGGCCTAGAATGGCTGGTTACTGGAAGTTCAATCTGTCCTTACTGGACAGGGAGGACTTTCGGGAACAGCTAATTAGACTAGTGCAGCGGGAGCTAGTGGGGGCGGTTATCGGGAATAAGTGGTGTGAACGCCTTAAGTGTAGGATTTCAGCAAACGGCTCGCTCTAGATAGAGCTGATAAGGTGAAGACGCTTAAAGCTAGTTACACCCGGGCGGTGGCTGGGGGGGATCCCCTAGAGATAGCCTTACCTAAGGAGGCCCTGGATCATTCGAATAGCGAGCGGTACATGGGCCAGGTAATTAGACATAAGTTAAGCAAAATGTCTTCCGAAGCCGTGAATTTGGGCGCAGATCTGCGCAGGGAAGAGGTCCGTCGAGGTGGCGATCGTTACATTCGTGAAGTCGAATCCCCGGAGGGGTGTACTCTTCGGGCCACTGACGATATGTGCGAGGCGTTTCGGCGCCATTTCGAGAGCCGGTTTACCAAGGAGCCTGGTCTCCGTGAGGAGGAGTTTCGTAGCTATTTGGCTGACTTTCCTCGGCTTTCGCCGACTGAAGCGGCTAGCTGCGAGGGAGAGATCACGGAGGGCGAAGTCTACGCGGTTTTGAAGAAGGTCGGCAGAGGCAAGTCGCCCGGTCTGGATGGTTTGCCCTATGAATTGTACTTGAGGTTGTCGCACATCTTTGTTCCGATTTTGACTGCAGTGTTCAACAACTGGTTTCGGTCGGGGTCCATCCCCAACCGGATCACCAGGGGCGTGATCACTCTGTTGAGAAAGGGCAAATGTGGTGGGGGAAAGCTAGATGACTACAGGCCCATAACTCTGCTAAACACACAGTTAAAGATTATGGCCAAGATCCTGCAGGAGCGTTTGCAGTCAGTGGCCGAGTCTCTGTTGGGACCTGAGCAGACTTGTTCTGTGAGGGGCCGAACAATTCAGAGCAACCTGCATCTGATCCGCACGATCATAGAGGGTGTAAAAGACGACGAGCAAGCCGCGCTGATCAATTTGGATCAGTCCAAGGCATTTGATAGGGTCGACCATCGCTACCTTGCTACTGTCCTGCAGGCCGCTGGATTCGCACCCAACTTCTGCCGCTGGATTAGCCTCCTGTATCGCTCCCCCAGTGCTGTGGTACAGGTGAACGGAAGGTTGTCGGACGCGTTCGTGCTGTCTAGGTCGGTTCGTCAGGGTTGTCCGCTGTCGCCTCTCCTTTATGCTTTGGCGTTGGAGCCTCTCCTTCGCCGGCTGAAGGACGAGACCGGCAGTCCGGCCCTACGCGGAATCGCCGTTCCTGGAGGGGTTCGAGCCAGGGTTTCCGCGTACGCCGATGACGTATCTGCTTTCGTGTCGTCCCGGGACGACATCGAGGCGGTACAGAAGGCGCTTGATTGGTACGAGAAGGTAACAGGGGCCAAGATAAACCGCGACAAGTCTTCCGGCTTGCGCTTAGGTGCCTGGAAGAGGGTCGCTCTTCCGGGCCGCTTCGGTTGGACGGATGGACCTGTCCGCATTCTTGGAGTGTGGTTTGGACCGGACCTCCAGCTGGAGAAGAATTGGTCTGAAGTACTTGCAAAGGTCGATTCTGCCGGCAAGACTTGGAATCGACGGCGGTTGTCCGTGAAGGGCAGGGCGGAGGTGTGTGCTACATACATTTTCCCCCTGATTCTTTATCGATTGTCTGTACTTCCTCTCTGTGAGACCCATTGGAAGGCGCTCGAGCGATCGCTATCCTCCATTTTATGGAGGGGACGCGTGAACAGGGTCGACAGACGAGTCTGCACTAAACGTCCGTGTCATGGGGGGCTGGGAATGCCGCACCTCTTGAGTCACGTCCGTCCCTCTAGGTTGGCTTTCCTACGCCGCGCATTGACTGGGAGAGATCTGATTCTGGAGGGGATTGTTAGGGACGCCTTCCCTAGCCTTACCATCAGTCCCGCCATCTCGAGGGTTGAGCGCCGTCGTAAACCCCGGGACGAGTCGGATTTCATCCGCGAGTGTCGGTCGGCCTTGAAGGCCATTCCCCGGTCCAGTGACCTGTCACGGCCTAGGAAGGTATTCTATCGTGGATTAGTAGAGGGGCCCGCGAAGGATTCCCTACGTGATACGCTCGGTTTGTCGGAAGAGGGGTATCGCTCCTACTGGTCTTGGGCGCCAGCGGCGGATTATCTCAGTAACCCTGAGTTTTCGCTTACCTGGCGATTGGCTCGGAATCGGCTGCCTCTCAATGACAAGGCTTTCATATGGGGTTTGGCGGATTTGCCAGACTGTGAACGGTGTGGTATTGGCTTAGAAGAAACGGCTTCGCACGCCTTCTACCATTGCCCCCGGGTCCGCCCCTTATGGGACCATGTCGGCGAGCTGACGGCTCGTCTCGCTCCCGAACAGCTTGTGTCCATTGATCGCGCATACGCGTGTGACAATGTGTCGCCCCCGTATTCCGGTGAGAAACGAATGGTGTTTCTGACGCTGCTGTCCACGGCTCGAATGGTGATTTGGACGTCGCGAAAGGAGGAAGTCTTGCGGGGCAACCGTCTTTCTCATCAGCATCTGATCCAATTCTTTGAGCATCAGCTCAAGATGAAGATTAGATCTGATAGAAAACGGTTGCATTCGACAGTCTTTAGCGAAAGCTGGGTAAAAGAGGCGAGCTTGGTTCGTGTGACCGGGGCTAGCCTTGATTTTCTCTTCTAGGTCAACCTATTGCACATCGGGGTGGCTTCCAGTGGAACCCTCCCCTTGGTTAGTTTAGACAAGCTTCAGTGTACCTAGTTAATGTGAGTAAGTGTTGTTCCTGGCCTGTAACCCGGCTACTCTTTGGTTATGATCCAAGTCGAGATTCCCAAACTCCCCAGTTTGTTTAGGCCCCCCTTTTATCTCGACTGGGTCAGCTTTATATTTTCCCATTCCCGCATAATATTTTATCCCTTTTTTCCATTCGCTTAGCGAGAGTTGCCTCTTGATTTTGTCCCCTGGGCAGAATACAGGGGCCTCTCTATTTTGAGGGTAGGACGGGCCCTTATTACATCTGTTATGTTTAGTTTGTATTTTGTGTTTATATTTATTTGATTATTGGGTTCACCTCCCTTCCCTCTCATTCTATCATTATTCAAATTTTATGTATTTTATGTATTATCATCAAATTTTTATGGTGTGGGGCGCGTTTTGCTGGGTTCCACTTGAGAGGATGTGGTATTATGGTGGTTGGAGGATTGTTTGGTGACGGACGAGTTCTTGTGGTGAATGGGTAAATTGTAATGTATGAATTGGTCGTGAATCTGATTAGCTAGGTATAGGATAGTTAGTTTGGACCAGCCTTTACCCCTCCCCTTCATCGGCCACGTGCCACAATTATGTATAAAAACATAAGAAATCCACTAGTACATAATGTATACTCACTAGTTACATAATATATACCCCCCAGGTGTCTTGTTTCATTCTTGGGTGGGTTGGACTAGCAGTTGGAAAAAGTACCGATAAGTGTTTAAAGTTTTTCATTTTTGTTTCAAAGCTATTCTTTTTTGATTTAGTTGATTTGCATTTAATTTTTTGTTTATTTGTATCTGTGTTTATTTTTTTGTTATTTTCTACCTTTTGTTCCCCTCCTCACTGTTTTTTGTTTGTTTACTTTGGTTGCACTTTTGTTTAAATTTATCCTTTTGTTGTTCACCGTTTTCTTTATTCATTTTATGTTTTAATTATTTAAAAAACTAAAGAGACATTCGTTCTGTCGTGGTGGTCGTGGCAGGCCGCCATGAATGAGAACGAGAAAAACATAACACCGCCGGTGTCGGTGGAAAATTCAGCCTGGTCTGAGAATAGGCCAAGGTCAAAAAAAGATGCTGAGTACTACCCAGCGCAAAGGAAGAACTTTGAAGGTTCGTTCAAGGAAAATGAATTCCTGACGATTCCTGAAGCCCTTGAAGCTGTGGAAAGTAAAATTATTTCTCTGCTGACATCAGACGTTAAAAGTCGGAAATTAACAGGAGTCAGCAGAGAAACAATGGAGGAGGTCCTCAAGACCTTGAAGATCTATCCAAAGGTTCTCGCGAGGAAGTCTAATGCATTATGGGCCTTCTCCTACCATCAGAGCAAGAGGCCAGGCAGCTGGCAGGCAGTGTGTTAGTGACCAAGAACTTAAAACTGCAAACTGAATATATGGGCACCCGTAGGACTAAAATAACAGTCCACGGCGTGCCCGTAGACATCTCGAACGATAGAATGGGTGCTTTCTTCGTCCAGTACGGGAAAGTCGAGGAAGTGAAGGTGATAGTGGGCAAGTCTGGTATCGCCACAGGTGATGTGGAGCTGCAAGTAACTCTTAACCAAGAAGAGTTTCGAAGAGTTCCCAACACATTAGTTTGCAGAAAAAGGAGGATGTGGCTCGTTGTGGAGGGTAGGCGGCCGAATTGTTGGGTGTGTGGTGTCATGGGACACATGGCGAAAGATTGCCCGACAAAAAAAACCCAGCCTGTGACCCAGCCCACGCCAGAAGCAACAGTAGTTCCGGTAAACAAGGAAAAATCGGAAGTGGGCGCCTTGAAGGAGGTGGGAAGTGGAAGGAAGGGGAAGGGTGCACCAGCTCCCCCCCCGAAAAGAGTGCACCAGCTCCCGGCAAAATGAAAAGCAGCAACCACCACCAAAGCAGCAGGCAGAAAAGGAAGAGAAGAAGGAGGGGGAAAAACTGGAAAAGCCGGAAGGGGCGAAAAAGCAGTCGCCCAAGAATCAACACCAGAAGCAGCAGCAGCCTCAGACGGAGGAGGGAATGGAGGTTGATAAAATGCCTCCGCCTAGAACACCCTCTCTGAAGAGAAGCAGAGAAGAGGAGGAGGAAGAGGAAGACACAGAAAGAAGCAGACACTCTGGGCGTAGTAGGAAGGAGGAGGGCATGGAAAAAACCACGACCACCTCCGTCCCTGCTGACCCAAAAGAAACAGTGGAGACCCCCAAAATTAGGAGTCTCCCCCTTCCCCTTCGCGTGCTTCACGTGAACCACCCCCCTCTCTCGCAAACACTTCTCGGGGTTCGTCCCCGCAGCGGTCTTCAGATTCCCAGCCCCATGATTAAAAAACCACCAGGAAGAAAAAGAAAAAACTTTTTGCGGGGCCGGAAGAAATTTGTAGGGTGGAGGGGGAAGAATATAAAAAGAGCCAGTGCGGCAGAAAAAGAGTCCAATTAGGACTTTTGTACAAAAAAGCCTGTGTAGGGGGGAAATCGGTGGAAGATCCCCGCAACTTTCCAGGCGCCCCGGGGGTTCTTACCTGTATAAGGGAAACAGGGGGCCCTTTAAAGGTCTGGAATCATGTGACGGAGGCTAGAGAAGCCTTCTCTAATATTAGAATGGCGGAAATAGACTCGCCTTACTTGAAGAAAATGCACCAATACTGTGCCGGGAGGATCCCTGTTATTCTCCACCCATCACTATATAGGTTGCTTAAATTAACGTACCCCACGGACGTCGCCGGGATTGTCCTAGATGGACATATGACGTCAGAGCTAGGTGTAGGGAGCCTAGGACATTCCGTCGGGGTCCTAACTGACTCAGATTTCCTCCCCGTATGTGAGTAGGTTAATTCTGTCTCTTATTTTACAGGTCTTAGAAGATGTCAACCAAGATAGCGACTCTGAATGTGAGGGGCTTAAGGGATCGGGGTAAGGCTGCCCGCCTGCTCCGGGACATTCTGTCCCTGGATGTGGATGTTGCCGCGATCGAGGAGACCCACTTTGTTTGCAGTTCCGATGCGTGTGTGCTGGACGATGACTTTGTCGTCTATTCAGCATATGCGGACCGTTCTGTCAGAGAAGTTTCTTTGCTTGTCAGGCGTACTCTTGATGCGAAGGTGGACCTTGTGCATACCGATGCCGAGGGCCGGTTGATCGTGGCCGATATTGCCGTGAAAAGTGGTTCGTTCCGAGTCGTTGCGGTTTATGCGCCCAACGACCGGGAGGAGCGGGTCTCGTTTTTTCGGCGGTTGGGGCCGTTCCTAGTGGATTCAACGCGCCTAGTTTTAATGGGGGACTGGAATGCCATCCTGGACCCCAAGTTAGACAGGGGGCGGGGAGCTAGCGGGAGAAGGGGCGATCGTAGCCTGGTTGATCTGATCGACGATTATGGTCTCGTCGATAGATACCGGGTCGATCATCCCGGGGGGAAAATGTGGACGTGGGCTCTTAATTGGCCTTTTGACAAGGTAGTTAGCTACCTTGACAGAATGTTAGTTAGAAGAGCCGACATAGATCTACTAGATTGTCCTACGTTCCACTGGGTAGGCTATTCGGACCACAAACTCGTTTGTGCCCGGGTGGCGTTAGACTGTAGGCCTAGAATGGCTGGTTACTGGAAGTTCAATCTGTCCTTACTGGACAGGGAGGACTTCCGGGAACAGCTAATTAGACTAGTGCAGCGGGAGCTAGTGGGGGCGGTTATCGGGAATAAGTGGTGGGAGCGCCTTAAGTATAGGATTAAGTCCTTCACCACTGATTTCGGCAAACGGCTCGCTCTAGATAGAGATGATAAGGTGAAGACACTCAAGTCTAGTTATTCCCGGGCGGTGGCTGGGGCGGATCCCCTAGAGATAGCCTTAGCTAAGAAGACCCTGGATCGTTCGAATAGCGAGCGGTACATTGGCCAGGTAATTAGACATAAGTTAAGCAAGATGTCTTCCGAAGCTGTGAACTTGGGCGCAGATCTGCGCAGGGAAGAGGTCCGTCGAGGTGGCGATCGTTACATTCGTGAAGTCGAATCCCCGGAGGGGCGTACTCTTCGGGCCACTGACGACATGTGCGAGGCGTTTCGGCGCCATTTCGAGATCCGGTTTACCAAGGGGCCTGGTCTCCGTGAGGAGGAGTTTCGTAGCTATTTGGCTGACTTTCCTCGGCTTTCGCCGACTGAAGCGGCTAGCTGCGAGGGAGAGATCACGGAGGGCGAAGTCTACGCGGTTTTGAAGAAGGTCGGCAGAGGCAAGTCGCCCGGTCTGGATGGTTTGCCCTATGAATTGTACTTGAGGCTGTCGCACATCTTTGTTCCGATTTTGACTGCAGTGTTCAACAACTAGTTTCGGTCGGGGTCCATCCCCAACCGGATCACCAGGGGCGTGATCACTCTGTTGAAAAAGGGCAAAGGTGGTGGGGGGAAACTAGATGACTACAGGCCCATAACTCTGCTAAACACAGAGTTAAAGATTATGGCCAAGATCCTGCAGGAGCGTTTGCAGTCAGTGGCCGAGTCTCTGTTGGGACCTGAGCAGACTTGTTCTGTGAGGGGCCGAACAATTAAGAGCAACCTGCATCTGATCCGCACGATCATAGAGGGTGTAAAAGACGACGAGCAAGCCGCGCTGATCAATTTGGATCAGTCCAAGGCATTTGATTGGGTCGACCATCGCTACCTTGCTACTGTCCTGCAGGCCGCTGGATTCGCACCCAACTTCTGCCGCTGGATTAGCCTCCTGTATCGCTCCCCCAGTGCTGTGGTACAGGTGAACGGAAGGTTGTCGGACGCGTTCGTGCTGTCTAGGTCGGTTCGTCAGGGTTGTCCGCTGTCAACTCTCCTTTATGCTTTGGCGTTGGAGCCTCTCCTTCGCCGGCTGAAGGACGAGACCGGCAGTCCGGCCCTACGCGGAATCGCCGTTCCTGGAGGGGCTCGAGCCAGGGTTTCCGCGTACGCCGATGACGTATCTGCTTTCGTGTCGTCCCGGGACGACATCGAGGCGGTACAGAAGGCGCTTGATCGGTACGAGAAGGTGACAGGGGCCAAGATAAACCGCGACAAGTCTTCCGGCTTGCGGTTAGGTGCCTGGTAAAGGGTCGCCCTTCCGGGCCGCTTCGGTTGGACGGATAGACCTGTCCACATTCTTGGAGTGTGGTTTGGACCGGACCTCCAGCTGGAGAAGAATTGGTCTGAAGTACTTGCAAATGTCGATTCTGCCGGCAAGACTTGGAATCGACGGCGGTTGTCCGTGAAGGGCAGGGCGGAGGTGTGTGCTACATACATTTTCCCCCTGATTCTTTATCGATTGTCTGTACTTCCTCTCTGTGAGACCCATTGGAAGGCGCTCGAGCGATCGCTATCCTCCATTTTATGGAGGGGACGCGTGAACAGGGTCGACAGACGAGTCTGCACTAAACGTCCGTGTCATGGGGGGCTGGGAATGCCGCACCTCTTGAGTCACATCCGTGCCTCTAGGTTGGCTTTCCTACGCCGCGCATTGACTGGGAGAGATCCGATTCTGGAGGGGATTGTTAGGGACGCCTTCCCTAGCCTTACCATCAGTCCCCCCATCTCGAGGGTTGAGCGCCGTAGTAGACCCCGGGACGAGTCGGATTTCATCCGCGAGTGTCGGTCGGCCTTGAAGGCCATTCCCCGGTCCAGTGACCTGTCACGGCCTAGGAAGGTCTTCTATCGTGGATTAGTGGAGGGGCCCGCGAAGGATTCCCTACGTGATACGCTCGGCTTGTCGGAGGAGGAGTATCGCTCCTACTGGTCTTGGGCGCCAGCGGCGGATTACCTCAGTAACCCTGAGTTTTCGCTTACCTGGCGATTGGCTCGGAATCAGCTGCCTCTCAACGACAAGGCTTTCATATGGGGTTTGGCGGATTTGCCAGACTGTGAACGGTGTGGTTATGGCTTAGAGGAAACGGCTTCGCACGCCTTCTACCATTGCCCCCGGGTCCGCCCCTTATGGGACCATGTCGGCGAGCTGACGGCTCGTCTCGCTCCCGAACAGCTTGTGTCCATTGATCGCGCATACGCGTGTGACAATGTGTCGCCCCCGTATTCCGGGGTGAAACGGATGGTGTTTCTGACGCTGCTGGCCACGGCTCGAATGGTGATTTGGACGACGCGAAAGGAGGAAGTCTTGCGGGGCAACCGTCTTTCTCATCAGCATCTAATCCAATTCTTTGAGCATCAGCTCAAGATGAAGATTAGATCTGATAGAAAACGTTTGCATTCGACAGTCTTTGGCGAAAGGTGGGTAAAAGAGGCGAGCTTGGTTCGTGTGACCGGGGCTAGCCTTGATTTTCTCTTCTAGGTCAACCTATTGCACATCGGGGCGGCTTCCTGTGGAACCCTCCCCTTGGTTAAGTTAGACAAGCTTCAGTGTACCTAGTTAATGTGAGTAAGTGTTGTTCCTGGCCTGTAACCCGGCTACTCTTTGGTTATGATCCAAGTCGAGATTCCCAACCTCCCCAGTTTGTTTTGACCCTCCTTTTCATCTCGACTGGGTCAGCTTTATATTTCCCCATTCCCGCATAATGTTTTTGCCCTTCTTCCCACTCCCTTAGCGAGAGTTGCCCCTTGATTTTGTCCCCTGGGCAGAATACAGCGGCCTCTCTATTTTGAGGGTTGGGTGGCTCCCTACTAACATATGTTATGTTTAGTTTGCATTTTATGTTACTTTTTAATTGATTATTGTGTTCATCTCCCCTCCTCTCGCATACCATCATTATTAGATTTTTATGTATAGCATGTGTTTCATCTCTACAAATTTTTATGGTGTGGGGCGCGTTTGGTAGGTTCCCACTTTAAGGATATGGTATTATGGTGATTGGAGGATTGATCGGTGATGGACGAGTTCTTGTGGTGAATGAGCAAATTGTAATGTATGAATGGGTCGTGAGTCAGATTAGCTAAGTATAAGATAGTTAGCGTTGACCAGCCTCTACCCCTCCCCTTTTCGGCCTTGTGCCACAATTTGTATTTCAATGCAAATAAATACCCTAGTACATAATGTATACAAAAAACTGCAACAGGTTTATACCCAAGACGAGGCTATGTGGAAGGGGAGAGTCTCGTCTCGGGAAACTGCTACCTGAGTCTATTTTGTACGAGATTTACAGGGAATATTTGATACCCTACAATAAAGCTCCGCTTTGTGCCACATCTTGCTGCGTGAGGCAGTGGGTAAATATCTATTATAACTCTCCTTGTTGCTTAGATTCTTAATTAGCGCATACTTCGTGTACTCGAATTACCAAATAAATAACTCAGTTTTGGTCGACAGGAACAACTGAATAGGCATATCTGTGTTCAGTAAGAAAGAAAGAAAGATAAAGGCAAAGAAAGAAACAAGGAAAAGAAACAAAGAAAGAAACAAGGAAAAGAAACAATGAATAGTGTTTAACGTCTGCTTCTGTGAAATTGAAAAAATATCTTAATTCAAATCTTGTAATGTGTACTCTCTTACCTCTTTAAATAATCGGTTGCATTCATATTTAATGCAATATGTTGTTAATGTTGTGAAGTTCAGTATTTACCAATGCAACAGGGACATTTCCACAGGCAATGTATAGTCGTGGAACAAGCTTAGTGATTATTCAGCCATTAATATGAAAATTATGTTTCATTCAAAAATCCAAATAGGAAAACCGTTGAACATTCACAGGTATTTCTAGTCACATTTATTCAATTATATATTCTCCATTATTTGCACTGACTCTTCGCAACTTATCAGGCAGCTCTTCGATACCTTTAAATTAAATTCTTCAGGTTTTCATTTTGAAATCTTTTCGACGATCTCTTGAATCTGGTTTTATTTTGAGAAGTTTTTTTATTATTATTAAAACAAGTTTTCTACAACCATCAGTCGATGTAAGGTAAGGTGAATATGACATTTCGGATAGAACAGACCAACCAAGTTCCAAATTGCATATTCTGTTTTACAGTTTCTGTTTTCTCGTGGAGCAACCAGTTTTTCCTACGACGGAGGGCCAGATGCTTTTCGACAAAACTGTTAATGGCAAGTCACCGCTGTTGGACGTATAAATGTGCATTTAGTCTATCAGTGTATGTTAAGATATCTAAATAAATTCTAAAGATGTTGCGATTCAATAGACATTAAAGTGCCTCTCTGAAATCTGAAGCCCATTTGGATAGCAAATGACGTCTTCCAAAATCTAAGCAAAATATTAAGAATAAGAAAAATATAGAAGAAAAGGAAAGTCAACTGAACTTTTTTCGTAATATAAGTCTTCCAATATCTCAGTAAATACTGGAAAATCTTTTCATAGATGAAGGAACAACTTGAAGCCAAAGAACTGTGGCTCTACAGAAGGATCCTGAGAATGACATGGAACGAACATGTGAGTAACGACGAAGATTTTGAGACAATATAAACAAAAGGGCACCTTTACTTTAACATCAAGAAAAGACAGTTGAAATCTCTGGAGCGCATACGTAGGAAAGACGGCTTGGAAAATCTAATACTCACAGGACAGTTTGAAGGCAAAAGAAATAAACGAAACAACTCATAAACTACGCCAAGAGTTTGAATAAATCGATGGCGGAACAAAGTTTGGAAGATATAACAGAAACCATTTTTTCTGAATTAAAAACAGGAAATAGTGAATGGCCATAATTTCCAATGGGCTTAAGGGACACAGCACATTATAAGAGGGGGAGATTAATCATTGTTAATCCAGAATCATTTTAAATTTAACATCTTCGTACGAAATTTTTTTAAACACATTTATGTCTTTAATTCTCAAAATGTACGTGTGTGTGTGTGTGTGTGTGTGTGTGTGTGTGTGTGTGTGTGATCAGATATTGTTTATGCGTTTCATTTTTTTTTTCTTGATAGTTAATTCTTCAGTGCTGGTTTTGGGCCCAAATTGACTGGAAAAAAGTACAAGTTGAAAAATCGAAAAAAAAATGACTTTTTACAATTTGCGCAAAAATCAAAGGCAAAATTTAATGTCCATAAAAAAAAAACAAAAAAAAAAAAAAAAACAGCGTAGAATCAATTTAGAAATTTGAAATCTAATGCAAAAGATTATTAAAATTTTAAAAAAGAAATATATTATAAATAAAAAATTATCGCATATTATTATTATGACGGGCCATGGAAAAGATTGAGAACACAAAAACGGACATTTGCAGCGCTACAACTCATTCAAATTGTTAACCCCGCGCAATTTGGGGACGCACCTCAGTTGCACCCAAATGTTGTCACTAATATTGATTTTCGGGTGGGCTGACTTTAAACTGAAATTCTTCCAATTGAACGGCAAAAATTCGAGTTATGAAAACACCCGGCCGAAGACGGGTTATACTACTAGTATTATCATATACTTAAGGAATGTTTAGTCGAAATGACATATTCGTCATTACAAGTGACTTCCAAAAATGAAATTCCATGCTACTAAAAATACTATGGTTGAGATATTTTTTGTTATAATCAGTTGATAATAGTCTACAAAATCCTTGAAAAAGAGTCGTATATTTTTTGCAGACATGCTTACCAGTTTTCATTTTATAAACTTACCTATTTTTCGATAGTTATGGTAAACACACCGCGCAATGGATGTTAATATTCTAAAACCGGTCTTTATAATTCAGCACATATCTTTATCCAAAGTGCCGAAAAACTTTTATATTTCTTCTACGAGATTTTCCATTTCAAATAACCTGTCATCTCCAGAGATGTTCCAGCCTTCTGCACTATTGACAATTCTCTTACAGTCGACCCTGGACCCTTTCGGTCTTGCGATTTAAATAGGCTACTTTCCAGCTTGAGAAAATCCAAAAGACACTCGAAAATCATCGAAGATCTATACAGCGTAAATAATCTAGCTGCCCTACGGTAGCAATCAAACGAGAGAATAGTAAGTGGCCGGAGTAGGAGTAAGATCCGCGTGCGTAGACTCTGCTGGAGTCAAAGACTCGGTCAATAAAACATCATCAATTCATCCTTATTCAAAGATTCCGAAATCATATTCCAAGAGATTGAGTGACACTTACCTGTCCTCAAGGGAGCCGTTTTTCTCTCCAGAAACGAATACTTAATGCTTATATATAAAGATGTTACAATATCTATAATGTAGTGAAATGAAATTACGTATTAGAGTCTCAAATAAATTATTGAGGACTTTCATCTAATCTTTAGGTGTAACATCAATATATATATATATATATATATATATATATATATATATATATATATATATATATAAGGTAGGATGTGTGTGTGTAACGAGTGCACGGCCGCACATTTCGACGGATTTGCACCAAAATTTACATGCACATGCTCCAAGTTAGCTGGAAGGGCAAGACCGACATTGCATTTCCCAACTCTGATCGATAGTGGATATAATCGATTTTTTCATGCTTCTAAAGGAGTTTTCATGTGGTTTGCCGCCATTTTATACTGGCCAGAGTAAGAGCTCATGGCTGGGTGCCGTGAATAGGCAGGAAGATTCTATTGGCCATCGTGAGAGCCAACTGACACGAATGTTAAATAGCATTCTAGCATGCAAAAAAAATAATCGATAGCTGCATTCGTCACAAGTGGAAAAAATTTAAATCTGCATGGCACTTTACTCCATTTGGCTCATTCACTTGCTTCAACTCAACGTTGATTCTGATTCCGCAGAACTGGGATTAGGTGTGAAAAAGTATTTGTTGTTAACATTCTTTTTTCATTCGGTTTTTCCAGTTACGAGTCCTTTTTTAAAGCTTATCGTTTTGTGTTCATTTTGTATAGTTCTTTTTTCGTAACAGATTTAATGTTTAGTATAGAGCTTAGAAAAATCGTAGCGTGAGATAGGCAAAAAGTAAGGCATGTAGCAACATCAGCATGTGACACTACGTCGCTAGAAAGAAAGAAGAAAAAAGAAAGGCGAGAATTTAATTTAGGTGATAAGAAGCCGTCAAGAAAAGGACACTAAGTGATGTTATCTTCTTTCTAACAGAGAAAAGTGCTAAAGGTTTTTATTCTCATTAGCGAGAAAAGTAAGGTCGTGGATGTGTTGGATTTAAATTAATTTATGACAACGATAATGAACATTTCAAGTTGGACAAGCGACCTCCCGCAGAATTTTAAAGAGATAAAAATTAAATAGGTCATCCGCTGACCGAAAAACAAAAATATCCGCTGACCACCATGAAGGAAAGATTAAGCCTTTGTCTATATGCAGAATATCATTGAGAGGAGCATCTGGTTATTGTCAGGGCTGGCTATGATAGCGAAATTATTTTATCAGAACAGTTAATTAGCAACAGAATGCAAATATGTCCAATTGACCACCCACTTGTTTAGCGAAGGGCCCCGGTGATAAAGTCCAAGTGACATTTGACTACGATAAGAGTCTAAGGTTTGTTGTCGGGGAGAAGGAAAGAAAGAGAAAGAAAAGAAAAAGAGAAAAAGGAAGATATTTTTTATTTCATTGAGCAAGATTTTTTAAACCGATGCTAGTCTGGCCACATTCCTGCCGCTGAGCGGCCATTGGCTGGATGGTGGCATGAGTGTTAGGCGAAGGGAATCATGTGAAGAAGGAGGGGAGGCCGGTTGCGCCTCCCTGAAGGGACAGGTGTGAGATGCCACTGTGAGAGAGATTGGAAACCCGTTGACACCCTCTGAGGTTATGGTTAGATACCAATATGAGAACAGAAGAAGGTGGGAAGACGAAAGACTTTCAAAAATGGAAAATAATAAATTTTCCTGACCGGAAACAAAGAAGTGGATTGTAGATTTAGAAATATCAAGGAACCTCAAACCCCGACAAGCCCACCCCGGTTTTGGTCGGCGTCCATATAAGCAGAGTCGCAGCGAGTGAAAAGCAGTTAAGTATCAGTTCGAGTTCCAGTTGATAGGCAGTTGAGTGAAGTTCGCAGTTGGAGTTGCACCCGCCTCGCAGATAGCTGACTTGAAATAGTCCAGGCATCACGACCTCAACTTCTAGCCAAGAACAATTTATGTTTGAAGAACGACTTAGACTCACACCACCAAAACAAGTTTTACGCATATCGCCTGAAGATACACCAAGAACCAGTTTCTTAAAGAACAAACAACTTAAGATGTTAAGACTCGCCTAACAAACACAAAGTGTCACGAATCCATATAGCGGGTTTGGGAGAAAGACGTAGAAATGTATTCAGCAACCAGGTATAAAATATTGTTATCTTTTTTTAACACATTTGAACTTTTCGAGTTATTATTTTATTTTCCTTTACATATATTTGTGCGGTGTTCCCCTTGATCGAACTCTGCTTGCATTACGGCCCGGCGACTGATTGATTTCATCTGCCTAAGATCAAATCACCACGTGGGTAGGTTAGACTAGAAATCAAAACAGTTCTTTCGGTAACCAGACGTTGAATGCGAGCTGGGAACGACGAGGCTGATACCGAATCTAACCAGATACCCATCCGAATCTCCAAAAGGTTAGAACGTCACATTTGGTGCCGCGACCAATACCAAGCCAATTGGTCGTCACAGGACAAGATAGCACGACGGACGCGGCCAAGCAGACGTCACATTTGGCGCAGCGGACACCGGGGAGGACGTCACAAACACGGCAAACGGCGCCCCTTTAAAGGCAAGGAAGGGCAAAAATATTTTAAGTCAAGTGATAGCGATTGCTGTATGATTGGCCTTGCTGCTAGTATATATATATATATATATATATATATATATATATATATATATATATATATATATTATTTAACCTTATTTAACATTGAAAATGGAGTCTTACAAGTTTTCCGAAAAAGAAAGATGTTACCAACGGTGGGAGATTTGTCGGCATTAAATAAACTATAGAGATTTATATGGCGTAAAACAATATATGTCTATATTTCTGAGATGAGGTATTATGTACACTATTTACATTATTTGGACTATTGTCCTCATCTTTGTCGCTATATTTATTACAACGTTTCGGCCTTTCAGTATCTGTCTATATTTCTGAGATGAGGTATTATGTACACTATATATACTACTTGGACTATTTTATAGTTGATAAAGATGATAGTTCTAGTGACAGGACCAAAAGAGTGTGAGTTGAATACCCAGTTAAAGCAGTAGAGAACTTGGAGAGGGGAATTAACAGGAGATAACTGATAAGTGACATCCATTAGACATGGCACGTGGAACTAGAACAGTCTACCCCAGTGAGCCAAATAAATTTCGACATTCCAACCTCCAGAATAAGCCCAGAGCGTACAACGGCCGAAACGTTGTGATAAATATGGCGACAAAGATGAAGACAATAGTCCGAACAATGTAAATAATGCCGTAAAACAAAACAAACCAGCATTGCTGACGATAGTCTCCAAGGACAGTGAGTCATTGTGCCTTCGCTGGCTAACGTTTTTCCCTAACCTGAAGTGGAGAAAGTTTTGAATTGCTAGTAGGTCTGCTGTTAGGAAAGATGGTTCCCTGCACCGTGCAAGAAAAATCTTCACACCAGAGCATTTATAAATCTACCATTCTTCCATACTTTGAATATTGCTACCATATTTGGACTAATACTGGTGTGTTGGCAGAGATTCTTCTAAGATACAAAGTAAATTCTGAAGTTTTATTGGTCATTAATTGACATCTCAACTTCCGTCAGTTTCTCACCCCCTTATCGTGGGATCAATGTGCCTTTTCTATAAATATGTTCATGATAACAGTTCTGATGAACTTTCTACTCTGATATAAATATTAGGTTGGTGCAAAAATAATGTCGTTTTTTGACGATTTTTTTTATTATCGTTCACCCATTTATCCAACTTTTTTGACTTCCCTATTTGCTTTAAATGGCGAACGACTGTTGAGTGGTCGACCTCGAGTTCAACAGCAGCTTCTCGTGTGGTTTTGCGAGGATCGGCCTCAAGGCTTTCAAATGTTCGTTATCAACCGTAGTCGGCCGGCCGCGACCGTCTTCATCTTCGAGGCTCTCGTCACCATTGCGAAATTTCTTGAACCATCGTTGTGCCACACATTCGTTAGTGGTTCCTGGACCAAAAGCATCATTGATATCACGAGCAAAAAAATGAATGAAGAGTTTGAGAACGATAACGAATAACACGATTCGATAGAGCGAAAAACGCACTTCAAAATGATATATAACATGGCTATATATATCAATGAATTAATTTAAAAATCATATATAAAAGTAACCTATGTGAGAAAACGACACTATTTTTGAACCAACCTAATGCTGTATGACTTTGAGTGCTGTACTCGATTGGCGGCAATGTCCCATCATTTCATAGCTGGAATCGCTACAAAAAAAATGTACCTATGCTAACAGTTTCTTCTCTCACATTTCTGGCTTGCGTAACTCCCATCTAGCTTTCCAGTTATATTTGATTTAAAAATAGTTATTGCAATTTCGATCGTTATCTTCTGTCTTCTTAATTTCGCTTATTTTATTTTTCTCCTTAATAATATCATTTTGTTCTTGTCTCACACTTAGTAAAACTTTGCGTCTTAGTGGTTTTATTACCTTCTTAGGGTGAAACAGTTAAAAGTGTCTGCTTCCTATACTAGTTCGTGACAAATCATCTAGTACTAATGACATTGCTATTTTTTTGCGAGTGTCTTTGTTCATTCTGCCATTATTATAATATATTGCAATATTATAACATTAACGGAAATGAAAGAAAAGTCACTCTTTAGTTAAACCCTGAATGGAGAAAAAAATCGAATAAATAGTAAACATTGTTCCTGTTAATGAAATAAATAAGTTGACCATAATCAAGATGGAGGCGAAAGCTGTAAAAAGACTAATCCCCAATCAAAATCAGTAAAAGAGCGTTGTTTCAAACGAGACAAAAATCTGAAAACATTGTCTGGATATCAACACGTAAACAGGCGAGAAAGTAGACGCTTAAAAATATTTTCCGCCATCTTGAAGAATACAAACAACACGTCTGCAAGAAAGAAAAAAAAACAATACCAAAAGAACAAAAAACAAAACAAAAATAAAAGACATTTAAGATAGAACCTCTTTATTGAATTTTTTTCTACTTGTCATTTGTTATTGTAATAACGAACAACGCCGGTTCGATGTGAAGGTCGTGTCGGTTGAGATAGGAGTTCTTTAATTAATTTTATAAGTTATTTCATTATTTTACAATTCGTTTATCACTTATCTTTTTATTAAGTCGATATTTAAAACTTGAATACGTACATGGAAATATTGAAATATCAATCTGCTTTGTTTTTGTTGCATTTTTAGTTTTGAAACATTTTAGCAGAAGTACGAAATTTAATAATACATAATAGCGATAAAAAAGATTTTGTATTAGGCAAAAGCAAAAATAACGTAAAAGAGTGGGAACAAGTTAAGTAAAACACATTAACATGAGATGGTAACATCGGAATTCAAAGTAAAATGACAGACAGACGTGTTTGTCGATCCTCTCTCATCAGAGCTGAATCTAAGACAAAAAATATGCACAACGAGTAAAATAAATACTAAATACAGCAAGGTATATAATACATATATATCAGTTCGATACTAATTACGTTTAATCCTTAAAAACAATCTATCTGCTTACGAGGGATTGTTGGTAGGACTTTGTATAAATAGATGACATGATCTTCAATTGGCATTCAGAATTAGCATTGTTACTTTCGTATTAGTACTATAAATGTTTATTTAGGGCATATATTTAAAAAAAAGAATATTTTTATTAAATTGGCTTCAGATACATATTAGCGACCATCTTCTTTCTTCGAGCATAATAGTTTAGTCAAAATTTGGCGTTTATAAGAGGGGCGCTTATTTTAATTACTTGTGGAAAACGGTCGCTTATTTGACAGCGGTGGGGATGTAATTAGAGCATGTACACTATAATAATTTAGTTTATGTTCTCCTAATCTACGAAATGTTTGATTGTTGATGATCCAATAAGCTGAGTAGGTCTGGACATGTAGAAGATTAAGAATGTTTCTTTGATCACTTTTTTTGTTTGTGCCATGACCTTTCAGGACATAGGCGAATATGGCTCTCCACCTCACTCTATACATTGCAGCTCTCAATAAGTTCCTTCCCTCTGCTTCCTCTCCAAAACCATGTTCTGTCATCCACTTGCTTAAGCTCACCAGGTATGCGAAACGTTGTTTTCCTTTTTTTCTCCTTCCCTCTATTCAACCCGTGTGTATCAAATTCTCGATGCTCTCCTTTCTCATTATATGTCCCAGAAAATTCAACTGCCTCTTTCTGATGTTAAGTATAAGCCTCCTCCTTGTTTGCCTTCTATCTAAAACCTCATCGTTGCTCACACGTTCGATCCATGACATGCTGCTGTAGAACCACATCTCGATCGCCTCGTGTGTCTTCTTCATCTTTGAGGAAATCATCCAACATTCGCTGCCGTAAGGAAGGACACGTATCACGTAATAGTTCAGTGTTATTTTCTTGTTTACCAAAGAAATCCCCCTGTCTTGCAGTAAGTCGTGTTTGAAATTCCCAAACTATTTATTTTAAAGGCTACTCCGGATACCGTCATTTTAATTTTAGTTCCTCGAATACGAGACCCAATTTTAATTTTTGTTCAAATCGTTGAGATACACCAGGCAGTTATCTCCCTTTTGATGGAGATAAGTCAAAGTGTCACTTGACGGCCACTTACTGACGTCCCAATATATATTGTGATTAATGTAACCAATCATGCAGTTCATTTCTGACGGAAACACGCACTTCATTATCGTGACCCACTGTCTCAACCATCCTTTCCTTTAGTTGCTTTGCAAATCCCCCACCCACTATCGACTACATTTACAATACAGTTCAAATGTTTGAGGCGACCGCCAGAATTAGCATGGGATGAACTTGATAAGAGTGAAACAAATGAAAACGATCTCTTAGTCATTGAAAAGATAATGGAATCAATTATCAAACTTATACTTTGAGAAACTTTTGCAATGAATGCCAAAAATTTGTGCTGCGGTAATCAAGGTTAAAGATTGATATTTTAACGAGAGCCAAATTTAATCCTAAAATGCTTTTTTCTTCATTTTGCCAAAATAAAACTTCCTATATAATATTATGTTCACTTTTTAACCATCTATAATAACTTCCTCTTAGTTAATGTACAAAACAAATACTTTTCGGGGCAATTTAAAACTTGCCGGGGGTGATCTCAAACTTTTTAACTGTAGTGACTTAGGTTCTTCTACTTTCAATTTATATATATTATGTAGATATGTATTACATTTTACATCAAATATACAGAGGATAGTAAGGCATGACACCAAAATTCACTTTTTTGCATGGTTAAAAATTAAGTGAAAATTTAAAAAAAAAATGAAATAGTAATTCCTGGCGACTCACAGTTTCTCTCTTTTCATTTAAGTTTCATGTCCCTTCATGGGGTGGATGGTCACGGCATTTAACAACTTTCTCTCCTTTCAAACTTTTAGCATCGATTCTTTTTTTACAGTACTCTGCAGACCTGGGGTTAACGACAAACAACACCCGGCAAAAACGCCTCTGATTGGAAGATTAGAGGTTTCTAGAAACTTGAAACCAACTCTTAGTTGTTGTTGTTCTCAAGTCAACTCTGACACGGGGTGGCAGCACCAGTCTGGGTCCCACCTCTGGTCAAATAGTAAACCCCCAAAGAAAACTCTATGAAAATATAAAGATAGATTTTTTCATAGTAAAAATACCAGCGACGCATTTTTATAAAAATAAGACTAACAATACATATTTATACTAAAATGACCAAAACATATTTAAAACAAATTCACCACATATTTATTTTATATGTAGTTGTTAGCATACAATTCCGTTTAAAATATATTTAAGTGAGGCTATAAAATTCTGTTCAGATTATTTAGATTTCAGCATTAAATGACCCGTAGAGGTGTTGATATGCCGCTAAACAAAATCGACCAACTAACAATACATATTTAAATCAAAATGACTAACAATACATTTGATCTGTAGATGAAAGTTTACAGTTGCCTTCAAAACATATTTAGATGAAGCTATAAAATTGTGATCGGATTATATATATACTATTGATATGCCGCTAAACAAAATCAAAGATCCAATCAAGTAGCATTCTCATTGTCTAATCCATTTACACAAGCTTTCCCGTTGTTTCGCTCTGGCCCTCTTTCCTTTAATATATCCTGTTAGTGCCAAATTCTCCAAGACTCAATTCCAAAAGTCTCAGCCGTTTACTTCTGAATCTTTATATAAATATTGTGGTTAGTATTTTCCTTAACATTTGCTTGTTGAGAGATTCCGTCCTTTGTTTTCTCATTGTCTTTCTCTAGAAACATATCTCTATTGATACAAGTCTTCATTTTATCCTTGAGAAAATTGTCCATCATTCACTGGCATATAGAAGGACGAATATTTCATAGAATACCAGCACTAATTTCTTTTTCTTCTATCAATATGTCCCTGTTTTTAAAGTTTTTGTTCATCTTTTTCGAAAAGGTATTTCTCTTTTCCAGAGCTGTGTTCGAATTTAGGTGTCACGTTCTTCGATGTCTTTAAAATAATACTAATAATAATAATAATATTAATAATAATAATAATAAAAACTACCGTCGATTTATTAAAATCTCGTTACTTGCTTGATTTTACAACCTAAATCTGTACCCGGGGAAACCACAAATTTTAAATCGTCCTTGAATGGAAAATTTATTCAAGGACATAGGTTTAATCTCATAAGTTTAATCAGGTTGGCTGCTGTATTGCCGCGCTGCCTGAGATTACCTTCTCGATAGGAGAAATATTCCCTCGTTTTCTTTCATCTCTTGTGTTGCATCCAGTATGTCTAATGGGTGTTAAAGATATTGGAGAATCCTGTTCTCATTAAATTTCCACAAAATGTTTTTGCTGTTTGGTTGAGCAAAACGATTATAGTGACCATTTTGCTTAAAGCTTTCAAGTTATTCACCTATTTATATCCGCGTTCTGGGTATGACGATAAACTACATCTGCGTCCTGGGTATGACGATAAACTACATCCGCGTCCTGGGTATGACGACAACCTACATCCGCGTGCTGGGCATGACGATATACTACATCCGCGTCCCGGGTAAGACGACAATCTACATCCGCGTCCTGGGTATGACGATAAACTTCATCCGCGTCCTGGGTATGACGATAAACTACGTCCAACAACAAGGCTTCAGATAATGTTTTCGGAAAAATGATTTTGCCAGCTATACGTTTTTGAAACAATAATGTTGCTAGCTATACGTTTTTTGGAAACAATAATGTTGCCAACTATACGTTTTTTGGAAACTATAATGTTGCCAGCTATACGTTTTTTGGTAAAGAATGATGTTGCCAGCTATGCGATTTTGAAACAACATTGTGGCTAACTATGCGTTTTTGAAACAAAAATGTTGCCAGCTGTATGTTTTTGAAAAAGTAATGTTGCCAGCTATACGTTTTTTGGAAAAAATAATGTTGCCAGCTATATGTTTAATAGTACTGTATATGTAATATATATATAGGTATATATATATATATATATATATATATATATATATATATATATATATATATATATATATGAGTGTGTGTGTGTGTATTTATGTATATATATATATATATATATATATATATATATATATATATATATATACCTTAATTTGGCATTAAATGACCCACAGTTGTTGATATGCCATAAAACCCAACCAACCAACCAACCAACCAACCAACCAACTATTTATATTCTTATACCTAAAGGTTTAAAAAAGTAACTGTTGCGATAATAAGTATTTTTAGTTTGCAGAAAAATTATAAAAATCCCCTTGCTACTCAAGGACATTTTTAAGGTTAATATTTTAAGGAAAATCTATTATCCAGCTATCAAAAACTATATACAACAATTTGATTTTTCTACATAAAAAAAAACAACAATGTGAGTCCATGTAAAAAGAACATGTACCGGAAACCAAAAAAATAAAAAATAAAAAAATAGGAACATTGAAAATCATTTAATTCTAAATAAGCGAATAAAACTACTAAGAATGAAAGGATAACTGAGAAATAAATAAACTGAAAGAGACCTAAAACTAGGGGACTCGTGCAGAGAGATGACGAGAACTGAAACTGCATTTGAATTTTATAAAGATCTAAAGACAGTAAAGAAAGAAACCGGAAAACTGTTTCATACGCGACAAGTGCTGAAAGAAATACTAACAGGAAATTTACGGCTACTTCTAGAAATTTCAACAGCATAATGCTAAGATATACCTGCTCGTCTGATGTTGCGCTTTAAGTCGACGTCATGCAGACGAGAAATCACTAAACACATGACCATGAAAATACTTATAGAAATTCACAGGGAGGTTTAATATATTTCCAAGAATCACTAGACATATAAAAGATGCGCCAGAACAGTAGTGGCATCAATATTCGATTCACAGGGAGCGGGGGGGGATGGTAGACTTGTAAGCGTACAACATTAATGATAGCTTTGTCTAGAACGCCACATTAGTACAAATGGATTCAATGCATTTGTATCACTTCATGCCAGTGGAAAAACCTCATCACAAGAAGGCCCTCATGAAGTCATGCTAATGGAAGATAAGAGACGTTATAATATTATTAAAAAGCATTTTTCTTAAAAGTAATAAGAAATCGATTTGCGTGGGTCCTTAAAATTAACAAGAGAGACAATATGTCGGGGTTTAAAATTAAGAAAAGCGAAATTAGTGCGGTGCTTCAAATTAACAGATCAATCAATGCGGCCATATAAGAGAGCATTTTTGAGTGGTGTACAATTAACAAGGTAGACATTTGGGAGACCTTAAATTTTATAAGAGAGCAATTTGGTGGGTCCTTAAAATTAACAAGACAATAATTAGAAGGGGGAGTTAAAGTTAACAAGAGAGCAATTTGGAGAGCATTACAATTAAAAAGAGATCAATTGTGGATACACTGGAATTAATAAGAGGGTGGTGATAGCTTAATTTTTAGAAGATATAAATTTGCAGAGAGGCTTAAAAGAAAGTGAGAGTAACTTGGAATCTTAAAATCATCAAGTGATCCATTTGGTGGGGGGGATGCTTGCATTTAATAACAGAGCAAGTTGGTTATCCAAGCCAGTTCTTAACAGCAGACTGAAAGCCATTTCACTTTCACTAAACTTTTGGAAAGTGCATGAAAACTATACCACGGGTTGACCCAAGCCTGTTGAGTGAAATTAGGTAGACGGAAAAGGTTACAGTCCGTTGATGGCTGTGATAGCACGAAGTCACAATCATCGTGGCCTAGGCCTTGTTCAAATTGTTGAACACGCTAGATAACACAATCTTTCACGGAAACTCTAATGTCTGCTCAGCATAGTTGCAGTATAAATCACAGGTGGGCTCTGTGAGTGTTGAATAATTATAAATCCGCCTGACCAAGCGGCTGCAATAGGGATTGGATAGTCGCAATAGCAGACGGCTATCCTCGAATACGAGATGCATCTATCTCTCTCTCTCTCTCTCTCTCTATATATATATATATATATATATATATATATATATACACACACACTCATATATATATATATATATATATATATACACCGATATTATATATATACATATATATGTATATTTTATGCATTTTCTATTATATTATCATTTATATATGTTCATATCTATATATATATATATATATATATATATATATATATATACATATGTATATATATATATATATATATATATATATATATATATATATACACACATATATATATACTGATATTATATATATATATATATGTATATTTTATGCATTTTCTATTATATTATCATTTATATATTTTCATATCTATCTATCTATCTATCTATCTATATCTATATATCTATATATCTATATATATATATATATATATATATATATATATATATATATATAAACGAGTGAGAGACAAATAGACAGAGCGAGTAATGGAGAGATGACATTCTATTTTTATTTAAATTATGACGTTAGCAATTGTAAAGATATACATGATTTGCTTCCCTGCAGGGTAATGTCTTCAACAATGTTGTTATGTTTAAAGAAAGTGACAATATTGACATTTTCGAAAACTAATTGAATTTCCGGTTGGACTGTGGCATATCTTTGTTCCTGCTAATTCCAATATTTCTCTTTTCCTTAGACGTCTGAGAACCAGATGTTACTTTGAATCAGACATGGCTGAGTAGAGACGAACGCAGACTTACAAACACACAATAAAAAACACACACACAGAAGCACACGTACAATTTTGGGGAGAAATCAAAATAAGTTATTTGATTTTCCAGAAATTAAAGCATTTTGCTCGCCAAAAGTCATCTCCTGAAATTTATGAGTTCCTTTGTAGATCCGGAATTTGAACATCAGAATTTATTACTCGCTCTATCCAGGATGTTCCATACATATTTAGACAAAGGCACATCATTTTTCGTTTTGAGACTTGACTTCATTTGTACGTAATGGGCAGTTGAAGAATATATGTTTGGATGAATGGAAACATATGTTTGCATTTTATTTCCTTGTATATGTAGGGAGGCTGACATTTTGGGATAACAAAGTCACATACCCCCCATATATATATATATATATATATATATATATATATATATATATATATATAATGGATTTTCCCGTCGGTTTCGATCTATGACAATCTGACAGCTTAGTTGATTCAGTTATGAAATTTTGTGCGATAATCATAAGTGGCATTTAAGACCCGGTAGTGATTTACAAAGGGGGCTACATATGGGGGAAGAGTGAGGATTGTGAGATGCGATCACTGTTAGATTGGCTCTCATTTTAGATCTTGCTCTCGTTTCTAGAAGATGCTTCAGATAAGCAGATTGAAAACTTCTGCGTCCACTAAAACACGTTGATCTCCATTCTACCCGCTCCAAGGCTAAACGCTGATGGGTGTAGGTGGTATATTGACAGCTGACACGTATATATATATATATATATATATATATATATATTTCGTTTATGCAAGACTAAGTAATCCGTATGGGTAGACCCGAAGAGGATGATACCCAGAGAGCTCAATGAAAATTCAGAGCAGATACGTTTGAATAATAACAGACCACTTTTTAGGCTCCATGTAATAATTTATTTCACCGCAAGCCTTTAAAAGGGCTCTGGATCATCAGACTTTACTGAAATGAAAAAACCTTTGGAAGTAAAGTCTGGTGATCTAGGGACTTTTAAAGGGCTTGTAGTGAAATAAATTATTACATGGAGCCTTAATGTGGTCTGTTATTATTCAAACAAATATATATATATATATATATATATATATATATATATATATATATATATATATATATATATATATTAAGCTTATCGCCCCGAGCAAGGCATGAAGCCACTAGGATGCAGGGGGGTTGCAGAAGATTTGTAGCAAGAGCAGATAGGAGTGAAAGGATGAAAGGATAGTGTGTAGATCAAGGTAACTGGAGATGTCGATTGACATTACATATGAATGGTTGGAGATTATAGCTATCAAGGAAACAGTAATTGGGAAGGGTGTTACACAGGCGAGAGGTGCGAGGTATGAAGCTATTGGAGTATAACAGACGGCTACATTTTGAAGTTTCTACATGTAAGGGTGAGAGCGGGATGCCAGCCTCGTAAGGCGCCTGTATTCATGAAGACTGGGGACCAGGGAAAGCAGCTCATCGGAGCAATTGCCATGAAAGTATTTGTAGAAGAGGCGAGAGAGGCGACGGCGCGTCTGTGAGATAGTGGCTGCAGGCGAGACGCCAGATCAGGGCCAATCACATTACATATCCGTCTCTGGATCTTGTCAAGAACTCCGAGGTAAACAGAAGGTGCCCCAGACCATATATTGCAGCAATACTAAGGGCGAATGGTCGTTTTGTATATTTGAAGTATCGATTCAGGGGAGAAAAATTTCCTGGCGCGGCACAGAGAGCCAACTTTCCTCGCGGTGGACGATGCAATTTGTTCCATCTCAGGTCAGCAGTCAACGTGAGACCGAGCAGACGCAGGGAGTCGCTCTCAAGAAGTTGACTATCAGACATTCTAATGGGGGGCAGGTAAGGATCTCTATGGTGGTTAATGGAGAGTTGTTTAGTTTTTGAGGCGTTAAATTTAACCATCCAATTGTTGCCCCAGTTAACAACCGATTCGAGGTCCATTTCAAGATATATATGTAAGTATTCATCGATATATATGTAAGTATTCATCGAGTCTAGAAGAAACCTCTACAGAATGCAGAAAGCACTGGACGGCCGTTTCGTCCTATATTTGGGACTCATCAGCAGTGCGCATCCACTACCGAGAATTGAAACCCTTCCGTGACGAAAAGATTGCAAATCAAACTCAATATAGCGCTGCTCGCTCACATATTCCGTTTGTGGAACTCTTACTGAGTTCTTTGTAACCATAGGACTGTACCCCCCTGGAGCCACGACTACTATCACCAAGAGAACTCAGTAAGAGTCCCACCACGGAATATGTGAGCGAGTGGCGCAATATTTACTCTGATTTGCAATCTCTTTACCACCGAGGCCTATTGGAACAGTTGGTATGATGTTTGCTTGACAACCTAACTGTTAGGGTTTCAATTCTCGGTCGTGGATGCGCATTGCTGATGAGTCGCAAATATAGGACGAAACGGCCGTCCAGTGCTTTCTGCATTCTGTTGAGGTTTCTTTCAGACTCAATGAATTAATTAAATATAATTATCTAATCCTCCTAATAATTTGTATCATGCATATATATATATATATATATAGAGAGAGAGATATGTGTGTGTAAAAATGTTTATGTATACAAATATATATGCTATTATATATATATATATCGTATTTATATATTATATATGCGTTTTGATTATTGGAAACCGCTCAATATCAGTAATAGAGCTATCAATCCAACTTAATATATATATATATATATATATATATATAGAGAGAGAGAGAGAGAGAGAGAGAGATGTGTCATATTCATATATAACTTTACTAAGACTCACCCAATACCAAACGCAAAAATCTATCAAATCAATAGATTTGCTAGAGAATGCATAAAGTACAGTTTATGAGTTTATTCACGAAAGATAGCGGCTAACAATAGACCTTGATGTGGTCAAGATTGTAGTGATCGGATAAAAATTCAAATCAATAGTTTTGTCATAAATACGACTGATGTTGGAAATAAGCTGTCCAAAAGTAACTTACTCCTTACTAAAGAAATACCAATTTAATTTGCCATGTCATGTTCTTACCGAAAAATTCAAGTCTCTTAGAAGCAATGAATATAATTTCTCAGTAATTTCACGGTAATAGCGACAAAGTGGCCGGTGGCTTTCGACGTTTCATTTGTAGGAAGGTGATTTTACAGTAGATAATATTTCGGTGAACGGGCATTTGCGTCCTGGACACTTGCGTCCCGGACAATTGCCTACCAAACAATTGCGTCCTTGGAAATTTCTGTCCCTAGACAAATGTGACTCTAGATAATTGCGTACATCGGAAATTTTTTGAAGTAACCGTTTCTTTATTTAAAGATTTGTTTAATATAGAAATTTGCAGACTAATACCTTTAATTACTGTAAACAAGCATAAAGTTAGTTGCCAAAAAGAAAAAAAAAAGAGATAAAAATTCGTTTTTGAAACAAGATGAAATTAAGCTAGCCGTTTCAAGTCATTTCAGCAGTGCGAACCACAAGCATAATAGATTCTGGATTTTATAGATTATAATTTTATTTGGAACCCATGGCTATGTTCCCAAAATCAAACACTGATTGAAAAAATATTAGGTTGATGCAAAAATAATGACGTAATAATGTCGTTTTTTCACGTATTTTTAACGTCAAAAAACGACATTATTACTTCATTATTTTTGCACCAACCTAATATTTGTGAACGAGGATAATTACAGCTACCACTACCATAAGAAAAATGGCGATGAAACAAGAACATACTGCCGAGGTGTAGGGAGATTTTGAAACACTGTTACTCTGTCACTGCAGTTTAAACAAAAATAAACTTTTCAATTTTTTAAATTTTAATTGTTTTTTAAATTTTCTTATTACATAACACGTAGTTTTTTTCAAAATTTATGGTAATTGCCTTTAAAAGCTTAAACAATTATCAGAGGTACGCAATTATCAAGGGACGCATTTGGTAGGGATGAAAATATCCAGAGATAAAATTGTGTGGTACGCAACATGTACAGGACGCAAATTTCCAGTACGCAAATTTCCAGTACGCAAATGTTCTAGAACCAAATAAGCTTTTGGAATCTATCAAGGCAAGCATGAGAAGATTAATCAGACCAGAAATACTCCATATTTGAACAGATCAAGCTCCTATACCGATAGAGTCTTGCATGTGGAGCTGGATACTTACTGGTGTTGTACAAAAGACCTGTCCTTTTTCCATATTTAGCAATAAATATGTTTCATCTGAGGTCTTGGGAGAGCTTGAGTCTCAGTAGACTTTCAAAGCAGGCAATGGCCTTCAGGATAGACCTATCCATCATGATAAGTGAACTTTCTTGGTCGGCTCGTTGATGGTGCAAAATCATTAATTAGGTTTTGGTCATATTGGATTTTACAAGACGGTGATTCCTCCAGTGACACTCAAGCAATAGAGGTCATAGAAGAAATCAGTTTCTGGTCATCAAGAAGTTAAAAAATAACTTTCAGTGACCTCCTTGTAAGGAAGAACTTGATAACTGAGACGGCCCGTTCAGATATCCCATAGCTGGAGAATATATGAAACAACCTTCTCAGGTGCCATCTAATGTCAAAGGATTTTGATATATTTCCAGGGATGGTCTTTATTATTAATTACCTGTTTAGTATCTCGCTGATTCTCTGGATAATGACAGTTAAGACGCCAGCGAAATCCACACTAGTTATAATTCAGAAGGTGATAAAGGAAGGCAATAAAGCCACGAGGACGCAAGAGGTTACTAAGTGTTAGAGAATGAGAAAAACTATTTTTAAGGAGAGAGGACAATAAAAGATCAAGAATTGAGAAGATAGAAGATAACGATTGTCACTGGATTAAAACATTTTTGAGACGAAATTTATCTGAGAAATAAGAAGCCGAAATATACTTCCACAACGAGAGGTACGATTGAGATAATGCTAGCATTGAAATTGCAACTGCAATTTCAATTGTAAAATGATGAAATATCACCACCAATCAAGTACTGCGCTGGCATTCAAAAATTGCTGGTAATGTAGCGGAAAATTCATCAGAACAATTACCATGAAAGTATTTATATAAAATACTATAATACTATTCAGCTATTCAACAACGTCATCTTTGATTATTAATTCGTAGTGTTTGCCGATGACATTAAGGGGTCTCCTCTGTCGATATAGCGAAAAGTTTGAGCGTTCTGCGTCACGCCTTAAACAATTACCATGAAAGTATTTATATAAAATACTGCAATCGTATTCAGCTATTTAACAACGCCTTCTTTGTTTATGGAATCCTACTGTTTGCCGAGGATATTAAGGAGAGTCCTCTATCGATATTGTGACAGGTTTGATCGTTAATCCACATCCTTTAAACAATTAACATGGAAGTATTTATATTAAATATTAGGTTGGTTAAACAATAATGACGTAATAATGTCGTTTTTTGACATATTTTTAACGTCAAAAAACGAAATTATTACGTCATTAGTTTTGCACCAACCTAATACTATAATCTTATTCAGCTATTTAACAATGTCATCTTTGATTATGGAATCCTACTGTTTGCCGAGGATATTAAAGAAATTCTTCTGTCAATATTGCGACAGGTTTAAACGTTCAACCACACCCTTAAAAATTACCATGAAAGTATTTATATAAAATACTATAATCCTATTCAGGTATTTAACAACGTCATCTTTCATTAGGGATTCGATGAGTTTGCTGATGACATTAACGAGACTCCTCTGTCGATATTGCGACAGGTTTGTGCAATCAGCCACACGCCTAAAACAATTACCATGAAAATATTTATATAAAACACGTACATCCTATTCAGCTATTTAACAACGTCATCTTTGATTATGGATTCGTAGTGTTTGCCGAAGACATTAAGGAGATTTCTCCATCGATATTGCGAAATGTTTGGAGTGCTCAGCCACACCCTTAAAACAGTTACTATGAAAGTATTTATATAAAATACTATAATCCTTTTGAGGTATTTAACAACATGATCTTTGATCATAGATTCAAGAGTTTGTCGATGACATTAATGTTATTACAAGTTTTAAGCTATATCCTTAAAATCAATGCAAACAGGGATGTTCATAATTCTGTTCTGTAATTATACTGACGGTAAAAGAGGTAAATCTGTAAGTCACTGATATAACGAGTTTACATGAACGAACATTAGAAACGCTAGGGAAAAGTGATGAAGGAGAAGGTCAAAAGTGTTTTAAAATAAAAACTGGAGGCATTTGTGGAGAGTCTTGATCGTCTATATCATGAAATCTAATGGCATATAAAGGAGGAAAGGAATAAGAAATTAGAATCATGAACACAGCAGGTATCATTTTGAAAGCAGAAATACTTTCATGTTGGGGCTGCATTTTCATTTGCTAATCCCACATTGTGACAGGAAATCAATAAAAATTGCTGGTATCACACCCAAGTAAGAGGGCGTCCTGGGTTGTTGGCAAGGTTAGTGCTGCACAGAAACCTTAGCCAACACTGTTTCGTTTGCTTAAGATTTAGATGCCGGCACACACAAACACACACACACAAACACACACACACACAAACACACACGGACAGACATGCATATATATATATAATTTATTCGAAAATTATAATTATGTTATAATTTTCGAATAAATTATATTTACTCTACTCTGTATTGAACACTCATTTACAAATAGAATTTTTGGTTATTGGAATTTATTCCATATACACCAATCCTATACTTGGATATATATATATATATATATATATATATATATATACTGAGATCAACACCTAGTGTCGCTAGCCTGTTTCAAGCTTGAAAGCATTCTTCAAGCCATACTGAGCGCTTTTACCCATAATTATAACACACCTTAAAACTATATATATATATATATATATATATATATATATATATATATATATATATGTGTGTGTGTGTGTGTGTGTGTGTGTGTGTGTGTGTTTGTGCGTGCGTGCGTGCGCGTGTGTGTGTGTGTGTGTGTGTGTGTGTGTGTAAATTAGGAAATCCGCTGACTTGGTTTCAAACTTTCGGTATTTTCAGGCGATTTCGGTAAGTTGATTTTCTCACGTTTTACATTTTAAAAATAAAAAAAAATTTGCGAACGCCATATTAAAAAAAAAACAATTAATAAAGGTACAACATGAGGGTGTGGTAGAAAGTGGGAAGGGGAAGGATTTTTGAAATCGTGTGAATTGGAAATGTATCATTGGGAGGATTAAATGATATATAGATACTTTCTTTTTAACGCACATCAATTGAACTCGGAAGTAACTTTTTAGGATGTATACAAAGATTCATCATTTCCAATCTCTGACTGAAACATTTTTTTTATTTTTTTTTTGGGGGGGGGGGGTCTGGAAATGTTTTTATCACTAATTTTTCTGGTTGACAAATGCTTCAGATGCTATGAGTCTTTTAAGGTTTTTATTTTATTTTAATTATATTTTATTTTTTTGTAATTTGCCAGTCTACAATCGGATCTTTTTTTATTTTTCTCTTTTGGTTGACTAGTTAAGTATAATTTTTTAGGTTTTTTAGCTTCTAAGATGACTTATGATTGTATCAACACTTTTTACAATTATCCTCAGTACAACCTATGTGTATTTTTTCTGGCCATGTTTATCTATTACTTCTAACTTGTAAATTACTGCTTCAGTTTTGCAAATTCAATATAATGCGCATCTATTTTTTTATTTCTACAATTGCATATATTACTGTTAACAATGTCTTGATTAACGTTATTTTTAAATTTTTGGCATTTTGTCTCCTTATTGTGGTTTCTAAATTAGTAGGACAGCTGTAGCTTAATTTAACAGTGTTTTTATGAAATATTTTACGCAAATCGGAATTTTTGTGGAAGAGATTTGAAAAAAAAATTTTTTCCCTATTTACTCTTCAGCTCTACGTTAATAATGGTGGGGGTAAGCCAAATATTTTTTTTCTTTTCCTCGAATTTTTCTTCATTTGTTGTTATGAAATCAATTGATCAAAATCACCTGAAGATACCGAAAGGTTGAAACGAAGATTTTATCTATTTAAAAGTTCTATATGATAAAATTTTTATCTTTTTATCTGTGTTTTGACCACCTTTTTGATACGAATGTACACACACACACACACACCTATATATATATATATATATATATATATATATATATATATATATATATATATATATATATATATACGGGATGTAACAGCAAAATCTTCCAAATTGTGTAGCATCATGATATAACTGACCACCCTACAAAATGTTTAATATCTATCAAAGTGGTAAACTGTTTAAGTTTCTCTTTTTTGTTTTTCCTGGTTAATCATTTGACGGTTAATAATATTTTCAAGAGTTTTAATGAAGAAATGCATTGTCGTCAGGAACAGCCTTCAGGAAGACCCAGTATCGTGTCTAAACGAAAGAAAAGTGTACTGAATAGCCATCCGAAAACCGTCGTCAGAGCGTCAAAGATATCGGCAACAGCATGGAAATGTCGTTGTATGCGGTGAGAAAGACTCTGAAAGAGCTAGGCTATCAAAGATGAGTTGCAAGAAAGAAACCCCTGGTTTCAGAAGTTAACAGGCAAATTTGTATTGTTTGGGCGAGACCAAAGATTATGATTTTTGGCTATCCGTAATTTGGTCAGATGAAATTAAATTCTTTAATATTAGAATTCGAGATTGGTTTATGTTTGGAGAAATCAGAATGAGACTTGGAACACTGAATATCTGCAGGCGACCGTGAAACATGGAGGGATTGGAGTAATGGTGCCGGGCGCTGTCTGGTTTGGAGGGAAATCTCAGCTGATTCTTGTTGACGAGCGGTTGAATGGTTCAAAATACTGTCAAATATTAGAGAAAGAACAACTCCCAACATTAGAAACCAATCAGATTGACAAGAGTGTTTACATTTTTCAAGAAGATGGAGTGCCATGTTATACGAGCAAAGTAGCAAAGGCCTCGAAGAAATCGCAAGGAATTAAGTCACTCTCATGTGTAGCCCCAAATCCTAGCATGAATTTAATAAATCACCTTAATCGAAGACTTCGAGAGCGCGCAACCAACATAACGTTTGTGGCAACCCTTAAAGAAACATTGGTAAAGAAGTGGCAAAATATGACTCAGATGATTATTGATAACTTGATCAAATCCATGGAAAATCGAAGACAAGTTCTGAAACTTGCAAATAGAGGACCTCCTCCATACTAGTTTCAAATACTGTTTATTTATATTGAGCAGGGGTTACGTAATTAAATTTTGATATTGGATTTAGTTTATTTCTCTTGGCTAAAAAACTTTTCTTCGGCCACTGAACACCGTTAATAAAAACAGTGACTACGATTTGGCTCTGTTTTCTTCATGTTTTTTTAAAAAAGAGGTGTTCTCCGAATCTGAAATGACAAAACAGGTTGAATAGTCAAGACTATACAGCTCTGTAACATATATCTGCGGTGATAAAATCTATTCCATTCCTTTTGTATGACCATTGAACGAAGACGGACCGTTCAATTTCCTTTTCCGCGTACATATATATTAATCTACCTGTATCGGATTTCTCCTGACTAAAAAATTTTCTTAGGCCACTCTACATTACTAACTGCCGTGTATCCCTGTCAGCTAGTATGTTTGATTTCTGACCAGGAGATCCGGGTTCAAATCTAACCATGAAGGATTAGTCAGAGAGGGGACTTTCTATTGATTGAACGGAGAAATTAAACTTAGCGCACAGCATATCTGGAAGGTCTCTGGAAACCCAAAGGTTGACCAAAGGTCTGTGATGGAAATTTTGTAGATGGAACTATTCAGGCTTAGACGCTTCAACTATTAAGTTTGTAATTAATGAATATCTTTTATTATTATTTGATCGGCCCACTTATCAGTATCGAAAGGAACTGAGAAGTTAGAATTGATAGATCTGTTATTTATTTGTTATCCTTTGCTTCTATTATTAGCTGGGAAAATTGGACGCAGATTACCCCCACCACACGCCAAAAAATAAAAAAAGGCTGTGTCCAATAAAGCAGTATCATGTATGTTTGTTTTAGTTTGGTTTGTTTTACGGCATATCAACCTCAATGGGTTATTTAATGCCGACAAAATTTTTATTGCTGGTAACAGGTCTTTCTTCAAATATCTATTTCTTGGAATATTTTTCCTTGAAATCTATAGTTGTTAATATTTTATTCAAAGAATATATAGCGTTTTGAATTGCTAGTACTTTTTTTAAGTATTGCTGATAATAATTTTTTCTTCAAAATTTATTGCTGGCAATTTTTTTTTTTATTACAAAGTACTTTTGGTATTAAAACCTATTTTTACACAAGTTTTGGTGTAAACTATTTGCCCATAGCTGGGACCCTAACAGGTCTTACCACCCCAGATCAGGGTGTACCTGAGAACGTCAGAAATTAAGAAGTGGTTCCACGATCCTCAAAACCTCCTGATCAGAGGCCTTGCTGTTGGACGTATTTTTTCGTCTTACCCAGGACGCGGATTCAGTTTATTGTCATACCCAAGACGGGTATCATGTACGTGAGAAACATGCGGACCACAAGGAATCTTTGCATGTATAGAGCTTAGCTCTTAAACAAGGACACCTAGAAATGAACAAACATGAAAACCAAAAAAAAATATCCCTGAAAAATTCACCCAGGAAAAAGAAATTAAGAAATTTCTAGAGTTTTAAAATATTCTGCTACGTGTTTTATAGAAATATCAGATTTTACAGAAATAGTTGTTCTGACCAGTATATTGTCGCTTATTTACTTTGTGCTGTTGATATAAAGGTATTAGAAATTGCTTTTATGTATGGTGTGGGATTTCATTTACCAACAAATACCATACACACTATTTACATTATCCGGAAAATTGTCCTCATCTTTGTCGCCATATTTATTACAGCGTTTCTGCCGTTGTACGCTCGGACCTTCTTCAGATGGTTGGAATGTCGAAATGAACGCTTTATTTCGCTCACTGGAGTAGACTGTGTAGTTCCACGTGTTATGTTTAATGGATGTCAGTTATCAGTTATCTCCTGTTAATTCCCTTCTTCAAGTTCCCCACTGCCTTGACTGGGTATTGAACTCACACTCTTTTGGGTCCTGTTACTTGATCTAACAAACTCCTTTATCCGCTGTGCCATGTATGCTTGAGCGAAATAAAGAGTTCAGTTCGACATTCCAACCACCTGAAGAAGACCCAAACGTTTTAATAAATATAGCGAAAAAGATGTGATCAATTGTCCGAATAATGTAAATAGTGTACATAATACCTCATCTCAAAAATATAGACAGATACTGAAAGGCCGAAACGTTGTAATAAATATGGCAACCAAGATGCGGACAATTGTCCGAATAATGTAAATAGTGTACATAATACCTCATCTCAGAAATATAGACAGATACTGAAAGGCCGAAACGTTGTAATAAATATGGCAACAAAGATGCGGACAACTGTCCGAATAATATAATAGTGTACACAATACCTCATCTCAGAAATATAGACAGATACTGAAAGGCCGAAACGTTGTAATAAATATGGCAACCAAGATGCGGACAATTGTCCGAATAATGTAAATAGTGTACATAATACCTCATCTCAGAAATATAGACAGTTAAGTTTTTTTCGAGTTTTTTTTTTTTTTTTTGTCTGTTACCATTTGCACCAGTATTCATTGATACCGGTAGACTTCTTTATAGTTATTATGAAATTAATGTATGTGCAGATGTTGATTCCTGAAAAAGAACTAACATAATTTTGAATACAAGCGTAATGAAGTGAACTGCATTTCTTCTTTTTTCCAAAAAAAGTCCTGCTAATTAAACCTTAGATCAAATTTTATTTAAGAAGAATAGTAGTATAATTTCTGCTAAAACTGTGTTTCTTTATAGTTAGTGACAAGGTCATATAAAGATAAGGTAATTATTTTGATATATTTGATTGCGATGTGTGTATTTTTTTCCTAAATATTCCATGCCAAAGATGTGGATGCTTCTAATACGTCGGTGATGCCAATAGGCCAGAAAATACGAAACTTGTTTTGAAAGCACATGTATGTATTTCGTCTGAACTTCGTACCAGGTTTTTGAACGATGGATATTCCTGTGCTGGGGACATTTAGATTCCTGAGAATGTCTTGTTCATCCTGTGCATTTCTGCAATTACTTCTCTTGTAACTAATGAATAACTGGAATTAATTTATTACAGAACCACGTATTCGATCACAATTACATAGCTTAGTCATTAATGGGATGCCAAGCAGGAATCTCGAGTAAAGAGTCATCTGACGTAGCTTGCTACTCGCCAATTTACGCTGGACACTAATATTCTCTAACACTTCTCTAGTGTTCTGTTTCCAATTCATTTTAAAAATAATGTCGGTTTTTGACGTTCAACTTTATGTGAGAAAACGAGATTATTTTTGCACCAGCCTAATAGTTAAACGGCTTCATGATCTACGAATCTCGTAAATCCTACGGGTCTAAGTTTCACCATATCTACTGCGTTCATAGCAGCAGTGGTGTTTCGTGGGAAAGACAACCTGACGAAGCCCAACCCTCTCCAAGTTTGTTTTAATTTAATATTTTTCTTCTCTTAGATTGGTTGCTGTTATATTCCGTGGTATTAGGAAAATACACTTGAAAAAAAATGTGGATAAAATAAGTAAAAGTTTATCGTAAAAAAAACAGTACAATAAGAAAAATGTAGCAATTATACACAATATCGTCTCAAGTCAATCAAGTAGTGATGGCTACTATGGGAAGGCCGTTAGTTCTCGCGTAAGTCGTACTGAACAGATCCAAGCTAGACAATATTTACCACCCTCTGGACGAGGGTAGATGTGACAAAAAGCCGAGTTTAACGTGGGTCATACGAGCCCTTAGGCTCGGCCAAAATTTCCCCGTAGACCGCGCTTAAACGGGTTATATGTCTGTCTGCTTACCCGGACGAGACTTTCCTTTCGACACAGCCACGTTCGTGTTCATCTATGTCCGAAGGCAGAGAGTTCGACAGCATAGCTAGAACAGAGTGCAGCTAGTCAATATTTACTACCCACCCACCACGAGGGTAGATGTGACACCGAGTTTATAGTGGGTCATCCGAGCCCATAGGCTCGGCCAAAGATTCCACGTAAAAACCCTCATAAACAGGTATAGGTCTGTCTACCTCCCCGGACAAGACTCTGCGGCCTAGATACGTCCGGGTTCCTCACTCTTCGACAGCACAGCTGAAATATTTCAGCTAGAATATCTAGCAACTCCACCACACAATAACATGTGGCACAAGGCCGAATTTAATGTGGGGTGCCAGATCCTATAGGCTTGGCCAAAAAATTCACGTAGACCCCGCATAAACGGGATCGCGTCTGTCTACCTCCCTGAACGAGAATCTGCCCTTCTGCATAGCCTCGTCCGGGTTGCTCTATGCCCGAATGTAGAGACTTCCACAGTACAGCTTAAAAGATTTAAGCTAGTCGATATTTACTAGCCACGAGGGTAGATATGGCACAAGGCCCGTAAGATCAGCTAAAACATCCCCTTAATCCCGAATAAGACTATGGCCTTCGGCATAGCCTCGTCCGGGTTCCTCTATGCTCAGAGGAAGAGATTTCGACCAGCTAGCCGAAAAGGATTTCAGCTAATATATTTAACATCCCCTCACGAGAGTCGTATGTGGCACAAGGCGCAGTTGATCGTGGGTTCTTCGAGTCCGTAAGCTCGGCCAAATTATTCCCTTTGAACCCGTATAAAAGTTTTCAGGATCGGTCTATCTCCCCGAACGAGACTCTGCCATTTGGCAGAGCCTCGTCCGAGTTCCTCTCTAGGTTTTGTCTTTGTTTTAGTGTGAGGAACTCACCCTCATAATTTTAAACAATATTATTGTACACCCTTTATATCAACGTTTCATGAGAGAGTGACGTTAAAAGAGAGCGAGAACGTTGAAATCGAGATATTAAGTTTTTTTGTGATCTAGAGAAGGTTAATAATCACGCAAAGGTTGGAAATGAACGATAATAATTAGGACAAGAACAACATATATAAGACTCGTTTCAAGAGATCGTGACGTTGAAAGAGAGCGTTGTGTGCATGTACAGTTCACTAATTAAAATGGTTTCTGGAATATCTTGTATATAATACACACTTACAAATAATCCACTTAAACTGACTAAACCAATAGTTACGTTCATATGACAATACAGAAGGAGACAGAGAGTGGACATGTTAAACTTTTATTTTTTATTCTTTTTAAAAGATGTATTTGTGTACAGAGTCTAATTATTATTTTTATTTATTTTCTGTTTTGTTATCGCTTTTGTTGTTAATTTTCCCATATTGTAACACTGTTTTGATCTCATGTAAATGAAGTTTATTGAAAAATGAAGTTTTGTATAGGATCGGCCATTACTATCACAGCGACAAGATAAAACACGTCTAAATATTCGATACCTGCTTTTCCGTTCAACTGATACATATGGCGTCACTTTCAAATTCCAATTCCAGTAATCTAAAAAAAAGCCAGGATTTAGTTAATATATTGTTTACCATACTGACAGTAAACAGTTTTTTATAATAAACGAGATAGTCGAAAAAAGGTTGAGGTTTTCAAAACTTTTGATGAGTTTTTAATGCTTCTCATACATTTGACACATTATCTATATTTGCGGACGCATCAGAATCCGGGCAAAAAGATATGGAAATTTAAACAAATAAATATTTAAAAAAGAACATTTCAAAAAAAGGACAACATGAGAAATAAAATTAAATTTGAAGAGTCCAAAGCCAGTGTCTGTATTTGAGGTACTTACATATCGGTTGGAGTGATAAGAATACGTCTTTTCGCTATGAAAAGTCACCGAGAAAGAGATGGATACTTTCAAATCTTTATAACTGAAGAACGAATGATTTGCGGATATGTGTTCATCAGCACTTTTGTTTTTGCTTTAGTGTGAGGAACTCACCCCCAAAGTTTATAAGCAATATTATTCTACACCCTTTATATTAACGTTTCAAGAGAGACTGACGTTAAAAGTTAGCGAGAGCGTAGAAATAGAGATACTAAGTTTTTGTTTTTTTGTTGTTTTTTTTTGTAATCTAGGGAAGGTTACTTAATTGAATAATCACAATAAGGTTGGTAATGAACGATAATAATTAGGACAAGAACACCATATATAAGAGTCGTTTCAGGAGAGCGTTACGTTGAAAGAGAGCGAGAGAGATATATAGAAATAATGGTGAAATTAGGAAATGCATTATTCTTCCTGTGATAGTAGGCAAATGAATGCTTTCCTCGTCTTGTGATTCGTGTGGTTGTTACACCTGTTAATTCTCAGAGATGAAACCAGCCTGCAATTAGCAATATTCACGGGTGCTTTCCACACGAAGATCATACGCATAGTTGGGACAAAATACCATGATAATAAAAAATAGGGCATCAAAATTGTTGATACTCACAAAAAATTTTGGCGGACTCGTGTGAGTCCCGGGAAAAATACATAATAAAATTTAAACATGTAAATCATAGCAAACATATTTACACAATATTTTAAAAAAAGGAAAAAAAATGAGAAATTAAATTAAATGTGAGGATCTCAGAGCAATCTTCAGTGTATGTAAGTACCTTACATGTTGATGGGAGCGAAAAGAATATGACTTTTCGCTATGGAAAATTACCAAGAAAGAAAAAGTGATTCTTTCAAATCACGCGCTGCCGGTAATTATCGTCAGGGGGCGGTAATCCAGAATCTCACTGCATGTGATCTTCGCTATGGGTTCGGTAATCCAACAAGATTTTATTCATAATTAGCCTAGAACTCGACCATCTATCAGATTTTAGGTTAGCTCCTGTCGTGGGCTTTAGGATTGTTAACTTCAGCGTCCTATCTACGTAAAAGTTTTAAGAATTTCGAAATAACAAAATTCTTTTATCTTTATTCCACACCTTCATTCAGCATAATCTTTCTTCGCATACGCAGTCGATTTCCATATTTTGTTTACATTAATTTTGTGCGCAATTTTTATTTTCTTTTAAAATCATCATTCGTTATGTTCCTTCGCATAAAGTCAATATTAAATGACATTAGGGGACACGAACTAATTAATATTTCAATTCCCTCAGATTGTGCATGTTAGAAAAAGAAAAAGAAAATATATCAGCAACGTTCCGTGCCCCCTTAACTCTAATTACGTTCAATTAGACGATGTTTTTGCAATTTCGACGAAAAGCGTAATTGATGTTTTAGACCTTTCACTCTGTTCGATATTTAAATTTAACTTTAAATGAGTTATTCACTTAATTTTTAATTGCGTGTAATTACATTAGTAACTACCTGTGGCTTCATGTTTTGTTTTTTTTATGATTCACCGAGTTCAAAAAACTGACGGACGGACGGACACACGTACACTGCGCTTTATTTATATAGATTTTACACATTGGGACCCCACATTAAATTCGGCTTTGTGCTACATCTGACTGCGTAGGGTAGTTGATAAATGCCGTCTGACGGCCAGCAGTTGGAGGTTCGTCTTCAGCTGAGCTGGTTAAACTCTCTGCCTCCAGGCACACACTCGTCTCAGAAAACAACTACACAACCCAGTCTTATACGGACTCTTCGTGGAATTTTTGGCTGAGCTTAAGGGCTAGAGAACACCAAATTAAACTCAGCCTTATTTTACATGTGTCTACGTGCGGCAGTTGGTAGATACCGTCTGTCGGACAGCAGTTGAAGATTCGTCTTAAGCTGGGCTGGTTAAGCTTTCTCCGGACAGAGAGCTTCCTCACACGGGGATAATCCAAAGGGAATGGGCTTGTCTCAGTAAATACCTACTCGATCCGTTTTATACTGTGAATTTTTGGCTGAGCCAACCTCACATTAAACTCGGCCTTGTGCCACATCTTTCTGAGTGGGGCAGATGGTAGATATCTTCTGAGGTCTGCTGTTGGAGATTTATTCTGGAATTCACTCAACTCACTTCTATTAGTTGACTACATCTACGCGCCGCTGACGAATCTTGTATATGATGTTCTTGTCCTAAGTATTATCGTTCATTACCAACCTTTGTGTGATTATTCTATTCAGTAATCATCTCTAGATTACAACAACACATTATCTCGATTTTAGTCATTATCCTACCACACTGACTTGCCTTCCTTCTGTCTTTCCTATAATTATTTAAGGGTATTTATTCTAATGAGCTCTACTTTTGCTCATTCATAATAAACCCCGAGAATTTAAGCGTTCTGTTAGATTGTTTAATTGTCCTTTTACTCTTGCAATACCGAGATGTAATTGTCAATTCTATTCTAATATTTACTTTTCTCGCAGTTCTCATCACTGTACCTCTGTTTCCCTTGCTTCCCGAACACATATAATCTTAAATATAAATGCCATATCAACCGCCATCTTCTCTTTGTCTGACATATGTTCTTTTATTGACCTTTTTTCAAAAAATTATTTTCATTCTCTTCCACTTCCATTAATTCCTTGCGTCTTAGTGGGATTATCCTTTTGCTTGTGGTGAGAGGATTAAAATGTATTATTCGTTACATTTTTAATACATCATTAATTCAACAGGATTTGTATATAATAAGAGTAGGTTCTCACAGAATTAAAAGAGTAGGTACTCACAGGAATTAAAGATTAGGTACTCACAGAAATTAAAGAGAAGGTACTCACAGGAATTATTACTCCGAATTTCTTTTATTATGCAGCATGATTCTTTCTCTAAGATTCGTTCAGACATTTGAAAACCTGCAGCTAACTACTTCCCCATAATGTGCGTCTCGAATTTTATCTTTATGGAACGCACATATATATATATTTAGGTTTTCAAGCGACGAAGTATATAATGATCTCAAAAAAATATGCGTACAACCCACATTACGGTGAGTGTTGAATTCATATTACATAATGGCGACGTAGATAGACAGGGAAGCCGCTGCACTGCACACAGTTGTTCAATGTAACGCCTGTTCAACCACGCAGAAAACAAGACCTCTTTTTGGAACACCCGTAGCCATCTGAATGGTTTTATTGTTAACACTTTTTTTTCGGAGAAGCATATCGCTGTCACGATGAATATAATGGAAATAACAAAATAAGAGACCAATGAACAGTTCAATACATACATATCGATTTTATAACGGCTGTGTATAGATCTTAAAAGAAAATGTCGGAGCTCATCCGCACTTACAGTTGTTTCGAACTTCATCAACTGACTCAGAAAATTTCCGCCGTCAAAATGGTGGGCAGATATTTTAATTTAAAACTTAAGATTAGCGATCCGTCTAGTTTCGCTCAACACAGCTAATTTCTACAAGACCAAAACATGAATCGTAATTAGAAACGAAACTATAACCTGAAAATCTGAAACCTGAGCCATGTTTTTTAGATAACCACGTCAGATTGTGCCTTTCATATAGATTTCAAGCATGGCGCCAAATCCGCCCAGAAAACATCCAAACTGTCAGCTGTACAGAACCTTTTTCTAAGATCAATAATGAAAAATTGTTTTAAAAGAAAGAAGCGTGTAGGTCTTAGATAAAGCAACCCTATTCCAACATTGTGGATTAGGGCTATATAATCAAAAACAAAGAACAACAGAAACCACATCACATGAGGACATTCAGAAATCGCCCAGTAAAACCCAGACTGTTATTAGGTTGGTGCAAAAATAATGATGTAATAATGTCGTTTTTTGACATTAAAAAATACGTCAAAACACGACATTATTACGTCATTATTTTTGCACCAACCTAATAGCTGAATGCAAACGTTTTCGAAAATGAATGATGAAAAATTATTTTAAAGGAAAGAATCGTGTAGGTCTTTGATAAAGCAACCCTATTCCAACATTGTGGATTAGGGCTATATAATCAAAAACAAAGAACAACAGAAACCACATCACATGAAGACATTCAGAAATCGCCCAGTAAAACCCAGACTGTTATTAGGTTGGTGCAAAAATAATGATGTAATAATGTCGTTTTTTGACATTAAAAAATACGTCAAAACACGACATTATTACGTCATTATTTTTGCACCAACCTAATAGATGAATGCAAACGTTTTCGAAAATGAATGATGAAAAATTATTTTAAAGGAAAGAATCGTGTAGGTCTTTGATAAAGCAACCCTATTCCAACATTGTGGATTAGGGCTATATAATCAAAAACAAAGAACAACAGAAACCACATCACATGAGGACATTCAGATATCGCCCAGAAAAACCCAGACTGTTGTTAGGTTGGTGCAAAAATAATGATGTAATAATGTCGTTACATAATCAAAAACAAAGAACAAATAACAGAAAACACCTCACATTATGACTTTCAAAAACAACTACAGAGCAAATCGATATTTTTCTGTAAATGTAAATAATAATCAAATTGTTGACAGTCCACTTTATCTCAAACAAACGAAAAGGCAGACAAATCCATAAATACTGGAAAGGGAGATAACAACTATTGGACATGCGAAACCTATTTTCCTGAAAAATTATTCCAAGTGGTCGATGTTATGAATTTCATCTGACATTAGAATTGGCTGCTCATCAAGGGGATTCCGTAGAAGGAAACGGCTAATATTACCTTTAACACTAACAACCTGTTAAGCGATTTTTTGAGCAATTTTAATGACCAAAATCATTTTTTTTCACCAAATAACAGGAAAACTAATGTTGGAGCTACCACACGCAAACGTCTGAGGGAATTAGAAGATCCGTAATGATTCTTTATTGAGATAAGATAAGTTATGCAGACAGCACAGGTTTAACAGCAGACACGGAAAGAAAGGTGCAAAATCAACCGAAGTTAGTGAAGGAAAGAAGGAGGAAACAGGTAAACATCACTTGCAAGAAGACTTAATGTATGCAAATAACAATCTGAAGATACCAAAATCAAACTACGAAAAAAAAGTAAAGGGAAAGGATTTTAACAGGGGGCAAAAGAGCCGCACTGATATCCGAAACCGAATTGAGATGACTTAAGGTGTCGTCGAAAAGGCAAGCATAAGATTAAGAAACCTGAAATTTTTGTCTGAAATAAACAAAAGAATTCTAAACTGTTACGCAATATCAGTCACGATATATTTCATCAAATGCCGGATAATGAGGAAGAAGAGATTTGAAGCAACATAAATTGCATTCTACAGAGGGATGCTGAGGATACCTTGTAACGAACATGCGAGCAACGGTTAAGTTTTACAGAAAATACAAACAACGAGAATGCTTATACATAACATCAGGAAGATACAGTTGAAATTTCTAAGAGACATAAGGATAGTCTGAAAAATTTGACAGTCGTTGGGCAGATTAAAGGGGCAGAGGAAAACAATGCATAACTTCTTTTTTGCTTTTTATGTACTTCACCCCAGGCAAGGTGGGAGTGCTACTGGTTCGCAGGAGGTTACATAGTGTGATGGAAAGAGAAAAAAAAACTTGTATAAGGGGAATGAGAAAAGGGTATGCCATGGGTCCTTACCTATAACTATAGAATGAGCTCTTCCTAACACTATGTATACTACGCCTCTCAAGAGAGAGGGTCGAATCGAGTGGAGCCGTTTCGGCTTGACGATCGAACTCTTTGCCTCTGAGTAGAGAGGAACCCCGACGAGGCTCCGGCGAAAGGCAGAGTCTCGTTCGAGGAGGTTGACCAACCCGATCCCGTTTATACGGGTTCTACGGGCAATTTTGGGCCGAGCCTACGGGTTCAGAAAACCCTCGTTAAACTGGGCCTACTCCCACATGCAACCCTTGTGGGGGAGTGGCTAGATACCGAATCGAGTGGTGCCGTTTCGGCTTGACGGTCGTACTCTCTGCCTCTGAGCAGAGAGGAACCCGGACGAGGCTCCGCCGAAAGGCAGAGCCTCGTTCGGGGAGGTTGACCAACCCGATTCTGTTTTTACAATTTCTACGGGTATTTATTGGCCGAGCCTAGGACCTCGGAAAACCCACGTAAAACTTGGCCTTGTGCGACATCTTTCCCTCGTGGTGGGGCAAGTAAATATCGAATCGAGCCGATAGTAGTTCACTCCAAGGCAGACTGACAGTCATACTAACACCTTCCACATCTTGTATTATTAGTTCGTGTAATATACCTTCGTTATTTCTACTCTTGTCTTCGTGTTGTTCTTCCTTGGTACTAACCTGCACCATAACAGGATAAAAGATCAATGGGTTTCAAAGCATGAAAAGATGGCGATTTACGTTGCAGTTTAAATATCTTAAGTTTGTAGTTATCAGGGAAGCAAGTAAACGGACGGGAATTCCATAGGTGGGAAGTGCGAGATAAGAAGCTGCTGGAGTAGAAAAGACGAATATATTTAACTATTTCATAGATAAAATGGTGGGACCTAAATGCTACTCTAGTAGCACACTTAAATTTATGTAGACCAGGTACCGGGGTAAAAAAGCTCGGCAGAACAGTAATCATGAAAATATTTGTAGAAAAGACAGAGCGGAGGTACATCATGTCTGTGAGAAAGTACTTGAAGTAGAGATGCCAAGTCTGGATCGATTATATTGCAGATCTTTCTCTAGAATTTGTCAAAAACATTGAGAGGAACAGCAGAGGCAACAGATATGGTATGGTAACAGTACATTGATGCCAGAACAAGGTTTAGGAGAGATAAAAAAAAAGTATTATTTAGAGCTACAAAGGGCAGGAGATTGTGGATAGCCATAATCGGCTGCATTCTGAATGAAGACGGCACATAGAAAACGAGGACTGTTGTATAAATAAATGGCAATGTCTATTGGATAACAAACGCCGAAACCCAGATTCAGGTCACCAACTGGTGGCGTTCATAAATGCTAAAATAATTATACAATTGAAGATTTCTATGTGTTCATATATTGTAATTATATATAAGTATTTCGATAAGTATTTAGATAGACTATTCTGAAAGATGAATCAAGCTTTAGTATTGGAACCATTAAAAAATAAGACCAGTAATTTCGAATCTCGGATACTACAGGCAAAACTTACATTGTGTACTTTCTGATAAATTACGAGTATTTATCTGATTATTTTCTTAAGCTAGTTTAGATGCAGCACAAGGCCAGACGTAAGAGGCATGCATCCAGTGAGGATCCAATTCAAGATCGTTTATATGTTTCCGACTCTATTTGTGAATTATGAGTGTGCATCTTTAAAATATTCTTATATATTTATTTGTTGGCTGAATATTTGTATGTTTGTGAAAATAAGACAAAACTATAACAACATCAATAAAAACCCCGAAATGGTAAATACCCATCAGATTATATATATATATATATATATATATATATATATATATATATATATATATATATATATATATTGTGTGTAATTAGGGAGCATCTTTTCATCCATATACGTTTCATTAAATAATATAGACAAGTGTTGTCTATTTATTTTATGTAATTTTTTTTTGTAACTTCTGATAAGTTTAATAACATTATCGTTGAAAGATGAAAGAAACTCACAGTAGTGATCCATATATATTTTTTTTTTAATACAATCTAAGCTTTCGGCTTACTTAAGCCATTATCAAAGATGTCAATTACAACATATTTAACAATATACGGACACGACAGTGATGATAGTCTGTCAATGTTTATATAGAAGATTTCTAAGCAACGATAAACACGGGCATATAAGACGCTAGAAGTGAAAATAGCACCGCATCTCATGACGTCACATATGACCACACGAGAGTGAACTGTAGAAATATGAATCAAAAGCCGTTGTTATAAATTTTCTGTTAACATGGCTTCTTAAATGTCTATAATTGGTAACAGAAGCCATTGTATTAAAAATATGAAACAAATATGGATCACTACTCAGAAGTTACGAAAAAAATGTACATAAAATAAATAGACAACACTTGTCTATATTATTTAATGAAACGTGTATGAATATATATATATATATATATATATATATATATATATATATATATATATATATATATTACTTGAATATTCCCTTACTTACGTAATATATGTCTACTGAAATGAAAAACAAACAACACAGAGGTAACATTATCAGGAATTTCTCTTACAGAATGATTTTCCAAAAGACTTCTGATAAAGCTTAAATAAAAGCCAAAGAGACTAAATTAATAAATGTTTGCTCTTTGTTCGTTATCCCCTCATATATATATATATATATATATATATATATATATATATATATATATATAATTATTTATTTAAAAATATGATTCCAACACGCTACATAAGAGTTCTCATGTTTCAAAATAAGAGCCGAAAACTTCAATATAATTATTTGAATTAAATTGAATTAAAGTAAGCTCTGTTCCATCTTCAAGCGAATTTTTTTTTGGGGAATAACTTATTTCTGAAATTTACGTGTTTTAATAGCAGATTCATTATTGAAATCAAAATTTCCATGGTAACGGCCAGGGAGATTGTTCATATAAAGTGGGATGCAGGGTGTTAATAATTTGTATCAGTATAGAGTTACATGCATAGGTGTCAAGTCAGAGTAAGGTTGGGGTGTCTAAACTTAAAACTGAATATGATTTCGTCTAGTCTGGTTTACGTGTCTATGGAGATTTTTTTTTCTGAAAGTGTTTTGTGTATATATAAAAAAAAAAAAAAAAAAAAAACTGACGTAACATTTGTTTTTTGACGACTTCATAAAGGGTTTTTTGTAGGGTATTTAAGCTATTTATTAGGACTATGGATTTTAAAAAATTATATGCTAATTATTCAATCCAAAGATTTGATGATGTCGGTAAAAAAACCGTTAACTCTTGTCTATTGTTTAATGGAGTTTTATTATTTAGAATCTGAATAATGTGTAGTTTCTCATGTAGGCATAAAGGGCATGGGTCATCCCAAGTTTTACAAGTTCTAGTTTTGTTTATAATTTTCCATTTTACTTTTGGTGTTTTATTCATATGAATAAAACACCAAAAGTAAAATGGAAATATATATATATATATATATATATATATATATATATATATATATAGAGAGAGAGAGAGAGAGAGAGAGAGAGAGAGAGAAAGAGAATGACTGTGAATGGATTAAATTTATACGTTATTTTGTACGTCATTTACTAACGTGAATTCATTGTTAAATAATAACTAGGATTTTGTAAATCAGCGTTACGTTGCAGCAAAACAGACCACATGACGGTTACTAATAAGGGTTACAGGTTCCATTCCTGTCGGCGAAGCGCATATTTTCTATGAAGTTTCTCAAACATCGGGTAGGCAAATGTAAATACTACTGTTAAACTAAAGAAAAAACTCCAAAATATAGAATTTATTTAATACATAACTAACATAACGTATAAACAATATATATATATATATATATATATATATATATATATATATATGCACGTTTCATTATGTAATATAGACAAGTGCTGTCTATTTCTTTTATGTAAATCTTTTTCGTAACGTCTGATAAGTTTAATAACATTATCGTTGAACGAAGAAAGAAATTAACAATATTGATTGATCTATATTTTTTTAAATACAATCTGAGCTATCGGCTTACATAAGCCATTATCAAATATGTCAATATATATATATATATATATATATATATATATATATATATATATATATATATATAACATGAATCATTCATACAAAAAGTAGATTAGTAAAGTTAATGATATAAAATGGCGAAAAATATTCGCAAACAAAATTTTAAATTTGCATTAATCAACGAACCACTCGATGAATGTCATGATCCTTGTTTTTAATATTTTCAAATTGTATAACGTCTTTTTTTAATCTGCTAGTACATTCGGCTTTACATTCAGCCATCCTCAGGCATGGAACTTAATTTGTTTTTTAGTAAAGCCAAGTAGTAGCGGAGACGAAAGATTGAATGCGAATCGAAATATGTTTATTTAGAAATGTGTTATTGTTAACGAAAAAAAAACCTTTTGGAGCGTGCAGTCACAACGCCAATGTTGAATTCTTTTTGAAAATTTAAGAGAGTGCGTTTTTTACTAATATGGTAATTTGAGAATTTATTTTTTGTAGGAGTTTATCAGTCAAGGTGGCACGAACTAAATTGTTCAATAAATAGATTAATATCTCAGTTGTTATCAAGAACATGTGCACGTCGGATCAGTTCTTTTAAATCAAATATGTGGTGCAGTTCAACTTATATTACAATGGATGATTCATGCAAAAAGTAGATTAGTAATGATAATAATATAAAGATATTACTCTGTTTATTGAACAATGGACCTGATAATCGCCGCTATGTACAATTTGTTTATTACTTGAACTGTATTATTTTATATATATACGCGTAACAGCCTGTTGAATGAAACAGTCTGTCGCCTCTGAGTGTTGACTTCAATGTTCACTTTTTTATTTACATACGCTATATCTCTGATATTGAGCAATTTATCCCACAAATATAGCACACATTAAAACTATTTTTCTTCACACACACATATATAGATAGATATGTTTTAATAGATTAATTGCAAACATCATGTCTGCTTATTTTTAGCATAATCCTTTAACATCCACGAATACTCTCCGTGTATTACAATCTAATGATTGTAATACACAGAAAAATATTTGTGAATATGAAAGGGTTAGGCGAGAAATAAGCAGACAGAATGTTTGTAATTTATTTACTCAGACATGCTGCTTAAATACACACACACTCACAGACACACACACGCATATATATATATATATATATATATATATATATATATATATATATATATAGAATGCACACATACATACACGCACTTATATATATAATATATTTTTGTAACCTAGTAAATGGTTAAACAAATTACAAACTTACAAATTGTTGAAGAAATATATTAACAGTAAGTACAACAGCCCCCCTCACGAGGAATGTATCTGGCACAAGGCCGAGTTTACCGTGTGTTCTCCGAGTCCTTAGGCTCGGCCGAAATTATTCCCTTAGAATCTGCATAAACGTGCCCAGGAACTGTCTACCACCCCGAACGAAACTTTGCCCTTCGACAAATCCTCCTCTGGGTTCCTCTCTGCTCAAGGCAGAGCGTTTGACAGTAATGAACAATATATTCGACTGTTCTCTAAGGCCTTCTCTCCTACTTATCGTATAGTAGGCGGAAGTGTCCGACATAAACTCTTTATAGGGTGGAGTACACAACATACATATAATACATTTCCACTTGTGTTTATGTTATGAACAATAAATTAACATGGATAGGCAGATATTGATATATAAATATACATGCATAGTTAGACAGGACGAGAGTGATGCCAACAGATATAAAACACCTTGAATGAACTGTCGGTGATAATAAATTGTATGTAAAGGTAAGAGTAAAAAAAGCTGAAAATGTTAACACCATGGAATTTCTGGGATAAGTAAATTATCTTTTTAAACATTAAACTATTTACATGTGTATTTGTTTTGATATCACAAGATATTGCCCATTGTGTTTTCCGGTCTTCATCAGGTGTATATTGATTCGTGTAACCTACAACTAAATCCGAACTTAACCCTTTATTTAATCTACGGGCAAAGACTCTTCTCGTTCAACTGTCCACGCCTAAGAATACCTTGTCTATTTATTATTTGAATAACTGCTCATTTATTGATCGCCGTGCTTCTGATGAGCCCGTGTTCACTCCATCCAGTCAAGTGATTAAACTCACAATTTCTATTTTTCAAAGTCGCGTTCATGCGACTTTTGAAGACCTAATTTCGAAGGTAATTTTAAGGAGGTCGCATCATACACGAAATATAAAATTAGCGTATGTTCTGCTGACCTAATTATATATATCCATTTACTCTAGTCAAGATATACAGCTGTATTTAAAATAGATATCTCATCTAACACGAGTATATACGGTACCTATGTATATGCCTTGGATCTATCTATCTATCTATCTATCTATCTATCTATATATATATATATATATATATATATATATATATATATATATATATATATATATATAACCACCCACCCACCCTTCTGTTTCTGCGTATCCTCATCTATCAATCTGTCTATCCCAGTCTATTCAAGTCCGTATATCTATCTATCTATCTATCTATCTATCTATCTATCTATCTATCTATCTATCTATCTATCTATCCACCCACCCTTCTGTTTCTGCGTATCCTCATCTATCAATCTGTCTATCTCAGTCTATTCAAGTCTGTATATGTATCTATCTATGTACCGTATATACTCGCGTATCCTGCGACTTTTGACGACCTAATTTTCAAGCTAATTTTAAGGAGGTCGTATCATACACGGGTATAGAATCAGCGTATGTACTGCTGACCAAACTATATATCCATTTACTCTAGTCAAAATATACAGCTGTATTTAAAATACTCTTCGCATGTAGCACGAGTATATTCAGTATTTTTCTATATGCTTTGGTTCTGTCTGTCTATCTACCTATCTATCTATCTGTTTAACTATCTATCTATCTATCACAGATCTATCTATCTACCGTATATACTCGCGTATTATGAAAGGTTGAAGACCTAATTTCGAAGCTAATTTTAAGGACGAATCATACACGTGATATAAAATCAGCGTACGTACTTCTGGATCTGGCTACGCTTTTGACCAAACTATCTATTTGCGTCAGTCAAATAAGCTTGAAAGTTAAGTTTTCAAATGTCTCATGATACACGAGTTTTTACGTTATTTATTACGCTGTTTCACTCTAGGTTAGTTTTAAGGCTGCACAAATAACTGTCCTGTTGTGGAGTCTTAAATCTAATGTGCTTGTCATGCTTGACTGCACACACGGAAGTTTTTGCTTTTTCTATATTATTGATGCCGCTTCTGCTGTTGAAAACTTATTGACATTTATTTTCATTCTTTATTAGGTGGTTTAATCCACTCGACAGGTTAAGGTCAAGAGTCCATGTTCTTGACTTAGGATTGACCTAGATGGTGCGTAAATAACAACAAAGACGGGGGTAATCGTTCGCATATATATTAGGTTGGAGCAAAAATAATGACGTAGTAATGTCGTTTTTGACGTTAAAAATACGTCAAAAAACGACATTATTACGTCATTATTTTTGCACCAACCTAATATAATCTAAATATTTACTTTTTTATTTAATTCATGTCAGGTAAGACTTTCTTTTCTTACTTTCTAGTCTTGTCTTTCTTTTTCCTTTATCTTTATTATTTTACTTTTTTACACACACACGCACACACACAGACACACACAGACACACACACACACACACACACACACATATATATATATATATATATATATATATATATATATATATATATATGCTTCGACCGCTCGGTACTTGAAATCTTTGAAATAAAAATTTTAAATGAATATTTCATTCATAAACTGGATTGTTATTGTTAAGGCGAGTTTTACAAATAGATAACTTGTTGAACGCTAATTAAAATGCAAATGTCAAACACTTTTCTTCACTATATAAGACGTTATTCTTAAACAGAACTATTTTTGATATGAAAATCAAAACAATCCTCGAATAAAAGAACAGTAATGAAGGACACTTAATTAATATATATATACTTTTTAAATCAATATACATTGTTTGCTAAACCTGAAGAGTGATATTACCTAAAAATAGATAATAGATAATACAGATATTGAGCATTTAGCGTGTAAAACCATCTTTGGGGGGATTTTAACGCGGGCTTGTCATTTCTCAGTTGCATGTCTGTCTTTGGGTAGAGTGCGCTCAGGTGTTTCGCTGTCAAATGACAGAGGGGCAACTGAGAAAATTATACTGAGAGATGCCCAGCCCTAGGGAACAGCTGACCGAGGCTGCGCTCTCCAATTGCACCAGAGGGAGGGATCTGTGCTCGCACCAAGGCCAGCGCAACCGATGGTTGCGGGGGCTGAGGGCAATTTTTGTCCTTGTCCCGGGCGTACTCGTTCGGGTCCCCACATATAAAAGACCTTGTGTCACCTCTTCTCCAAGTGGGAGGAAGGAGTTAATACTGCGTGTAAACCCCTACTTGAAGGGGTATACACATTCGGGTATTTGTCAGTCCCAGACATCCATCCCTCTCGCTGGTAGTATGACTAGCTTAGACCAGCTTGGAAAAGCTAAGACGAGCGGCCCGAGTGAAAAACACTCGGGTCCCTTCGTTAAAAACCCACCTTGTGTGACAGTCTGACAGTGGGGAGTCAAGTAAATTAACCCTTGTTTTGAGTGGTATACACATTCGGATACTTACAAGTGACAGGAGCCGTCCCTGCGCCGTTTGTATCCCATCTATTACAAGGTTGAACCGGCTTAGACCAGCTATTACTTTTTTTTAATAGGATATATTTTCATCTCCAGTTTTTATTTGATTACTAGCAGGTTTCTCCCGCTCACTATTGCTTCAAAAAACAATGAACATTTCATTAATAAAATCACTCGTTATAGTTAAGGAAAGTTGCGGGGACTGCGGGCAATTTTTGTTCCTAGCCCGGGTGTACAGGCTAGCGTACCCACCTTAAAATCTAGTCATAGTGGGGAGACAGTAGATACCTAGTGTGTAAATTGATCTCTCGAGGCCGAAAAATTATTTATCATCTCTCAGTTGCGTCTCTGTCTTTGAGCAGAGTGCTCTCCTGGGCGTCACCATCAAAGCACAGAGTCGTAACTGAGGAAAATTTTACTGATATATGCCGGCCCTGGGAAACAGCTGCTGAGGCCGCTCACTCTCAATGTACTAAAGAGAGGGATCTGTGCTCAGACCGAGGCCAGCGCAAAAAACAACAACAACAACAAAAAAAAAAACGTTTGCTTGGTCATTTGTTTGTTCCTAGCCTGGGTGTACGCACCCGGGTTCCTCACATTAAACCAACCTTGTGTTACAACCTGACCTCGTGAGGAGTTGAGTATATACCGAATTACTCTAAAGTAGAGCTGGTGCTTTTAATCTCAGAATTTGTTGTAGAATTGAGCCTCAAATTTGCATTTATTTGTATATAAATATAGGTTATACTTAATTAACTATTATGTTTCTCTAATTCTTCAAATATTGAATGTTTAAATAATTCTTATTTCTACTTTCCATATATTTATACTATATTAATTTTATCATATAAATTGCCCCCTGTTTTGTCAGCGCCGAAATACAAATATTTGTTTGTACAGAAAATAATGATCTAGGTATGTCAAATCGTTTTTAAATTAAATGAGAGCAGAAGAATTACCGTTGAACTTTTAAAAGGTAAGCATAAACCTTAATTTAACATTTAAATGCAACGATCAGTTTTGAGTTCTTCTGCAGTTTATTGATGCCTATCGCATCTACTCCTCTCTAGCTACTGTGATGATGGCCAAACGAAGATAGGCCGGCTTTTATGCCAGCTGAAAATTTTGGCTAGATTAACATTTTAAGCTAGCTACAATTTTGGATAAAAATGGAAAATAATTACCCCCCTTTAAACATGAAAGAAATGATAATTGCGAGTATAATACATCAATATATATTTATAACCTCTCTTAATCTGGCAACCCTGAATCTGGGACCAACTAAAATCATTCCCTCTGCCTAACTTTTCTAGGGCTTTTGAATGAGCTACAGATCATTGAAATCGGACCAGTGGGAGCGTAGGAGTAGCTTGGGTACACGCACACACAAACATATACACTATACTTAATGTATAAGATTTCACACCCCAGAGCAGGGGTTATTCATGCTTAAAAAGATGTATTATAACAATGAATAATGTCAAACTCACTCAAAAGTGTATGTGTACATTTAATGGGAAAATCAGATGCAAGTTACTCACGTACAATACAGATATACATATATACATTTTACTTACCTATGCGCTGTAAAACGCGGTGTGTGACGGGCAGAGAACGTGGGCTTATTTTATAAGATAGATTCGGTAAAATAATTACCTTATGCTAGTTCCTGGTGGCATATTTATAGTTGATATAAGAACTGAACAGTGTGGCAGGAAATGGCTTGTTTGAATTAACTCGCCCACAAAGAAACTGCATTTAAAAATCTTCAAAGGCGATAATGACACTAAGATGCAAGGGGCTACTGATAGGAAAAGATAACGAGAAGCATTTGGAAAAGAAAACCAAGTCCTAAACCGGAAACAAGAGATAAACGTCTACTCGTGTTAAAATAACTCGTGAACTTATCAACTCATATATTTCGACCGACAGTACGTCAATGAACGCCGAATAAGGTAATTGCAAATATCTCCATTTGTCCATGGCTATTTCTCACACCAAGTTCCATGGCCACGGATAAAGCTTGATAAAGAGGCTACGATTTTGAAAATGTATTTTCAAATCAAATAATTCACGTTTAAAGGAATGTAGTAGCGAAACCCTAATATAGTGGGTTGATTAAAACATCTTCCGGTTTATTAAGTAGCATAATCCTGTATAAGACGGTAGTTAATTTATCTGCAGTCGTATACAAAAGTCTAGCGCGTATTATACATTAGTTTAAAACTCAATCCCATTTTATCAGGACTGTAAGCCAACAAAATCGGGGTTTGAATAATTCGATGAGAACGACCTTTCACTTTCAGACCATGGATGCCTATAAACACAGAGAAATTACCTGGATTTCTTTCAAACAGTCCTTCTCAGGAATACAAAACATTCATTTTCAGGATGGCACAAGTAATTTCCAAAGATTTACCTTACTTTGTCACAAAAAATTTAAACCAAAAATGTATTCATTTTTTTTCGAATTATTTTATTTCTGTAGTCGGGTCTCTGTAGCCATTGTTGGCAACCAGACTGGAAGGAGAGAATCTCTGAATTCAAATTCAGAGTAAGAGTACCCATGATGTCATGTTAAATTTCGTTCTGGCAACTTCTCCCCAACAAGCCGGTGACTATTTTACTCAACTTTTAATTAGATAACATCGGTGGCGTGCTGAAGGGGAAACGTGCTGCATGGGCAAATGCTGATCGCTAATAAAATAACCCCGCCTAAGCCTGCACTATGAAAAGGTCATTACACTCCGGGCGCAGAAACATGGCCTCGAGGGAGAGATGGATACCATAAGATATTTTATCTTATTATATATTTGCGCTTTAGAGGACTTATTCCCCAAGAGTCATTATCAATATTTTGTAATACTTAAGAATCACAAAATAAAAACAAATAAAGCGTTTCTTTTTTATCATTCTGTTCTTTTTTCATAAGTTCTTGTCATATAATTTGTTCTAAACACAGGTGCGTTTTGTACTTGAAATAAGTTTTTATTTCCTGGAATTTATGTACTTATTTCACTGTGTCAGTATGACTGCAAAGAGGATTACGGTAAATTTTCTAATTAATAAATGATCGATCTTTTTGGCTTACACAATATTTATTTTGCTCGAATTTCAATTCAGTGAATATAAGCTTATATATTATATATTTGGCTTTAAAGTTACAATCACTGATGTTCTCCAGACGTAATTACTACCAAACGACCAGCTGTTAGAAATGTCATTCTCTTGTATTTGCGTACAAGGGCTTCGTGTAAATTGCAGCATATGGCTTCTGATAACGTCTGACGCATTCATATTAGAAAGTCGGTTACTTCAGAATAAAGTGCTTTTGTTGTTCAAATGTAGATATATTTTCTGCTTACATTAGATGCCAAAAGATAGATATAGATACGAATGATGCCGAAGTTAAAAAGTAAGATACAGGTTGCTATGAATAATCAAGAGTAGTCTCCCCTTGGTTTGTTACTCTCCTCTTTGAGAGATCTATTTCTGTTTACTGGGGCTATAAAATGACACTATAAGCGAACCATGTATTCTCAACAATATAAGCCTTTCTTCATTCTCGTCTTGGGTTAGAAGTGGTTAGGCCTGACTTTTGACATTGTCCAGCATAAGCTCATTTAAGTGAATTTTGGACATCTTTACGAACTGTTAAGTCTATCAATTTGTTTTTATTAAACTTTTAATTTGCGTATAGCTGTTTTCATTTGTTCATTTTCTTTTAGATTATACACCTATTTTTTTATTTATTTTTTTTTTTTTTTCGTATTTAATTTAATTGTGGTTTATTAACTTTATTAGTTTTTATTTTTCGTTTTACGTTCTTATTTTCAACAGCTTTTATTTTCCACGTTCTTGTCTCTTCCTGGTTTTTTTGTTTCTTTTTTATTTTTTCCATCCGCCGACGACTTTATTTCGTCTTGGTCGCAAAATGTTTTCTTTTATTTGAACTAGTCATTACTTGTCTGAATTAGCAGTCAACATAGGGTGAACGTTTTTTTTTTTTTTTTTTAGACGTGGTGGTTTAGTACCATCGTGCCCTAAAATTCGAATACACTGGAATTGCAAACTCAAAATACGTCACTGCCTAGACAAATGGTCTGGGGTGAAAAAGACTCCAATCACTACAATAGCTTGAGGGAGGAATATGACATGTTCATTAACGGCAACAAACCATCTTCGAAGGAAGTGATGCAGTAAAAACATGAAATATCTCCATGCTGACCACCGACGAAGGAACTCGGAGACAGATTGGAGTCAGCATGGAAACAATGGCGAAGCTCTAAAGAGCTTTCAAATATGGCTCAATATTTTGTCTGGGAGGTCGAATGCTCTATGGGACATTCTACTGGGGACAGAGGAAGAGGTTAGAAGATTGGCAGAAAGTACCTTGACTACTAAGACAGTCCGCCTTCAAACGGAATATGTGGGTAAAAGACAGACAAAGATTAACGTCCATGGAGTCCCGGTGGACATTAGCGGGGATAGACTGGGAGGCTTTTCTGCTCAATACGGCCTAGTAGACGAAGCCACTGCAACAGTCAGCAAGGCTGGAATATGCAGTGGATATTTTATCCAGCAGTTCACCTTGACAAAGAAGAGTTTTCACGGAGATACCCAAAGTGTCGGGATAAAATTATGCCCGTTCTGGTTGTGGGCCATCGTCCCTATTGTTGGGCTTGTGGAGGTTCGGGTTACATATGCAAAGCGTGTCCCGGAAGAAATACAGTACCACTGCCTAGCTAAGTAGCAGCAGCAGAAACAAAAGTTATATCTGGCAAGGCTCCCTATAATGTATGGAGCGAGGTGGCAAAAAAAGGGCAGAAAACCCCCTGTGGAATCGGAAGATATTTGTAAATTTGACAGAAAGGAAGCAGAGAAAGTGATTACATGTATTAGGGAAACGCGGAAACATCTGAAAGTGTGGTCCCACTTACAGGAAGCAAAAGAGGCTTTTCCCGAACTACGTATAACCTAGACGAGTACAACTGATTTGAAGAAAACCTTGAGATTTTGTCCAGGGAGTGTCCCGGTTCGTCTCCACCCCTCTCTATACCGGGCCTTAAAATTGACACATACCATAGACATCGGCGGAAGTGTCCTGTATTGGACACATGGAGCCTGGGACAATCTACCGGGGTCCTGACCCCCGCAGATTTCCGTCAAGTCTGCGTTTACGGGACTCGGGCTTAAATTATGTCAATCAAGGTAGCCAGCCTGAATGTGATATGCCTTAGCGATCTGGGTAAGGCTTCCCGGCTGCTTTGTGATCTCATGTCCTTTGGAGTGGATGTAGCTGCGATCCAGGAAACATATTTTACTTGCGAAGTTGATGCTTGTGCACTGTCTAGCGACTTTGTGGTCTATTCAGCATACGGAAACCATCTGTGCAAAGCTGTTTCTTTGTTAGTTAAACGTTCCCTAGATGCGAAGGCGGAACTTTTTCATGTCTACACTGAGGGCGGTTGGTCGTGGCTGATAATGTTTTCTTTTATTTTAACTATTCATTATTTGTATGAATTAGCAATCAACATAGGGTGAACGTTTTTTTTTTTGTTTTTTTTTTGTTTTTTTTTGTTTAGGCGTGGTGGTTTAGTACCATCGTGGCCAAAAATTCGGATACACTGGAATTGCAAACTCAAAATACGTCTCTGCCTAGACAAATGGTCTGGGGTGAAAACAGGAAGTTCAATCTGTCCTTGAGGGACAGGTGTGACTTTTAGCAACAGCTGACTAGGATTGTGCAGCGAGGTTTAGTAGGGGCGGCTATTGGGAGTAGGTGGTGGGAGATGCTTAAGCATAGGATTAGGCCCTTCATCTGAATACAACCAACGACTCGCTCTCAATAAAGTTAAAAAGGTGAAGACTCTAGAAGATAGTCTGTACCGGGCGATGGCTGGGGAGAAGGATTCCCTAGATATAGCCGTAGCTAAGCAGGCCCTTGAGCGTGAGGCTAGTAAACGCTGCCAATGTCAGGTAGATATATATAGGTTAAACTAGATATCTAACGAAGCCGTGAATTGCGCAAGGAAGAGATCTAAGGGGTGCGCTCTGAGGTCGACCAAGGACATGTGCGAGACTTTTCGGCGGTATATCGAGAGTCGTTATACCAAGGAGCCTGGTCTTAGTGACGAGGTATCTTTCGCAGCTATTTGGCTGATTTCCCTCGGCTTTCGCCGACTGAAGAGGCTAGCTGCGACGGTGAGATCACGGAGGCCGAAATCTATTTGGCATTGAAGAAGGTCGGCAGAGTCAAGTCTCCGGGATTTGATGGTCTTCCCAACGAAATGTATTTGAGGATGTCGCGCATCTCTGTCCCGATTTTGACAGTGGTGTTCAGCACCTCTTCCGGCAGGGGTCCATAGCCAACAAGATTTCCATGGGTGCGATCACGCTGTTAAAAATGACCAAGGGTGTTGGGCGGAATTTCGATGATTATAGGCCCATAACTTGGCTAAACACAGAATTAAAGATTTTGGCCAAGATCTTGACGGATAGTTTACAGTCGTTTGTCGCGAGATTGTTGATTTTCTGAGAAGACTTGTGCTTTGAGGGGACGAACAATGCAAAACAACGTGCATCTGATCCGTACGATGATAAAGAGTGTATAACAGACGACAAGGGATCGACACTGATCAATATGGATCTGTTCAAGGCATTTGACAAGGTTGACCATCAGTACCTGGCTACTGTCCTGCAGGCCGCCGAATTCCAACCCGATTTCTGCAAGTGGATTAGCCTCCTGTATCGCTCCCCCAGTGCTGTGGTACAGGTGAACGGAAGGCGGTCAGGCGCTTTTGCGCTGACTTGTTTGGTCCGACTGGGGTGCCTACTGTCGCCCTTACTTTACACTTTGGCGTTGGAACCCTTTCTTCGCCGGCTAAGAGAGTGCAGTTGAAGAATCGCCGTTTTCCCTGCTCGAGCGGGGGTTTCTGCATACGCCTATGACGTGTCCATCTTCGTGTTGTGTTGCAGCGAGATAAGGGTGACGCAGAAGGCGCTTGAACTGTACGAGAATCTGACTGAGGCCAAGATTAAACGCAACAAGTAATCTGGTTTGCGGTTAGGTGCCCGAAAGGGGATTATCCTTGAAGAGTGTGCCACTTATAACTTGATCCTCATCCTTTACTGCTTGACTGTACTTCCTCCTTTGCTGAAACGTATGGAGGCAATCGAGGGTTGTTTTTCAACGTCTTGTGGGGCAGTCGCAAACATTGAGCTCGTAAAGAAGCCTGTTACTTGCATGGCTGTGGCTGGGATTGCCACACCTGGTGAGTCATCGCCATTCCTCAAGGTTGGCTTTCCTACGCCTGGTTTTGACGGAGGACTCAATTTTGGCGCCGAGTGTTAGAGATGCCTTTCTTAGCCTTACCATCACTCACCATTTTTTGGTGTAAGGGCCATCGCAGTCGTGTAGAGTTGTTGAGTTTCCTCAGCGAGTGTCGGTCGGCCTTGAAGTTTTTTTTCTCGCGCCAATAACCTTTCTTGGCGTCGGAGACTATTGTATCATGAATTAGTAGAGAGGGTCACGAAGGATCCTCTATGTGACCGGCTCAGTTTGTCGGCATCGGAGTTGCGCTTTTTTTGGTCTTGGGTACCAGCGGTGGATAATCTGAGAAAACCCTGTGGTTTCGCTTAGCCGGCGATTGATTCGAAACGTGCTAACTCTCAGTGACGTATTCTTTAGATGTGGCAAGGCAGATTTGCAAAATTGTCATCGGTGTGACCTTGGTTTAGATGAAACGGCTTCGCACACCTTCTACCATTGTCCTCAGGGGCGCCTTTCTAGGATTATGTCGGCGAGTTGACGGGTCGTATCGCTTCCAATCGGCTCGTGTCCATCGATCTCGCATATGCTTGTGAAAATGTGTCACCCCTGAGTAAACCGGATGGTGTTTTTTGCGTTGCTAACTGTGGCAAGAATGGTCGTGAGGGTATCACGAAAGAAAGGAATCTTGTGAAATGAACCTTATTTGGATCAGGATCTGATTGTTTACTTTAAGCATCGGCTGAAGTTGAAAATCCGATCTGATCGAAAGCGTTTGATTTCACCAGATCTCAACAAAAGGTGGGTAAGTGAGGCGAGCCTGGTTCGTGTGGACGGAACTAGCCTTAATTTTCTTTTTTTAAGTTCTCTTAACGCAACGAGACGGTTTCCTGTTGCCCCCCCCACACTGGTTAAGTTAGACACTATTCTGTGTTCGTAGTTAATGTGAATGTGTTGTTCCCGGCCTCTTTCCGAATTTTTCTCCTCTTATGATCCATATCGAGATTCCAAATCTCCACAGGTTGTTTTTGTCCCCTTTTTAAATCTCGGCTGAGTTAGCTTTTGATTTTTCCCACTCCGTCATTTATTTTCCCCTCCTCATTCCATTACAGAGTTCGCTTCCTGATTCTGTCTATTGACAAAATACAGCGGCCACTTGTATTATTTTTTTACATTAGTTTTATCATTGTGTTACAATTTTAGCATGTTTTATAGGTTCATTCCCTCCCTTCGAAATGTTTATGTCACGGGGTGTTTTGTAGGACCCTTTTGAATATGTGGTATTGTGGTGGGTGCAGCATTCGGAGGTGACGTACAAGATTGTTTGGTGATTTTGTTTATTTAATTAAATGAATGGTTCGTTATTGTGGTTAACTAGGAATAGAGTAGTTAGTGAAAGGCCAGCCTTTCCCCATTTCCCGTTCGGCTTTGTGCCGCAATTTTGTATATTTATACAAAATAAATATATTGAAGAAAGCTTTCTTAAAGCCTACACCTGAGTACATTTGTCATTACACACATTCAGATTAAACTAAAGAAAAATGTGGGTATATTTCCATTTTCCATTCAGGACAAAAAGGCAGATAAGAATGTCGTTTAGACTAGAGTTAAAAAAAAACAGGTAGAGAACAGTTTTACAAAGCAGTCAAAAAGGTTGTTAGGTCTCATTTCCACGTGAATCAGAAATCTAAATATAGATCTCGTGTACATTAGAGTCAAAATGTTACATAGCGATCCAGTTTATATTTTGTGTAAAATATAAATATAGGTCAGCTTTAGACTGGAGTTTCTTAGGTCTAATATTAGATACGATTTTGACTAGACACGAAACAAAAAGTACCATAAAATTCCAGTTTACATTAGTGTCAAATAGACATATATAGGTCCGGTTTCGAATTAAGTCAAAGAGGACGATTTAGTACAAGATTACATTGGAGTAGTAAAGATAGATATAGGCCCGGTTTAGGTTCTAGTCAAAAACGGGAATTTAGTCCCGGATTACACTGGACTAATAAAGAGAGATATAGGTCCGGTTTAGTATCTAGTCAAAAATTGGGATATAGTACCGGATTATATTGGAGTAATAAAGATAAGCCCGGTTTAGACTCTAATCAAAAAGGAAGATTTAATACCGGATTATATTAGATTAATAAAGATAGATATTGATCTGGCTTAGTATCTAGTCAAAAGAAGGATTAAGTAACAGATTATATTGGAGTAATAAAGATAGATATAGGTCCGGTTTAGACTAGTCAAAATATTGGAATAATGAAGATAGATATTAGTGCGGTTTAGTCGAAAAGGAGGGTTTAGTACCGGATTATATTGGAGTAATAAAAATATTTATTTAATTAATATTTCTAAATTATCTTTGTTGTGCTATAGATCCAGCTTAAACACGGAATTATATCATATATTTTGCAAGTAGACTGTTATCAGTGTTAAAATAATGATGTTCCCCAGGGGTAATGACAAGCAAATATGTATCTTTTAATAATTGCATTATCTTGCATTCGTGTGAAACATCGTGTATTTTACTGTACGGCTTCTGAAAATGTCTGAAATATTCACATCAGAATGTCGGTTACACGTGACGCTTAAGAATAAAGTGCTTTTGCTGTTCAAAGAAAGAACACGTTACGTACTTGACGCCGTAATTCAAAATGGGGCATTAAGAAGAGCAGCCAAACGAAAATGCGTTCGTATATCAGGGGAGATGTTCAAAGAAGAAGGCGAACGGTGGAGAGCCAGAGTTGGTGTGGAGGTTAGGGAAAGATCCATGGTTCATATCAGTCGGCTTGTAAGTAAAGAGGGACCACTTCTGAACTGAATTCCCTGGAGACTGACCTGAAGCGTGGAAAAATCCAGAATAGGTGCTAATGAAGACATATCGCTACACATTTTTCAAGCATATTGCGTTTGGTGATATTTCAAAAGACATAACGGGAAGCTTTTAAGAAGAAGATGACTTGTTGAAGAAGTCTTTTGGAAGAAGAAGAAGAAGAAGAAGAAGAAGAAGAAGAAGAAGAAAGGAAGAAGGCATGAAGAAGAGAAATTTAGGCTTGAAGAAGTTAGTGGGGAAAGAAGAAGAGGAAGAAGAAGCGGAAGAAGAAGTCTTGTTGAAGAAGAAGTCATGTAGAAGAAGAGGAAGAAGAAGACTATGATGCTTTCAGAAGAAGGGGAATATGAAGAAGAACTGAAGAATAGAAGAAGGCATGAAGTACTGAATTAAAGCTTGAAGAAGAACGTCAAGGGAAAGAAGAAGAAGAAGAAGAAGAAGAAGAAGAAGAAGAAGAAGAAGAAGAAGAAGAAGAAAGGAAGAAGGCATGAAGAAGAGAAATTTAGGCTTTAAGAAGTTAGTGGGGAAAGAAGAAGAAGAAGAAGAAGAAGAAGTCTTGTTGAAGAAGAACTGAAGAATAGAAGAAGGCATGAAGTACTGAATTAAAGCTTGAAGAAGAACGTCAAAGGGAAAGAAGAAGAAGAAGAAGAAGAAGAAGAAGAAGAAGAAGAAGAAGAAGAAGAAGAAGAAGAAGAAGAAGAAGGATAAGAAGAAGGCTAGAAGAAGAAGATTGAAGCAGAAAAAGGCGTGGCGTAGAAAATGAAGGCTGAAAGAAGAAGGGATCCTGGTGGCTGGGGGTTTCAGAAGTCAGAGTTAGATACTCCTAACTCCCAATACACCGCTTTGACACTTGGAGTAGACGTGTGGTCGAAAACGCCTGATCGAGGCAAGCAGGGTAATCGACAAAACACTGCCGCACGTCCAACGTTCTCACGTGCAAAAAGCTTAGTGCCCAGAAACAAAAACGTGTCTGCTGTATACAGCCGACGACCGACCATAATTTGCATGCGAATGACGAGACAACGAGACTTCGCGTTAACTGTCTGAGACCGCCCAGTATAAAACATGGCCGCCGCCATTTTGGTTCTTTTATTGTTAAACAATCGGAGATTGCATGACGCACAAATTCGCGTTTTCGAGGTAGGCCATTTTCACAATTTTCCCCCACAGAGACACTAAACAAAACATATTTTTCAGACTCTGAACCTGAAAAAGAAATAAATATTGACTGTCCATGTTTTTTCGTGTTTGCTTCACAGTATGAAACTCGTCTTACAAACCCTGTACCTTTCTTTAGTCAAAGAGTTCTATCCAATATGAGAAATGTCATTTTGCTGGTAGAGGTCGAAAACAGGAAACGCGCCGAAAATTTAATCAAGATGATGACCTTTCATAAGCTCAAAATAAAAACCTTCCACCAGAAAAGGCTAGACATATCTAAGGTTATCATTAGAAGCAGAGTTTTGTCACAGGTAACATCTAAAGAATTCTTTTTCGATTTCCAAAAGGCATACTACACGACATTCCGTATCTTAAAAGATCTATATTAACTAGGCCTAAAAGGAAAGCTGGCGCGATTCATAGAGAACTTCCTGAAATACCGAATATTTCAAGTCCGTATAGGAATTATGCCATTGGACCTGCAAAGTCAAACAGAAAGTGTTCCACAAGGAAGCATTCTTTCGGTGACCTTATTCTGCGTAAGAATTAACTGCATATTTAAATCCCAAATCCGGGAGTGAGATGGTCCGGATAGGTCAAGCAGAAAGTTTCCACAAGAAAGTATTGTTTCGGTGACCTTATTCTGTGTAAGAATTAACTGCATATTTAAATCCAAAATCCGACGAGTGAGATACGACCGATGCTCCCGATAGATCAAGCACTTTCTAATATTATACAGTTCTCGACATTTGAATAGGATACAAAGACAACTCCAACAATGACTCAATAAAATACATAAATAGGCCAATGAAAATGTTTTTACCTTTTCCAAAGACCATTAAATTAAGAAAATTGCACAATGACAGTTGTTTAAAAACTAGAGGAAGCAGAAATCCCAGTAGTGAATCCTCTTTGACAAAAAAATTAACATTCATTCTCCATCTAAAATATTTAATACAATATAGCAAATTCTCTAACTTTTAGGTGTAGTGGCCCATACTGAATAGGGAGCAGATTGAGAAGCACTAATTAATTGATCACTACAAATCACTACTTTTCTTAAAACTTCATTAAGGTAGTTTCACATATGGGGCGCCCTGAAAATCATATCTAAAATACTTAACGCAACCTATGATCAGGGCCTCAGACATGGGACTTTTAGGACATCCCCACTAGAGAGATTATGCACAAATGCTAATGGAACTCATGCACATTTAAGCTGCACTAAAATTGCACTACAATACTATGCCCAGGTAACCCAGATTAACAGCAGTAACTTTGAAACTAATTGACGTCATCTGTTCCAACAAAAAGACAATACCATACAACCGTATGGATTCAGGATGAAAACCATTACTGAACTATTAGGGATCACACTCTCACATAAGAAATTATGTCAACCATTATTCCATTATAGACAAACAACTCGATGACTTTTTAGAATTAAATAAACACCCTAAACAGAAAACGCAACACACACATGTCAGGATAATGTTCCTGGCGTATTTTAAAACTACTCTAAAATACACCCAACTATAAAGAAAGGTTCAGGTGTGAGAACAGAGCCAAAATATTAACAAAACAAAAGTGCCTCCCGAAGGGAAGCTTTATTTACACTACGGAGACTTAAACAATAGAGCTAACTCTAAAAACCATCTCAGAGAGCAAACAAAAATCATTCAGAATTCTTTCGGACTTAATATCCGTCCTAATAGGTTTAAAGCAAAAACACATCCAACAATCCACTCATAATCAAACTCTTATGCAAAATGAACACTACTTGCAAACATAAAGGAATCAAATTATGCTGGATTCTAGGCCACATCGGAGTGAATGGTAACAAAACGTCAGACATAGCAGCAGCATCTACATACACATCTCAGATTTAGATATGTAGACACAAGGAACAAATTCGCATACACCGACTCCAAGAAGGCAATTGACAAATATAATTAAAAGGAATGGCAACAGTGTTGCTTCCATTTCTGAATACATCTTTCCCAGTCATAGAAATAAAATCGTTCCCACATTCCTCAATTTGCGAAAACCTATTCGCTGTTTCTTGTTGGCGAAATATTTGAGACATCGTCGAAGAATCCGGTCCATTTGAACCAGAAAAACTAAAATGGATTATCTAGACACAGGTGTATCTCCATATTATATGAGTATCCCTTTTTATTTCTCTTTATACTCTACTTTGCCATATAGGTATATATGATATATTATTCAATGCATGGGGTACGTGTAAATATGTATATATAGTTTTCTGTATGTCCGTCCGCGAAAACCGGTGTTGTTATATCACAGATATAATAATGCCCATAATGGGGGACGTAAAAAATGGAGAATGGGCATTTCTTCCCTACTTCGCTCTTGTTGTAGTGGTGACCACGACGTGATAATATTTACTCAACGTGTGATTATACCACTCATTATCTGCTGAATAGTTTGTATTATTATTTACGTCCATTAACGAAAAAAAATGTTACGTAACTTTTTCCATCTAGATTATCCATCTGAAAGATATTGAATAAAGAATCGACAGATGAGAAAGAAAAAATAATCGAGAAGCGAAGAAAAGTGTCCGTGGCTCCAACGGACTAAGTGACCTGTGTTTTGCGATAAACATCTGTGGCTCTTTGCCATTCAATTTCACCTCGCGGCTGTGCTATGAGGATAAGCGAGAGAGTTGTTACTGGCCTGGCTTCAACGCTATGTCAATCGACCTTTAGAAACCTTTTATATTGCTCAATTATAACCAAGGAATTCTAAGCATTCGGTAATTAAATGTTAGCAGTAACATCTCAATACAACCATATGGCAGCGAATTTAGGACAATTTCCTCACAGAATATTGTAAACAAGAGGAATGTTGTTATATGGTTATATGGTTTTCGAGAATAACGTGGATGCAAGAGGGATTCTTTAGTAAGATGGAATCAAAAAGGCACTTATACTCAGAATAAGAAAGAGACACCTAGAATTTCTTGGATATATAATGAGTAAAGAATTCTTGAAGATTTTGTCATTCACAGAAAATATCATAGATATTTTTTCAGGAGGAGGTATCGGTTATCCTAACTGCCGACCAGCTTGCTCAAACTGAATTCTAGAACAGTGGTTAGGAAGAAGGCAAAATACAAATGTCACTAAGAGGTTTCTCTGCAAATATGAAGTGGAAATACTTCATTGAATACATTGCTAGGTCAGCTGCTAAGAAACTTCGTTTACTATGTCGGGTAAGACAATTTTTCCCTCGGGGATTTATCTTACATATCTATGACTACCATTCGTCCGTGATTAGAGTATTGCTACCACACATAGTCCGCTGCCCCTGTTATTTACCTTGAGCTCATTGATAAAATGCAAAGAAGAATCAGCAATATTATTGGTTGTGATCTGGCAGTTCGGCTTCAGTCACTTCTTCCATCGATGCAAGGTTGACTCTCTATGTCTTTTCTTTAAATACTTTATGGTAATTGTTCGGATGAAATCTTCGCTATGGTCAGTGGCCCCCTTTTATTTCTGTTCCTATTTTTTAAAATTGCGCATCCCTTCCGTAGGTGGTGAGTGATGTCAATTCGCTGGTGGATGTGAGGCGCTTTTCTTTTCGCGTGTGTGTTTTTCGTATTTGTTTTTGTGTTTGAATGAGTGTGTGATAGTGTAAGTTCATGGTATGAATGAATGTTTTATATTATTAGTCAACTGATATTTCTGCCACATTTAAGGATTATGGGAGTTTTATTACTAACATTATTTTGCTTACTTTCTTGTAAATAGCTTTGTTTCATTGTACATATGGGGACGAGTTAGAATTTCTGTAGAGACAACAAGGTATTATGGTGAATGTAGTGAGAAAGGTACGTAAGAATGTGTTATTTTGGTTGAAAGAATATTGTTTGTATGATTGGTTCAGTATTTGTTGCTAGCTAAGTTATCGTTAAGTCGGAAGGAGTCCGTCCTTTCTCCATTTTCGCCATGTACCAAATTTTTGTGTATATATCAGAATAAATATTTCTCTTCGCTAAGTTTTTTTTTTGTTTTATTCTCCCCCACCCCCACCCCACGGACAATGAATTGTACATATGGGGTCTATTTAGGACTTTCATAGAGACAATGATGTATTATGGTGGATGTAGTAAGAAAGGTAAGTAAAGATGTGTTCTTTTGATGTTAGGAATATTGTGGTATGTTTGAAAGCATGTGGCTAGCTAAGTTTAATTATAAGTCAGAAGACCATCCCCATTTTGGTCTTGTGCCACATTATGTAAATAATTACAAATAATTATCGCTCTTCGCTATAGTACCAAGAATTTTCTTTTTTAAATTTAAGCTCAATATCAGACTGACGTCGTGATCTCATTAATTTACAGTTTAGGTGGCTTGATATAACCGTATATTGTATGCCAAATGTTTTTTTTTTCTCTCGCACCTCTCGCTTGTGGAACTCCCTTCAAGCTCCATGCTTTCCAGCCAGCTTTAATCTGCAAATCTTTAAATGAAATATCAATCGCTATATTGCTGATTATCCTTCTTTTCTTTTTGTTCATCATTATTCTTTCAATTCCTAATTCTTCCACACCCTGTAACACCTTGAGATTTAGTGGCATTACTGTCTTGCATAAGAAGATGCCGATATAAAAAAAAAAACGAAAACAAACTGTACAATGAATATGACGTTCTACAAAGCCATGGTCACTCACTCCCTGGCGGGACACGTCCCATAAAAGATGTATAATAATTTAGGACTTTAATTCGACTGGGAGGCTTCATGTTGAGAGAACATGAACGAAGATACAGATTTGAATATATTTTCATACTGAAAATAAGCTATGTAAATGTGAAATGCCACTTACCAGAATAACATCACCCTAGTTTAAAATGCATTTTTAATAACTTTTCTATTGTCTACTTTGTGGAGTTGATTTCAATTCTAAAATGGTAAAAGAAGAGTTTGGAGAATAGAATGATAATTACTGAAAACTAGCAGCATGGCCCGGCGTTGCCCGTGCTTGATTTAAAAATCGTACAATTCATACAGCAATTGCTGTCACTTGACTTAAAATATTTTTGCCTTTCCTTGCCTTTAAAAGAGTTCCATTTGCCGTGCGGATGTTGCTAGATGCCTTACTTCTTGCCTATCTCACACTGTGAATTTTTTCTAAGCTCTATACTAAGCATTAAATCTGTTACGAAAAAAGAACTAAATAAAATGAACACAAAACGATCTGCCTTAAAAAAAGGACTCGTAACTGGAAAAACCGAATGAAAAAACAATGTTTAGAACAAATACATTTTCACACCTAACCCAGTTCTGCGGAATCAGAATCAACGTTGAATTTTAGTAAGCGAATAGTTTTTTGGTTTTGTTTTTTTGAAGATCATCAAAGATAGATTATAATATACAGGGACTGCCATGTCTATAAGAAATCACATTATGTTTTTGCGCTCTTTAATTACGATGCTTGCGCGATTAGCTTTGATTGTTCCTGTCTGTGTCTATCGTAAATTCTCCTAAAATTTCTACAGGTCCGGTCTCTAATCGGGTCTGTATGAAGTTCATAACAGTTTCTTTATTATTATTATTATTATTATTATTATTATTATTATTATTATTATTATTATTATTATTATTATTATTATTTCCTTTGATTTCTGTTGTATGCACATTTCATTCCGGGTCCCAACTAGAAAGCTAATGTTAGAAATAGTTTCATGACTTCTTCCACTGATCATTTTTATAAAAAAAAAAACAAACCAACTGAAAACATACAGAGATCACACACAGATAAAGCTCTTCGCAATCTGTGAGCTATACTTTTGGTATTTCTTTTGGCCGTGAGCTGCCAGGAATCCATTCATTGCGCCTATCGGAACCGTTTTCAATAAATTCAGCTACAACTGGAATTAATAATTTCCTCATGTTTCATTTTCAAGATTTCCATTTCAAGATCCTTGTAATTTGAAAGTTTTTTTTTTTTTTTTTTTTTTTTTTGAAGATCTTCAAAGATAGAATACAATATGCCGGAAATGCCACACCAATAAGAAAGGACATTCTTTCTTCACGATGTCTGTCTGGCATATTGTAAAGTACAATAAGATTGTTACAGGTCCTGTCTGTGTAATCGGTTCTGGATGATATTCATAACAGTTTCTTCTTCTTCTTCTTCTTCTTCTTCTTCTTCTTCTTCTTATTATTATTATTATTATTATTATTATTATTATTATTATTATTTCCTTTGATTTCTGCTGTATGCACATCTCCTTCCGGGTCCCATCCAGAGACCGTAGGCCCGAAATGTCTTCATGACATCTTCCATTTGTTAATTTTCGTAAAAAAAAAAAAGAC
>OZ010601.1:21429271-21449271 GCA_963932145.1 Acanthosepion lycidas
TATATTAGCACTCATGATCATTTTAAATATCTCTTATTCTTTCATTTTTGATGATTAATTGTGTGAAGGGATATTAGTATAATAGATAGATACATACATAGATAGATGAATAGATAGATTCAATGCTACGAAAAGATATCGACGATACTAAACTAATAGTCAATGATAGACAGACACACACACACACACTATATATATATATATATATATATATATATATATATATATATATATATATATATATATATATATTTTCAAGATCATAGAATCCAGGTAGAGTTTAATGTCCAGGACTGAGCTTACATATAATATAAAAGGCTCAAACACTATTCCATGGTCATAATTTATTTCATTTGAAACTTATTCCCATTCACATGAGACCTGTTTGAATTTGTAGATCTGATGAATTGGATTTTGATTACGATTCCAATTTAATGAACTATAACCATTGCATATTAGTGTTTGAAACTTTATATATATATATATATATATATATATATATATATATATATATATATATATATATATGGGAGGATGTGTCTGTGGGTGTGTGAAAAACTTGTAATGTTAAGGTATTGTATATTTATGAGAAAAACTAGAGATAGAGCGTATGTAAAAACAAAAGTGAATACTGGGGTCCACCACAAACGGCGACAATCTGTTTCATGCATGATGTTGATATATCGATATATATATATATATATATATATATATATATATATATATATATATATATATATATATTAGGCAAATTTTCTAGGCATAACAAGGAAAATGATGATTTTACCTATGTGAAATATATCCAAAGATATATCAAATATAAAAAAAAAAAATGTAGCATACCACAATACTTATATTTTCTGTTAAAATGTGGACATAGATTGGGTCTGTGTTGCAGACGCACAATATATATATATATATATATATATATATATATATATATATATATATATATATATATATATAATTGGTGTCCACACGTATTCGAGGATACCCGTCTACTAGAGTGGCTAACCAATTCCTGTGTCAGACGCTCGCTCAGGCACATTTTCATTGCTCAACACACTCAGAGCCAGCATCTCATTTATTAGAACAGGTGGCTGGTCGGGGAGGTATTCAATCGGCAGATGAGTTTCATTGATATGATACAGAGCATTAGTAGTGGTGTCTATTTACGCTATGTTAAGTTACTTCAATTCGAATATTTTTACTAATTGTTTTATTAGATTCGAACTCATTATACATGGCCAACTAGACGAATCTTGCTAAGCATAAAGTAATGAGGTAGAGTTTAGGCAACTCCCTAAAGTCTGGACACAGGAAATCTCATTATCTGTGTTTTTTTTTACCTCCACCAATTAAATATGGTTTTGTAGAAAGAAGAAAGATTTGAATTATTTTTTGCTGATGTATGTAAAAGAAGAAGGTGTACTCAATGAAAATCACAGATGCAACACACTTGATTGGACGCATAAAGAGTGAATTTGCCATAATTAGCAGCAATATGCAGATATTGCATCGAGTTCATTTGAATCTTGCAAAGTACATCAATCTTTGCATGACAAATGATGGAAATCATATTGTTATTTGTTGATATTCCAGTTCAATAAAATGTTAAAGATTTAATCTAATGAACATATACATTTTGCCTATGTTTCCAAACTTATATATATATATATATATATATATATATATATATATATATATATATATATATATATATATATAAAGAACAGTAAGATATATAATAGTGTGTTCTTTTTGATATTCTTTTTATTTTTACAAAACGGTGCTCAATGTAAATTTACAGAACATAAATATTATAAATTAACTGATTTAAAATATGGTTTCTTCTCTACACAGTAGTAATCATGTTTCAAAAACCGAAGCCTAAATCTTCAAATTTAATATAATTAAAAGCATTAGTTCTGTCTCGTCTTCAAGCGTATTCTGGAATAACTTATTTTTGAATTGACTGAGTTTTAAACGCAAATATAAATTCAGATGTTCTTCTTTCGTAGGATACAGAGAAATCCAATTATTCTGACAACGGTGGGTAACGTGTTCATTTTTATTAATTATTGTTTTATCAATTATGAGTTCCGCTCGAAAATAAGGTTAAGTTTAGGGACGTTATGGGTTTATTTTTCAACGAATTCTGACATCCGTTAAATGCATGTCGTCTGTTTTTTTTTGTTTTTTTTTTATCATTATCGACAAAAAAGTTTTTCGGTATATTTTTCGTACGTGTATACGTAAAGATTCTTTCTGAAAAGCGTGTTTGGGTTAGAATACGTTATATTTAACTACAATTTTAAAATATTTTTACTCTTAATTACTAATAGACTATGTTTCTTTTTACATCAAGTAAATGTAATAGAATTATTTAAGTTATTTGAAATTGTTTTCTCATAACAAATATAAGTATGTATATTACCATCGACCACTTTTAAAAAAATATTATTTAAGGAAATTTTTTGGCAATGGCAGCAAAGAATAGCTATTTCATTTCTTTGATTCAGTAAATTTTTATTTTTTATAAACTTAGTAATATATAATTTCGCATGCATGCACAAAGGACATGGGACATTTAATGTCCTACATATTCTAGCTATTGTTATTAATTTCAATTTTACTGTAGGTGTTTTATTGGATACAATTATGTGCCAGAAATATTTCGTAAGTGATGTCTTTTTTCTGTATTTATTTATCCTAAATGAAGTTAGGTGTTGATTGAATCTTTTTTTGAACTCATGGCTTGTGCAACCTATATACATTTAACTGTTTTCAGGATTCTCAATAGATGAGATATTGCATTGGTATACTAATGATTCCGTGCGACATTTATTTTGTAGAGGACAGTTATGAGGATTTCTACAGTTTCATAATTGAGCTAGAGGCAACCGGATGTCTAGAACAGTCTGTCTGTGGATGATGTTAATTTATTTCTTGTTTATATGTCATTCTTTTAGATGCAAATATGTAAGTAAATGTTCTGTTTATCTTAAACAATATTAACCCGCCTGAATATCCGAGAACTTTCATAGAATATGTGTATCCTTTGACAGGAATCGAACATATGTCTTACACGGAACCGTTTCATAACCTGAGGTACTTTACATTTTCCTATACAGGAAGCGTCTGGTTACCAAGCTTTATGCTACAAATTTCTCATGATTTTCTATGAAATTTCTCTGACATTCACGCCGGTAAAATGTAGCCTGTAATGTTTTTTTTGTTTTTTTTTAATAAATATAGCATTTACTGAAATATGTGTATGTACAGAAATAACGTATAAACTAAAAATAATTTAAAATAATTGTCGGACTTACTCCAGTTAATAATAATTATATATATATATATATATATATATATATATATATATATATATATATAGTTGTATATTTAGGCAGCAATCCTTCCTTTATGCATGTTTCATTAAAAACGACAGACAATATATTACAGTTAAGCTTTTTTATTTAATTTTTCTTGTGTTCTAATAAGAGCGTTCTTTTCTGGACGAAAAAACAAACTTCCATTCTTAGATGTCCTCGTTGAATGCAGCAATAACACTTTCATTACATCATTATACAAAAAAAAAAAAAATACCAGCAAAAACTCGTGCCACCTTAACTTCAAAAGCGAATGTCCACTTAGGTACAAAATAGCAGTAATAAAAAAACTTTCCAAATAGAGCACACCAGAAATCATCCTCCCGACTATTCTTCCTCAAAAAACTTAATAACGTTAAACAAACACTAATCAACAACGGTTTCCCTAACCACCTTATAGACCACCAAATTAGACTATTCATCCCCAAAGCAAGTAATAACGATAGCGAACACACAGCCAAAAATCACATACACATTTATTACAAAAACCAAATGAATATTAATTGCAAACAAGACGAATATTCACTAAGGCATATGATAAAGAAATATACTATTCCAATTGATCGGAATAAAAAAATCAAATTTATTATCTATTATTAAAAAATTTAAGAAAGCCAACCTTATACTCAAAAATAACAACGCACCAGCTAAGTCCAAATTACAAAGAACGAACATTATCTATGAGTTCGAATGCCCCTTAAGGAACTGTGTTCCTGATCAAACCGGACTCATAAATAATTACATCGGTTACACAACCACATGCTTATCCAGACGTCTTACGTTACACCTATCTGATCACAGCTCCATTAGAACCCATTTAAACACACACACACACACACATTTATTCGACTCCATTAGGAACATACTAGTAGAAGACACAAATATATTAACTGCATCCACCTGCAAAAAAAGACTAAACATAATAGAAGCTTTAATAATAAAAAAGAAAAAGCCAACTTTTAACAATATTAACTACGAACAGAGCCACAATGTGCTAACCGTATTCGGAAATTAAAAACAGCTATACAACACACTAAGACATACACAGAACGCACACACTCAATTAAGCTGAAAAATTGAATCATCCTTGATAATGGCTAAATGTATAGCCGAAAGCGCTCGGAAATATAAAACATTTGGTCAGTTCTTACAAACCCTTTGTCCAGAAAAGAAAGCTCTTGTTAGAACACAAGAAAAATCAAATAAAAAGCTTAACCGTAGTACCTTGGCTGTCGTTTCTAATGACACATGCATATATATATATATATATATATATATATATATATATATATATATATATATGTGTGAAAATATTGTAGAAAATAGGAAAGAAACTGGTTTGGTAAATAATCCAAAGTTCCTTAGTATTTTTGTAATTATTTTTTAAAAATAGTGCTCGATACGAAAGTAGAGCATAAATATAATTATTTATTTAAAATTATGATTCCAACACGCTACATAAGAGGTCTCATGTTTCAAAACAATAGCCGAAAACTTCAAAATAATATTTGAATTAACTTGAGTTAAAGTAGGCTCTGTTCCATCTTCAAGCGAAATTTTTTGGGAATGACTTATTTCTGAAGTTTACGAGTTTTAATAGTATGGTCAGAATTGAAATCAAGAATTTCCATGGTAACATCAAGGGCGGATTGTTTGGAATCGGCAGGGGTGGGGTGTTAATAATTTGTATCAGTATAGAGTTACTTTCATAGATGTCGGGTCACGGTAAGGTGGGGGTGGCTAAATTTACGACGGAGGAAGTTTTCGCATAGTCTGGCTTGAGCGTCTACGGAGGTTTATTAATTTATTTTTATTTTATTCTTTTATTATATCTCATTATGAAAGGGATTTGTGTATATGAAAAGGCCGTAACTTTTGTTATTTGACGACTTCATAAAGGGTTATCAATTTTTGTGGTTAATTAAAACTATGTATATGGGCTATGGATTTTAAAATTTATATGCGTGTTTTAGGCTAGTTATTCAGAGCATAAGTTCGGTTGTGTCGGCAGAAAACCGTTAATTCTTGCCGGTTGTTTAATAGGTTTTTATTGTTTAGAAGCTTAATAATGTGTAGTTTCTCATGGAGGCACAAAAGGCATGGGTCATCCCAAGTTTTGCAAGTTCTAGTTCTGTTAATGATTTTCCATTTTACTTTAGGTGTCCTATTTTTTTCTTTCAGGTGCCAAAAATATTTAGATAGAGAGGTCTGATGTCTAAAGTTTATGTTGTTGAAGGAGCATTTATGCTGCCTCCATCTGGTTTTAAAGGCATTTTTCGTGGACCCAATGTATATCATATTATTGTTAGGGTTCTCCGTGGATGATATAGTGCATTGGTATACCACAGATTTGATGCAGCACTTATTTTCTAATGGGCAGTCTACCGGGTTTCTACCATCGCATAATTTTTCCCTATCATTATCTGATTTAAGTGTAGAGTTATTAAAACTATTCAGGTAAGGGGGTTTGTTCAGGATATTATTATTGTGTCTTCTTATTATACCTTCTAGATTTTCAGTGCAGCAATAACTCAATTTTAGTGTGTTCTTATTGAATATATTACTAAGCCTACTATTGGTGGGAAAGTGTTTATCGATTAGAGCTAAGAACTTCTGTCCTAGTTTAATACTAACCATTTGGTTGAACGGCGGTGTATACCAATTATTAACACCCCACCCCTGCCGATTCCAAACATTCCGCCCTTGATGTTACCATAGAAATTCTTGATTTCAATTCTGACCATACTATTAGAACTCGTAAACTTCAGAAATAAGTCATTCCCAAAAAATTTCGCTTGAAGATGGAACAGAGCCTACTTTAACTCAAGTTAATTCAAATATTATTTTGAAGTTTTCGGCTATTGTTTTGAAACATGAGACCTCTTATGTAGTGTGTTGGAATCATATTTTTAAATAAATAATTATATATATATATATATATATATATATATATATATAGATAGATAGATAGATAGATAGATAGATAGATAGATAGATAGATTTATTATAAATTTGCATCAACTGTTTGGTTCTACCGAATCGAGATGACTGCGCGTTGAAAAACAATTGCATCTTTGTCTTGAATAATTACTTTTGTGTGTATGTAAAGATTTATAAATAATTATTGCTCTACTCTTGGTGTACCCGCTTTTGTATTAAAGCAGTGAACGCTAGAATTTATTTTCTTTTCTTTCTCATTACATTCGTATGTGTGTGTGTGTGTGTTAATAATAATAATAAATATACATATTTTGCTCGTCGTTAGCAATAGACGAAACGCTAGGAATGATTAAATAATTAAATATTTGGAAATGCTACTTGCATTACTGCTTATCGTCTCAAATAAATTAGACAATGCTATATGGAATCTCAGCGCTTTGGGCAAACTTAATCCATTGTCAAGAATAGTTGGATATTACTCATGTTGCATACGACTGGAGGAGGCTGAAGGTAAAATACCACCGGTGTCGTTCCTACTCGAATTTTATCTTCAATTGATGATGACGTGTCAATGTGTACTGCGCGTAAACCATATACTTGCAAAATAAACTTCAATATATATGCACACTTCGAAAGGAATATCGACCAAAGTTTATTCAGCATATTCTTGAAGTATCTAAGACGAGAAAAGAGAATGTCGTCTGCTGATTGAATTATGCTCAACGGAAGGCTTCTAATCATTTCAGGGTCGTTTCGTAACAACATTATGAGAAAGGCAAGTTGTTCATTGAAAAAAAAAGGAAACGAGACAAACACAAAAACAACAAAAGAAAACCACAAAAAAATATCCAAAGCAAATTCTAATCTAAAGGAAATTTCCGGAGGTAAAATTCGAAGTTGCAAAACGAAATCTAACCTGAATATTTTCTCTAAGATAAATGGTTATTATGTTTCACTTCTCTATATTTCCCCGACTTTAAATAACTCCCCCTCTATCGTTCTCAGGAATATCAGTTTGGTTCAAAGAAGTGAGAATCGTGGTCGATGATATAAAAAGAGTACACACAACAGACCAATGTCATGAGTGCCTAGCTTGATACACACACACATACACACTTACACACACACACACACACACACTTATACATACATACTGTCTGTCTATATCCTGAGATGAGGTATTATGATTACTTACATTATTCGGACAGCTATCCTCATCTTCATTGCCATATTCACAACGTTTCGGCCGTTGTACGCACCGGCATTCAATATCTGCCTATATCTCTGAGATGAGGTATTAAAATTACTTGCATTATTTACATTATTCGGGCAGCTATCCTCATCTTCATTGCTCTATTCACAAGGTTTCGCCCGTTGTACGCTCCGACCTTCTTCAGGTGATTGGGTCTCTGAGATGAGGTATTATTATTATTACTTGTATTATTTACATAATTCGGGCTGTTATCATCATCTTCATTGCCATATTCACGTTTCGACTGCTGTACGCTGAGGCATTCAATATCTATCTATATCTCTGAGATGGGGTAATATGATTATTTGCATTATTTACATTGTTCGGACTGTTATCCTCATCTTCATTAACATATTCTCAACGTTTCGGCCAATGTAAGGTCCGGCCTTCCTCAGGTGATTGGAATTTCAAACGAACCCTTTATTTCGTTCACCGGTATAGATTGCTCTAGTTACAGGTGCCATACTTCTTCTGCATGTCTCAGTTATTTCCCTATAACTCAAATCTTCAAGTCCTCAAGGGCACGTGGCTTGTGGATAAAGACGATGTCTATATCCAGCAATTGAACCAAAGAGTTGTGAGTTCAAGGCCAGGACACAGGTGTGTTGGACAAATTATTTCGGTTCTAAATTCCAGTGACATGAAGAAGGCCGGAGCGTGGAAATCAGAAAAGTTGTGAATATGGCAATGAAGATGAGGATAGCAGATAACTATGCAAATAATGCAAGTACACAAACACACACACACACACACACACACACACATATATATATATATATATATATATATATATATATATATCGATTATTTAAGCAGCAATCCCTCTTTTATGCATGTATCATCAATGACAACTAATACGTTACTGCGAATAAACTTTGATTTAATTCTTTTGGTGTTTTCTTTTCTGGACATAAGTTATGTAAGAAGTGCCTAAATATTCTATGTATTCTCTCACTGTTTCTCTTTCACTATATATATTAGAAAAATAGCCATTTTGTTTCAACACCTCCAGTGTCTTATCAAGTGTTAAGTGTTGAAACAAAATGGCTATTTTTGTAGTGATATTATAACACATTTATGTTATAACTTTTAAATAAATAATTATATCTGCTCTACATTGTATTAAGCAATCTTTTAAGAAAAGTAATCGATAGTTATTGGAATTTATTCCGTATACAACAATCCTATACTTTGGTGTATATATATATATATATATATATATATATATATATATATATATATATATATATATATATATAATTTAAAGTCCGTAGTAAGTAATCCATGTAATATAAAATATTAAAACTGATCCGCAGAAGCGTGTTCAGTATACAATATATTTATTATAGAGCAAATAGGAATTACAAGTATTAGGTTGGTGCAAAAATAATGTCGTTTTTGACGTTCAACTTTATGTGAGAAAACGACATTATTTTTGCACCAACCTAATAGATAAAATTCGATACTCCATATGAAATATGGCCTTATCGCTCAGAACGGTGTTGTCAACACCTAGTAGTTGGATAAAAAAAAAAAAATGATCATAATGTTTTTGTAAATAGGAAGAAAGAGGAGTGAAATTTTCAACTAAAAGTAAATCTACTTAAAAAGAAAGTGGGGAAGAGAAAGATAAAAACAGAAAAATAAATTTGGGAGGGGGATCGAGTAAATGATTATAGGAGAGAAATTAAGAATGAAGAATTATCACATTCGTTTTGTCATGGCCTGATCTTGACGTATATTTATCATGTTAACTCTTGTTCAGAATCGGAAATTGCATAAGGAAATGCAATATTTCAAAATTTAGAGAATTTTTTTTTTAGATTAGATTAAGGAAATTTTAATTATTAATATTTTTTTTTAAATTTTAGAATAGAAATTTCATAGTAAACGCTATTTCAAAAGGTTTAATTTAAAAGATTTATGTAGAACACAGAGTATTAATTACATAATAGAGTAAATTTTTCAAAAAAGAATAAATAAAGAATATTCGTATTAAGCTCGTATTAAATAAATATTAGATGAAGTATTTTTTAAATGGTATTATAAAGCATATAATTATAATAAAGAAGTATCAACATAATAATTAAATAATTAAATGAACAACAAGACACTAAATAGATAAATGAAACCAAATTAGTACACCATGAATTAATGTATAAATAAGATTGTATAAAATATCGGTTAAATTATGTATTAATATAGATTATGGATAAAAATTAGATTAAAATTTAAAATTTAAAGATGCGCCTAAGATTAAAACATTTAAAGAGGTCTTTAACGAGGGAAACTACAATATTAGCATAGACTTAATAAAATAAACGATCAGTAGAAATTAAAAAAAATGTAATCAAAAGTTGAAAATAAAAATAAAAAATAAAAACTTTCATTCAAGAAAACCTTATTAAAAAAAAAAAAAAAAACACATTAAAGGGTGGAGAAATTTTTTAAAAATTTTTATATTAAGATGTAAGGGGCCAATATCGCTAAAAAAGGATAAACAATGTATATATATATATATATATATATATATATATATATATATATATATATATATATATATATGTATGTGTATGTATATATGTATATATATGTATATATACATGCATATATATGTATATATATATATGTATTTATGTATATATATATATATATGTATATATATATATGTATGCGTATATATATATATATTTATATATATATATATACATACGTATATATATATATGTATATATGTATGCATATATATATATACACATACATATATATATATATATTCATATATACATATATATACATATATATGCATTATATATATATATATACATATATACACACATACATATTTATGCATATATACAGACATATATATACATATATATACATATATTATATACATATATATATATACATATATAAATACATACATATGTACATATATATACATACATAAATACATATATATGTACATATATATATATACATATATATATACATATATATATATATATATATATCAATGTATTACTAAATGAATCCAAACATGTACCATATTAATGAGATAAAAAAAATCATTTATCTTAATTATAGATTAAATGTAAAGATGGGTAGATAAAAAATAATTGTGAAAGACATTAGACAAATTACAGCCAGCAATTAAAAATATTATACGGGTAAAAATAGAGTATTACATAAACTTAACATGATACGTAGTAGTATCAACGAAATAGGAAGAAGGTAATTTGAAAGGAGTGATCAGGAAAGAAAAAAAAATGTGGTAAATGATAGAGAATGAAGAAGAGAAATAAGGTAACACGATCATCGAAGCAATCAGGGAATGAAGTCATTACCTGAAGGGTAAATATTTTATTCTTGTCACGGAGCAAAAAAGCTCTATCCTACGTTTTCGATAAGCATAATGTTTCCAAGACTAAAAACGACAAAATTCATCGCCGGCGAGTACAACTTTCCACTTGCGAATATCATATCAACCACGCTTTCAAAAACGCATGCATAGATGCGGTAACGAGAATGTTGTTATGAATAATCAAGAGCGATCTCTACATGCTTCTTTAATTTCCTCTTTGCGAGAGCTATTCCTGTTTACTGAGTCTATAAACAATATCGCTACATGCAAACCTTGTATCCCTAGTTGAATAAAGCTTTCTTAAAGCCTAAGTACTTTTGTCTTTACAAGCACACTGATCTTCTGTCGTAAATATCGACCTTAAATAATTACATAATAATCTATGTCCTACTGAAGTCTCAATAATTCACTTTCTCAGAATCGAATAAATTTTGATACTCAATAGAGGAAGTAAGTAGAATGACTGAAAAAATGTAATAGGTATGCTGTGGAAAAGTAAGAGGCAAATTAATCGAAGCCACTCAACCCTTCAAAAGATAGAATATAGATTTCAAGGTACCGCTTCATTCAAATCGAGGAGAAAACAAATATTTATTGACCATCATTGATAAATAGAGTCATTTCGTTTTCGGTTTTGTGTACAGGAACATGCTCACTTCAAATGTATTGACTTGCTTAAGTAAATCATTTTGTATATTTGGTATGCTAAGTTATATAACCTATGAAAGAGAACCTACTTTTATGTCAGTGGAGTTAGGATGTTTTTCAAGAGAAATGAATATTCATTAGTACTTCTGCTGCGTATAACGGTCAAGTGAATAGACTGAACAGAACTTTTATCGTTTTTTTGTTTTTCGATTTCATCCCTTCCAAGGATTTTTATTTTTTAATATACATTTCTTCGTTTTTTTTCTTCCCATTTGAATTCTTTTCATCCTTTTTCACCACGAATAAATTTCGTTTCCTTCTTTGCCCTCATTTTTCCTGGGTATGATGATAAACTACATCCGACAGCAAAGGTTCTGATTGAGCGATTAGGGATTATGAAGAACGGGAACAACCTCTTAATTGCTTTTTTTCTAAGGTCCACCCAGACCAAGGGTTGTAGTGCCAATTAGAGTCCCAGCTATGGGCAAATAGTGACCCCCCCCCAAAAAAAAAGAAAAGACTGTGGAAATACATATTTATAGTAAAATTACCAGCAATAAATATTTGTAACGAAATGAACAGCAATACATTTAATCTGTAGTTGAAGACATGCAATACTAAAGATTTAGCCTTAAAATCGAGTGATATACGTGTGTATCAATGAGAAAATGTTTTATCTGACGCTTTCGACTCGATTCATTCTTTAATGTGTACATCTACGAATTTTACTCTATCATGAACAAATGTTATCTTATCTGAGAAAATCTACCTCCAGAAGATCTGTTCCTTCCTGGTACGAAATTCCTGTGAAAGTAATCATGATAAACTATGCTCAGAACAAGTATAAACCTACCGTACAAGAGTTTGAGCTGATTCAGGCGAATCCTGAGTACGCACTTGTTAGGTTACCAAATGGAAAATAAAATACTATTTCTCTAAGTCATCTCGCTTAACAATAATACATTTCAAGATCAAAATGACACCAATTCATTTTATCCGTAGGTGAAGATATACAATTGCGCTCAAAATATATTTGGGTGAAACTATAAAATTTCTGTTCAAATGATTTAGATTTCAGCATTAAATAACCCATAGAGGTCTTGATATGTTGCTGAGCAAAATCAACCAAACACAAAACGAAACTTATCTATATACCCAGATATCCAACGTATTTAGTGTTTACTAATTCCACATCCTGAATTTTTTGATGGATTCAGGCTATGTGCCATCATTGTTTTCATTTGAATACCATCAATACACATTTAAAGCAAATTGACCATCAGTACATTTCATACTAGAATTACCAAACAGACATTTTTAGTAAAATGAACAGCAACACTTTTAATCTGTAGTTGAAGACATACAATGCTAAAGGATTAACCTTAAAATCAAGAGGTTTACGTGTGTATCATTGGAAAGATGTTTTACCTAAAGTCCTCCACTCGATTCGTTTCTTACTCTGTACATCTACGAATTTTACTTCTCAAGAACAGATATTATCTTATCTGAGAAAATCTACCTCCAGATCTGTTCCTTCCTGGTACGAAATTCCTGGTAAAGTAATCATGATAAACTATGCTCAGAACAAGTATAAACCTACCGTACAAGAGTTTGAGCTGATTCGGGTGAATCCAGATTACGCTCTTGTTATGTTACCAAATGGAAAATAAAATACTGTTTCTTTCCGTCACCTCACTTCTGCTGGGTATGGAACAAAAATTTCCAAAACTGAAGCAGTTACAATAATCTCAAAATCAGAAGACACTGTACCACAACCCGTGTCCAGTGACTCAACTGAAGGGTTTGGACGAGGAACATGTATCTTTTCTAGCCCAAACACTTCAAAAATGTCCCCCAAGTCCTTTAAGAACCTCTAAGATTATCACCAATTAACCTAACCTACTCCGTTTCGAACACTAAAAAAGAAAATAAGTAATTAATTTGTTTTTTCAAAATTGTATTCATTTTCATTTACCGAAATAATGTATTCCAAATTTACATTCTCCAAAAATTTTTTTTAAAAGTGCCCCCCACACAAAAAAAAAATAAAGATGGAGGAGGATCTTCTATTCATAAGCAAATCTCCACCATCTAAATAATAGTGGATACAGCTGATGGCTAAAACTAATCCTGATGTTGGCTGGGATTTTTATGCATAAGATCCACTGGAGTTCCCCCCAGGCAGTAGCTCTCCTTCGGGAGGGTGTTAGGTTTGCTTCCCCGGCGTCTGAGGCGTCCTTTAAAGGTGGAGCATTGAAGGGGGCTTGGTAATTTTTGTACGGTGTGGCCGTTAGACACACTTTAAATCCTGGTGTCACGTCCGGTTACGATGTGGACGAACTGGTAGATACCACGTATCATGAACTTCAAGATTAAACTCTTAGAGAAATAGTAGTGAAAATAAGTATATATAAAAGTTGCGATGTAAATTTTAGCCATTTTTTAAATGCGCACATGTGCGTTGTTTCTTTTTTATTATATCGACTGCACAGTACAGTGGTGGCTGTTGGCACCATCTTTGAGAAAAATAGCACTATGGCAAAATTTCCCTCCGCCAGAAAGTTAGAAACAGCATGCTGTCCTTCTTGGCATTCGCACCGGATGCTCCAACATTTCAGAGGATAGTACAAAGGATTGGGAAAGAGTTGGACGAGTCTAATGGTGATTACGAAGGTGATTGGAGTGATCACAAGTGATGGCAACACTGAGACATCTATTCATCATCCCACAGAGCCTCACAGTCAACACGGAGGCATGAATCAAGTGCATAGAGTAGGTAGTGCTGCCTTGGGTCAAGAGCGTGGCTACTGATAAATGGACTCTGCACCAGAGAGATAACCCTGTTATGGCTGTCAGACAATTTCTGCGACTACATCACCCACTTACATCTGACCATCTAACTCCCTAGACTGCAAAGACTTTGATTATTGGGTGTGGGCCGCCTTTGAGCAAGAGACAAACAAAACATCTTGTAATAATAAGGCAAGGAATATGACAGCATTCATCAACTAAAACAGGAGGCTGTCCGGAAGGGATGAAGAAATGCGGAAGCCGTGTTTGAAGCCAATGGGGATTTTATTGAATAAATTTACTCTTTAGACTTTTAAGATGTTTTTGTATAATTTCGATAAATATATTTTGTAAAATTAAATGTCAGTTTTATTTTCAATTTTGCGTAATTTAGACGACAATTTATCTATCACAACCTATATATATATATATATATATATATGTATATATCATTATTTATTTAAAAATATGATTCCAACACACTACATAAGAGTTCTCATGTTTCAAAACAAGAGCCGAAAACTTCAATATAATTACTTGAATTAAATTGAATTAAAGTACTATGCTCTGTTCCATCTTCAAGCGAAATTTTTGGGGAAGATTCAAAAAAAATTTCGCTTGAAGATGGAACATAGTTTACTTTAATTAAATTTAATTCAAATAATTATATTGAAGTTTTCGGCTCTTGTTTTGAAACATGAGAAGTCTTATGTAGCGTGTTGGAATCATATTTTTAAATAAATAATTATATTTATGCTCTACTTTTGTATCGAACACTATTTTAAAAAAAAATAATAACAAAAATACTAAAGAACTTTGGATTATTTACCTAACGAGTTCTTTCCTATTTTCAATATATTTTTCACATATATATATATATATATATATATATATATATATATATATATATATATATATATAGATAGATAGATAGATAGATAGATAGATAGTAAAGGTAACAATACTTGGTATCCAAGTGGATCCTAATAATATAAAATATTAAAACTGATTCACAAAAAAGCCCACTGTTTTTATTAATACAGAGAAATAAATTACTTAACTATAAAATTCAATATCACCTCATATTGAGAATAGACTATTTTGGCAAGCGAAGTTATCGGTCGTCTGTCTTATCAAACCCAGTGTGGACTGAGTTTTTGTTAATAGAGTTCGAGGGAACTAGAATATAACTGTGAACGGTAAAATATTTCAATCTACATATAACACCCCCCCACACACACACCAAAAAAATGTCATTAGTTTAATATTTGGGTTTAATTTTATAAAATTTCTCCTCTTTAAGACAAATACCTTCCACCCTCCCATGTCACTCACTTGTGCCTTTCGTCTGACTGAAACATTGCAATTGATAAATTTTGTATGAGTTTCTCGACAGGTTAATTGTTTTAGCTTTCACAGTTAAATTATACTTCCTGGCCCTGCCTGACTGTATAGACACGAACCCAGTTCAAACCTAGGTTGATAAAACAGACGGCATTCGTCTGCCAAAATAGGCAAATCCCTATGTGAGGTAATTATGGATTTTATATATATATATATATATATATATATATATATATATATATATATATATGTAGATCATGTTCCTACCGAAGATCACTCGTAACAGATTTAATGTCTAGTATAGAGCTTAGAAAAAATTCGCAGTGTGAGAGAGGCAAGAAGTAAGGCATGTAGTAACATCAGCACGGCAAAGGGCACTCTTTTAAAGGCAAGGAAGGGCAAAAATATTTTGAGTCAAGTGATAGTGATTGCTGTATGTGTCGTACGATTTTTAAAGCAAGCACGGGCAACGCCATGACATGCTGGTAGTATATATATATATATATATATATATATATATATATATATATATATATATAAAGATCATGTTCCTACCGAAGATCACTATTTCTTCATAAGATTCCTTGATACAGAATGACTATACACGCAATGCACACTGTTTAAAATAGAAATTAAAATCAGCTTCTATTTCAAATCCAAATCCGAGTGTCCACTATATTAATGACTAAAGTATATATATATGTGCATATATATATATATATATATATATATATATATATATATATATATATATATATATATATATATAGAGAGAGAGAGAGAGAGAGATAGATAGATAGATAGATAGATAGATAGATAGATAGATAGATAGATAGATAGATAGATATTCAAAAGTTAACTCGCTCTTCGACTTCGGCAAAAAAAGTTCGGTAGAATTCGACTTTCCAACTTCCATAAAGACGCTCCACTTGCCATCATTTTGACGGGATACATTGCTAAGAATTTAAAATCGATATCTGAGTTGCCTTTGGTCATTTAATAAGATTTGGGTTCATGGTAAACGGCCGATTTTGGCAAAACGAAAAGTTGTCATATTCAACCAAGACAACGGAAGGGATCATTTTGCAAACAAACGTTACAGAAGCTGAAAAATTGAAAATGGAAACCATCCAGAACAGACTATATTCTCTTGTAGTACTTCCTACGAAGTTTCATATGTTGCGCTTCCTATAGATAAAATTAACTGAGAAAAAATAAAATGCGGCCGATACAGCCAGTCCAAAATTACCATAGAAACTTCTTCTTAAAGAAAAATAAAAAAAAAGCAGAAAATTTCTAAGCAAATGACCTCAACGATTGAAAGTTAAATTTAATGTAGACTACGGACTTGACTCATAAATGTTTTCTTATTTTGAGTATGTAACATTTTGTTTTTAATTTTCTTAGGTTCGAACATTTTTAATATTCTAATACGAGATCTCAGGAAACGGTGAGATCGGTTCTCAGAAAAATTCTCTAAAATTTTACAGACATTCTTTTTATATAAAGAGATGGCATCTAAAAGAGACTGGGCTAATGAGAAGAGTTGAAGAAAGGTTACATCTGAAGAATGATGAAGGCATCCAAATATAGACGTTTTACTCGACATGTTGTTTTCGTCTCGAAATCATCTGTCGGCTGAAAATATCTCTGCCGCAGACGGAACAGTTGAAACATGTCGATACGTATTACAACCTTGATCGCATTATTTGTCGGACATTTCTGACAGAACATGAACCTGTAAAAGTGTCCGATTCTAAGACAAAGTGGAGTACATGGTTCTTCGTATGTCCGTTATGAAAGATATTTTGCAAAGAATCGGTACGATTTAATGAAAAGAATTTTATTCCGATGATTTTTAACCCTGATGGCGACACGTAAAATTTGGTAGCGCTTTGCTTTTGGATAATTTGTTGGAACTGTTATCTCCGTTCGATTACACTGTATTCAACGAATCTCTCTCTCTCTCTCTCTCTTTCTAACCGGGCGTCTAGCCACACTGATGAGCTCTCTGTGGGTTTTTAAGCAGTGACTATTACGGTTAGTAATGCAAGACTCTTCGTTAAATCGAATCTCAGTGACTGTGTTTATCTAAAAATAAACACACTTATATTCACCTTCAACCCTGGCGTGCGCTAACGGCTTAGTGGTAGAATCTCCGACTGATTCCAATTCACTCGGGTTGCGATCCTAGCTAGAGGCAACCTGACGTCTAGCCACACTGATGAGCTGTGATACAGCGAAACAGTTTTTCTGTGGATGAAAAATCTATTTCGGTTGAGCTCTCTGGGAAGGAAGTGTGGGTTTGCAAACAGTGACTATTATGGCTAACAATACTCTACGGTAAATCGAATCGTGGTCTCTCAGTCACTCTGTATTTATCTAAATATAAACACGATTAATTTCCCCTCCATCTCTGTCGTGCACCAACGGCTTAGTGGTAGAATCCCCGACGTCAATTCAGTCGGTTTTTCATCCTAGCTAGAGCCACACTGATGACAATCTTTCTGTTGATGACAATATATATATATATATATATATATATATATATATATATATGTTACACTATTTAGGGGCGCAAAAAGAAGGAAAAAGAAGGAAAGGAAAAAGAGAAGGAAAAGAGAGAGGAAGAGAGGCGAGACTTAACTTATATGATAACGGGAGGCCACCCACGAGAAATAACATTTGAAAATGTTATTTTGATAATGGAAGACACTGGTGAGGGTTCTGTCGGCCATTGTCTTGGGGCTGGCTGTCAGGGTCCAGGTTGATACATTGTTTTGTTTAGATAGATAAAAAATTAACTGTGTCTTTGTAGCAAGCAGATTGTCGGGAGTGGTGGGGTTCCCTGGGAGGAAATTTTAAAGATAAAGTCACCTACGAGAAGAGACATTAGACTCACACCACCAAAATAAGTTTTGTGAATCTCGCCAAAAAACCACGTGTCACAATCCATATAGCGAGTCGGGAGATAGACACAGTCCTATGTATTCAGTAACCAGATATAAATTATTGTTATCCTTTTTTGATACCATTTTCGACTTATTATTTTATTCTCTTTTGCCCGTACTTGTGCGATACCGCCCTCATTCGAACTCAAGCTTGCAGTACGGCATCAACGCTGACTGATTTCGTCTGCCTAAGATCAATTCACAACGTGGGTCGGCAGACTGGAGATCAAAGTAGTGTCTTCGGTAACCAGGCGTTGGAAGCGAGTTGGGAACGATGAGGCTGATATCGAATCTAACCAGATTCCCATCCGTATCTCTTAAAGGTTAGATCATCACAATTGGCGCCGGGACCAGGATAGGACCCGGGATCGGCTGACGTCACAATTTGACGTAATGGTTGGATGTCATATATATATATATATATATATATATATATATATATATATATATATATATATACCGGTTGGTACTCCATAATTGTACATCTCACAAAATGTATAATATTTAAAAATATTATCTCGTTGAGCTTTTTTTCTCCCGGGCTTTCAGATAAGCCATCTCTCCACTCCATTTGTTGTACGAATCACTGAATAACGCTTTGGGTTATTCAGATTGAAAGAGAACGCGTTAAAATTCTTTTGTGTCATCCCCCCGGTCTTCCCAACTGAGCAATGGTGAGAGGAAAAAGATCATTTAGACCTTCATTTATAGTACCAACACTGGCTTCCAAGTCCATTCAAGTACCATCAAGACAATGATGAATAAGTTTTAAAAAAGTGGGAACATTACTGAAGAAAAATGGATCAAGAGCTCACAACAGGAGGGGGAATCATCTATATAAGTTAGAGATAAAGAGTTCAATTGAAAAAGATCTAGCTCAATCCATAAAACATATGGCACGTGAGAGAGGAGTTTCAGCTATGGCAGTTCAAAGAGAAAAAAAAAAGAATTGAAAATGAAACCCGTGAGGTAACTTGTTACTCCAAGACAGGAAGTCAGAATGGTAGAGAGGACGAACACCATATTTAATGAATTGGAAAATGATCTCGAAATAATATATATATATTTATCTACTGACAGACTGTTTCGCTGTATCACAGCTCATCAGTGTGGTTAGACGTCCGGTTGCCTCTAGTTAGGATCGAAACCCGACTGATTTGGAATCAGTCGAGGGATTCTACCACTAAGCCGTTGGTGCACGACAGGGATGGAGGTGAAATTAAGCGTATTTATTTTTAGACAAACACACAGTCACTGAGAGAACACGATTCGATTTAGTGAAGAGACTTACATTGCTAGCCGTAAGAGACACTGTT
>OZ010601.1:21451771-21469271 GCA_963932145.1 Acanthosepion lycidas
TTCTTCGGATGTAGGCGATAATGGCCCTCCACTATTTCCTGTCTTTTTTAACTCTTACTAAATGTCTTTTTGTTATTTCTCCTAAACCCTGTTCCACCATCCATTTACAAAAGCTCATTTTTCTTCTTTACGTGCCATGTTCCTTCTGGATGTAGGCGATAATGGCCCTCCACTATTTCTTGTCTTTTGTAGCTCTTAATAAATGTCTTTTTTTTATTTCTCCTCGACCCTGTTCCACCATCTATTTACTCAAGTTCATTTTTCTTCTGTATTTGCCATATTCGTTCTGGATGTGCACAGTAATGGCTCTCCACAATTTCCTGTCCTTTGTAGCTTTTTATTAATTTAATCCTTTCTCCTAAACTCTGTTCCAACATCCATTCGCTCAAGTTCACTTTTCTTCTTTATGTGCTTTGTTCCCTCTGGATGTAGGCGATCATGTCTCTCCACTATTTCCTGCTCTTTGTAGCTCTTAATAAATGTTGTCTTTTTTATCACTCATAAACTCTGTTCTGCCATCCATTTACACAAGCTCGTCTTTCTTCTTTATCTGTCATGTTCCTTCTCGATATAGGCGATTATGGCCCTCCACATCTTCATGTTTTTTGTAGCTCTTAATAAATTTTGTCTTTTTGTTATCTCTCCTAAACCCTGTTCCATCATCAATTTGCTCAAGTTCACTTTTCCTCCTTTATGTCCTGTTCCTTCTTGATGCAGGCGATCATGGTTCTCCACAATTTCCTGCCCTTTGTACCTCTTAATAAATTGCGTGTTTTTGTTATCTCTGCTAAACCCCGTTCCGCTGTACTTTTACTCACGTCTATTTTTCTTCCTTATATGAAATGTTCTTTTTGGATGTAGGCGACCATGGCTCTCCACAATATCTATTCCTTTGTAGCTCTTATGTAAATTTTGTTTTTTTGTCATCTCTCCTAAACACTGCCAGCCAAAAATAAATAAATAAATAAAAACAACCAATCATATATTGATCTACAATATACAAATAATAAACACCTATTTTAAATGAACGGATTATCAATTCTCTGGAAAGAATAACATTATTCTTGAACACCAAAAATGATGTAAACATTTTTACAGCTGCAAGAACAAGGAAAATATTAACAAAATAATATTAACAAAATATTTATAGATATATATCTCGTCATCTCTACGCGGTCTACCCGTCAATACGGTCATGGCTCACCATAACTTCCTGCTATATATCTTAATCCATGTTCTGCCAACCATTTACAGGAACTAGTCAGGATCTATTTTCGAATGTTCCTTATACCTTCACTGTGTCCAGTGATTATCCGACGAGATTAGCCAGAATGTCCTGAGTCACTCAGAAAGCGGAATGAAAACAACAAATCTTGATCTCTGTCTGGTGAAATTTTCAAATGTGTACTGCATTTCGAGTTTGTTCTACTCGTTCGGGCCATCAAAGATAAACTGCATTGCCAGAAGCTAGAACTCGCGTACGACAAACTAAACAAGTAGTATGCTCAATCGTAGTTAGGCTTTGTTTCAGTAAGACTATGCAACGACACAGATTGCCAGGTTTTCTAAGAAGTTGAAACAGATGGACGGTGTTGAGATTCTTCCACATCCACCATTCAGTCCCGCTTGTTGATTTATTTTCTCTAAAACTTCGTTGTTACTCAAGTGTTCGATCCAGAGTACTCTCTGCAACATTCTGTAGAATCATATTTTTGTTGCTTTAATTTACTTGTTCATCTGTGAGGAAATGCCCCGCATTGATTGGCCTACAGAGATTTTAAATAATACTTTCTTCTACGTTGCTAAGAAAATTTCGCGCTTGCTAATACTTTGCTAAGATTTTATAAGGCATCTTTCGCTACCCCCAAAACACCTTCGGATTTCAGTGTCATGTTTTCCGTACATTTGCCTGATTATTTAAATGTTGGTACTTGTTTGATTTTGCTGACTACAATTAGCAATTTCGACGATTACGTTTATGTATATCCACAATTACCTGTCCTTAGTATCTTTTAATAATTTATTTTATCTCACCTAAACCGTGTTCCAACATTCATTTACTCAAGTTTTCTAGGTAGGTCAGGCATTATCTCATCTGCTTCTTAAATCTGTCCTGTGAGTATCAAATTTTCCAAACCTTCTTTTCTCATTGTGTACCCAAGAAATTTCGAATGTCTCTTATTAAGTGCTCTTCTTGTTTGATTTTTCTTTGTCGTTCGAACCCTGTTATTATCATCATCCTCATGTAGAGTTATTTTTCTATTCCTTTTCATCATCATTTTGAATTATTTTAATTCTATTTTACAAGTGTCCCATTTTCCCAATAAACTATTTTTATACATTATTTACATTATTCGGAAAATTGTCCTCATCTTTGTCGCCATATTTATCACAACGTTTCGGCCGTTGTATGCTCCGGCTTTCTTCAGGTGGTTGTAATTTCGAACTGAACCATTTATTTCGCTCACTGGTGTAGACTGTTCTAGTTCCACGTGCCATGTTTGATGGATGTCAGTTATCAGTTATATCCTGCTAATTTTCCACTGAAAGCTCTCCAATGCCTTAACCGGGTATTGAACTCACACACTTTCGGCTCCTGTCAGTGGATCTAACCAACGCCTTCATCCACTGTGCCATGTATCCTTGTGTATAACGGCCGAAATGTTGTGATAAATATGACAACAAAAATGAGGACAATAGTCTTAATAATGTAAATAATGTACATAATACCTCATCTCAGAAATATAGACAGAAACTATTTTTATATTCTTTTTTTTCGTCATTTTTAATTATTTCATTCCATTTTACAATTGTCCCATTTTCCCAATAAACTAGTATTATATTCCCTTTCTTCATCATTTTTAATTATTTCATTCTATTTTCCAAGTGTCCCATTTTCCCAATAAACTATTATTATATTCCCTTTCTTCATCATTTTTAATTATTTCATTCTATTTTCAAAGTGTCCCATTTTCCCAATAAACTATTATTATATTCCCTTTCTTCATCATTTTTAATCATTTCATTCTATTTTCCAAGTGTTCCATTTTCCTAATAAACTAGTAATATATTCCCTTTCTTCATCATTTTTAATTATTTCATTCTATTTTCCAAGTGTCCCATTTTCCCAATAAACTATTATTATATTCCCTTTCTTCATCATTTTAATCATTTCATTCTATTTTCCAAGTGTCCCATTTTCCAAATAAACTAGTATTATATTCCCTTTCTTCATCATTTTTAATCATTTCATTCCATTTTCCAAGTGTCCCATTTTCCCAATAAACTATTATTATATTCCCTTTCTTCATCATTTTTAATTATTTCATTCTATTTTCCAAGTGTCCCATTTTCCCACTAAACTATTATTATATTCCCTTTCTTCATCATTTTAATCATTTCATTCTATTTTCCAAGTGTTCCATTTTCCTAATAAACTAGTATTATATTCCCTTTCTTCATCATTTTTAATTATTTCATTCCATTTTCCAAGTGTCCCATTTTCCCTAAAAAAATATTATTTTATTCCCTTTCTTCTTCATTTTTACATAATTTTAAATCAATTATACCGGAGTCCTGTTTTCCTCTAAAAATAATTATTACGTTCGATTTCATTTTAGGTAAGTTCCCCACCCATATACAATTGTGTTGCTACCATTGTTCTCCATTTTCACATTCCTCTCATTCTATTTGACCTGTGTCCCATTTTCTCCACAGGCCCTTATTTTGTAAACCTTTTTCTCCATTTTCGAATTACTCTTATTCCATTTTACCTATGTCTCATTTTACCCACCAACAATTATTTTCTTAACCTTCTCCATTTTCGCATCACTCCGATTCCATTTTACAAATGTCGCATCTCCCCTCACATATAATTATTTTATTAACCGTTTTTTTCATTTCCACAATATTCCCTTTCCATTTGATGTGCTTATTTTCCAAGCGTAGCGTAGATGTGCCACAAGGTGGAGAACCTAGTGAGGATCGAACTCACTTTTCAATCGTAACTGTTCTAGGGAGACAAGATTGCTTTTACACAACGCCGTGATGCGACTTTCCTTTTCATGTGTGTTGCATTTCTCTCTATAATTATTTTTTTACCCTTGTTTTTTGTTTTCTCTTTACTCTTATTTCTATTTTAAGTAGGTCCCATTTTCCCCCACATACAATTGTTTTGGTAACCTTCTTCATTTTCGCATTACTCTCATCGGTGTCTCATTTTCCCCAAATCCATTAATTCTTTTCCCTTTCTACTTCATTCCCAATTTCTTTTTTACCCTCTTATTAAAAAAAAGAAACTGTTTATTTTCTTTTTGATAACGGTATCTCAATATCTATTTTAGAATTTTTCTTTTTGTTTTTTTATTCTTAAAATTTTTGTCTTTTTTTTTTTTCATATTTATTTTGGCTCCTCAATTCCCATATCAACCATTTTACTTCATCTTTTTATTTCTTATTCCCGTTTCTTTCGTTCTTAGATTCCGTTTCATTCTCCACGTAGCCATTTTATTTTTTCATTGTCTGTTTTATTTCCGACTTTAAAAGATTTTTCCAACGAGAAAGTGTTCCACTGATCTGATTAAATGGAAATCTTGAAATAACCGAGTCTTGGGAGATAGTAGGCTGCGATAAAATACTGCAACATAACGATTTGATCTCCGCTTAGCTTTATTTAACTGAGTCAGCTTTTGAGTTTTCATTCTGAAGCGCCGCAAAATTTCTGCCGATCAAATCCGTGCATTTTTGCGGAAGATCTCAAGTGAACATATTCTTGACGAAGAGATATGTACTTTTCTAAAAGCATTCAATATGTTGCTATCAGATTTTACATAGAGAATGAACTAATATCGTGCACTATTCGCATTTAAATTTCTTTTTAGAATAACGAAAATATAATATAATCTATTCGCTATCAGATTATGGGATGGCCCTATAAGTATGTATTTCTTTTGATTTAGGTATTTATAATAACGAAATTGTTATGCAATACAGTAGAATCCCTCATATCCGGAACCCCTCATATCCAGAATCCCTCATATCCGGAATCCCTCATATCCGGAATCCCTCATATCTGGAATCCTGCATATCTGGACATGATTTTGATGTGTATATTTGAACTATTTGGGTGATATGTAACTGATTTGAAATTTCTGTTTTTCAGGAAATTTACTTTGGATAATTGACTGTTTCACCCTAATAGCTTGTATTGGTGCAAAAATGATGGGAATAAGAGGAAAGTATGACAGCGAGACACATATGCAACAAGACAATGACAAGTTGCATGACTGTGATGAAACATCGACTGAAATTGAAAAAGCTATTGAAAATATTTTCAGTTTTATGGAAAGAAAGCCAGCATTCGACTATAACGATTGCAATAACGTACGCACAGTTAAAAAATGTCTTTTGTTTAAAAGATTTCAAGAATGAAAGCAAAACAAAATGCAGAAAAAGTTAAGAATGGTTTTAGAAGAGAAAGAATCATGATGTAGTGATTAAAAAATCCTCGTTCCATTATTTGTTTTGCATACGTGGCAGACTTAATTTAATGAATTTTCATTAACATTACATAATTTATTTCTTTTTCCTTAAAATCAATTCCTTTATATTTCACTCGCCATTAGTTTATTTTGTTTACTATAAAACATCGAAAATAAATGTTAAACCTGATTTAAGTTCTTTTATTTTAATCTAAATATAACCCCTCATATCCGGACTTTGTAACCAATTCCTCATATCTGGAAGGCCATTTTAGCCCAGCTGTCAGAGATTCTACTTTTATTTAATTTATCGCTATCAGTTTATGTGAAGGCCCTATAAGTATGTATTTCTTTAATTTACGTATTTGTAATAGCGAAAGTATTAGGCAATATTTAGATCATTTCAAGCATTACCTATGGTATGACGGGATATCATAAATTCGTGTTATTTAGAATAGCGACAATATAAATAATATTGTTATCACAGAAATAAATAAGGCCTTGGACATGGTGTCTCTTGGGAGATTGATAAAGCAAATTTGCAGCTACGGAATATTTTTGCAATTATGAAGTCCTGCATATTACGTGGGTCATTGTTAATGGTCAGTTTCTTGAAGCATATGGAATGAATCTAGATATCCCCCGAGGCTCTCTTCTCAGAGCTACCCTCATTTCGCATTACATTAACGATCTACCGAAGAACTAATAGATATGGCAAGTCCGTAAAGAAATACATAAATAAAAAACAATTATACTGACATAGTGTCGTGTCCCTAAAAAATAAATAAAAATTAATTATAGGGTCAAAAATACTTATAATGAAATAATTATAACAATTATAATTATCATAAATTCACTAATTCTAAACCAATGAGAATCGAATAAACTTTTATCCTCTACACACTAAAACACGTTACATTCTCACTATTGAACAAGCAGTTCACACAGACAAGTCGTTAAAACACACGTCAACGAAAATTACCTCTCCTTTTCTTTTTCAGGCCATAAGAGTATCATTTATCTTTAAACACTCAACAAAAATTTGAGGTAAGAAATCCCCAGACACTTGTATTTTTCCAAACAAATTATCTGAACACCTCATTACGCGCGCACACGAACACACACACGCGCACGCACGCACACACACACACACACACACACACATATATATATATATATATATATATATATATATAGATAGATAGATAGATAGATAGATAGATAGATAGATAGATAGATATTAATGTCGCAGCTGTTATCCCGAAAATTTGCACGTCGGATCAGTTCTTTTTTAAATCAAATATGTGGTGCAGTTCAATTTATGTTATATGAATCATTCATACAAAATGTAGATTAGTAAAGTTAATGATATAAATGGCAAAAAAAATCTTACAACATCTGAAGAAGGCCGACACGTCTTGAATATGGCAATAACGATGAAGATAACAGTACGAACAATGTAAACAATCATCCAAACTTTGGCCTCTATTCGCTGTAGAAATTTGTAGACTATTTCTATCTGTCTCCATCAGCGCTTCGATGTTTTCCAGGTGGCTTCTTTTTAAGAATGATAATACATTTGTGAGATGAAGATATCATCGCAAATTGCCTAAGTTCAATAATACCACACAGGAGAGAGGTTAAATTGTGGAAGGTATTTGTCTCGCAACGGGAATAATGAACTCGATGATTTTAAATATTAATACTTACAAGAAAAAAATCAACAAAGATGTCATGAAAGAGCAAAAGATTTTGCATAAAAATTTCACGTACAAGCTTTCTCATATAAACAACTGGTTTTATTTATTTTTACGGCTTATCAATTATATTTTGTTGATATATATATATATATATATATATATATATATATATATATATATATATATATATATATATATATATATATATAATAATTGCAAGAGGATAGAATCCAGGTAGAACTGTGTCCAGGACACGGGAAGGATATAAAAAAAGGCTTAAACACTAATATTCCAGGGTCGAAATTTATTTCATTAGAATCGTAAATACGGTCCAACGCATAAGACCTACAAATTCGGTGGAGTAATGGATAGCGGCTTAGATTAAAGAATCGCAGAGCCGAGTTCGAATTCCAGTCGAATCCATTACATTCACTTACGTGCTAATACCTTTGGGAAAGGTGTGAATCCTCTTCTCCTCCCTCCAGCTATGGGTAAATAGCAGAACCGACTGGGTTCTATAGTCTTGGATGGCAACTGGTCTAGGAGAAGGACAACACTGAATTCAAAACCTTCGGAGGGTCGTTTGAGGACCTTGTAGCACTTAGTGCACCGAGTCTCTGTATTCGGCTCTTCAAACAGTGTGGCTGGTCCTGCACGAAACCTTCACCGCTATAATCAAATATTATGTGCTGTTTGTCGGGCTGTCGACTATATATATATATATATATATATATATATATATATATATATATATATATATATATATATATATATATATATATATATATATATATATATATACCCAAGTATAGAATTGGTGTATACGAAATAAATTCCAAAAATACTATTCTTAAAAGACAGAGTAGAGCAAATCTCTTATATATGCCTTTCATTGCATGTGTATGTTGTCTTTTTTAAAGGGTCGTGGACATCTATTTCCTGTATCCTTCGCGTTTTGACGTGTTTATATATCTAAATATATCTACGTATTTGTGTATTATAATCTGATTGTGTATGTATTCTCTTTTGCAAGATTTCCCCCTGCCTATATCACAAGTTCAAATATATCAGAAGCTTAGCATCAACATTAGAGATTAACGTTTATTCTAACTGGATTTTTGGCCTTTCAATTAAAACAAAATAAATAACAAAACATGTTTTTTTTTTCCTCAATTTCTTTTTTAAATAATTTTATAATATTTTAAACTTAATACAGATTAAATTTAAAATTTAACATTGGTAATTTTTTTTCAGTTTTCTAGTAAAATTTTATATTAATTAGAATGATTTATATTTTAGTCTAACCTTAACATTAAAGCATTACTTATTATAACCAAGGTTCGTTGTCAAGTTTTTTGAATTCTCATATACTTGTATTTTGATTTGTCATGACAGCTTATGTAAGCGTTTCCCCTAGCGAGGGATGTTTGATTGATTTGAATCTTTTGAAACCCTTCATTCGGCATTCAACATCATCACTTGATAAAACACCAGAAGTGTTGAAACGAAATAGAATCTTTTGTAGTGATTTTATAACATATTTATGATATAAGTTTCGAATAAATTATATATATATATATATATATATATATATATATATATATATATATATATATATATAAATGATGTCAACAGTTTTCAAGTATGCAACTATGTAGACGACACTACAATTTACTCCTCTTTCGATAGTAAATCCGACAGTTTTGAAAAAGTTAATCTGGCCTTTGGTCTCGAAAAGTACCTCTAATCTGTGGCTTACAAAGGGAAGGAAATTGCTTGCCAACTTTAATGCCTCCAACATGAAACAGCTTTCATTTACCCACCATAGAGATATCTCATTGCTTTTTGGATTCTCATAGGTTAAAGTCCTGTCTCTCGTCCTAAACGTCTTATGGATTGAGACGGATCTTTTCTAAACGATTTATTTAGATCTAAGATGAAATGATGATCCCTGTTTCTGTTGTTACCTCCTCATCCAGTTTTCCTCACCGCTGTTATTCATTGTTCTAATGATGGATCTTTGAAGATGGAAACCAGAGTATTAATGATAGTCACATTACTGAAGGCGTGAATGATTTTTTTCCTCTCCCTATTGCTCATTTGGAAAGACAGTGGGGACGACAAAGAACCACTTTAACCTGTTCTTTTTCTAGCTGAATAAAGGGATTTTCAGTGATTTTTACAAGTGATGTCATGTTGGCTAAACGTCCAATCTGAAAACCTTCAAAAAAGAAAATCATTAGTTTAGTTTATTTTAGATATTAAACATTTTGTAGGATGGACAAATATGCTGTTACACGATTTGTACAATTTTGTTGTTACATTATATATATATATATATATATATATATATATATATATATATATATATATATATATATATATATATATAATATCTATATCTATATATATCTATATGTCTATCTATCTATCTATCTCTCTCTCTCTCTCTCTCTCTCTATATATATATATATATATATATATATATATATATATATATATATATATATATACACATACTGACTATTGGGTCCAGCATGAAAAAGCCTCTAAGTGTTGACTTCAATGTTCACTTTTATATTTATATTTACATATGCTCTATCTCTGATATTGAGCATTTATCCAATAAATATAGCACTCCATAGAACTATATTTCTCCATATATATATATATATATATATATATATATATATATATATATATATATATATATATATATATATATATATATTTTAAGCATTTCACCCCAAGCAAGGCGAGAGCCACTAGGACGCAAGCGGTTACAGAAAATTTAGAGCAAGATCAGATAGGAGTGATAAAAGAAAGGATGAGGGTAGTGGATAGATCAAGGCAACTGGAGATGTCGATTGACATTACACTTGAATAGCTGGAGATTAGAGCTCTCAGGGAAACAGGAATAGAGAAGGGAGTTCCACAGGTGAGAGGTGCGAGACATGAAGCTATTGGAGTAGAAGAGACGTCTACATTTAGGAGTTTCGACAGTGAAGGGTTGAGAGCGGGATGCCAGCCTTGTATGGCGCTTGAACTGATGACGGCTGGGAACGAGCGAATGAATCTCCTCGGAGCAATTTCCATGGAACTATTCCTAGAACAGACAGAGGGAGGCGACGGCGTGTCTGTGAGAAAATGACTGTAGACGAGACGACAGAGCAGGGCCAACTACATTGCATACCAGCCTCTGGAGCCTATCAAGAACCCCGAGGCAAAGAGAAGGGGCACCAGACCATATATGGCAGCAATACTCCATGCAATGGCGAATTGTTGATTTTGTAGATCTGGAGGATCGACTCTGGGGAGAAAAACTTCCTGGCTGGGCTCATGGAGCTAACTTTATACACACACACACACACACACACACACACACACACACACACACACACATATATATATATATATATATATATATATATATATATATATATATATATGATATAGTTTATGAAAAACTAGGTAATCCGTATGGGTAAACCTAAGGAAGATAAAATCCAGAGAGCTCAATGTAAATCCAGAGCAAATAATATATATATATATATATATATATATATATATATATATATATATATATATATATATATTTAAAGTGTGTGTATATGTATTTGTATATTTATTTATATATTTGTGTGTGTGAGTGTAAAGTTGGGTTCGAAGAAGTTTGCGTTTAATCTGCATTGATGCAAAAATGAATTTTTCAGAAAAATATTACACATTGTTACATAAGGATATATATATATAGGGTATATAAAAAATGCTTTTACAATTTTTGGTGGGGGGTCCTCACAGCATAGCAAGGACAAATATCCATTTAGACACATGTCCGCAAATACTTCGTTTTTCAGTTATTATGTTTAAAGTTTATGGTAGGCAATGTTAAATGTACCATACAAGATACAATCCAAAAATACTTTTACAAACTTTCAGAGCTAGTTACCAAGAGAGAAAAAACAATGAGCTCCAGCGTCCCTTTTTTTTGGATAAACAGATAAATTTACATAAAATTGACATTCGTCTTCTACGGTATTGGCTACAACAACGGATAACGGAGACTACCCTCTTCATTTAATCAGTGTCTCAGAAGAAACTAGATACAACATTGCGTTCCTTAAAGTCACCAATCCCGTTTCTACAGTAATTGCAGAAAAATCTTATTTAGAGTCGTATTGGCAAGTCACTGGCCGAAAAGCAACACCCGTGAAATCCGCTCCATAATCCTCTTTCGCGAGGCTAATCCGTGATGAGGATTGCTTCTAAATAGTTTTGAAAAAAATCACCAGCGATTTTTTCTTTTCAATTCAAAAAGAAACATAAAGCTCTTGCATTGTTTTAAAAGGTTCTGAATACCGAAGTAAAAATAGTTATCTATTGTCAGTGTCGCTAAGTTTGGAACAATGTTACGGAATGCGATGTGTATTAAAAAGCTTGGTTTTGATATTTATTTGATTAAATGAAATTTAAAAAAAAAAATATTTAAATAATAAAAGGAATTCTAAAAATCCTCAAAATCTTTATCTGCATCCGAAGAGAACTTGTCTAATTTCTTCTTCACATTTTTCAGGCTCCCTTCCTAATATTAAAAATATTAAGTGTGCCCAAAAATTCCCGTCGAAATAGTGGTTCTCATCAGTATATTATATGACTACCTTTCTAAAAAAGAAGTGCTGGAAACATTCTCACGGACTTTTAACAATTTAACTTGTTTTAACAATTCCTTTATATTATCTTTCCAGATGAATTTTTTCAATTATCAGCATAATCCATAGAAGACACAATGACAATAGCGATATTAGTCCATATAAGCACCCAGTACTCCTAATGAATCAAATTTATAAAATCTTTTTCTTAAAGCAATTTTTTTGAAAAATAATTTCTTGAAGTTCAGTAGCTGCTATCTATCTATCCAGTAGTCATGGAGGCTTCCTTGCAAACCTTTTATATGGAATACCAGCATCTTGATTATGTTATTATTATAGATGCGTTTATATAGAAGAAAGACGCACGGTGGAGTAATGGATAACGTCTCGGATTGCGGAACCGGAAAGCTGAGTTCGAACTTCAGTCAAATCCATTACATTCACTTACGCGCCAATAACCTCCCTCCATCTATGAGTAAATAGCAGGACAGAACCAGTTCTAAAGCCTTGGATGGCAACTAGTCTACCGCAGAAGGAAATGGCAACCTAGTGCGGCAAAAATCTGCCTGTCAATCCGGAAAGTAGATTTAAGTAGTGTGTAAAAAGCTTGGGTTATTCCAGTAAGATATTTTTGACCATTTCTCAATTACAAACTTTCAAATCTAAAGTAACAATTAGACAATTTCGCTGTTACATCACGATTATATATATATATATTCTATCAGAATTCCCTCCCATACTTTGTCTCCGTCTATTTGACTCTTTCATCATTATATATAGGGGGGTGTATGTTTGTACCGTATATACTAGCGTATGATGGGACCTTTGAAGACCTAATATTGCTGTTACACGATTTATACAATTTTGCTCTTTCACCCCGTGTGTGTGTGTGTGTGTGTGTGTGTGTGTGTGTGTGTGTGTGTGTGTGTGTGTGTGTATATATATATATATATATATATATATATATATATATATATATATATATATATATATATATATATATATATATATATATATATATAAAAAGAGCATTTACGTAAATGTTTGTATCTATAAAAAGAATTTATAAACATAAAAATGTCTTAAAAATAATTGTCGGACTTTGTCCATTTCATAATGTGTGACGTCATTTTTTTACATTTGATACGCCATGAGCAGATATGAATGTACGTGAGTGATTCATGGAAAATTGAATCTTATAAGCAGTAAATTCGACCTTGCTAGCCGAACGCTCCTCTGTGGCCCAATCGGTAAAGGCACGTCGAACTAAATGACAGTTACGTATAGGATACAGGTTCGTCGGAGGACGAATATTTTCTATGAAAATTTCTCGGACATTCAGGCCGGTAAATGTTATACTGTTTATTATAAACAGAGCATTTACTTAAATATTTGTATCTATAAAAAGAATGTATAAACATAAAAATGAGAAAACCGAGCAAACTAGTGATACACCTGCCACCGAGGTATATTTAACTTTGAAAAGAATCGTCTAAACAATCCGAGAGTATTACGAACCAATACTAAATCTTGGGCCAATATATCAGCCCATATGACGGTCTACACTTCATCATATCCCTTATGTGGATCTGTCTGAATATCCTGTGCAGGATTGATGTAGGCGATCATGTATCAAAAGATACATGATCGCCTACGAATGGCACATAACTGGCTGATTGACTATATAGAAGGATGCTTGTAAGAAGAATTTAGATAATTAATTTATTTGAGACCTATTTTTTTTTAAAATCCCTATACAACGGCAAATTTATCCGTAAACGCGTCTGAATAGCTAAAATAACTAAAATATTTAGAAATAGAAAAATTTCACTGAAAAAAAAGCAAAGAGTGCTGAACACCTGTTTTATATCAATCATCCTATACGGCAGGGGATGCTGGACAATTTTCTCACAGATGAAGAGGAGACTTGCGACAACAGAAACAAAGAAAAGAATTTTGATCTGCTATGTTTACTCACATACGAAGAGGTGAATGGAAGTAGCAGAAACAAAAAAAAAGTGTGCTAAACTGCTATGTAATATCAAAATTCATATATATATATATATATATATATATATATATATATATATATATACTACCAGCATGGCCCGGCCTTGCCAGTGCTTGATTCAAAAATCGTACGACTAACACAGCAATCTGACTTGACTTAAAATATTTTTTTTAATTTCTTCTCTTTAAGACAAATACCTTCCACCCTACCATGTCACTCACTTATGCCTTTCGTCTGACTGAAACATTTCAATTATTAAATTTTGTATTAGTTTTTCGACAGGTTAATTGTTTAAGCTTTCACAATTAAATTATACTTCCTACCCCGCCTAACTGTATAGACACGAACCCAGTTCAAACCGAGGTTGATAAAACAGACGTCATTCGTCTGCTGAAATAGGCAAATCCCTATGTGAGGTAATTATATATATATATATATATATATATATATATATATATATACACTACCTGCATGTCACAGCGTTGCCTGTGCTTGATTCAAAAATAGTACGACACATACAGCAATCACTGTCACTTGACTCAAAATATTTTTACCCTTCCTTGCCTTTAAACGAGTGCCCTTTGCCATGCTGATGTTGCTACATGCCTTACTTCTTGCCTATCTCACACTGCGAATTTTTTCTAAGCTCTATACTAAACATTAAATCTGTTACGAAAAAAGAACTAAACAAAATGAACACAAAACTATCAGTTTTAAAAAAGGACTCGTAACTGGAAAACCGAATGAAAAAAGAATGTTAACAACAAATACATTTTCATACCCAACCCAGTCCTGCGGAATAAGAATCAAGAGTTGAGTTTAAGCAAGCGAATGATCCAACTGGAGTAAAGTGCCATGCAGATTTAAATTTTTTCCCACTTGTGACGAATGCAGCTATCGATTTTGTTTTGCATGCTAGCATGTTAGTTAACATTCGTGTCAGTCAGCTGTTGGCTCTCAAGCTGGCCAATAGAATCTTCCTGTCTCTTCGTGTCCGCCAGCTATAGACTCTCACACTGGCCAGAATAAAATGGCCGCAAACTACATGAAAACTGCCGTAGAAGCATGAAAAAATCGTTTAATTTCCACTATCGATGGGAGTTGGCGAATCCAAAGTCGGTCTTGGCCATCCCACTAACTTGGAGCAAGTGCATGTAAATTTTAGTGCAAATCCGTCAAAAATTGCGGCCGTGCATTCGTTACACACACATACACACATCCTGCCTTATTTATATATATATATATATATATATATATATATATATATATATATATATATATATATATATCCACTACTTCGGCTTTCGAACGAAAGTGCTTAAGTGGTTGAGCTTCATGTCGTTGATTTGCTGAACAAACCCCCTGAGTAGACCGTAGTGGTCGTAACCGCAGTTGTGTCCTGGCTAGCATTCAGATAATTTTTAAAACATTAAACAGCTCTGGTCTTTCAATTTGATATTGCGCACTTTTAATGTTTACTTTTTGTTTACTCTGGCGTATATATATATATATATATATATATATATATATATACACCGGTATGTAACAGCGAAATTGTCCAATTGTTAGATTAAGATATGAACCTTTGTATCTGAGAAATTATTAAAAATATCTTACTAGAATACTTCAAGGTTTTTATAAGACTACTGAATACTATTTTCAGCATTAAGAATGTATAAATACTTTCTAACCTTAACTTTTGTAATTCCTCCTTACAAAGAAAATACGGAGGAAACATAGTTAATTCAAATTCGTGAACGACCTATGGCGGGTCTTATCTTTAAATGTCTAAGAGCAAAATATTGGTTACACAGTTGCCATTATCTGTTGAAAAGGAAAATCAGCCGGGTAGAAAATATGCCACCCCTCGCAAAGTTTTTTACAGAAATTTGAACTCCCTCAAAACTGGAAATTTCCAGTACATATATGGTAGCATTTCTCAAAAATTGATTTAATCTAACTTTCTTTAATCTGAAGACTGTTACCTATTGTGAGGATACTTTTTGAAGAGTCACCGGTTTGATGAAGATGTCACCTCGGCTTCAGTCAACGCTGTAAGTTGGCTTCATTGCGCTTTTTTCTATAAATACTTTCATAATATTAGGTTGGTGCAAAAATAATGACTTAATAATGTCGTTTTTTCCCGTTAAAAATTCGTCAATGAACGACATTACAACGTCATTATTTTTGCAGCAACCTAATAATTGTTCTGAATGGCATCTCTTTTTGTTACTTTGACTTTAATTATTTAAACTCGGTACGACAGAAAATGTTGGACGGTCTCCTCAAAGATGAAGAAGAGACTCGAGGCAACGGAGGTATGGTTCTACAGAAGGAGGCTAACTATATCATGGACTGTGCGTGTGAGAAACGATGAGGTTTTGGAGAGGATGCAAACAAAGAGGAAGCTTTACTTAACATCAGGAAGAGGCAGCTGACATTTCTGGGACACGTAATGAGAAAAGATGGCTTGGAGAATCAGATCCTCACAGGGCACATAATAAGAAAGAGAGACAAGGGAAATCGACACGTGACATACCTAGCGGGCTTAAGAAAGTGTATGACAGAACAGGGTCAGGGACAAAACTTCTTGAGAGCTACAACAGATAGGGGTAAGTGGAGAGCCATGATCGCTAACGTCTTGAAGGGACACGGCATATAAAAGATGATGAAAAAGAAAATGGGGCCATTCTAGCATGATTTTACTCTTGAAATGGCCAGATACAACTGTAAGTTCTATGCAGATAATTTGTACTCTTTCATTTTTCGTTTGTGGCTTCATACTTTCCGCCAACTGTGATCATCAAAAATTTAAATGCAATGTCAATCGTTATATTCTGTCTTCTTTATTCCTGTTCTTTTATTTTCCTTTCCCTTTAACAATGTTTTCTTTTTCTGGTATTGTTTCACACTAAGTTCTCCATAGTGTTTTTATTGCCTTCCTTGGTGTGATATGATTATTAATAATGTATTTCTTAGATTTAGAGTAATGTGAGGGTTTGATAGATTTCTGAACCGCTTCATATATTTGACCAATCCTTTTTAGTCCTCTGTCTCATCTCAAATCTGTTGTTACCCTCATTTAAGATCTTGTATTTTAAGGCATTGTATAGTGGCCCGGTTTAAGGAATCTCCTCGCTGAGTTCGAATTCCAGCTGTGTTCATTACATTTATTTACGGGCTACTACCATCGGAAATAGTAAGACTTCAACTATTCATCACCAACACCAGCTATGGGTAAATATCAGTAGAGGTTCGTATAGCACTGGGTTGCAGCCCGTCTAGCTAAAAGAAAAAAGTTCTGATCACAAAAAAACAAAAAATAAAAAAAACAGACTGGAGAGTGTTTTGCTCGGTCAGGCTATCTTGTTCAGGAAACACCAGTTCAACTTCGGCAACGGAACATATTGTATCCGGTAACACTAACAAGGGTACGTGTTTTGTGTTTTTAAGGCTACTAATGATAGATACCTTTTATCATCTCTTCATTTGTATGTAATAGTCTCCCATTTAATTATTTAACGAAAACATTTCTAATGTAAATTTCTTTGCTTCCATTGTGTCATTTTCGTTAAATCAATATTATAAGGAATATAAAAACAGCAAGAGAGTTTCATTGGTTCTTAACAATGTGACAAAGAAATCTTCGAACGTGAAGAG
>OZ010601.1:21474271-21489271 GCA_963932145.1 Acanthosepion lycidas
AATAGACATTAACTGTGTAATATGACAGTAAAAATATAGACATACATAATGTGGTAAACACAAAAGTACGTAAAAATCTGCAGAGAAGTAAGTAAATGTAGATGTGATGGTATAAGTAAAGACATACTTATAATCTTTGTATATAAATATTTCTCAACCTTGCTTCGCGCGACACAAGCTACACTGATCAATGCTACTTACAATGATGTCTACAAAATGCAAAATTATACAGGTTTAACGGCTAAAATATGAATATAATGTCCCAACAGCGCCAATTATATCCCCGGCATTTTCTAAAAGCAAATATTTCCGAGGTTTGATATGGAAATGATTCATAAGTTTACAACTGTGTTTATATATTTATGTAGACTGATTCACATCTATAAAATGTAAATCAGGAATATTGTACATGTTTACGGGCTGAAGTAATTTGGTATTGTCTCACTACTATCAATTTTCCCGCCATATTTAAATGCAATTTTGTTCGTTTGAGGCATTGTCCTCATCATCAGTGGCTTATCCAGCTTGTTGCAGACTGGGCATCAACGTGAAATACAGAAATATTCTCATGTTCGTTTTATGAGCCCATTCTTCAATACTGGCACAAGGCATATTGGAAGAGAGCATTTGTAACGTATAGTATAAGATTCGCCTTGCTAACACACGGTTTTCAATTGCAAGGTTTCCTTCTTATAGACCGATAGCCATCCATGGCTATAGAACTTATGTCTTATTATGTTTCCGGTTCATTATAAAGTTTTTGATTCTCTTTCACTAACAATAACTTCTTGCGTCTTAGTGGCATTACCGCCTTTGTTGCGCTGAATTTATTTAAAAATATATGGTTCCATAGTAAATGCGAATTTATGGATACCATATGGCTATTTGAAAATTTTTAACAATCTTCTTTAAAAAAAGTAATGCTTAAGTTTGTTTATTGCTTCATTTACTACGGATTAACAACCCTTTTCAGTTAATAATCAAGATAATATTTTTATATTGTAAAAACAAAATCTCTTCGGGAAGGAATGTTAGAGCAATAAAAATGGAGGCAAACCACCTGCATTAGGATAGAAAATGAATTCATTAAATACACAGTAAATACATTATTTTCTGTCACGGCTCGAAATATGTACCAGTCCCTTTCTTCAAGATGACATGCGAGGAAGATTTGTTATCGAAGTCTTCTTCCTGTACCCTTTGCCTAAATAGACGCGACCTACACGTAAGCAGGTTGTTGGATTTTTAAGGCTAGTTTCAACTCAGAATTTTCTGTCTACTAGCCTGGTAGCAGATGAAGGCCATAGGACCCAATCTGTTCTACTATTTAGCCATAGCTGTTGGGGCAGGGAAGAGATGTGTCATACATTTGCCAAGTGAGTGTAATGAAATCGACTTTAATTCCAACTCAGCTCTCCGATTCCTCAATCCGTGTCGTAATCCATTACTCATCCCGGTTTCCTATTGAAGAGAGCCATGGGGGTGTAAGCCTGTGTTTTATAGATTACACAGAAGCATTTCATAAGTTACTGATAAGGATCTTAGAAAAACAAGATACATTTAATGGAGACGAATGGTCTGAAATGAGATACCTCCACGCCGCCGTGCCGTGTTCCAATGTCGTTTTTGAGCGAACCGTTGTACTAAGCCCGAGGAGCACATTATTTCCTGTCGAGGGTGGAAGTAAGGGACGACCAATTCCTTTCTTCAAGTCGATATGCTAGGTGGATTTGTTTTTGAAGTTATCTTCTTCCAGCCTTTGTCTAAAAAGACAGAAACTACGAGGCTGCAGCGGTTTGAATTCTTTCTCCTAGACTGGTTGCTACACAAGACTATAGGACACAGTCTTCACTGCTATTTTAGCCATAGCTAGGGGAGAAGAGATGAATTCCAAGGGTATTGGCGCGTAACTGAATATAACAAACTGGACTCTCCCAATTCCTCAATCCGAGCCAGTATCCATTATTCATCCCTGCTTCCTATTGAAGAGAGCCATGACGATGTAAGCCTGTGTTTTATAGATTATGCAGAAGCATTTGATATGTTACTGATAATGATCTATTTGAAGTTAGAAAAAAAAGATCCATTTGGAAAGGATGTTAGAGTAATCCAAAAGCCTGCATTGAGATAGAAACTGAATTCACTAAATACCTAGTAAATGCATTATTTTCTGTCACAGCTCGAAATATGGACCAGTCCCTTTCTTTAAGATGACATGTGAGGAAGATTTGTTATCGAAATCTTCTTCTTGTGCCCTTTGCCTAAAGAGACGCGACCTATACGTAAGCAGGTGGTTGGATTTTGTAAGGCTAGTTTCAATTCAGAATTTTCTGTCATCTAGACTGGTTGAAGATCAAGGCCATAGGACCCAATCTGTTCTACTATTTAGCCATAGCTGGTGAGGCAGGGAAGAGATGGGTCATACATTTGCCAAGTGAGTGTAATGAACTCGACTGTAATTCAAACTCAGCTCTCCGATTCCTCAATCCGTGTCGTAATCCATTACCCAATCATTCCTACATTTTTGTCATTTTATTTCTTTGAGGCATCGTCATAAATCGCTTACTCAGCTTGTTGCAGACTCCGCATCAACATGAAATACAAAAAAGGATTCTCATGTTCGTTTTATGAGCCTACTCTTCAATGCTGGCACAAGGCATATTAGAAGACAGCTCTTGTAACTTAAATATATGTTTCGCCAGGCTAACATGCGGTTTTAAATTCAAAGTTTCCCTACTTCTAGACCGATTTCTACCTAGGGTTATAGAACCCAGTTTGTCATACTATATATCCGGACCTTATAAATTTTTCATTCTCTTTCACTCTCAGTAACCCCCCCTTGCGTCTTAGTGGCATTATCGCCTTGTTTATTTGAATTTATCTTTACAAAAATATATATATATATGATACCCTAGTAAATTAATAGATATCACATGGCTAATTGAAGAATGTTTTAATAGTCTTATTAACGTTCCTAGACTTTATGAATATAAGCGCAATACAAGATTGCAGAAAAGGTCTGTAGAATAACAATAGAATAAACAGCACTTACTTGCGTAAGGGTCCCAGCTAGCGTCCAGCTGGCAGACAAAAATAAAGCAGGTTGTAACTCAATACAAACCCTACAAACTGACTATAATCAAGCTGGTATTTATACAGAAATACCTCCACTCATGTATCAGCAGCCAATCACAGCCCAAGCAATGGACTATCCCACTTTAGCACAATGAGATGCTCCATGGCACCATAAATAGCTCTCTTTCTCAAGGTGGAGTGTTCATTCACTCAGCTTGTTCCACAACTGAGTGTTTATCTTCACAACCTGATTGTTCTACAAGGTCTCGTTCTTTTACAGTTTGAAATAACTATGATGTAACATGAAGTCCTATGCTAACAGATTCTCCTATCAAATTCTCTCTTGTGGAACTCTTTTTTTCTTAAATATTATTCTTTTATTGTTGTCTCTCTTTAATAATATTTTGCCGCTCATTCACTAATCCTCAGCAATCCCTAGCATCTTAGTGATTTTATTGCCTTCCTTGGAGTAAACGGATTAAAAAAATAAGGAAAGATAATACCCTGAAGATTCCCAATAGCAACAACATCTAAAATGGTTCACCCCTGTAACTAGAACGGGAGAAGATAACGTAATGAACGTTGTTTTTCCATATTACATCAAAGAAATTGCGAGGGAAAAAAAAACTGCGATCAGTAGTAGAAAATATATAGAAAGAAACTGCCATCAATACTAGAAGATATATAAAAAGAAACCGCGATCAATATTAGAAAAATATATAGAAAGAAACTCCGATCAATACTTGAAGATAAATAGAAAGACACTCCGGTCAATACCAGAAGATATATAATAAGGAACTCCGATCAATACTAGAAGATATACAGAAAGTAACGCCGATCAAAACTAGAAGATATATAGAAACAATCTCCAGTCTGTACTAGAATATATATAGAAAGGAACCCCGATCAATGCTAGAAGATATAGAGAAAGAAACTCCAGTCAATACTCGAAGATATATAGAAAAAACTCTGGTCAATACTAGAAGATATATAAAAAAGAAACTCCGATCAATACTAGAAGATATACAGAAAGTAACTCCGATCAATACTAGAAGATTTAGAGGAAGACACTCCGGTCAATACTAGAAGATATATAGAAAGGAACTCCGATCAATGCTAGAAGATTTAGAGAAAGAAACCCCGGTCAATACTAAGAGACATAGAGAAAGAAACTCCGGAGAAGATATGTAGAAAGGAACTCCACCAATACTAGAATATATATAGAAAGGAACTCCGATCAATGCTAGAAGCTATATAGAAAGAAACTCCGATCAATACCAGAAGATATATAGAAAAGAACTCCGGTCAATACTAGAAGATATAGAGAAAGGAATTCCGATCAATACTAGAAGATACAGAGAAAGACATTCCGGTCAGTACTAGAAGATATACAGAAAGTAACTCTGATCAATATTAGAAGATATATAGAAAAGAACTCCGGTCAATACTAGAAGATATATAGAATGGAATTCCGGTCAATATTAGAAGATATATAGAAAATAACTCCTTTCAATACAAGAAGCTATAGAGAAAGAAACTCAGGTCAATATTAGAAGATATAGAGAAAGAAATTTGGATCAATACTATAAGCCATGATAAGTTATTTTCCTGCAAAACTATTTTCAGAGAAACATCTTATAAATTTCAACCGACAATAAAACGAACCCTCCCATCCATATATGCAGAATGATTCTATTGTAGAAAAGGATGTCTCACCATTAACAAACTATAGGTTGATGGATATTTGTGGGTTACTAATTTAAAAAGTTTTTTTTTGTTTTGTTTTTTTTTAATAAAAAGGCAATTCGCATTGATAGATTTTGTCATCAACAAATTAATATCGCAAGCGAGAGACGTTGAGGGAAGAAAATTAATTTGTTCTTTTTATTTTTAAATCTTAAAGAAGAATATGTGCGGAGACACTCGTGTGTGATCATTTAAACGATATTATTACCGTCTATTCTCTAGAGAAATGACCCCATATAATCCCCCCGGTTTTGCAGCAGACGACAGGAAATATTCGATTACATACAACAAGAAACTCATTTCTTATGTGGGACGTTTTAATTTAAAAGCGTTTTGCTCTGATTATCATCATGACAGATAAGATAAAGAAAATGTTATTGCCTATAAAATGAAAAAATAAAATGCATAGAAAAAAAGTATAAAGAAAATTATTTGACGGTGAGGAGAAGAAAAAAATAGCTTAAAATTTGAGGAAGAGAAAAAGATGGGAAAAAATGATTAAAAAGAAAGACTGAGAGAATAAAAATAATGAAAAACTGGGAAGAAGAGGGAGATTAAAGAATGAAAAATTAGTTAGAAAAGAAAGTAAGAAAGTTTAAAAATATAAAAAGAAAGAGACTGAACGAGAAGACTGGAAAAGTATTGGAAAATACTAATAAATCAGTAACAAAAAAGAAAGTGAAAAAAAACTGGGAATAATTTGAATAGAGTTGAGAAAGGACGAGTAAAAGAAATCAGAATGAAAGAAAGAGAAGAAGAAAATGAAATCTGGGAAAAAAGAAATGATAGATCGAATTGAAAAAAAAAAAGATGGAAAAGAAAGAGACTGTAAATATAGAAAGAAAGAGAGAGAGAAAGAGGAAGAAAAGAACGAAAGACTAGTTAAGAGCTGGATAACAGTATAGAAAAAAGAAGGAAGAACAAGAATGAATTATTAAACCAAGGGGAAGAAAAAGAGGAAATAATAAAAAGGAGAATAACTGGAATAAAAAAAGTGGAAAGATGAGAAAGCAAAAAAAGAAAGAAAGTAAAAGATAAGTAATAGATAGAGGAAAGAAAACGAAGAAAAACTAAGTGAAAAAAAAACTGATGCGAGAAGAAAAAGTTTCAAAAAGAAAGAAAGAAAGAAAGAAAGAAAGAAAGAAACCTGAAGATAAAGAATGAGAAGAGGAAGAAAGAAATAGTAGGAAAATAGAGGGAAAGGAAAAATGTAAAGAAAGAAGTCACTGACTCAGAGGGGGAAGGCGTAGAGGAAAATAAAAGTAGAAAGAAAGAAAGAAAGAAAGAAAGAAAGAAAGAAAGAAAGAAAGAAACCTGAAGATAAAGAATGAGAAGAGGAAGAAAGAAATAGTAGGAAAATAGAGGGAAAGGAAAAATGTAAAGAAAGAAGTCACTGACTCAGAGGGGGAAGGCGTAGAGGAAAATAAAAGTAGAAAGAAAGAAAGAAAGAAAGAAAGAAAGAAAGAAAGAAAGAAAGAAAGAAAGAAACCTGAAGATAAAGAATGAGAAGAGGAAGAAAGAAATAGTAGGAAAATAGAGGGAAAGGAAAAATGTAAAGAAAGAAGTCACTGACTCAGAGGGGGAAGGCGTAGAGGAAAATAAAAGTAGAAAGAAAGAAAGAAAGAAAGAAAGAAAGAAAGAAAGAAAGAAAGAAAGAAAGAAACCTGAAGATAAAGAATGAGAAGAGGAAGAAAGAAATAGTAGGAAAATAGAGGGAAAAGAAAAATGTAAAGAAAGAAGTCACTGACTCAGAGGGGGAAGGCGTAGAGGAAAATAAAAGTAGAAAGAAAGAAAGAAAGAAAGAAACCTGAAGATAAAGAATGAGAAGAGGAAGAAAGAAATAGTTGGAAAATAGAGGGAAAGGAAAAATGTAAAGAAAGAAGTCACTGACTCAGAGGGGGAAGGCGTAGAGGAAAATAAAAGTAGAAAGAAAGAAAGAAAGAAAGAAAGAAAGAAACCTGAAGATAAAGAATGAGAAGAGGAAGAAAGAAATAGTAGGAAAATAGAGGGAAAGGAAAAATGTAAAGAAAGAAGTCACTGACTCAGAGGGGGAAGGCGTAGAGGAAAATAAAAGTAGAAAGAAAGAAAGAAAGAAAGAAAGAAAGAAACCTGAAGATAAAGAATGAGAAGAGGAAGAAAGAAATAGTAGGAAAATAGAGGGAAAGGAAAAATGTAAAGAAAGAAGTCACTGACTCAGAGGGGGGAAGGCGTAGAGGAAAATAAAGTAGAAAGAAAGAAACAAACAAACAGACAAACAGACAAACAAACAAACAAACAAAATTGCAGGTGAAAAGTAACAAATAGAGGAAAGAAGAAAATAGATGTATGAAAAAGAAAGAAAGATTTTTAAAGGAGCGGATGAAGAAAATTAAAAAATCTCTGGAAGAAATTGGTAAATGAAAAGAATTAGGAATAACGAAATAGAATCAATTCTTAATGAAAACAAGAAATATATATATATATATTATTGACATTTGAAAAACTTTTCATGAAAGTATGTTTCGAAAACAATATCCGATAATGTATGGCTTCACCAGATGGATAAGAAAAAATGTGTTGTCCAATGACCAATGTCCAATTATATGTTTGTCGGAATTACATACCCAAATTTATTACACACCCACACACACACACACACACACACACACACACACACACACATATATATATATATATATATATATATATATATATATATAGTTTATGTAATACTAGGTAATCCCTATGGGTAAACCTAAGGAGGATAAAATCCAGTGAGCTCAATGTAAATCCAGATCAAATATATAGTTCAAATATATATATATATATAACTTTTCTTTTCATTCTGATGATCCGCAGTCCTTTTGAAAGGGCTGTGGAGAAATAATTTATTACATGTAACCTTAAAGTGGTCTGTTTTATTTAATGTATATATATATATATATATATATATATATATATATATATATATATATATATATATATTATTTTTCGGGTGAGTTAGTTTGGACATACATGAGACTATTACGCTAACCATCACAGGCCTGCATCAAGTTCGGAAGATCATTGAGAGTAGACATTCTGTGTCTTGACATAGATGATCTATATACGTGTTTTCTGGGCGACCAACCCGTCTTAATCAATAGCTAGATGTCCAGAGAAATATATCTCTCTCAAGTTCTTGTTTTGCACGCAAGCAGTGTCTCGGAATGCCCATTCTGCATTGGCCTAATATTTAGAAATATCAGGGATGTGTAGATAGAGTTGGATTTTGTCTCCAGGAGATGTTAAGCATAGATCTCAGGATACGAATGTTGGTTCCATCAGGTTTAGACTCTAAACTTTTCGATAATGGCCATCCAATGGCATGAAAGTATCCTCGATTGAGCTTGTCTCGTAGATTAGATTTCCAGATTACATCCATTTTATTTAAGGCGGCCCAGACTTTCTCAATGCGAATGTTGACATCCTTTTATGTGTAATGGATTTCGCTTCCTAGGTAAGTAAAAGATTCAACAAATTTTGTTCCTTCATCTGAGTAGTTTTGCATTGAGCCAAGCTGGTTGAAGCCTATGTCTGCAAACATTATAATAGTGACGACCTCGTATCTGAAATAGACGTTGCATTTTTATTTATTAAGACAGTATATTACGCCTTTCAGACTACGTATTCGATTAACACATACACACACTCACACACACAAGCACACACACACATATATATATATATATATATATATACATATATACATCAAAATTTAAAATTTTTACCTGGTTCATCAGACCGCAATTCCAAGGGTGAAAAATTATTTAAATTTAACTTTCCCCCTTGGAAGTGTGATCTGATGAACCAGGTAAAAATTATACACCTGGGATATAAATTATATGCAATGGACACTTAAGTGTATGTTTTCTATTTAAATTAATAATTGCTCTGATTTGTCATTGATCTCTCTCGATTACATCCTCTTCATACACACACACACACACACACACACACACACACACATATATATACAAACTCTTCATATATATATATATATATATATATATATATATATATATAATAAGCTTTTCATAGATTACAGCCACTCGAGTGGTCACGCGGTTTTAAATTTTACAATCTAACCTCCTGTGTAGTGGACTTAAAATGCACGAATATACAGACGGTAAACGAATATCTAATCAAATTTTCATTTTATTAATGATATTGAGAAATGATGATTCGATTTTTCAGCTTTGTACTGTACTTTTTAATTGATAATGGCTAAAGCTATAGCCCAAGGCGCTCGGAAATATAAAACATTTGGACACTCCTTACACACCCTTTGTCCAGAAAAGAAAGCTCTTTTCAGAACACAAGAAAAATTAAATAAAAAGCTTAACCGTAGTACCTTGTCTGTCGTTTTTAATTAAACATGCATAAAGGACGGACTGCTGCCTATATACAACTATATATATATATATATATATATATATATATATATATATATATATATATTATTATTATTATTATTATTATAGTCTAGCTAATTCTATCATCACGGACCTGAATTTTATCTTATTTTTTCCACTAGAATTATCAACGTTACTAGGCAAGAAATGGGTAGGATTAGCAAGATCATCCTCGATAGTGTCAACCAGCTGATTAGAAAGTACAGTAGATTAATACCACAGATGTTATAAATTGGTTTAATGGTATAAGTAATAAAATTAATTGTTCAAGTTCCAGTTTCATATTGTGAATTATTTCTCACCTATTTTTACAGGTCTTTTTACTTTGGCTCTGGAATATGGCAGGGAGTTCTCTAATCTTTCCAACGAGAAAATGGATATTGTTCTGATGCGTATAAGATTTGTGCTTATCTATGACAAAGAACAGTGGATTAAGAATAAATCTGTTGGCTAATTCAATATTTCAATGGGATCGTTAGATGCTACTAAATCACCTTGCCTTGTTGGTTTATTTATCTTATATAATTTTTACTAACTACCAAGATATTAACAGTGATAATACAGGATTATATAGAGATGATGGCCTTATGGCGGTGAAAAATTCCACAAAAATTACATAGCGAATATATATATATATATATATATATATATATATATATATATATATATATATATATATATGAAGCAAATAATATTAAAAACTACGGAGGTCCATTAATTTATTGACCAACTTTTTCAAATTACCAATAATCCTTCTCAGATAATATAAGAGAACATTCAAATGTATAGAATAGACAAAGATGCCGCATACATCGCTTACGTCATGACTGTTGTTCGATACGACTCAACACTCGCTGGTTGTTCTACAAAACTTACAACTGTCTCTATCTACATATAGAAGTAAATATAGAAATCAAACAACTCTTTCGGAGTACTTCTGGCACCTGAAAGAATCAAATAAAACACATACAGTAAAATGGAAGTTAATAAGAAAAGCTAGAATATGTAGGTCATTAAATGACCCATGTCCATTGTGCATACATGAGAAACTACATATTACTAAGTTTATGAAAAAATAAAAATGTACTGTATCAGAGAAATTAAATAGCTATTTTTTGCCGCCATTGTCAAAAATTTGCCATAAATAATTTTTAAAAATAAAATTAAAAAATCCGACCTGGCAATATACATACTTATATTTGATATTAAAAATTAATTATACATAATATAAGTAATTCTATTACATATACTTGTTTTAAAAAGAAATATACTCTATTAAAATTAATAGTGAAAATATTTATATTTGCAGTACAATAAACGTATTCTAACCTAAGCATCCTTTAAAATTATAGTTAAATAAAATAAAACGAATTCTAACCTAAACGTATCTCTTAAAGTATTTCTGACACTAAAATAATCCAACAAAACATCTAAATTAAATAAAAAAACTAATAAGAAAAGCTAAAATATGTAAGCCAATAAATGACCCATGCGCTTAGTGCATACATGAGAAACTATATATTACTAGGTTTATATATAAAATTATACATTATTTTATAGATACAAATATTTAAGTGCTCTGTTTATAATAAGCAGTATTTACCGGCCTGAAGGTCCGAGAAATTTTCACAGAAAATATTGGTCCTCCGACAGGATTCGAACCTGTATCCTCTACGGAAACGTCATTTCGCTTGACGTGCCTTTACCGAGTTGGCCACAGAGGAGCGTTCGGTTAACAAGGTCGAATTTACTGTATTTAAACGATAATCTTCCATGAATCTCTCAAATCGGTAAAGGCACGTCAAGCTAAATGACGGTTCCGAAAAGGATACAGATTCGAATGCTGTCGGAGGACGAATATTTTCTGTGAAAGTTTCTCGGACATTCAGGCCGGTAAATATTGTTTAATACTGTTTATTTTAAACAAAGCATTTACTTAAATATTAGTATATATAAAAAGAATGTATAAACATAAAAATGTCTTAAAATAATGGTCGGACTTTGTCCATTTCATTATATATATATATATATATATATATATATATATATATATATATATATATATATATATATATATATATATATATATATATATATATATATATATATATATATATATTAAATATTTTATCCTTCTACTAGAATGGCTGGAAATTCTTGTTTGCCGTGCAATTTAACCTGCCGTTGTTGTCAGGAGAAAATATCGATTTATCCCTTCCCCAATGGGTGTTTTGGCCTTAGTATATATCAGTCATCTTCCAAGAGTCAAACCAAGCAGTTGTTTTTTAGTTTTTTAGTTGCGTTTAAGCAGACTCTGGTCCACTGCAGTAATAAAAAAAATGTATAAATAGAAAAAAACTCTTGGCAGAATATAAACTGTGCTTTTGTTAGAACGATTTTTCTTTTGATTTCTTGGAGAGGAAGAGCAGCAGCTATTTTACTGACTTCTTCTTGGGCTCCATTCTTTATCAGATCCAAAGCTCCAGTCAGAACAGAGAAGATTTTAGTTTTTTAGTGCCATATTTGTTTAAATTCTCACCTCCAGGTTTCCGCATTTGCTAACTTTTTCAAAAACATTTACAGATATGTTTTTGTCACTTTGCTCATGTCAATACGCGTGAAAACATTTTTTTTCTTTTCTGTTTTTGATAATAATGTTTGGGCGATTTGCTTGTAACTTTCGATCTTTGTTGATAGAAGAATTGATAATTGCGTGTACGAAGATTCTTATTCTGTGCAAGAATTTACTTTTCTGTCAGATCCTCTAACTTGAATGGCATTCGTGCATTTTATTCGAAGAACTTTAAATTCATTTCTGTCTCAAATTGTTTTATAATCAAATGGAGGCTCATAAACCATGGCCTAGGGTAAGTAAATGGTGCGATTTTTTGTTGGTTCAATATAATTTAATAATACCGTTCGTCCTTGCATTGAATACTGTTGCCACATGATCTGCTGCCCCCGCTGTTCATCTCGAGGTCATCGCAAAGTGATAGGTCTTGAGCTGGCATCTCGTCTACAGTTACTTTCTCACAGACGTGATGTGGCTTCACTCTGTCTTTTCTGCTCCTACAAGCTAATTTCACTCATTCCCAAATTGTATGAATTTAAGCGAGGTTTGCATCTCGGTCCCACCCTTTCACTGTCGATTTTTCTTTTGATTTTCTTGTAGAGAAAGGGTAGCTGCGATTTTATTGACTTCTTGAGTTCCATTTTTTATCAGATTCAAAGCTCCAGCCAGAATATGAAAGGTTTTAATTTTTAAATGCCATATTTTTGTTTCTATTCTCACTGTCAGGTTTCTGCATTCGTTATATTTGTCAAAAACTTTCGCAGAAGTGTTTTTGCTACTTACTTCGCGTATATCAATAAGCGTGAAAACATTTTCTTTTCTGTTTTTGATAATAATGTCTGGGTGTCTTACTTATATTGTTTGATTCTTGTGGATAGAAATAAAGAGTATCATAATAAAAGGTCCTCCAGCTACCGATTCAGGATGACCTTCATACCAGTGTGCAGCTGTTTTTATCCAGCACTGATGACAGATCATCCAGTGAACATATTGATCGACGCTGCCATATCAGTTTTTCTTTCTCATTGTGTGTGAGTAATGGCCAGCCACAGAAAAGATGATCAATAATTTTATTAGGTTGGTGCAAAAATAATGTCGTTTTCTGACATAGTAACATATGTGAGAAATTATTTTTGCACCAACCTAATAATTTATTGGAATACTTACAAGAAGACTGGTCATGTGCAGCAAGCCTAAAGTTCTAAAAATTTAACCACTTATACGTTGCAATTTGACCTATATGAGCATTTTTGAAGAAAGAACTGGCGATTTACAGACATAATCATCTTCTTCTTCTTCTTTGTTTCTTTTTCTATTTTTCTTCTTTTTTCTTTCTTTTTCTTCTTTTTTTCTTCTACTTCATAGTAGTAGTAGTTGTAGTAGTAGTAGTAGCAATCGTTTTCTGTTATTTTCTGTTTATGCCTAAATTATGGCCCTTAATTTTAGATATGGACGTCACATAAAAATGTAAATTATTTATAACATATAAATAAATAATATAAAAAAAATATAAAATACACATTTGCGCGAAAAAAAGGCACGAAATATTACAACCTTTTCTTTTGTTGAAAATATATTTTTATTAATTTCGATATTGTTTTTATGGATGAAAAACATCCACAAGTATAATATTTGGATGCGGAAAAAAATAACCAAACGAAAAATTTTGTGATCGTTAATAATGCAATAATGTCTTTTGCTGCTAGTTTTAATATTTATACGCAAAATTTAACATTTGAAAAATGAACTGGACCATTAATTAAAGTAGGACACCAAAGTCCCAACGGCAGGAATTAGAATTACTGGACAAGAGTGAAGAATTGTAACTGGAACAGTGGCTTGTCCAAGTCACTGGACTGATTGCAGACCAAAGAACCGTGTCGATTAAAGTAGGAAATTTAAAAGGAGAAAGAGAAAGAAATACGTTAATGTTGAACGAATAGTTGACTATTTCGCCAAACTTAATACAGCTGGTTAATTAACTTGTCGAACGATATCGTTAATTGAAAATGGAGGTGGTGGAAGAAACAACTCTATGCTAAAACTCGCTCAGGCATTTGGTTTGGCTTTGTTGGAAACGCCGTTTCTGCGAGAATTCACGTGACAAAACGTGACTTGTGTAGCGTCTCATGACTTGCAGGCACCAGTCAAGACGATTTCCGTTCTGTGCACAGCGGAATTCCATCATATGTGCAGTAAAAAGTATCGCCCACTAAAGAAATGGAAGATAATAGAATTAAATAAAGTAATCAACGGAGAAAGATATTAAAACAAGCAGAAAACGGGGGGAATTATTCAATGAAGTTTCGTTATCGCCAGTAAATGGACGAGAACGTCTGTAAAAAATGTGGTATCATTTAATATAAAATAAAGTATATATTTCCCTCTTGAATACTTTTAAGAAAAGCAGTTGTTTACATAATTGGCTATATTGTAAATATTTCCACAAACATTATTCACATAGTCACGTTAAAATAAAAAGAATCTTTCTTTGCTTAGAGGATATTCACCTTATGTTTTATAGTTTATGCAAAAGCATCGGAGACATTATGTTAAAAAAAATGGTACAAGTGGAAGGTGACCTTGATTATATTGCAATAATACAGAATAACCATGGGAGCAGACTGCCTACATAAGAACAGAAAAGGAATCCAGTAGAAAATACAAAAATATATATCGGTATAAGAAAATGATATGCTTTATCGCCGGACATTTTTAACGTTAACACTTTCACTGCTACTCATTTGCCCAGTGCTGCCCCCATCCGGCCAGCCATTTTTAAAGAAAATGCCAAATTTTAACCTACATATTTTATTACACAGAAAACTGGCACCAGTGTGTTTTACAGCATTCCATTTTCATGCATATACCTGGGAATGACTTACCAGATAAGTAATGGGTATACACATGATATCTTTTGAAGTATTGTCCTTTGTGGAGTGGGACTTCACACTTTTTGCAGAAGTACCTTGTTTCTGAGAGTTTTTCCAGCTTTTTTGAAGACTCTGCATGGCTTGGAAGGGTACCTTTTCTTATTGGTTGTTGGCATTTCTACCAAGTCATAAGATTTCTTTCCACCAACCAGGCGATTGGCAGGATCAATTGTAGGTGCCCTTGGACATAGGGTCACGGGCGCTTCGAGCATTCGCATGCTAGCCGCATTTTCGTCAGGAA
>OZ010601.1:21494271-21544271 GCA_963932145.1 Acanthosepion lycidas
AATATAATTTAGTGAAACGTGAATTTAAATTAGTTTTGTTTCGTTCAGAAACAAATATAATTCCCATTTTAATCAATTTACATATTTTATTGCCTAATGTCGTTTGCTTCATTTGAAAAACTATCGAGGAGGGTAAATCTCAAATTGAAATTGCATTTACCCTAGTAATCACCTGCCATATTGTGTAACAAATTTATAAGCAACATTCTGAAAGAGTAGCCGCCATTGCAAATTTTCTCAGCGGGAAAAAAGATAAATCCTCATTAAAAAAATTTAAAAAAAACGATGAAATCCGAGAATGTCGGCTAAATAAATTCGAAATGACAAATGCATTTTTATTCACTATTCGAGTGTCTGCGATGAGTCACGTTATGTCTGAATGTATTGAATGAGGAATTATTATTATTTAAGTGCAAAATATTGTTCTCATCTTTGTTGACGCTGTTATCACGTTTCGGCCGTTGAAACTAACTTTTTTTATCTTGTCGACCTTGTAGCTTATTGACCGGATAACGTAAAGGGAATTTTGTACCGAATCGTAGTGAATGACGTATCCACTCAGAATATCTCGTCTAGGACTTATTTGTTGCTAGCTCCGTTTCATTTTACTGAGTAAGCAAAATTACAAACCAATGGTTTAATTCAGACCTTGCTCGTGCTCTTTGACCTGATGTAATAGTTGGCAAGCTAGTCTCACTTGTCAATTACGACTGTACAGCGAGTCCGATTATCACTGGGTCACCCGTACATTCGGCCTTCTGGCATAATATGTGTTGTATCCTTACAGAGTTTACAAACAAAGGTGATACTCGAGTGCAGGAACAGCAATACGTGCGTAGATGAAAGAAGAGATTTGTTTGTTTGTTTGTTTGTTTGTTTGGGTTTTATGGCATATCAACCACTGTGGGTTATTTAATGCCAAATCCAGTTTATATGAATTTTAAATGTCTATTTTGTATAGAATAAAAAACGTATAGCTGGCAACATTATTGTTTAAAAAAAACGTATAGCTGGCAACATTATTGTTTAAAAAAAAAACGTATAGCTGGCAACATTATTGTTTAAAAAAAAACTTAGAGCTGGCAACAGTATTGTTTCAAAAACTTAGAGCTGGCAACATTATTGTTTCAAAAACTTAGAGCTGGCAACATTATCTTTCTGAAAACATTATCTGAGACCTTGCTGTTGGATGCAGTTTGTCGCCATACCCAGGACGCGGATGTAGTTTACCGTCATACCCAGGACGCGGATGTAGTTTACCATCATACCAAGGACGCGGATGTAGTTTACCGTCATACCCAGGACGTTGAAAAAAGAGAGGTTTATTGTAATAGAGAATACACTACTGAAACACATGGAATCGGGTGGCAGGTTAGTAATTCCCGAATCAAAAACCACCAGGTATGCCTCTGCTTACTATATATAGCCACAGTTCACATAGGCGATTGGGAGTGTGGGACAGTCCAATATATAATTATAATAGTATTCTTTCTCGGTATGTAATTTGATCAGTCATACATTGGCCGTTTAACCTACAGATTATAATTTTGGGCAGTTGCATTTATTTTTTATAAAACATTAAGTTTTCTTTGCTGGACATGTATTTGTTTAATATAATATTGTTTTATTGGCATTTTATAGATTTATTGATGTTGCTTACTCAGCTATAGCTGATTTTAACATTATATTAACAAGGATATTATGTTCTCACTATATATATATATATCTACTGATATAATCAGTCACATAGGCGATAGGGAGTGTGAGACATTCCATTACAACAACTCCATCTGAGGTTAATTTTTCCATGACATTTTGCTCATTACCTATCTTTTGGGGGGCCAGAACATTGATTTTTTTCCTCTTCCTAGTATTTCTGTCTCACTAGCACAATAATAAGCTACGCGGAGAAATTCCCCATATGGGCACATCGATTTGGTGTAATCGATATGCCTCTCAAGCTTGTCTCTCTAGATCAATTACAGTTATACTGTAGGTTCGATTCTCACTCAGTTTCCAATACTTTCGGCTTTTGGTCATATCTTAACTGAGCTTAGCATTTCGCCATATGTGCAAATCGGCCGTGGTGTAATTATTAGCAAGCTTGTCTCGATAACTCAATTACTAGTGAATTATGAGTTCGATCCTCATTGGGTCGTGTTTAGGGGATTTGGCTGCATCGAAGCTCCTCTGACATTTTATTTAATATATTATCCTTCTATAGATATAAGTATGTTCGTCTATCTTACCGTTCGCATCCGCCTCAGTAAATTATTCATTGTTTCATATTTCGAAATGGGTTTCCCGTTCTTTCTAAAGTCTACTTCAAATCTATACTTCTAACGTCTCATTAGGTTTAGAGAGGTTCGCCTATCATCCGGTCACATACCTGCCCGGTCTTTTGAAAAGGAGTAAAGCTTTATTCCTTTATTACCTGTTTAAGATTGGGCTTCCGGTTCCTCCTATAATCTATCTCAAATCTATACTACGGATGTCTCTACGTAAAGTCTGAAAATTTATTTACTATTCTCTTTCCTTCAATATGTGAATATACGTTCGCCTATCGTCCGGTCACATACCTCCCCGGTTTTTTGAAAACGACTAACGTTTTATCCCTCGTTACCTGTTTATGATTGGGTTTTCGGTTCCTCCTATACTCAACCTCAAATCTATACTTCTAACATCACCAATCGTCCGGTCACATATCTCACCGGTTTTTTTAAAACGACTAAAGCTTTATCCCTCGTTACCTGTTTATGATTGGGTTTTTGGTTCCTCCTATACTCAACCTCAAATCTATACTTCTAACATCACCAATCGTCCGGTTACATACCTCCCCGGTTTTTTGAAAACGACTAAAGCTTTATTCCTTTATTACCTGTTTAAGATTGGGCTTCCGCTTCCGCCTATAATCTATCTCAAATCTATACTTCGGATGTCTCTACGTAAAGTCTGAAAATTTATTTACTATTCTCTTTCCTTTAATATGTGAATATACGTTCGCTTATCGTCTGGTCACATACCTCCCCAGTCTTTTGAAAAGGAGTAAAGCTTTATTCCTCGTTACCTGTTTATTATTGGGTTTTCGGTTCATCCTATACTCTACTTCAAATCTATACATCGGATGTCTCTAGGTAAACTCTGAAAATTTATTTACTATTCTCTTTTCTTTAATAGGTGCATATAGGTTCGCCTATCGTCCGGTCACATACCTCCCCCGTCTTTTGGACAAGAGTAAAGCTTTAACCCTTGTTTCCTGTTTAGTACTGGGTTTCCGGTTCCTCGTATAATCTTCTAATTTGCTTTCACCACCGGCAGCTTTTGCGGCTTAGTGACATTATTGCTTTCCTTGGGGTGAATTGATTAACATAAACTTTTCTACATCACCCTCGCAATTTCTTTTCGCCTTCATTTCTATTCATATCTCACACACTATATTAATCGTGCCAATATTCCTGATTGCCTACTTCTAGCTTGAGTGGCTGTCGGGTCTTGTATTGGTGATATTTAGCATCAAAACATTTCTTGTAAATTTGCTTTGATATTTTAATTTTATAGCCTAAAATATTTGTCAAAGTTTATATTAACTATAACCCATTTTATAGCGAAATATATAGAATCTTTTTTATTCCATTAACATTTTCTGAGAATTGTCATTTATCACTATCTAAAGTTTGAAATGAATTTGAATCACAATTTAAAGTTATGTAATTTTTAAATCTTTTTTTACCATGCCCATAAAAGTTCTACGCAAAAAAGTAGCTTCGTATATTAAGATTTATATTTCTATAGAGGCATTTCTTGCATTTATATGTGAGCGGTAGGATATAACAATTAATATATATATATAAAGAACTATATATATATATATATATATATATATATATATATATATATATATATATATATATATATATATATATATATATATATATATATATATATATATATATATAGTTTTACGTAATCGGTTAGGAATGAGAAATATGGGAACAGGCGAGCTCTCTGGGGAGGAAGTGAATATTTCTAAACTATCCACCTCAAACCGGGTCGTGTAATAGATAACGGAATTAGAACTCGGCTTTCCGACTTCCAATTCCAGTCAAGCATGTTATATTCGCTTACCTCTATCGACACTACTTTTGGCTTAATTACTAGGACTTATATAAGTAAATCGTTGAAGTATTCTTACAATCTAAAAAATATTTTCTGACTTTAAATAACCTTCAAAAGATTGATATAAATCGTAAAACAAATAACAAGTCATTATACTAAAATTATATCGTTTTAAAATTTGAGTCTGTTGTTAAACATTTGGGTATTTATATTGAGTTAAAGATTTTGGGCTTTTACCTTTGATTTTATTGGTAGACATTGAGCCAGTTTAGACTTTAGTATACTGCAAAAGATTTCTGATCCAGATCTGATCCGCAAATCACTAGGTTCCCCATAGTTTTGGCCTCGTGTCACATCTAAGCTACCCTTCGAAAAACTGAACCTCAAGCCTTTTATTTGAGGGTTTAAAATTCAGCTGACAACTCCTGTATTTTAAAATAGTTCGTGAATAAAATGTCTTCTTAACTGTAACTAAAATCAAAAAATGTAAACCCAGAATCAGAATTTTATATAATTCTGCGCTTACAATCATTATCTGTTTGTCAGATTTTTCGTATATTGTTCAGTGAAGATAGGAAATTGTCTGTTAAATTGCACCTTCCACAAAAATTTTTTTTTTTATTAATTCATGAAATGAGGAGATTCATGAAATGAATTAATTCATGAAATGAGCCTTGTTTTTTTTTTAATATTTGAATTTTCGTAATGTTTTTGCAGTGAATCAGGCTAAAGCTCTGAGGTGAGACGTCTGTAAAAGATGCATACATAGGACGAATTCCCCATCTGAAATCGACGATCGACGAAAGCGTCACATTTTCAAATAATCGAACACCGTTCTTATTCAACAATATCAACAGGTCGATTTCATTTTACAGAAAAAGATGATCTTTTTTTGCCTTACAACACAAGATGACTGATCCAGCTGAATGTTTTTTTTTGTTTTATGAAAGATCAGCCCTTGGCTATATATATAACCATCTATGACACCCCTTTTTAAAACCCCTCTCTGTTAAATTTTAATCCCCCCTTCATCTTTAGACCTTCCTGTTCTTCTCACGTCTGTTACCCCTCCCTATAGCTTTCATTTACTCTAGTATTCGTCCCACACTCTCATACATACACTCTCACTAATATTTTTTTTTTTTATTCCCGGTGTTGTTTTTTCTGCTTTCTTTTTGAATTTGTAAGTCTCATGAATTGGATCGTATTTACGATTCCAATGGAATAAATTATGACCATGGAATATTAGTGTTTAAGCCTTTTTATTATATCCTTACTCTGTCCTGGACATTGAGTTCTACCTGGATTCTATCCTCTTGGAATTTTTTTTTATACAAATATATATGTATGTGTATATATGTATATATATATTTATATATTTTAGATATATGATTGCATATGTATGTGTATATTTACCACTGATATTAGTTTGGTGCAAAAATAATGACGTTTTTGACTATTTTCACTAATCATACTATCAATATCTATCTCTCTCTCTCTCTCTCTATATATATATATATATATATATATATAGATATATATATATATATATATATATATATATAATTATTTATTTAAAAATATGATTCCATTGCTACATAAGAGTTCTATTTTTAAATAAATAATTATATTTATGCTCTACTTTTGTATCGAGCACTATTTCTTTTAAAAAATAATAACAAAAATACTAAAGAACTTTGGATTATTTACCTAACGAGTTCTTTTCTATTTTCTATAGATTTTTACACACACACACACACACACATACACATATATATATATATATATATATATATATATATATATTTATATATATATAAATTGTGTGATACACTGAATAAAGGCAGCTGCATTTTTAAAAAAAATAATCACCCTGTATTAACGATGACACATAGCATACTGAAGTGTTGCTTAAGGTATATAACTAGAGACAAAACGTTATCTCTACTTGGCTAAAAACCAAAAATGACAATAAACATTAATTATAAATATTCACAAGAATAAATAAAAAGTCCCCTGACTTGATGAGACCCGCACGAGACATAGTTAGGCGGGAAAGTCAATCTTCCTCTTTTTGCTTCATGAAGTTATAGAAAATGGACTCAAGCATTTCAGGCTCGTTACAAAACAAACAGATAAGTACTGAATTTCATATTGTTTTCAGTACATAGGCTTTTGCAAGAGATACATGATAACCTTGTATTAAGCATATTGAATACACACACACAGACACACACACGCGTTTATATATATATATATATATATATATATATATATATATATATATATATATATATATATATATTAATGTGTGCAGTATATATATGATATCATAAAGAAGTAATAATATAAAGAAATAATTAATAACATTAATGTAATTAATGGCGAAAATTCTTCGCTAACAACATTTAATAAGGCATTAACATACTGACAATTCATTGAATAACGCGATCCGATGTTTAAATTGTTGTCAGATGTATTTGATGTTTCTGGTTCGAGCACTTTCGATAATTTCACATTAAGCTCTAAATGGAAAAATTACGCCCGGAGGATGAAAATGTGAAATTTTCGAAAGCTCTCAGCGATATCTGCTTCTTCGTCGCTTTTTTCGAGTAGATTAACAACTCGTATATATGAACGGTAGCCGAGAGAAATTCAGTGGGGATATTACCAATCTTCTTAGATATTCGATCGAAGATTACCGTCCCTTCGTCCTGAAAGTGATAGAGAGCAAATGCGAATGTGGTACGATGGATGAGCGTGACGAGGGTCTTCGTTTTCTCCGTCACTGCCACTGAGTTCAGATAGTCGTGTTTTGTTAAAAAGGGTTAAGTAGCCAAGGATTGTGAACGCCTTTGGGTACATTATTTTCATAGTTTCGACTATCACCCTCATCTTTGTGACAACGTTTCGGCCTTTGTAAGCTCCGGCCTTCTTCAGCTGCTTGGAATGTCGAAATGAACCCCTTATTTCGCTCGCAAGGGTAGACGGTTCTATTAGGTTGGTGCAAAAATAATGACGTAATAATGTCGTTTTTTGACGTCAAAAAACGACATTATTACGTCATTATTATGGATGTCAGTTATCTCCAGTTAATTCCTCTCTCCAAGTTCTCCACTGCCTTAACCGGGTATTGAACTCATACTCTTTGGGTCCTGTCACTGGATCTAACTAACGCCTTTATCCACTGTACCATGTGTCCTTGAGGACATCTTTACATGAATTCCTGGCTATTATATAATATAATAATATTATAAACCTCATGTTTTCAGCCATCATTTTTTTGCCAGTGCTCATATTGCAATTTTTTCTGTCACCATAGCAAGTTTTTTTTTACCAGAGCTCATATTGCAATTTTCGGTGTTATTATTGCTTTTCTCTGACACTCCTTATTACTTGTTTCCATATTGTATTCATTTCTATGCTTGGTCGCCTCAAAAAATTTTTGTGGCCTAGCATGTGTAATGATTCATTAAGTTTACGAATTTTCCAATGATGTTCTTTGTCTATGATTTCAACATGATCCCACAGAGGGCGGTGATCTCCCTTTTCTTTTCAACATTCCTTCGTGTTACAGCTTTTTGGTGTTCTTGAAACCGTACTTTAAGGGGGCGGTCTGTCTCCCCTTTATATTTCTTTCTGCAGCTACACGGGATAGAGTACACACAGGGAGGTCTTACTCGGGAGAGGTATCTGTGAAGTGTCGTCCCGCTTTTGAATTTTTTCCTGATGTTATATGGACCGCAGATCCTTTGTATTTCCTCCGATAACTCCTTCACACAAGGCAGGAGAGGGGAATTATCAGGGGATAACTGATAACTGACTCCATTAGACATGGCACGTGGAACTAGAACCGTCTACCCCAGCGAGCGAAATAAAAGGTTCAGTTCGACATTCCAACCGTCTGAAGGCCGGAGCGTACTACGATCGAAACGTTGTGATAAATATGGCAACAAAGATGAGGATGGTAGTCCGAATAATATAAATAGAATCCATGATACCTCATCTCTGAAATATAGACAGATACTGTAAGATTGAGGTGTTGACACGTGTTTAAGACCTAAATAGGATCTCAGTATTGGTCTGAAGGAGATGGAGTTTCACTTTTGGTATGTTGAAACGTTGACACCTCACATGTCTACATGTCTACCCGGGGTATACCGGCTCCTGATGTAGGGGACGGTATACCCCGGATCTACTTTTTGGAGGTTGGGTTTGCTAGTTTTTTCATTTTAATTATAGTCGATTTCATGGGAGTGTTGGTTAGTGGATATCAAGTAGCTAGTGAAACAAACACGCCCAGGAGAGTTTAATGCATATATAACCTGGACTGAATCGTCCTTAGATACTCCTATAACTCTAGTCATCCTCGTGCCATCGGATGACCTCGCCGAGGACTATTGCACGGTCCAGAAAACATTCAAAACTGGAAGAACAACAGCCCTAATCACACATTTTGCAATTTTGTGAACGTCTGTAGTAGGATTTAGGTACACTATTTACATATTTCGGACTATCATTCTCATCTTTGTGACAATGTACGGCCTTTTGTACGGTATTCTTCAGGTACTTGGAACGTCAAAATTTACCTCTTATTTCGCTCGCTGAGTACACCCAATTTAGTGCCGTATCGATGAAGTGCTATCTGATGATAGGTTAGCTTCCATTAAAGTTGCTCAAAGGTTTAGATCCCTGACTATCAGACTGATAACGCCTAAACCCAGAAAAACTTCACATCCAACACCCGTAAAAAAGGGACACATAATATGTGTGTTACCCCAAGCGTAATTGTCTCATCCACCCAGATGTCGAGGCAACAGAACTTCTCCTTGGGTCAGAAACATTGTACCGTCCAGAGACCAATTTACCGAGACAAGCTCGATCATTATCTGTCTATATTTCTGAGATATTTTCTACACTGCTCGGACTATCATCCTCATCTTTGTTGCCATATTTACCACAACGTTTCGGCCTTTGTACGCCCCAGCCACCTTCTGAAGGCTACTTCAGGTGGTTGGAATGTTAAACTGAACCCTTTATTTCCATAGAGGATCCATTGGAAAAGGAGGTAATAATATTGGCACAGGGGTGCATGTGCAACCGTTACACACACTGCCTTACTCTGATGCCTTGTGGAAATATGGAATGCCCTAGTTTCATCAATGTTTTTGTATGCAAATGTGCTTGTTTCTGTGCATATGTGTATTTTTTTTTTAATTCATAGCTGCCCTAATGATAACATTCAGCTAATCGTCGTTACGCATAGAGAGAAATTGTGTCGCGCTAGTCAGATGTTTACACCAAAGAGGAATGAGTACCCTTATGGTATGTTCCACGGTGACATGCCCATGATTAATTAACAAACATTCAGATCATAATAGATCAGGTCACATTTAACTTTAACACTACCGCAAAGACGACCGGAGAGAAATGGTAACTCGTAAGCGATACCTGTTCGTTCAAGGATCTTGCACAGACTAACAGGTTAGTTAAACGGAAAGCGTCAATATTGAATCAATAGCTGTATCTACTGCGAGGAAGATTTGTTCAGAGTATCTTGACTGAAAAGGTTTCCCGCCAATCTTGCGCGTTTACAATCTAACATCAGTCCGTACATTGAATACTGTTGCCATATCTGGTCTGGTACTACTGTTATTCATTTCAAGGTTCTTGACAAAATCCAAAGGTGGATCTGTAATGTAATCGATCCTAACCGTCTCGAATTCGCTTGTGCATTGAATACCACTGTCATATCCGGTCTGGTGCTCCTCATATTCATCTCGAGATTCTTGACAAAATCCAAAGGTGGATCTGTGATGTAAACAATCCTGGCCATCTCGAATTCGCTCGTGCATTGAATACCACTGCCATATCTGGTCTGGCGCTCCTGTTATTCATCTCAAGGTTCTTGACAAAATCCAATGAAGGATCTGTAACTTAATCTTGCAGTCCACTTCAGTCACTATCTCATCGACTTAATACGGTTTCCTTTTGTCTTTTCTACAAACATTTTTATGACAGAAAAACTCTTTTTCATAGTGCCCCGACTACATCAAGTTAAGCGTGCTACTAGATTGGCAACTAGGTCCCACCCGTTTATTGTTGAAATAGCTAAATTCAACCACCTCTTGCATCCCAAAAGTTTATTTTCTCGCATTTCCTGCCTGTGGAACATTCTTAAGTACGTTTTTATTTTTAATGACAATTAAACTTTCAAAAATTTAACTGCAACTCCAATCGCCATCTACCATCTTCATCATTTGTCCCTTCCTTAGTCTTCCCTATACTCAAATTTTTCTTTCACTTTCATTTTCTGTAACCCTCTTCTGCATGCTAATGACATTCCAGGCTTGCTTAGGGTTAAATGATAATATATATATATGTATTAATATACCGAAAAAAAGAGTTTGCGTTCAATTGTCCAGCGTGCTATAAAGAAAGGTATGACCTGATTTAACATGAGATGATTCTTCTGCTGTCAGTGGTGATCATAGATATGAAAACCTGAGGGTAAGCCTGCGAGAAAACCGTTGGACAGATGGATATATAAGCAACCTCTCTTGAGATGTTTTGGGCAGTATATCATACATCGCGGATAAAATGTAAGGTCCACGGATCGGAATATGGCTCTAAGCATCATCTCACAGATAACTGAGAATACGTGACGAAGTACCGGAAGAAATATAATGTATTAAGTATGAATGATTCAAATCTCGTGTTATCATTGTGTGATCACACATTCTTATATAAACATGTAAGATTTACGGAATCCTTGGAATATTGTCATTGAAAATTTATATGTAATATCATTACTTACAGTGGAAGTGTGCGGCTTGAGGCAAGAGAAATTTTGTTGTGCCGAAAGATGGTGTGAATATCATGAACAGAGTTTGTGACGCACGAGAAGTAATTAAGGAAAATTGAAACAAAACATTTATACTTACAATCAGAAAGAGTATAAATTTTCTGAGATATATAATGAAGCAAGTAGGCTTGGATAATTTGACACACAGATTGGAAATATTGAAAAAAATGAGAATAAGAGGAGAATTATCGAATAACTTGCCTAACAAGCTTGGCTAAATACATGACAGAAGTACACGTGGACGAACAACGAAATAACAAAATTTACTATGAGTTACAAAGGATAGGATGGTTGCTCAAGTCTTAATACGACGCGCCGTATAAAGGTAGAAGCGTTTTGTTTTGTATATATATATATATATATATATATATATATATATATATATATGTTTGTCTCGACCACTGATAAGAGTTGATCGTGTTATTTACCCCCAAACACCAAGTTTGAACGTTAAAGAATCACGGGGTTACGCACCGTGTGCCATCGCAATGTGTACTCGCTACACTTTTTGCTAGAGTGCAAGTTACCGCGCGCAAAAGTTACACAAAATCAATAATTTAACACGCAAATGATCGAAATTCGATATAGTAAGAAAGAAAATGATGTTGAGGAAAACACGCACTGACTTGTTAGGCGATGTCTAATCAATTGTTATGGCAAACACCTAGGGTGGAGATTGCTACTGAGTTTAACTGAGTACACCCAATTTTGTGCCGTATCGATGAAGTGCTAAAAACCATCGTCAATCCAGTCCATGCTAACGACATTCAGATTTACTTTTTTGGAATATTTAAGGCATTTATTATTTGATAAAATGGCATGTGTATTCAAGTTTTTACAGATGCTTAAATATCGGTGGCGGTTCTTTTTTTTTTTTTTTCTTTTAAACAGAGGATGGACATTGTGACACTGAAATCCAAAGGCGGATTGGAATAGCAAATGTTGCCTTCCAAAACCCAAGCAAAGGACAATGAAACAAGAAAAAAGTCGTTGGAGACACGGAAGAGAGTAAGGGTAATATTGGTTCTCTTGTATGTCAGTGAGTGCTGGATGATTTTCTCACAGACGAGGAGGAGACAGGAACAAATAAAAAAGTGATGAACTTTAATGTAATATCAGCCTTTCTACATTGAGAACTTGACCATTTCCTCAAAGACGAGAGGATAATTCAGGCAGTAAAAACAAATAAAAATGATTGCTTAACTGCTAGGTAATATCGGTCCTCGTATATGTCGGCGAGATCTTGACAATTTCCTCAAAGACGGGAGGAAACTTGAGGCCACAAGAAAAAAAGAAAATAGTCTTCTGAACTGTTATGTAATATCAGTTTTCCTGTATCGCAGTAAATGCTGGACAATTTGCCCACAGACGAATAGGAGATTTGAGGCAATAGAAACAAATAAAAAATTTTACTGAACTGCTATATAATATCGGTTCTCCTATTTGTTTGCGAGATCTTTACAATCTCCTCGCAAACGAGAGAAGACTTAAGGCCACAGGAACAAATAAAAGAGACTGCTGAACTGTTATGTAGTATCAGACCTCCTGTATCTCAGTGGACTTGAGGAAACAGGAATAAATTAAAACGGGTGCTGACCTGTTATGTAATATCAGTCCTCCTTTATGTCAGCGACAGCTTGACAATTTCCTCAGAGTCTAACGATAGAAATGTGGTTTAACAGAAAGAAACAGAGGATGGCCTGCACGTAGCATGAAAGCAACTGGGATGTCTTATTGAAAGTGGGAAATTGGATAATTTTACTCTCAATCAGAAAGTTATAGATGAAATAATAATAATAATAATAATAATAATAATAATAATAATAATAACAACAACAACAATGATGTCTTGTAAAATGTGACTCTTACTCTACTTATTGAGGGCAAAAGCAAACGGGGCTCCTAGCCATCTCCCTACCTAACTATCTACTACCGGCCGACCTCATTTTCATCAATGGCAGAACATGGAGTAGCAGGGGCGGTAAATAGATAAACATTACCAACAGCTGCATGGCATAGGAAGTTGTGGAGATACATAGTCGTTAACTTGGTTGCTATATTTTATGATATAACGTAAGCCATTATGGCTTTCTAAATATTCGGTTTCTGTAATTTCTATCAATGGAATTGAAATAAATACATATCTTTCCCAAAGGTCATTTGTGTGAAACACACAAAGTGGAAATTAAAAAAACAAAACAACTTAGACATGGTTTTCACAAGATTAATAATAATAATAATATTAGGTTGGTGCAAAAATAATGACGTAATAATGTCGTTTTTTGACGTATTTTTAACGTCAAAAAACGACATTAATACGTCATTATTTTTGCACCAACCTAATAATAATAATAATAATAATAATAATAATAATAATAATAATAAAAGAATAATAATAATAATAATAAATTAATAATGGAGAGATCAAATCAGAAATCTATACTAAACAGAAATATTTTCTTTCGTAGTTTTCGTGATTGGTACTCTTTCCAGGAATCTTTCTTCCTGGGTAAACGCCTTGGGTTTTCTCCGAGATCATTGGAAGTGCGCAGGTCGTAGCGCTGTTTGGAGCAATTCATGCCTTGAGAAAAGTGTCCCGGTTCTTAACTGCTGAAAAGTAACATATGACCTTCATCACCCGTCCAGAACATCTAAGAACCGGAGATGATAACTGTTGTAACTTAGAAAAGGTTACTGAATGAGGAATAATCAAAATGAAGGTTGGAAATGAAATAGTAATCTTTATAACATCAACAAAATACAATACTCGCCAGCGGTGTGAACTAGGTAAACTACTGCTAACGGTGAACTATTTAAACCCCATTATTACCCCACGTAAAATGGTATCCAAAGTATTTATAAGGTTTGGCACATGCCCATTAGTGTTCATAGGTAGGGTATGTAACAATATCAAACCGATATAATAATAATAATAATAATAATAATAATAATAATAATAATAATAATAATAACAACAACAACAAATAAGCGTGAAATTTCCCCTGGTGCTAATATTATCATTAGAAGAAGATAAAGACGATAAAGATGGTCATACATACTGTCGAAATATTGTAGAACATTGTCAAAACACGTGTCCCGCCCTGGGTATGACGATAATCTACTTACTCGTCCTAGGTAAAACGATAATCTTCATCCAACAGCAAGATCTCCGATCAGGAAATTTTAAGGATCGTGGAACCACCTCTTAATGGCTGGTGTTCCCAGGTTCACCCTGACGCAGGGTGGTAGCACCTGTTAGGGTTCCCTGCTATGGGCTATTGGTTAACTCCCAAACTGGGGTCAAAGCACTATGAAAGTATAAACATAGGTTTTAATACCAGCAGTACATTTTTGTAAAAAGTTATTACCAGCAATCCATTTCTGAAAAAAAAAATATTACCAGCGATACATTTTTTAAAAGAAATATTACCACCAACACATTTTTGAAAATAAATATTACCAGTGATCCATTTTTGAAAAGAAATATTACCAGCGTGACATTTTTGAAAATAAATATTACCAGTGACAAATTTTTGAAAGAAAATATTACTAATAAATCTTGTCGGCCTTAAATAACCTATTGGGGTTGATATATCGTAAAACAAATCAAACCAAAACCAAATAATGTGCCTTTTCTTTTCTTTTCTTAGTGTTCTTCTCTATAAGCTACTACTATTATTATTATTATTATTATTATTATTATTATTATTATTATTATTATTATTATTCTCTGCAAGCGTTTTCAACTGATGGAAATCAGAATGATTATAACTTGTCTGTTACTAAGTCTGGTTCATTGTTTCGTGGTTTACATTTTTCTCGCCAGAAGTTTGAAACATACTCGTTGAAATTAACTTTGTAGTTGTTATCATTCCGTTTCAGCCGTTGTGCCCTCCGACCTTCCTCAAGTGTATATCTGTCTGTCTGGTATAGAGCATTCTAAACTGACCGGTTTATTTAATCTATGAGCAAAGAATGATCTAGTCTAGTTTTTAGTTTTAGAACTGCTGAGCTCATGCTCGTCAGTTTTGTGACATATTAATTCTAAGTTCAGTTCCTGGACCGGAAAATATCTACTTTGGTTCATGGAAACGGTCGAGCAATTACTGGCATGTACAAATTAATTTATTGCTTAAAATTTATTTTGTTTATGTTGCAGTTGCGAAAATAAAGTCCACTGATGTGGGCCTCGAGGAATCCGAAAGAGTGGCGTGCATTTTTCATATACAGTGTAACCGGGTTATAAGAGAGTTGTCGGGACCGGAGAAGTCTTTTATATCCGGGTTGCTCTTATATCCGGGTTTGGTCTATTTTGTTTAGGTAACTATGGCTCTAATTTGGGACCAGAGAAAATCTCTCTTATATCCGGGTCTCTTATATCCGAGTTACACTAGAATAATGGAGTATGATGTCTTTGAAATTATTTCGTGCCTTTAATGGTCCAGAAACACTCAAATATTCACTGATGTCTAGCCCACGTTGGTTTGTATATTGAAGGAATTCTTTGTTTAGATCAGGGGTCGGCAACCTTTTCGAGAGAGTAAGACAGAAAGCTATGCAGTGTCTTCTAGGAAGGTCATAATATCAAATGTGCTATTATAAATTTTCGCAACCTCAGACCGCTCCATCGGGAATGCGGCCTTGATCTGGAGATTAAAAGAAAAACAACGAATGAAAAAGCTGCTGGAGTGAAATTTACATTTCTCTGATGGAATACGAAGGGAATAAGAGTTGTTCGTTACAAGGTGCTTAGCATGAAGGGCTTTAGCTCTGCAGGTTACAACTGGTGGAACTAAGGGATTTTTTGTCAGAAAAACAAAAGCGTAGAACATTCCAAATTGAGAACTAAGTATTCAGAGTATGTCAAAATAAAGTAGGTACTGGAATTAACCATCCGTTTAGGGCGGTAAGAGACCAGGTAAAAAATGGGAAGGAAATCCCAATCCGCAAAGGAATAGTAAAATATTTACTCCAGAAAGTATGCAAACAATTACCATATAGATAAACATCGTTACAATGAAAAAATAGGTGCTACTGTATTTCTATATCATACCTACGCTCATATAGACCCTTATGCAAATTAATTTTTAAAGAATGAATAATTCCGTTATCATTTAATTTTTTTGTATTTTTCCAATGAAAGATCACCCAATGCACATGTTAGTACTTCGGGTGTCCATGTCACGAAGTCGTTTCTTGACCACAGATTCCTTGCCAGGGTTACAATTTTTGTACGCGTGGAGTAACCGCCATCGCAGACAATGACAGTAGGACAACTAATCGACAGTTGAGACAATAGTGTCTCGGTGTGATGAAAACCTGATACAATCACGGATGTTGCAATATTTTTCAAGACCAAATGTATTTTATCATACACCCTGAAACTAGATTCATATTACTGCACACCACTGCAAATGACCAAATCGGAGGTAAAAATAGAAATCGATTACACGCAGAAAATCCAATGGGTCTAAGTCTGGTGAAAGAAAGGAAACTAAAACGATTGTTTCAATTTATTTGCACAAGGTTGTATGTCTGTGAATTCTCAACAAATATATGACCTCAGCTTTTGTTGAAATGGCGTATCTATCCGTGTTTGAAATCCTTTACTAAAGTTAAAGTAGATAATCAATAATAAGATAATCTGGAATGAAATAAGAAGTTTATATCTTAGAGCTGCTGTAGTCAAAGGGAATATGCTGGCCGAACAGTAGGAGTGATAACTTTATTTCCTTGTGACGCGTTCCCTTCAAGACACCGTTATCCGATGTTACTTTGTTTTTATTATGTGACCTGTTGAACATGACAAAGCTTTGAAAATTTCGGAGTTGTATACGTTTTCATTGACCAGAAAATCTGTTTGCGTCACGAGTTATATTAAGGCCCACATACGAAGAACTGGAGGTTATTTTAGTGTTGTTTAACGAAGCTTCTATAAATGTTAAGAGAATGATTGTAAGTGAATTTGTGTGCGGTGTGACAGGATTCACATTGAGATAGATTTCATGTATAACAGGAATATACATGTTTTTGTTTTTTTTTGGGGGGGGGTTATATGTTGTCTCTAATACGAGAGGGGGTGAAAATTTCAGAGGTTGACTTTGAAGAACGATTAATAACTGCATTCCAGGTAAACTGACATCTGCCTGTTGGTTAGTATGTTGGTCAAAAAAAGTCGTCAACAGGAAATATTACGTCAACATATTTCTGAACCGACCATATTTAGTCAGTCTGAATATTCCTAAAAGGAAGCAAAACAAATTAAATTAAAATATATAGTAGTCAGCATCTGACAATCTTTGACTGATTCGCAGTAGAAAATCGTATTTTCAAACGCGGTTCTACGAAAGAAATAGATTGTACAAGGTTTCAAAGCGTAACGCTGATTAATTTAGAAAGGGTATTAGATTTTGTTTTGATTTTAGTATAATCGGCTTCTATCAGGAGTAAGTGAAACATTGTACGGCTTCTTTTTATAGTCTGTATGCACAGGTAGAAGCCATAAGTATTTCTGAATTCTGATTACATTACGAAGCATCTCTGTTGCATCGAGGAAGCTTTCCAGTAACACAGACATCTATTTAGCGACGATCAATCCAGTAGATGTGTAGACAACCTGACATCATGAAACAGTCTATATATAATGAGAAAACATAGTTTTATGGTATTCTATATTCATGGGTAAAAGTTCTCAATATCAGAGATACACGAGTTACTTAAACCATTAGGGTCGTATTATCTTGCTGGTTTGATTTCAGTGATTTGCCCTATTAACCTGGTTGCGAGCCAAGGATAGAGAACCCAGTCTACCTCAATATTTACGGTCTGATCGTATAAAGGCTGGCAGAATATGCACAATACAATGAAAAATATAAAATATATCGGCATCTGAGAATCATTTACCGATTCAAAAGAGAAAATGAAAATGAGGTTTAATCTGGAGGAACAGATTACACAAGACTTCAATGTCAGATAGATAGATAGATAGATAGATAGATAGATAGATAGATAGAAAGAAAAATTATTTTGATAGAGACAGTGAGAGAGATAGGACCAAATTTAGATAGAGATATGTACCTACATACCTACATATATATATACATACATACATAGACAAATGACGTCATATATTACGCGAGGAATCAGGGAAATTTATAGTTTAAAAGCAATGTTTCGACATGACTAACCAGGCGCTTCCTCTGTAGTTAAATGGTATAACATATCAAACTATATAACTGTTCTGTGTAGGATACTGGTTCGAATCCTCTCGGAGAACGCTTATTTTCTATGAAATTTATCAGACATTCAAGTGGGTAAATGCATTATACATATGTAAATTAACGAAGTGAGGAAGTTAGGTGGGTGAGAGAAGACAGTTAACAGATATTGAGGTGAGTGAGAGAGAGTCAGTTAACAGATACTGACACATTTAAAAGTTTAACTTAACAGAAGTTATATATTGATTTCGAAGGGGTAGAGAAGAAAAAACCCATTAATTCGTTAATTTACATATGTTTAATACGGCCCGTCAAAAATGTGTAAATTTTCTTTTCATTTTTTTGTTTGGATGTCAAGTCTAATGATCCGCAGTCCTTTTAAAAGGGCTTTGGTGAAATAATTTATTACATGGAACCTTAAAGTCGTCTGTTTTTATTTAAATTATTTGCTCTGGATTTACATTGAGCTCTCTGGATTTTGTCCTCCTTAGGTTTACCTATAAGGATTACCTAGTATTTCTTAATATATATATATATATATATATATATATATATATATATATATATATAACGAAAGGTGGTATGGATGAATTACTGGGAGGGAAATAAGTTGTAGTACAATATCGGGCTGTTTGGTAACGTTTTCAATTCATTTTTTCACGAATTTTTATTGATTAGTCGTAGATAAACAATTATGATCTTGAACTGGCTATCGACCAGCTTTGAAACACAGCGAAAAAAATGACTTGAGATTATAAGTAATCATTTGCCAGTTTTGGGCTTCAGGGTGTTGACATATTTTGCACAGATTATTATTTTAATCGTAGACCAACAGTGTTTTATACATTATTCACACTTACGCTTGTGTAAACAGGTAATCATTACTCAGATTTATATTCCAGACAAATATTGCTCTGCCTTAAACTTGAGTCTATATATGAATATTAGTCAGTTTATACTTGAGTCTATAGGTAATCATTGCATAGCGTTACGCTTCAGTCTAAAAGTACATACTGTTGAGGTTTATACTCAAGTCTGTAGGTAAATATTGTTAAGGTTTAAGCTTGACTATAGTTAAACATAGCACGCAATTACGCTTGAGTATAAAAGTAAACATTATTCAGCTTTCAAAATGAGGTCCACAGGTAAACATCGATCATGTTTACACTTGAGTCGAAAGGTAAACATACTTCAGCTTTATAATAAGGTCCATATGAAAATATTGAGTAGGTTTATACTTGTCGAAAGAGAGAGGTTGTTCAGGTCTATAGGAAAATACGTTTCAAGTTGATACTTGAGATTACAGGCGTCTATCTGGAAATTAGTTTTATTTATCTGCAGGAAATTCCGTCACCGTTCCCTTGGGACCAGCAATACTAGAAAAGCCTTGAACTGGTGGGATTGATATTTGCATAATTAATTTTTTCATATTAATTATATTTTAATTAACTATTAATTTTTTTTTTAGTTTCTTGAAAGACGACCAAACAAAATGTTGAAATTTGCTAAGACTAAACTAGAAAACTAAATAAGTTTACAAAGGAGTGACATTAAGTGTGTGATGTTATATTAAGACAAATAGGCATATAAAGCTAAAATATTATTTACATTATTCGGACTATTGTCCTCATCTTTGTTGCCATATTTATTACAACGTTTCGGCCGTTGTACGCTCCGGTATTCTTCAGGTGGTTGGAATGTCAAATTGAAAACTTTATTTTGCTAGTTGGGGTAGACTGTTCTAGTTCCACGCGCCATGTCTAATGGATGTCAGTTATCAGTTATAATTAGTATTATAATTAATTATATTTTAATTACTAATGATTTGCATAATTTGCTGCAACTGGTGGGATTGCATAATTACTGATCCTAAACTGAACTCGATCCAAATAAATGCTACGTAACCTGCTTCATATTTTAAAATTTTCATTCCTCTTTCAAATGTATCAAAGACATTGGCACTGCATCTTACGACATGATGCCCGCAATAAAAAGTTACCAGCCTCGTAAAATAAACTGACAGAACAACATATAGTCGTGAACTAAGACGCATATGCAAATATATTGACACAATGACTCGACGTTGTTTAACTCCTATGGTCGTACAAGAACTGGTCTTTCAACATACCTACACACAGGCCGCTAGTGTCTCGCTGACGGGCCGTCGATGGCAACGCCAGCGATTCTCTGGTTTCAACCACCGTCGGGCTAAAGTTGGTCACTAGCGGTCAGCAAGTGGTAACATTGCCGAGATGAACATGACGGCGGTCCGACAGCGGTCCGACAGCGGTCCGACAGCGGTAAAGGCTAGTGGCATGCTACCCAGTGGTAAATCGGTGGTTGGGTGTAGGGGTCATATAGACGTAAGTTCATAACACAATCCACACACCAACGCTTACAGCATCGTATATTTTCATCGTTAACTCAGTTTAAGTACTGACAAGGCTCGACGTTGCTTAACCTTGATCGGACGAGAGCTGTTATTCAACGTGATATATATCGTAATCCCAGTACACAATCCACACATCCATGCTTACAGCACCTGGTTTTCCCAATCGGTCACCTAATTTAGGCACTGACCTGTGTCGACTTTGCTTAACTTCGGTGATTGTAGGAGAACCGTTGTTTCAAAGTCATAATCTAATTACCCGATTTGCGCATCCAAGCTTATAGAACCTGGTACTCCTACGTTGTCACCCAAATTAGGTACTGACCAGGCTCGACGTTGCTTAACTTCGGCGATCGGACGGGACAGGTGTTTCAATGTGATACAGTCCTAAACATAATTAGACGATTCGCACTTACGGCACAAAGGCGTCACCCAAATTAGGTACAGACCAGTCTCGACGTTGCTTATCTTCGATGTTCTTACGAGAACCGGTGTTTCAAAGTGATATGGCCGTAAAGCCATATAACTTCTGAAAAATAACCTAGCAGGTCTATCAAAAGGAAAAGAAAGGTAGATATATACATGTAATAAAGCAAGATCAGATAGACTGATAGGAACAAAGTGAGAAATCTGAAAAGAGAAAGAGATAGACAAGAACAGATTAAAGGGAGAGGTACTGTTTCGATGGTAGTAGCTAACGGGTTTGATCATATTTATGTTGCTGCTAGATTGCTTATAATCAGACATAACTTGCGCAGAATTATGTGGACACTCGGCACCAGACAACCTTAATCCGATGTCAAGATAATCAGAGCCTGTCTGTGCCGCATACGATTAAAGTAGTCTGCTGCTAAGACATCGGCGAAGTCGTTAATGCCCCAAGCATGTCAAGAAAATTTGACCGCCATCATGGGTTACAGTAGAGAGGGACCCATTTAAGTGCGAACGAGGGTCGATGCTGCTTAACTTCGCAGATCGAATAGGAACTTGTGCTTTCAGCCTGGTTTGATCGTAAGCCGCATATAGAAATGCATTGAAATAATGGGGGGGGGGTTAAGTTGTTAACAAATCGAGACATATAGAGAAATACTGACACACTGAGTTATATGCATATATATATATATATATATATATATATATAGATAGATAGATAGATAGATAGATAGATAGATAGATAGAAAGATAGATAGATAGATACGACGAATTGAAGTAGATAGATATTTAGATAGAAAATAGATAGGAAAAGAGAGAGAGTTACAAATGAATTATGATATATATATATATATATATATATATAAAGATAGATAGATAGATAGATAGATAGATAGATAGATAGATAGATAGGTAGATATGAACGAATTGAAGTAGATAGATACTTAGATACAAAAAAATAGGTAGAATAAGATTGATTCTGATAGATTGATTGATAGATAGATAGATAGTGATCTGACATAGACAAGAACGAATGCAAGAAGATATTTAGATAGAAAAATAGATAGAAAGAGAGAAAGTGTTACGAATTAATTTTGATAGATAGATAGATATAGATAGATATGAACGAATTCAAGTAGATATTTAGATAGAAAAACAGATGGAATGAGAGAAAGTTATGAATTAATGCTGATAGATAGATAGATAGATAATAAAAACAAACTATAGATAGATAGATAGATAGATAATGAACTGAGATAGATACTAATTAATTCGAATAGATATATATTAAGATAGAAAAATAGATAGAAAGCGAGAGATTTACGAATTAATTCTGATAGATAAATAGATACAAAGAAAAGACAGACATACATAGATTGATAAGAATAATTTGACATTGTTAAATGTATACATATATACATAGACAAGAACAATTTGTATTAAATAAATGGATACATACATGTATAGGTATCAACAAATTGAGATAGATATTCACATAGATAGATAGAAAGGTAGGAAAAAGATGAAAGCAAGAAAGCTTCAGAGGTCATTAAGGCGCTCGAAGTTAGGTCATTTGCGCATAATGTGACTGTATTTGTAATGCAAATGTCGATGATCTGATTACCGAAACGAAGCAATTTCAAATTAAGTTGAGGTCGACGTATCTACAAGTAAAGCCGGGCGAAAAGAACTTCAGTGAGATTGCCTTGCAGTATAGGGGGAAATGAAAGTAGATAAATTAAATTTTCCCCAAAAATGAAAAAAGCAAAAATGAAACAAAATGAAAAATTTGGGACGAAAGAAAAGACGTAATAAAAGCAGATAGTCGCTGATAATATCGAATCCTATCTAGCTGTGTTCGATCCTAAGTGAGGGCTCTGTAATTCTGCTTTTAGTATTAGTTAAGCTTAGCGCATTGAATAATAATTACAACGAATATATAAGTTCAGAGGAACGAAAGTAACAGATGAAATGAAGCAAAATTACTGACAGAGACGGAGATGAGACATCGGGTGTTGGTATGCTTGAACGTACACGGAGAAATAGATAGCTAAACAGATAGACAGATACGTACCTACCTACATACATACATATATATATATATATATATATAAACAAATGACGTCACATATTACGAAATGGACTAAGTCCGTCAATTATTTTAATATATTTCTTGTTTATACGTTAAGATAAGCTTCGAGCAGATATGAGGCTCCCCGGAGAATCAGGGAAATTTATAGTTTAAAAGCAGTGTTTCGACATGGCTAAATGGTATAGCACATCAAGCTATATGAAGGTTCTGTGTAGGATACTGGTTCGATTCCTGTCGGAGAACGCTTAATTCCTATAAAATTTCTCGAACCTTCAAGTCGGTAAATGTAGTTATATATATATATATATATATATATATATATATATATATATATATATATATATATATATATATATATATATATGCAAAGAAATATAGTTTTAAGATATGCTATAAGTTGGGGATAAAGAGCTCAATATCAGAGATAGCACGTTTGTAAATATGAAAGAGAAGAATGAATTGAACATTCAGAGGCGACAGACCGTTCCATTCTAAATGCATTCATCAGGCTTGATGATTCAGTTTATCATGAAACAGTCTGGGTGTTGTCTTCAATGTTCATATATTAGGTTGTTGCAAAAATTTTGTCGTTTTCTCACATAGTAACATATGTGAGAAAACGACATGATTTTGCAACAACCTAATATATATATATGAAAATTATTTTAAGAATTTTTTTAACTTTATACTTTTTTTTTTTATAAATACAAATATTTAAGTAAATGCTCTGTTTATAATAAACAGTATTAACAACATTTACCGGCCTGAATGTCCGAGATATTTTCATAGAAAATATGCGTACTCGGACAGGAATCGATCCTGTATCTTATACGGAACCGTCATATAGCCTAACGTGCTTTATCGATTTAGCCACAGAGGATCGTTTCGCTTAGCAATGTCAATTTGAGTGTTTTAAAGCTACACTTCTCCAGGATTTTCTCTCGTACATTCGTATCTGCTCGATTCGTATACAAATGTAAACAAATGACGTCAGACATTATGAAATGGACAAAGTCCGATAGTTAATTTAAGACATTTTTTTATGGTCATTTCTTTTCTTTATAGATACAAATATTTCAGTAAATGCTCTGTTTATAATAAACAGTATTAACATTTACCAGCCTGAATGTCCGAGAAATCTTCATAGAAAATATGCGTCCTCATACAGGAATCGAACATATATATATATATATATATATATATATATATATATATATATATATGTGTGTGTGTATGTGAGTGTGTATTTGTGTGTGCGTGTGTGTGTGTGTGTGTGCTGCTTGTGATTGTGTGTGTGTGTGAAGTTCAAGAACAAAAAAATTCACTATGAATCAAATAACAGGAAACGTTGCTGTGAGAAAGATACTGTATATGAAACATCTTGCCCTCACTATCAACGTCACATTATTCAACAATGGTAATGGTTAGTTGGAATTTTTTTAAGTAAAAAATAGACACAAGCTGACATGAATTCCAGCCGGGCTCAACACCTGAAGCTCGTTTCTGCTAGTATTCAAAACAACACAAAAATACATCTTATGTAGTCAAATCAAAAAGACCTAAAAACTAACGCCCTTGAAAATGGCTATAAAATTGCCGAAAAGATTTTGTGACAGTGGAAAATGCGGACAAGTTATATAATCTGTTACTCTCATGACAATTTGTAAAATCTAAATAAAAATAAATTAAATTTTCCTTGTCTTTCATTGTCCAAGACATGTTTAAATATAGGGTTGCTGCAAAATATCCTGTATTGCTGTATACGGATTAGATTCTAGTAACCAACAAATACAATTCTTAAAACGTGCTCATTACAGAGTAGACCAAATATAATTATTTATTCGAAAATTATAGCATAAATATGTTATAAAATCACTAAAAAAATATCCATTTTGTTTCAACACTTCTGATGTCTTATCAAATGATGGTGTTGAATGTAGAATAAAGAGTTTTCTCTTTATTCTACATTCAACTCCATCACTTGATAAGACACCACATGTGTTGAAAGAAAATGCCTTTTTTTTTTACCGATTTTATAAAATATACGTTATAATTTTCGAAATAATAATTATATATATATATATATTGTTATGTAGCATATCACTGCGATGTTTATAAAGTCCTTTTTGAGGTTTCCGGCTGTTTCGCCAAAGTACGTCATGAGTATTTTGTACTACATATTCTCTATATTCATGTCTCTTCCCTGTTGTTGTTGTTGTTGTCGCCGTGTCTTTTGGTTCTAAATATATCACTTATTGATTTCGATGTTTTTAATGCAATTTAGGGCATCTTTGATGGTGTCTAATATAGAGCTGAGAATTAGGGTGTTATATACCTATATATTTTATGGTTGTTGGGAATATTATTATTGATGGGTTTTTTCATTTTTTTTTCTTCAGTGGATATAAAATATATATATGAGATTGAGAATATATATATATATATATATATATATATATATATATATATATGTGTGTGTGTTATGTACAGTGGTGGAAATAAGTATACGAGACCCCATGAAATTGTTAATAATTTTCTTATTACTGCACAAATTCCTCTGAAAATTTGTGTGTGGTACCTAGATCTGATGGTATTACTATACATATTCGATTTTATAAAACCTTTCCACCAAAAAAAGAATGTTATTAAGAAATATACGTGGGTGGAAATTATTATATGGCAGTTTTGAAAATTTGTATTTAACAGCAAAATTGTACAAAATTCAATATTTACATTTATTCCCTTTCAAATGTAATACTCCAACACACCTATTTTCGCATTGAATCAATAAGTCTTCTGAAAGATTCAGATGGAATTTCATTCCAATACTGTTTAATGCTAGATTTTAAAGTTTATCTATCTTCAAATTGACGTTTATTATTGTATACTCTTCTTGACAAAATTCCCCACAAATTTAACTATTGGTTTAAATCTGGAGACTTAGTGGGCCAGTCTAAAACTTCAATATTTTTTTGTTTTAAACCAGTCTTACATGAGCTTAGAAGTGTGTATGGCTGCGTTGTCCTGTTGAAAAATGGAATTATTGGTGTCTAGACTATTCAGAAATGGGACAAGACTTTTTTTTTCAAACGCATTGATATTTAGAGCAGAGTCTTATTTCCCTTTAATGCCTACTAAATCAGCCGTTCCTGACGCAGAAAAAGTTTCTCTAACCATTACATATCATCCTCCAAATGGTCTTTGTTTGAAAACAGCTGCTTCTCTGTTCTTAAATCATGCCTGTAACACCGGTAGATCTTCTTAATTAAACTTTTTCTCATCAGAAAACACCACTGTTTGTCATTTCTTCTTTGTCCATATTACTTTTTCTTCTTTACCCAATCTACGCGCATCTTCTTGTGTTTAGCAGTTAAAGCAGGGTCTGTCTTCCTGTTACAATAAACAAGATTTGGCGATTCATGGAGAAGTTGACAAACTCTTGGAGTGATAATTCTGAGATTTTTGAAGATATTTGAGCTTGATTGTCGTTTAGAATCTTCTAAAAAATGTCGACGTCTTGCTGCATTTATAATTTTAGGTGGACGACCTGGACGTTTTCTGGTGCCATACGATTCAGAGTTCTTTAGATAATTTCTCACAACTGTTTGGGACCTCGACATTTCTCTTACAATGAAACTTATAGATTTTCCTTAGAGTTTATAGATAGAAATTTGCCCATTTTCATTTTCATTAAAGGGGAGATCTTAGGCATTTTGCAGTAACTGCATTCAATTATGAAATGTTTAAATAGGACTCGATTGGCTTAAAATAATAATAAGAGTCTTTTTATAATCTGCGCATGCGCTTATTCTTTTTTTGGCATCCTGAAGTAAAGCAGATATACAAATTTTCAAAACTGTCTAATAATTGTTTTCACTCTCGAAAACGAAATTTTGTTAATGTTATGGGGTCCACTCCTTTTCCATACAAGTGGACTCTACAAGTGTGTACTTGGACTGCTGCTGTTAAATACCCAGTGTCAGTCAGAGTAGACTGAGATTGAGATTCTGAATGAGTTGGAGGTAGAGTAATAGTGTGAGGTAACCGCTTGTAGAAGTCACAGTTACAAGCACGTAGATTCTAAGGAAGTCAGACTTCGAGACTGGATTTACTAGACTATATATATTATTATTATTGCTACTAACCGCCTTTCTGCATCTACTAACCGTATTACCAATTGTATTATTACGTCAATACATTTATTTTCTATATTTCATTCCTGCGTTTGTCATTCATTGGAGACCGGATTTCATCTCGGAACCCACAACAGTTAATAACTTTTATTTTGGTAGAAAGTTATTACAAAATCGAATATGTATACTAATACCCATTGAATCTAGATACAACATACAAATTTTCCGAGGCATTTGTGCAGTACGATGAAAATTATTAACAATTTCATGGGGTGTCTTATACCTATTTCCACTGCTGTGTGTGTATATGGGTTCAGTACTGGGTGCGACATTTAGCAATTTCTACATGTCGAACCTCGAAAGTAAGATATTTACAGATTTTAAAAAGCCATCCATCTACCTACGATACGTTGATGATATTCTTATGTTAGTTAAAAATACAAATGAAATTCTTCAACTTCAAAAACCTTTCCAAAATAATTATGTCCTTAAATTCACGTATGATCTCGATACTACTAATAAATTCCCCTTCCTTGACATATTGATAAACACAAATAATAACAAATTAACTATTTCTCCACACAAAAATCCTGCCAGTATAAATTCATGTACACTTAACTACAAGAGCGAATGTCCATATTACTACAAAACAGCAAATGTAAAGAATATAATACATCGTGCAGAAACTAATTCATCCACAAAACAGATTTTTACAGTGAACTAAAGAATATAAAACAAACACTTATTAATAATAGCTTTCCAAACTATATAGTTGATGAAAAAATAAGAATCTTTCTTAGAAATGTCAATACTAAGCAAATATTATATAATACTCTTTCTACTAATCTCAAACATATTAATTTTCTATATCTTAATCAAATGCATACTAATTATAAACAAGATAAAAATATACTAAAAATTAGTAAATACTAATATATCTACAACAGATCCTAGCAAAAAAAGTTAAGTTAATCATATGATACACTAAATCTAGTATATCCAACTCAATTATTCGCAATGATTCTTCTCCTCTCGGTTAGCGAATTGCAAAAAACCAACACAGTTACAAATTCAAGTGCCCTTGGGTAGATTTTATCTCCAACGAATCAAATAATATTTATGTTGGTCACACCACAAACTCGCTTTCACGACACTTGACACTACATTTGAATGAAAACACTAAAATTTTTAGGCATTTAAAAGAACATGCCTGGCCACATACTCAATTCTGGAAAATCCTTGTTAAAAACACAACTATACTTAAACATGAAAACAATAAACAAAAACTAAAATTTCTTGAAGCTATATACGTAAACCATTTGAAACCTAACCTGAACAAAATAAACAATGAAATCTCCACAAATATTCTTAAATGTCTATAATTGGTAACAGAAGCCATTGTTTTATGCCATTGGCTTCCCATACTTAATACTTCTCGAATTCACTCTCGCGTGGTCATGTGTGACGTCATGAGCTGCGGTGCGAATTTCGCTTCCAGCTTCTTATATGCACATGTTTATCGTTGCTTGGAAATTATCCATGTAAACAGAAACAGACTATCATCACTTTCTTGTCAGTGTATTGCTTAATATATTGTACTGTAATTGTCATCTTTGATAATGGCTTATGTAAGCCGAAAAGGTTAGATTAGATAAAAAGTATGTATCAATATTGTGATTTTCATTCTTTGTTTAATGATATTGTTATTAAGCTTATCAGATGTTATGAAAAGAATTTATATAAAATAAATAGACAGCACTTGTCTTCATTATTTAATGAAACATGTATGAATGAAAAAATGCTGCCTAAATACACACACACACAATATATATATATATATATATATATATATATATATATATATATATATATATGTATAATTTGTGAATTTTACAGTCATTTTATTTATTCTTGTTAATGCTTACAGTTTTATATCATTCAACTAGTTACACATCCTAATTTGTTCCTATCTATCTATGTTTATCTCTATCTATATCTCAAGCCCATGGGGATTTTTATGTCGTGTGGGAAGGAGTGGTCACTAATACGCAAATAATTTTGTCACGTGTTGGGAAAGCGTCGTATAGCAGGTGTAGTCATTGCTCTTAACCAATGAATGTGTATTGCGCACACACATCAGTCATAGCTCGAGCAGCAGCCGATTAAAAATGGCAGTGTCGTTCGCGGTTGTCTACTTTATGATTTTAAGGTGGGCTCGTCCACAGTCGCATTAAGACGCCGAATACGTCACAGATTTTTAGATAATGCTGTATATAAATGCACCACCAAGCATCGGTTCCAGAAATTTAAGTCTGAAGTTCTGTCCGTTCGTGAAGAACCCCGCCGTGTTCGGTTACATGTCATGAATGCTGAGACATGCAAGGCGGCCAAAGAAGATGACAGTATGAAAGTCAGACTTCCCCTGTATCACATAGAGAAAGCGTACAAGTTGAGAAAGTGTGTACTTCACACTTTATCTGAAGCCAATTAGTAACAACGTGGGACAGCCAGATTCTCGTTGATTTATTGGCACCGTAATATACCAGTATTCGATAGATTAACTCAACAGTGTTGAGAGGTAAACCTCCCAGTTGTCTTAGATTTTGGTTTTCACCAGCGGACCTTATGCTTTACACCACAAGAGAATCTGTACACCCACACAAGATCATGCCATTTAGTTGTCGGGTAGCAAGTGTGTTCATTGCTCTTGGTCGTTGCTTTATCCACTGGCATCAGTCGTAGGTCTAGCAGCGACATGGAAACCTATGGAGGTCGAAGCAGCTAGTTCGGGGTTTTCTGTTTATGACTGTAATGTGGACTTGTCCACAGCCGCATTAAGCCGCCGAAAACGTCAGGTCATTTGGGATAATGCTCTGGGTAACAGCACCACCAGGCATTCGTTCCAGAAGTTCAAGTCTGGAGATCTGTCCGTTTCTGATGAACCCCGCCGTGATATGCCACATGTTCTAGAGGATGAGGCTCTGAAGGCGGCCATAGAGGTTGTCAGCGGCCATAGAGGAGGTCAGCGGCCACAGAGGAGGTCAGCGGCCATAGAGGAGGTCAGCGGCCAAACACGTGGTGAGCTTGCCGAACGCTTCCAGGTTTGTGATGAAAGAGTCAGACTTCATCTGTACCACATACGAGTTCAGCAAGTTGATACACCCCAGACTGAAGCTAACAATAACAACGTGGGACATCGAGATACTCGTTGATTTATCGGCACCGTAACATACCAATATTTCATAGAGTGCTCCATAGTGATGCGAGCTTGGTCCTTCAAGTGTGCCAGACATTAGTTGACAACAGCTAACATTAGGCTTCACACGACAAGACCATCTTTACCCCTAAAGAAGACCATGTTCTTTATCTGGTGGACTAGTCGATAAGTAGTACACTACAAGATGCTACCAACGGGACTAACCATCAATCCGAACCTATACGGTTTGAACATGTGCAACAGATACCGAAACAAAGGGATCCAGCATGGATTAATAGCAAGATGATACTGTTTCTCTATGAAAAGGCGAGGCATCATATGGCGCGGGTAGCCAGTGATATACGGTGAATTGGCTGTGAGATATTGTGCCATAAACTTTACTCCCCGGCACTTGCGCAAATAGAATACCACGTCTTTCACCTGGAAAATCACCTTTACAAATAATGCAAGCTTACCTCAAACACTCACATATCTCTTTATGTCCAAGACAGCTGACTTTTACCACAACTGAAGGCAGGTTGATTAAAGGTGTTGGGTGCTGATAAGGGTTACTCTGAGAACTAGCGGTATATCTTTATTTTCTAATAAATCTAAAACGGAAATCATTTTTGGCTCTCTTCAATCTATCTATCTATCTATCTATCTATCTATCTATCTATCTATCTGTTGCTATCCCAGTCATTTCCTTTCATATCTATCTATCTATCTATCTATCTATCTATCTATCTATCTATCTATCTATATATCTGCTGCTATCCAAGTCATTTCCTTTCATATCTATCTATCTATCTATCTATCTATCTATCTATCTATCTATCTATGTACGCATGTATGTATGTATCTATACGAGTTTGTTCATTATCTATCACAGTCAATTCCTTTCATATCTATCTATCTATCTAAATATAGCATGGTCTCTATTATATATATATATATATATATATATATATATATATATATATATATATATATATATATATAGATGGTGTCTATTATTAATCTATCATATTTTTTCCAAATAAACAATAGTTATTTTTTTCTTTTTTTTTCTTTTATAGAATCTTGATTTTTAAAAGGCTATGGAATCAATCACGTAATTAATCCGAAACGAATAGTAATGTATATTTAAAATTAAAAAAAATGTATATAGCAGGATAAAAGATATAAAAAAGAAATATTTTTATGAGAGGACCCAATAAAAAAAATCGAATCAGGAATAAGTAAAAGTTTAATTCTTACTTATCCGCCCCCACATATGTAACATTTTTGTAATTTCCTTTTTTATTTTGCGTTTTGGGACCGTGCATAAAAATTAATAAACGAACGAGATTTCGAGGGACAATACTCGAGGGAAGATTTAGAGTTGCCTTCAGGCTTGCAGCATTTGCTAGTTTGGATGTTAGACATGTGTTTGGAATATTTCTCGAAGATTTTCCATAAGTAAAATTTAGATACGATAAATTCAGTTAGAAGGATAGATACGAACACGATCAGGAACAATTTGAGATAGATAGATAGATAGATAGATAGATAGATAGATAGATAGATAGATAGATATGAACAGAATGAGATAGATAGATAGATAGATAGATAGATAGATATGAAAAGACACAGATAGATAGATAGATAGATATGAAAAGACTCAGATAGATAGATAGATAGATAGATAGATAGATAAAGGCAAGTGACTGAGATAGATAGATAGATAGATAGATAGATAGATAATGAACAGACATAAATAGATAGAAATATAATGAATATAGATAGATAGATAGATAGATAGATAGATAGATAGATAGATAGATAGATATGGACAGAATGAGATAGATAGATAGATATGGACAGAATGAGATAGATAGATAGATAGATAGATAGATAGATAGATAGATATGAAAAGACTCAGATAGATAGATAGGTAGATAGATATGAAAAGACTCAGATAGATAGATAGATAGATAGATATGAAAAGACTCAGATAGATAGATAGATAGATAGATAGATAGATAGATAGATAGATAGATAGATAGATATGAAAATACTCAGATTGATAGATAGATAGATAGATAGATATGAAAAGATTCAGAGAGATAGATAGATAGATAGATATGAAAAGACTTAGATAGATTGAAAAGACTTAGATAGACACTTGGAGTAACGACCACCGCAAAGAAAGGCCATAGGACAACTCATCGACAATCGAGACAATAGTGCCTGGCCGTGATAAAAATCTGATTCAATCACGGATGGAGCGATATTTTTCAAAGCCAAACTAATTTCATCATGCATCCCGAAAATAGATTCATATGACTGCACACCACTGCAAATGACCAAATCTGAGAAAAAAAAAAAAATAGAAATCATTTTTTTTTTCATTCCTCGAGTAAGGATAGACACAATTTGCGGATTTAGGCCAATAAGTATAGTAATTCATCGAGTCTAGAAGAATCCTCAAATGAATCCGGAAGATCTGGACTATTTTGAGACTTATCACCAAGTTCTTTTAATTTCTTCTCGCGCATCGAGTCCCGTCGGTACAATTGGTATGACCCTTGCCTTATATCAAAAAGTTTCGGGTTCGAATCTTGGTTGTGGATGCACTCAGCTGATGAGTCCCAGAATAGGACGAAACGACCGTATAGTGCATTCTGCCTGCTGAGGGATATATATATATATATATATATATATGAGAATAAGGTTCATCACTTAGCTGATTGATGTTAGCTTCCGCATAACTTCTGCTGAGTTTCTTAGATGGACCCCCCCTGTTTTTACTCCATCAACTCTTCTGCGAACATCAACAATTTAGTGTTTATTCTTTTCAATATTTTTGTCTACATTTTTCATCGACGCAAGTTTGTCTTTTCGCCAATATTAATGTTTACGATTTTTCCATGAATTGACTATCACATCTAATCTGTTTCTTCTGTTACGTGCTTAAATATTCTTGATAAAATACCAAAAGTAATCTGCAATGTTATTTGTCCTGAACTGACATCTTGGCTTTCGTCCCGTTCCAACCGTCATAATGCATCTTCAATGTGCATTCACTGTAAATATTTACTTGATATATGTTTTATTTTATTTTATTTTTTTCGTGGGGTTTCTTTTTATGGGCTTACCTCCTTCGTACCTTGACTAGACTAGATTGTAGGTAATTTCTCATTTTACAGAAGCAATGGCTAGATGTAACCGTAACTTCTATGCTAATAGTTTCTTTTACTCTCCTTCAACTTGTTGCTTATCATTCAACAACATAAATTTAAATGCAATGTCAATTGTCATATTCTTTCTTCTTAATTCTTCTGCTTTTATAGTTCTCTCTCCTTAATATTGATTACTTTTTTGCATATTCTTTCACACTCCGAAGCCTTTGCGCCTTAGTGGCTTTATTATCTTGCTTGAGATGAAATAATAATAATAATAATAGTAAAATTGTTTTTTGTTTTTTTTTTTTGTTTTTTTTGGCTAGGTTTGTTTTCTTTTACGACAGACCAACCTAAATGAGTTATATGCTGACAAGATTTTTATTGCTGGTAATATATTTTTCCAAAAATAATGCTTTTAAATATTTTCTTTTTCAAAAATGTAATGTAGGTAATAATTTAAAAAAAAAAGAATTACTGGTACATATTTTTATGTTTTCATAGTGTTTTGACCCCATTTTTGCTGGGCAATTACTTGTCCCTAGCTGGGACACTGACAATTGCTACCAACACGGGTCAGTGGGGACCTGGGAACACGGTCAATTAAGATGTGGCTCCATGCCCCTCAAATCCTCCTCATCAAATGTCCTGCTGTCAGACGTAGTTTATCTTCATACACAGGACGTGGATGTAGTTTACCTCATACCCATAAAGCGGGTGTATTTGATCGCCATACCCAGGACGCGTATGTAGCTTATCATCATACTCATGACACGGATATAGTTTATCGTCATTCCCATAAAGCTAATGTAGCTTATCGTTATTTCCTAGACGCGGATGTAGTTTATCGTCATACCCAGGATGCGGATGTATCTGATCGTCATAGACAGGACGCGGATGTAGTTTATCGTCTCAACCAGGACGCGGATGTAGTTTCTCGTCATACCCTGGAAGCGAATGTAGTTTATCGTCTTAGCCAGGACGCGGTTGTAGTCTATAATCATACCCAGCACGCGGATATATCTGATCGTCATATCCAGGACGCGGATGTAGTTCATGGTCATACCCAGGACATACATGTAGTTTATCTTCATACACAGGGCGCGGATGTAATTTATCGTCATACCCAGAACCCGGATATATATGATCGTCATATCCAGGACGCGGATGTAGTTTATCTTCATACCCAGGGCGCGGATGTAGTTTATCGTCTCATCCAGGACGCGGATGTAGTTTATCGCCATACCCAGGACGCGGATGTAGTTTATCGTCTTACCCACGACGCGGAAGTAGTTTATCGTCATACCCAGGACGCGAATATATCTGATCGTCATACCCAGGACACGGATGTAGTTCATCATCATACCCAGGACGTACATGTAGTTTATCTTCATACCCAGTGCGCGGATGTAATTTATCGTCATACCCAGGAAGCGGATGTAGTTTATCGTCACACCCAGGACGCGGATGAAGTTGATCGTCTTACCCAGTTCGGTAATAATAAGGCATATGTTTACTTATTAAACTGTGTTGCAATGCAATTGTTACGGCACATTCACGTTTTATAATCTTTAGCAAAAATATCTGACGAGATCAATTACAATTGACTAGAGAGTATGATCCTCATGGTGTTCACTATATTTGTCTTTTTTCGCGTTTAAGCTCCACTTTATCAATTTGTCTTTATTCAAAATGTTATAATTTACCGAATGTGTTAATTACCTCGACGAATAACATACACGACTGAATGTTTGGATATGGCTAATCGAATTCACTGCTTTGAATATACGCTCTTTTAGCGCTAGAGGGCGTCGTCAGTGATGTTCTAGAAAAGGATCATTGGGCAGTTTTGGGTCTTTCAAACATCATACTGACCTCACCAAATCGACCCCTTCAGAGCTGATCGGACTCTGAAGCGCCCTCTAAAAAATGCTTAACACTGACTTTTATAAATATATATATATTTTATAAATATATATAAATATAGAATAAGTGTGTTCTCTACGTAAGATTGTTTCGTTTTGGTTTGTTTGATTTAAGTTACGTGAGCATATGATCAATATATTTCGATGCAGCTATGTGCATTGTCCCAAGGTAAAAATATTTGAGTATATTTCCTCTGTTGCTTCAACTCGCAGATCTGTATTCTACGTTCGTTAAGCAGAATAAACAAAATTAAAATGCTCAAGGAAATCACATAATTTAAACCCGGGTGACTCCCATCCAGTGACAGCACGTTACCATGTAAAATAAAAAAAATAGTTATATGATTTATATAAGAAACTATTATCTTTTCCCTTTTTGTTATAATCACAGCGTTTCAGTCGTTATACCCGCCCACCGGCTTTCTTCGGGTGCTTGTAACACTGAATGACTTTCAGGGACTTTTGAATACAAATCTTTATATAATCAGAATGGGTAGATTGTCCTGTTCGACTGATGAGGTTTTGGGGCTGGTCTTCTATTTGTCAATTAGTATTCTCAGTTATAGTTTAGGCCATCTCTACTGAGCTCGATCCTGTAGAGCCTGGCACAGGGATTGAACTGACCAAGAATATATTATCATGTTCATGACTTGTTAGCTGGTAGATCTATTTAATGGCATATTATCTAATAATGAGTCATTTAATAGCGAAGTTTAACTTTCTTGAGAGTTTTGAAGTAATAAAATATATGTTATTCTGCTTTCACAATTGAATACATGTTACTTGATACTCAGATTTCGTGCCTATACATGTTCGTATGGACATAATTAAAAAAATGCGGTTATATGTGTGTTTTATGTTGAAGGTTTGTTGAAGTTATATTTTGGCATAGATTTTGATTTAAGAAATTATAAGATAAATGGATTAATGTCATGAAAGTTCATTCATGTTCGTTGTTTGTTTGGTTGGTTGATTTTGTTTAGCGGCATATCAATCCCTATGGATTACTTAAGGCCGTAATTTAAATGGGGCAGGGTATCGCTTGTAAATTTGAAAGGCTGCCAAACGAAAAATGCTCTAATTTAATCATCAGAGAGTAGCTTTCTTGCCAGTCATCCTGAAGAGCAACACTCTGCGTCTTCCTGGCCTCACGTTTTCAACGGATTTGAATTAGTGCAACTACCTCGAATCTATAGCTTCATCTACAGCAAGGAAATGTGTGTCTATTTTTCTCGTCAGGGTTTGGTTCTTGCGCATTTAAAAATTTACCATTCATCCGTGCATCTATATCTGGTCCGTTGTTCCTGCTATTCATCCCGAAGTTCTTGACAAAATATAATGCTGAATTTATTCGATCGTGGCCAGGCATCCCGACTTCAGTCAATTTCTCACTGACGTGACGTGTTTTTTCTATAGATATTTTCATGATAACTGCTCTGATGAGTTTTTTTCCTTGTTTCCTTGGATACATAAATTTAAGCGTGCTTGGCATCTAGGTCCCATCCTTTCATTGTTAATATAGTTAAATGCAACCGCCACTTCTACTCCAACAGTTTATTTTCTCGTAAAAAATCTAAATGCAACGTCAATCACCATCTTCTATTTTTTGAATCCCGCTCATTTTTTATCATGTCTTCAAGCCCCCCCCCATATATAGATTTTTCCCTCACTTTCACTCTGTGCAAATCCCTGCTTAATAGTAGCATTCCTACCTTTCTTGGAGTGTGCTGTGGCGTCCCCGCTCTAAAGAGTCTATGTTGAACTCTTCCGCCTACTATAAAATTAGGAGGAGAGAAGTCCTTGGGGGAACACTCGGATAGAGAGGCCTTGTGCCACATACATCCCCCATGGGAGTGGCTGTTAACTATAACAGACGCATAGATTGTTCGTTACCGGTAAACTCGGCCTTGTGCCACGTACATCAACCGTGGTGCTGGTGATGGGGGGGTTGTTAAATATTAACAGTCGAACAGATTATTCTACCGGACTGTGACTGTTCGCAGCTGCTGTCGAACTCTTTGTCTTTGGGTAGAGAGGAACCCGGACAAAGCTTCGCCGAAGGGCAAAGTTTCGTCTGGGGAGGTAAACAGGCCCTGACCCGCTTATGCGGTTTCTAAGGGAATATTTTGACCGAGCCTACGGGTTGGTAGAACCTACGGTAAATTCGGCCTTGTTCCAAACACATCCCTTTCTTAAATATTAACAGTCAAATAGATTGTTCTACCGGGCTGTGACTGTTCACAGCGGCTGTCGAACTCTCTGCCAGCTGTTGTCGAACACTCTCCAGAGAGGAACACGGACATACATCCTTCGTAGAGGGAAGCGGGTGTTAAATATTAACGGTCGAATAGATTGAACGCTGGGTCAACCGACACACACTCACTAGTCGTGTAATACTCCTCTGTTGTACTTACTGTTTAATATATGATATATCTGTAACACTAGTTTTGCTATATCTTTAACCATTTACTTGATCACAACAGGGTGAAATAATAAACAAAAAAGAAACATATATGTTTAAAGCAATTGTATGATTTCAACTACTGATTAAATATATCGCTGGCCATATTACTACATTATAGGTCTTGTTTAATATAATAATGTATTGCAACTATTTTTATTATAAATATGTATTGCTAGTCATTTTACTATAAATATTTATTGTTGGTCATTTTACTATGAAAATATATTGCTGGTCATTTTACTATAAAAATGTATTGTTGGTCATTTTAGTATAAAAATGTATTGTTGGTCATTTTAGTATAAAAATAGATTGTTAGTATTTTACTATAAAAATGTATGGCTGGTCATTTTAATATAAAAATGTATTGTTGGTCATTTTAGTAAAAAATGTACTATTGGTCATTTTACTATAAAAAATTTATTGTTGCTCATTTTAGTATAACAATGGATCATTTTAATATAAAAATGTATTGCTGGTCATTTTAGTATAAAATGTATTGTTCGTCATTTTAGTATAAAAATGTATTGTTCGTCATTTTATTGTAAAAATGTATTGTTGGTCATTTTAGTATAAAAATGTACTGTTGGTCATTTTACTGTAAAAATGTATTGCTGGTCATTTTACTATAAAAATATATTGTCGCTCATTTTAGTATAAAAATGTATTGTTCGTCATTTTAGTAAATAAAATGGATTGTTGGTCATTTTACTATAAAAATGTATTGCTGGTCATTTTAATATGAAAATGTATTGTTGCACATTTTTGTATAAAAAAGGATTATTGATAATTTTACTATAAAAATGTATTGTTGCTCATTTTAGTATAAAAATGTATTGCTGGTCATTTTAGTATAAAATGTATTATTGGTCATTTTACTACCAAAATGTATTGTTGGTCATTTTAGTATAAAAATGTATTGTTGGTGACTTTAGTATAAAAAAGAATTGTTGGTCATTTTAATATAAAAATGTATTATTGGTGATTTTACGATAAACATGTATTGCTGGTCATTTTAGTATAAAAATGTGTTATTGGTGATTTTACCATAAAAATGTGTTCCTGGTCATTTTACTATAAAAATGTATTGTTGTTCATTTTAGTATAAAAATGTATTGGTGATCTTACTATAAAAATGTATTGCCGGTCATTTTACTCTAAAAATGTATTGTTGGTCATTTCAGTATAAAAATGTATTATTGGTGATTTTACTATAAAAATGTATTGCTGGTCATTAGAGTATGAAAATGCATTGTTGGTCATTTTAGTATAAAATGTGTTGTTTGTCATTTTACTATAAAAATGTATTGCTGGTAATTTTACTATAAAAATGTATTGTTGGTCATTTTAGTATAAATTGTATTGTCTATCATTTTTGTATAAAAATGTATTGCTGGTCATTTTAGCATTAAAATATATTGTTGGTCATTTTAGTGTAAAAATGTATTATTAGTCATTTTACTATAAAAATGTATTGTTGGTCACTTTAATATAAAATATATTGTTGGTCATCTTACTATAAAAATGTATTATTGGTCATTTTAGTATACAAATTTATTGTAAGTCATTTTATATAAAAATTTATTTTTGCTCATTTTACTATAAATAAATAATGTTGGTCATTTTAGAATAAAAATGTATTGTTGGTCTTTTTACTATAAAAATGTGTTGCTGGTCATTTTACTATAAAAATGTATTCTTGTTCAATTTAGTTTAAAAATGTATTGGTGATCGTACTATAAAAAATTATTGCTGGTCATTTTACTATAAAAATGTATTGTTGGTCATTTTAGTATAAAAATGTATTATTGGTGATTTTACTATAAAAAATGTATTGGTGGTCATTAGAGTATGAAAATGCATTGTTGGTCATTTTAGTATAAAATGTGTTGTTTGTCATTTTATTATAAAAATGTATTGCTGGTAATTTTACTATAAAAATGTATTTTGTCATTTTAGTATAAATTGTATTCTCTGTCATTTTTGTATAAAAATGTATTGCTGGTCATTTTAGTGTAAAAATATATTGTTGGTCATTGTAGTATAAAAATGTATTATTAGTCATTTTACTATAAAAATGTATTGTTGGTCACTTTAATATAAAATGTATTGTTGGTCATTTTACTATAAAAATGTATTGCTGGTCATTTTAGTATAAAATGTACTGTTGGTCATCTTAGTAAAAAATGTATTATTGGTCATTTTAGTATAAAAATTTATTGTTGGTCATTTTATATAAAAATGTATTTTTGCTCATTTTACTATAAATATGTATTGTTGGTCATTTTAGAATTAAAATGTATTGTTGGTCTTTTTACTATCAAAATGTATTGCTGGTCATTTTAGTATAAAAATGTATTATTGGTCATTTTACTATAGAAATGTATTGGTGGTCAATAGAGTATGAAAATGCATTGTTGGTCATTTCAATATAAAAATGTATTGTTGGTCATTTTACTATAAAAATCCATTGCTGTTCATTTTACTATAAATATATTGCTGGTCTTTTTATTTATGTATATAAAAATAAATTGCGGACTTTTTTACTATTAAAATGTATTTTCATACTTATATATTGTTTTTTTTGGGGGGGAGGTTCACTGTTAGCGCATAGCTTGGACCTTGAACCGCGGAATGCGAGCACTTAATTTATTCCACGCTCCGCAAAACATCCAGTCTATCGACCAAAGGCCATGTTCGCAGATGTAGCTCATCATTGTACCCTAGACTATCAAATTCACGAACTAACGGTTTCATCCACTAGGCGTGTAAAAATATGGCGTCATATACCTGATCTGCAAACTTATGATAATGTTCCTGCTTTTACATTCGATTTCGTTTATCGAAATTTTCTTTTTTTTTTTTTTTTCTTGCTGCTGTTGAGGCTTCGTTGTCAGTTTACTTTTTATCAATATCTACAATATCGTATTCCCATGTAACATTGGTGACGTATTGTGCTGGAGCGATATGTGATGTTCTATTTTAAACTAACGTTAAAATTAACTGTTTTCCAGACACCAAAATAACAGGTCACCTCCGAGACTGTCATTACGTAATAGTAACATTGAGCAATATCATCAGATTGGTAATTGTTCTAGTAAAATTAGCCGTTTCCCTATAAGGAAACATTTAAGATTTATTGTGAGAGCAGCTAGTACTGCTACCGGTTGACATTAATCAAATCTTTCTTTTAAAACAATTTTTCAAAAAAATAGATTTCCCAAGTCCAGTAGATGTTATCGCTCTTTCCAGTATTGATGGGTGTTTCCTTCCTAACGTTTTATTTGAAAATGCTGCGGAATGTTAACTTATTGATTAACGCATTATTTTTCCGTTCGAGTTTCATGTGCTATCCATTTTAGTTGTTGCTGGTGTTGGTTGTCCTCAGGAGATTCAGTTCTTTCATTGTGATTTTATAAAGCCAGTTCACAATGTTCAAATCTGGATTATCTTTGTTAGGACCTTCAGGCTTTACTCGGTCAAACCCATTTCTCCCCATTGATCTTAGGAAGCGGTTGTATACAGTTGACAGGTCAGATATTTCTAAACGATTTTAGGCGCCATGAATCACATCCATACAAAAGTCTTGATCTAACAAGATTATGAGCTAGAGTTTGCAGTGTTGGGCGAAACAAGCTCTGGAGCAAGACAATCTATGTTCAATTTATTCTCGTCCTATAATTTATACATTCTTTTCTTAACCTATGAATATTTATTGTAGATATAAAATTAATTTTCGTATCTTTTTTTTTTGAGAATCACGAATTTAGATGATGAATACACGTTCCAATATATTACTGGAATTTATAATGCATTTTCTGTTAATATTATATTATCAATTTTGGTGCATAATTACCAGGCGTTTTTTAACAATATTTATTATGAAAAAAAGTAACATTACCATTCAACAATAACATTTTTAAATGATTATTCCGGAGCGCTGGATTATCGACACGCATTTTTAATAACCTGAAAATAAAAGAAGAATTTTATTAAAAAAAAGTAAAAAAAAAGTACAGCATTTTTATTAACAAATAATTCGCCTGGGAAAACGCTTGATAATTATGCACCAATCCAATACAATGCAACAAATGTTCAGCGTTAAATGTTAACGTTTCAAGATCATTCTAGGAGAACTCACAAACATTTTTTGCAAACTCTACATTGTAGGAGCGTGATTTGTTTAACTGTTTTTATATCTATGCAATGACCGCTAAGAGGACCCTAATATCCTAGCATATACGCAGATTCTTTCGGACATCTGACTCACCAATGTTCGTCTCTATCTTGTAGATTTATTGCAGTCAAATTGAGTTGATAAATAACTGTCTAATCCATACATGGTCCGCCATGCTTAATATCATAGTCTCGAATTTAATTAGGCATTTCTATATTCCTCCAGACTTACTTGTAGGTGGGGTCGCCTGATGTCAACTTTATATTATTTGCACAACTGCAATAGATGGAGTACAAAAAGTTCTTGGCCATGTTCTCCTCCCTGAGAGGTTTTTATTATCAGATACATCACTGTAGTGTCTTGCAAGAAAGATTAGCTTATTAGAAAACAAACTACACTCTTGTACAGATTATTTAAAAAAAAAAGAATAATTTCGGTAATATTTACTTTTTTCGTATTTTTCCAATGAAGCATGCCCCAGCCCACATGTTAGTACTTCATATGTCCATTCCATGAAGTCTTTCCTTGCAGATTGACCATAGATTCTCGATTGGATTTAAATCAGGAGAGTTCGCCGAGCCAGTCGATAGTACTTTGATTTACTCACTGGTAAGCCTTGCCAGTGTGCTCGTGCACCGTTATAATTTTCGTACGCTTTCTTAGAGGAACGTCAATTGCAGACAATAGCTGTATAACAACTAATCGACAATCGAGACAATAGTGTCACGGCGTGATGAAAATCTGATGCAATAACGGATGGCGCAATATTTTTCAAGGAGAAACAAATTTCCTCATGCACTCTGAAAATAGATTCATATTACTGTACTTCACTACAAATGACGTAATCTGAGAAAAAAATCAAAATGGATTACACACTGTCACTCCAGTGGTTCTAAAACTGACCGTATAGTGAGAGAAAAGAAAACTGAAGCGGTTGTTTCAATTAAGTTGCATAAGTTTGTAGATGCAATAAACATTTTTCCACTTTATTTTAATCGTATAGAATCTTTCTCGAGTACTTTCCAGGAATTGCATCTGTGAAGACATATCCGCCTCATCAACTTAGTCAACATCTCAGTTGTTGATTTTCAATCAAGTCGGGAATATTTACACAATTAGCGAGAGTTGAAGCGAGAGTTGAAGCAAAGAATTTCAGCATTTCATCATGCATCCCTTTACCAGACATCGCTTCTCGGTGCTAGCCAAGAGAAGCGAGAAAAGTGAGCACAAGCAATCAAAGACTTGATCTTACCATTTTCCCTGGAGATGAGAAATCTGAAATCTGGTTGAATGTCTGTTTACTCCGTGCAGAGGTCAAACTTCCTTGGAACCTCTACAAAGACGGCGTTGTAATTACTTTCTTGAAAACTATTTCCTGCCAACCACAAGAGGGCACATATCGTGATAAAAGTTCGGGTCATAGTTCGTAAAAGGCTTCTGTAACGTCGGGGTCCCTCTGAGATTTCATTTAATGGGTGCCATATTCGCGACGGCTGACAAGTACGCCTCTCTTCCCACCCGTCTTCATATCCCGTGCGGTACCATCTACACGATGTCACTTACTTTTATGAATATCGACATTATACTAATGATTGATGAAAACGTGAAAAAGCATTTACAATGGTCTGATCACACCTACACATATTTCCGCGTGAATTGGAATAAACCGGCTCGGATAGTCTTACACAAATTCACGCAATGATAGACACATATGAACACACACAAAGATGTATATATACACATTCACCCACGGATATCTATTTGTTATAGTATTCGTCTCCTTCTATATGCAGCTGTCACTCCACAACTTCCTATCCAGGATGAACCTTAGCAGTTTTTCTAACTTTACCAATGTTCCCGTGCTTCGTTCTGCAATCCATTCATGAAAGTTCTTCAGAAAAATGTCTCTTTGCCTTCCTACATTTCTTTTACACTGAATATGCTATGTGAGGATTAAATTTTCCAAGCCGTTCTTCCTTGTTATATGTCTATAGAATTTTAGCTGTCTTTTCCTGAATCTGAAACGAAGTCTTCTTTCTGATGTCATTTAAAAAAAACAGAAAATCCTCGAGCGTTGCTCCGTCCTGGGTATGACATAAACTACATCCGCGTCCTGTGTAAGGCGATAAATTCCGTCCAACAGCAAGACCTTTGATTAGAGCTTTTTACAAACGTGGAAGCACCTCTTAATTGCTTGGATGGTAGCACTTGATTAGGGTCCCAGATATGGGCAAATAGTTAACCCTTAAACTGCGGTTAAAACACAATGAAATTCTAACAATAGTCTTTAATATCAAACACTTTTTCTTAAAAAAATTATTAATAGCAATAATCTTTTGAAAAAAAATTTACTAGTAATAAAAAATTGTTGCATTAAATAAACCATTGCTATAAAACAAACACAGAAACTTTAGGGTTACTCGTTCCGTCCATTTAAATCTCATTATCTTTCTGCAGAACCTCATTTCTACTGCCTTCTGTTTTCTCATCCGTTGAGAGAGGGTCCAACCTTCGCTGTCATAAAAGAGGATGGGTAATATATATAGTAATCGAGCACGCGTTTCTTTGTTTCTAGTGAAATTTATTTTCGTTTCTCATCACCTTGATTAGCTTTTGAAATTCTTCTTTCGTTGGTAGAATAAGTGTTCGGATGTCGATGTCGTATTTTCTTTCCCAGATATTTGAACTTCTACACCTAATTGGTGCTTATAACTCCCAATGTTAACTTTCTTCTAGAAGGCAATGGATAGCGATTTGGATTGAGAAATCGGAGGAGCCGAGTTCGAATTCCAGTCGAATCCATTACATTCACTTACATGCATGGGAAAGTCATGAGCCCTCTTCTTTTTCTCCCATTCTTAAATAGCAGGGCAGACTCGGTTCTATAGCCTTCGATGGCAACTGGTATAGGAGAATGACAACTCTGAATTTAAAACCTGCCGAGGGTCCTTTCTGGACCTTGTGGTACACGGTGCACGAGGTCTCTGTATTCGGCTATTCAAAACCTTCACCATTAAAATCAAATCATATGTGCATGTCGTCTGGCTGTGGGTCGCTAAGAACTGAATTGCCTGACACTGACACGTTGTAAAAGCGTCCCCGGTAAGTGCGGGTCAACAGCCCGTGTCGATCAACGAAGAGATAGCCCACGATCCTTCTTCTAACAAAAAGATTTTTGTCCGTCACAGCTATCAATACACAGAAATCTGCATAGGGTTTAACTTTACACCGGACAATAATACATTCTGCTAGGGTCTCCATTTCACTTAGGATACCGTCATTGTAAAGGTTGAAATTATCTGGGGAAAAGACACATCTTTGCCGCATACCCCTTTCTATTTTTTTAATGTATTTGCTCAATTCATTTTGTATCCGTATGCAGGCGGTTTTCTCCCAGCATAAGTTCTGGATTATTCTAACATCTTTTCCAAATAAATCGAATAGCTCAAATAGATCCTTGTTTCTTATCGCTCTTCTAGACTTCTGGTGGAGTATACAAATTCAGCCTCCATAAACCAGCAAAAAAAATCTATGGTCATACACTTTTTACATAAATAAAACTCTTCATATTTTGTGAGTTGCATTTTTATTACTTTAAGGCATCCATGAGTCGACTGAAATATTTTACAATCAATACAAGGCCTCCAATCGCAACTGGAATTATTGATACCCTCATTTTTGAGATTCCCACTTCAAGATCTTTGTATTTTGATAGATTCCTGAACATGCAAATTACAAATTAGAGATACGATAATCACTCAATCTTGTTTCGTTATCAATTTAGACCCGTTCATATTTTTAATAACAACAGAATGTAAATCCAACTGACTTTAACAGATTTATTGTCCTATTTTTTTCCATTTGTGATTAGAGAAATATTTCTCTTAAATAATTGACAAAAGGTAGATATTTACGTACATTTAAAAAAAAAGTATATATCTGTTTATTCATAATTTAAGGCAAATAATACTGGACTTGAAATAATTGACGATATTCAGTCACCCCCCCACGAGGGTGTCATGGGGCAAAAGACCTTTTTAACGCGGGCACTCCGAGCCCGTGGGCTCGGCCAAAAATATGCTCATTGAACCCGTATATACGGGTTCAGGGCCGGTCTACCTCCCCGAAGGCGACTCCACCCTTCGGCGTAGCCTCCTTCGGCGTAGCCTCCTTCGGCGTAGCCTCCTTCGGGTTCCTCCCGCCCGTAAGATGAGAGTATAACCGAGCAGTCGCTCAGAAAGTACTGGGTCGACTGACGATATTCAGTCACCCCCACCACCAACGAGGGTGTCATGTGGCACAAGCCCTTTTTAACGTGGGCATTCCGAGCCCGTGGGCTCGGCCAAATATAGCCCATTGAACACGCATAAACGGGTTCGGGGCCGGTCTACCTCCCCGAAGGAGACTCCGCCCATCGGCGTAGCCTCCTTCGGGTTCCTCCCGTCCGTAGGATTAGAGTATAACCGAGCAGTCGCTCAGAAAGTACTTCGAAAGAAATCACATGCAAACGTTTATTTTTAAGTATGTTTTTTTTAATCATTTTCACCAAGTAAGTCAATAAAGCCATTCTGACGCAAGGGGGTTACTGAATGTTAGAAAATATTTTTTAAAATTACTAAAATTGAAAGAGTACAATAGAAGAAAAATTATTAAGAAGACAGAAGATAACGATTGATATTGCATTCAAATTTTTGAAGATCAAAGGCAATAAAGCCACTAGAACGCGAGGTGTTACTGAGTGTTAGAGAATATGAGAAAAAAAAAGCTGCTATTAAGAATAGAGGACAATAAAAGAATAATACGGAAGAAGACAGAAGATGACGATAGATAGTGCATTTACATTTTAGAAGATCGAAATTGATTAAAAAGCAAGATACCTGATGAGAGTTCCACAAGCGAGAAGAAACTGTTAATATAGAACTTATATTTAGCTATTTCACTTATAGAAGGATGAAATCTTGCCGACAATATTAATAATATTATATAAAATATTTTTAAAAAGCGTAATAAAGGTACATATATAATTTATGTTAAATTTTCAAGCTTGACATGGGTAAATAACATCTAAATAAGTTATTTTAAGTAAACCCTTCAAAATCAGTGATCGATTAGTCACAGTGTTACTATTACAAGAAGAACCGCTATTCTAAAACAACATCTAATTAAGGTTTGTTCGGTTCTGACAAGTGTCGCCGTTCACGGATGATCTAAAGAATGTAAATCAACAAAATTTATTTGCCTCCCAACATTTTCCTAATTTTTAGGAGTTTTGAAACCCCAGGAAAGGATCTGCGTGTAACACTGAATGGGTTAAATGTACCGACTCGATAAGATTGTTTTGTCTCTTTTACGGCATATCAACACATATCGGTTATTTCATGCTAAAATTTAATTTTCTTGCGAGCTTGGATCTAACAAAAATACGATATACAGGAAGCTGTATTAAGATAAATTGCCGTCTATATGAGGCAAATCTTAAAATAACTCTGACATCTCATTTTAACATATATATTTATCAAAATTGCACAAAAAAACATCTTGAAATACTAAAGAGTAAATTTATTCAATAAAATCACTATTAGCTTCAAGTACGCCCTCAAAAAAATTCGGAATCTCCTGCATCTCTTCTGGAGAGTCTCCTTGTTTAAATTGTTGAATGCGGCCATAATCCTTACCTTCAGTTCATCTGTAGTGTTACAAGATGTACTGATCTCTCGCTCAACTGTGCGACACACATACTAATCAAGTGGGGTGCAGTCTAGGGAGTAAGGTAGCAAGACGTAAGAGTGGTGTGGTCGTCTATTTTGTCTGAGATCCCTTCCTGGGTACTCCTGCTTGTGTGACATGGTGCAGAGTCCTGTTGCCAGATATAGGATCTTTCGACAGTCATTCTTTTGACCTAGGGAGCACCACCTGCCCTTGGCACTAGATGTAGTCCTTCGTGTTGAGTCTGAGGTCCTCATGAACACATACGTTAGTTATTTTCTTATCACAACGATTATAATTAGGCATGAACATAAGCATAATTACAGTGAAAAATATTAGTACACACACACACACACACACATATATATATATGTATATATATATAGAAAGAGAGAGGGAGGGAGAGAGAGAGGGAGAGAGAGGGATGGATAAACTATCGTACAAATTACGCAAATAACTCTGCCATCTCATTTTAACATATATATTTACCAAAATTACACAAAAATATCTTGAAATACTAATTTTATTCAATGAAATCGATATTGGCTTCAACCATGGCCTCCAGACGACTTCGGAGACGTATGACATTTCTAGAGCATGTCATGAAGAAAGAAGATTTAGAAAATGTGACACTCACAGGGCAACATAAATGCAAACGAGAAAAAAAATGGAATAAACTGCGAAACGATCTTAACTAAATGGTTGACAGAACAGTGATTACGAGAAACAGCGAAAAGAGATAATATTAAGAATTGCAAATCACAGGAAATTATGGAGGCCCATGAGCACACGCAATCTGGATGAATACGGCACATACAAGAAGATATCCGACTTATTGCACAAGGGAATAGACCCAAAACAGTTATAAACGATTTCAATGTATACAGATGATATTTCAGTGCAATTTCCCAGCTTCTATTTCCTCCATCATATGTATTATTATACCAACGATATAATAACATTTCAGGGTCGAGAAAGAAAGGGCTGAAAGCAAAAGGAATTATAAAAATGCTTGGTTCTCAGAGAGAGATTTATGCCGCTATGTCTAACACAAAATTATATATACATGTTTAATAATGTCCTACGCAGAAAAATCTAACATGTATGAAACAAGCAGTGAGAGAAAAGAACGAAAAGACAGTTCTATGTATAATAACTCTCAAAGCGAATTGGAGATGTTGGAGATTCTTCGCTGTTTCTGGAGAGTGCTGGGTTTTGCCAAATTGCGAACTGCGACCCGTAGATATTTTATATACCTGATAAGCATATATCTCTCCACGAAAACTTCCCCGAAAACTTCTCAGGTGCACTGCGTTGTTGGGGGAAGCCGAGGGGTCCAGGCCAAAAAGGGTACTGCTCGTTTTAACTCCTGGAAGCTGATTTTCATCACTCTATCAAGTGGCGGCGACAAGCAACTGTCACGTGACTAACGTAATTTCAAAATTAACAAAGGTAGATAATCTTCCTTTTTTAGAATTCATAATCGAAGTAAAGTCATCTTTTATCCTTTTCTCAATTTCCTGTTACCCAGTCTTACCTGTCACATGCACACCCTCCTTGCTTGGAGTGAAATGCTTAAAAGATTTTTGGGGTTTATCACTTTTTTTACCAAAATGATGAACAATCTTCTTTGAAAATGCGAGAAAATAACCGGAAAAGAAACATTATAGTTATTATTATTTTATACATGAAGGATTTCACAGTTCTAGTATCATTCCTTCATGATTAGCCGATGAAGAGTTTAGCCAAGTCTCGTCTATGTATGCATATGCGTGCGTTTATGTGGGTGCATATTTGTGAATATTATGAAATTGTCTTTCTCTCTTTCATTCTCTCTCTCTCTCTCTCTCTCTCTCTATATATATATATATATATATATATATATATATATATATATATATATATATATATATATATATATATATATATAGTCTATTGGGCCAGAAGATTATTGCTTAAACACATATTTTTAAATATAGCAGACAATGAATGTCTATTGTGTATTATCATGAGCTGTTCGAATGATTGCTTTAATATCATGAGAAAATAAAGACAAAAATTGTTCAGAATTTGGATTTTTTTATTTTTATTAATTAGGTCCTAAGATTTCGGCTCACATGAGCCATC
>OZ010601.1:21546771-21604271 GCA_963932145.1 Acanthosepion lycidas
TGCCATTAATGGTCGTCCTGCTATAATAATCCGAAAATGGCGCTTGAGAGGATGCATGATCGACCGAAATGACCGTCAATGTGTGTCTCTGTGTGTTTTTGTATGTGTTTGTATGCGTGTGCATGAATAATGTCAAAAAACAACTTATCTTAGCCGACGCTTTTCGTCCTCAGAGGTAATTTATCAAGGCAATCATTTTAATTTGTAGCAAATATTTATATACAAGAGCTAAAATATTTTATTTTCAAAGTGATTCAACAAAGTCATAAATATTTGTATATTGCAGCAAGACACAGGAATTTAAAATCAGGATTTTCCTAACCTCGGATGGACGGCCTTAATTAGCTCCATCTACCTGAAGAAACTGGTTATGAGGCCCCAGTAGTCTGTTGTGTCACTTTCACCAGCTGGAGCTAGCTCTCAGAGGATATTTGAAATGTGACAGTCAGGGTTGTCGTCATTATCAATTTTGGCTTTGACAATCTCTGGAACATATATAACGTATCTCTATAGATATTATTAGAACATATAAGCACAAAACACACATACACACAAACACACACACACAAACACGCAAGGGCATAAACACGCATGTGTACAGATATATACGCACGAGGAAACAGACATACGCACCAACAGGAAGTATACACTCAAACACACGCATACACACACATATAAGTTCAATCTCTAATAAACTAATTTGTAATAAAGACAGAATTTCTAAAACCTCATTTGCTTTCATTAATTAGACATTGAATCGTGAAACTTCCCTATTTTCAGCTAACCTCAAATTTTAAAATGCCTGTTAAAAATCTTGAAATAATTGTTACAATATAAAAACTTTGCATTTGCCTCGTCAAAATCCCTCAGAAGGTGAAACGTGTCCGATAAATTACCGTTTTCTCTTTTATCTTGAACTAGTAGGATTTGCCCGCTCGCTAAAGTGTGCAAAGATATATCCACAACTTGAAACCTTTGAAAATATTCAAATGAACATTTCATTCATAAATTGATTGTAAACGTGAAAGAAAACATTTGTATTTATTCAGATAGCTAAACTTTAGAATTATATCTGTTTTTAAACAGATGAAACATGGTGAAACTGAGTAACATTTCACATAGATAGATAGATAGATAGATAGATAGATGGGATGGCGAATGGGCAGACAGGCATTGATTAACAAGACAAATGCATGTATTTTTGCATGATCGAAAACCATAATAGTAAAAAACTGAAAAGTAAATTTTAAATTATAAGTTTTTTTCGTAGTAATTCTTGCTATAATGCATCAGTATGAACTAATTTTTTTTGCATTTATTTCAAACAAGTATAAAGAAAGCCCTTCAATTCCAACTCTTAAACAGGCAACATATAATTGACCATGAGAAGGGTTGCATAAGATGAAGTCCCCCCGAAAAAAGCAGCTAATTATAAATGCTATATATATATATATATATATATATATATATATATATATATATATATATATATATATATATACTAATAAATGTTTTAAGAAAAATAAATTGTTTATCTATGGGATTAATGTTCACATTTTATAAAATGCTGAAGCAGTTGTGGTCGTTCACTATATTTGTTCAAAGGATACGATTGTAAAGACAAAGAAATTAATTGGTCTGGTTTGGGGCAGGCTTCTTATAGTTAAGGTAAGTTTTACAAATAGATGCCAACTTGTTGAAGGACAAGTAAAATGTATCCACTGTGCCATGTGTCCTATATATATATATATATATATATATATATATATATATATATATATATATATATATATAGGTGGATAGATATGGGTTTCACGCTATCTGATGATGACAGCGTGAAACCCACATGAAGGGTCATAAACTCACATCAATCCAATTAAATAGGTTAGCTCTATCATATATATTGCGTGCTTTCCAAGTATTGCGAATAAACAATATATATATATATATATATATATATATATATATATATATATATATATATATATATATAACAGACACCTAATGTCTATTATGTTTCATCATGAGGCACTCTAAACTTCGTATGATTGCTTTAAATTCGGGATAAAATAAAGACTGGGTGAGATGGATAAACTTTACGCAAGAATGAAAATAACACTGTCATTTGATTTTGAGAGATATTTTGATATACTAAAGAGTAATTTTATTCAATATAATTCTCCATTTTCTTCAACCACGACCTCTAGACGACTTGGATCCTTCTTCAGCTCTTTTGGACGGTCTCCTTGTTTAAGTTGGTCAACTGTTACATAACCCTTGCCTTCTTGTTCATATTTGGTATTAGAAAGAGCATTGTAGGTCTCTCATTCAACTGGACTTCATACAAAATAATCCAGTGGGTTGCAGTCTGAGGAGTTAGGTGGTCAGATGTAAGAGGAAATGTGTCGCAGAAATTGTCTGACATCCATGACTGAATTCTCCTGCTTTTATGGTATGGCGAAAAATCCTGTTGCCAGATATAGGTTTTTCCAGGAGCCACCCTCTTGTCCCAGGGTAGCAATACCTCCTCAAGGCACTTGATGTAATCCCCCTTGCTGAGTCTGACGTCCTGTGGGAAGATGAAACGTGGAATAACTTAGTATTCACTAGTGATTACTAAAACATATTTGTAGTAACCATTATCCACATACAAATCTTTCCGTATTCTTCACATTGGCCTCATATTGACACCCAAACACTTTGAAATCTTTGTATTCATGCTTCCGGTGCGAATGCAAAGCAGTACAGCAGTCCATTTACAAATTTCTGGCAGTGTGTATCGCGCCATGGTGCGTAGAAGAACAGCCTGTAACAAGATGGTAAGGAGATGGCTCCAAGGAAAACTATCACTCTTTATTGAATTGTTAAGACAGCACACACACACACATATACATACATATATATATATATATATATATATATATATATATATATATATATATATATATATATATATATATATATATTTCAACATATTACTAACGGGGGAAAATACAGGAAATATATAAAAATATTCAATTTAAATGACGTAATCATGTTGAATTAAATTAATAGCAGAAGAGATTAATTGAATGGGATAGATAGATAGATAAATAGATAGATAGATAGATAGATAGATAGATAGATAGATAGATAGATAGATAGATAGATAAATAAAAGTGCAAGCAGGCAGACAGTCAAAGACACACAGCTGGAGAGAGAAAGAGATTTATGGACAGTGTAGTCAGAGAGACACACAAGCATAGAGACATGTAGGCAGAAAACAGAGAGATTTATGAACAGGATAAGAGAATACATATGCATACATGCATACATGCATACACACAGGCACACATATATATATACATATATATTTTTTGTATATATATACGTATATCTATCTATCTATCTATCTATCTATATATATATATATATATATATATATATGTATATATACACAAATTTATATATATATATATATATATATATATATATATATATATATTATATGTGTGTGTGTGTGTGTGTATAGATAGATGGATAATGGGCAAACAGACATTGATTAATAAGGCATATTATAGGAAGTTGTGTAGTAACTTGTACGCCTTGTTTGCCTATACTTACAAACAACGATTGACGAACAGATACAAATAATCTTCAATCGACATGAATATATTTAAGAAGATCGAACCATTGATCACTTCATCTACTTTATTTTTCTGTGGTGGAGATTAATATTTATTCAGCGCAGTAAAGTCTATGCTAGGTTGAATATTATAGTATAATTTAATAATAATTTATTATTCTACTTTATATTTTATGAGATGACATAGGTCCGTTTTGTGAAGAATGATTATTATATATGGAAAAGCCATTTGTGCAAATGGCCTCGTGCCAAACTATATGGCATAAGTAAATAAAGATTGTTTCTTCGGTGAAAACAAACGGATTATTGGATTGATTTCTTGAAAGTAATCTAAATATTCATGTCGATATCGTGACAGACAATAAAATTCATTCACAGGAACGTTGAGTCGTATTAGATAGATAGATAGATAGATAGATAGATAGATAGATAGATAGATAGATAGATTAACACGAGAGTGATAAACATAGATAGATAGATAGATAGATAGATAGATAGATAGATAGATAAACACGAGAGTGATAAACATAGATAGATAGATAGATAGATAGATAGATAGATAGATAGATAGATAAACACGAGAGTGATAAACATAGATAGATAGATAGATAGATAGATAGATAGATAGATAGATAGATAGATAGATAGATAGATAGATACATACATACATATATACATACATACACTACTGGAATAGATAGACAGATTGTTGCTGTAAGGTCGATAATGAGTCAGAAAATACTCCGGTGAAACACAGGCATAGATAGATAGATAGATAGATAGATAGATAGATAGATAGATAGATAGATAGATAGATAAGAAATAGCTGAGATAGATAGATAGATAGATAGATACATACATACATACATAAGAGCTTACTAGTATAGAAATAAAGAAAGAAAGAAAGAAAGAAAGAAAGAAAGAAAGAAAGAGAGAAAGAAATAAAGAAACAGAATACGATAGATGGATAGGCAGACAGGCAGACGGATAGATATGTAGTTACATACATACATACATACATACATACATACATACATACATACATATATACATGCATGCATACATAAGAGCATACCGGAATAGATAGATAGATAGATAGATAGATAATGAAAAGACTGGCATAGATAGATAGATAGATAGATAGATAGATAGATAGATAGATAGATAGATAGATAGATAGATAGATAGATAGATAGATCTGGAGAGACCAAGATCCATTAATAGACGAGACTCAAATAAGCAGGTTTTGCAATCACTTTGACTTGCTATAGATCCAGATTGTATTTTTATAACTTATCTATCTCCAATATTCTTTTGTCTATTGTGGTTTCTGTATCAGTCGAGGTACTCTTTCCTTTAATCGTTTGTCCGTGCATGCGTGTGCAGCTGCACAAACTCGTGTGTCTCTACCTTCGATGTAAGAACGTTCGTCTATCGATATAATCAGTGAAATATTGATTTGATCTCCGCTTTTGGAATTCTTGTCTTGTTTCTTCAGTTAATTTAATTTCGAGCGAACATCTTCCTCTGAGGGGCGTAGCCTCTGCGTAGTATTTCCAATTTCACTGAATATGGCAAGTAAATATGGCACAAGAACATTTGATGTTGAGCGATTTCCATATTACACCTCAGCGAGTTGTTATCCTAATACTATTTGAATTTAATTTAACGCACGTAGAATTTGAAGGCCTGATTTTTAACATAAATATAAAAAAAAACTGTAATAAATAATAAAAGAATTTAATGTACCTATTCAAGGTCATAAAATACAAGAAGATGTGGAGAGCTATGATCCCCTACGGCATGAAGTTGCATGGCATACATAAGTTGATGAGATATAGATAATATAGACCAAAATGCAAATACACGACTGCACGATTTTTTATTTTTTATTTTTAGGACGTATTCGATCATGGCTCATCACATCTTCCTTTCCTTGTAGCTCTTAATAAACTTTGTCTTTCTGTTATTTCTTCTAAGCCCTGTTCTGCCACCCATTTACTCAAGCTCACTATGTTATGTGTTGTTTTTCTTTGTCCCTTTTGCTTTCAATCTACCCTGTGTGCATCAGATTCTCTAAACCCTCCTTTCTCATTTTATGCCCCAGAAACCTCAACTGACTGTTCCTGATGTTAAATATCAGTTTCCTTTTTGTTACCATTTTTTCTAAAACTTCGTCGTTGCTCATATATTCGATCCATGGTATCCTCAGCATCCTTCTGTAGAAATTTCAATTGTCTCTTCCTGATGTTAAGTATAAGTTTCCTTTTTGTTTCCATTTTTTTCTAAAACTTCTTCGTTGCTCACATATTCGGTCCATGGTATCCTCAGCATCCTTCTGTAGAAATTTCAACTGTTTATTTCTTGATGTTAAGTATAAGTTTCCTTTTTGTTTCCATTTTTTCTAAAACTTCTTCGTTGCTCACATATTCGGTCCATGGTATCCTCAGCATCCTTCTGTAGAAATTTCAATTGTCTCTTTCTGATGTTAAGTATAAGTTTCCTTTTTGTTTCCATTTTTTATTTTTTATTTTTAGGACGTATTCGATCATGGCTCATCACATCTTCCTTTCCTTGTAGCTCTTAATAAACTTTGTCTTTCTGTTATTTCTTCTAAGCCCTGTTCTGCCACCCATTTACTCAAGCTCACTATGTTATGTGTTGTTTTTCTTTGTCCCTTTTGCTTTCAATCTACGCTGTGTGCATCAGATTCTCTAAACCCTCCTTTCTCATTTTATGCCCCAGAAACCTCAACTGACTGTTCCTGATGTTAAATATCAGTTTCCTTTTTGTTACCATTTTTTCTAAAACTTCGTCGTTGCTCATATATTCGATCCATGGTATCCTCAGCATCCTTCTGTAGAAATTTCAATTGTCTCTTCCTGATGTTAAGTATAAGTTTCCTTTTTGTTTCCATTTTTTCTAAAACTTCTTCGTTGCTCACATATTCGGTCCATGGTATCCTCAGCATCCTTCTGTAGAAATTTCAACTGTTTATTTCTTGATGTTAAGTATAAGTTTCCTTTTTGTTTCCATTTTTTCTAAAACTTCTTCGTTGCTCACATATTCGGTCCATGGTATCCTCAGCGTCCTTCTGTAGAAATTTCAATTGTCTCTTTCTGATGTTAAGTATAAGTTTCCTTTTTGTTTCCATTTTTTCTAAAACTTCGTCGTTGCTCACATATTCGGTCCATGGTATCCTCAGCATCCTTCTGTAGAAATTTAAACTGCCTCATCCTGATGTTAAGTATAGGTTTCCTTTTTGTTTACATTTTCTCTAAAACTTCGTCGTTTCTCACATATTCAGTCCATGGTATGCTTAGCATCCTTCTGTAGAAATTTAAACTGCCTCTTCCTGATGTTAAGTATAAGTTTCCTTTTTGTTTCCATTTTCTCTAAAACGTCGTTGTTGCTCACAAGTTCGGTCCATGTTATCCTCAGTATCCTTCTGTAGAAATTCCAACTGTCTCTTTATGATGTTCAATATAAGTTTTCTTTTTTGTTTACATTTTCTCTAAAACTTTGTCGTTGTTCACATTTTCGGTTCATGGTATCCTCAACATCTTACTGTAGCAACACATTTCTGTTCAAAATTGTTAACCCATGAAGCTGGAGTAAAATAATTAATTTCCCTGTGTGGAAAAAAGAAGACCCCTTTCGTTAACAACAGCAACTGCATCTAAAATTCAACAGATCAGAACAAAGATAAATGCTATTTACTGAGCAGTTTCAGTAGAAGTCTTCTCGTTTGGTTATGTGACATAGCTGCCAGAAAAAAAGAGACTTTTTATATGTATGTTTTGTAATGCACGATTCAACTTCTGCTTTTGCTACTAAATATCTCTTCTGCAGCTTTTGGATAGAGAAATCGTATTTCTCGTAATCTATTATCAGTATACATCTATCGACAATCGTTCCCGCCAAAAAAAAACCCAACCCAAAAACAAAAAAAAAACCGTTTGTCAAAAGAACAGGTTTTCCCTTGACATTGCTATTATTTTAATCAACTTCACTCATCGGCAATGTTTATTATTTTTAAAAGTTAAGAGTGAAACTAGTTAAAATAATAGCGTTGTCATAGGAAAGAAAATCCTCTCTTTTGGCACCCATGTTTGCCCATAAATTTCTCAATCTTGAAATCGAACTCGGCCCTCAAATTCCTTATTATTGGCCGCTATCCAGAACATCATTCCTACATCCCAAATTGTCAAACTGCCTAAATGATAATATAGTCGTATATTTTAATAATTTATTGGCAATAAGAGAAAAAAAAGCAACCCGGAAAGTATTAATAATGAAAATCCCTCGTTTAAGAACAACGGAACAGTATTCAGTAATATGCAATGCGTGATACACGCTTAGGCAATCATGTATCTTTCGATACACAAATGACGAGGCAGATTTTTTTTCCGCAGTAGGTTGCCATTTCTTTCTGCGGTAGACCAGTTGCCATCCAAGGCGATAGAACCGGGTTTGCCCTGATATTTAAAGTTGTGAATGAGAAGAAGAGTATCCATACCTTTTCCAAGGGTATTAGAACTTACGTGCTAATACCCTTGGGAAAGGCATTGACCTGACTGGAATTCGATTGGTATGGAATCTGACTGGAATCTGAACTCGAATCTCCGATTCCTCAATCTGAGCCGCTATCAAGTACTCCACCCTGCCTCTTATTACTATTACTAGCTCTATTTTTTACAGTGAAGTTTACCATGTACAAGGTCCGAGGGACACTCGAGGTAGAGGGTTACAGATTAAAAGGCAGTTTGTACGGATAGGATCGGAAGATAAATGTTAACCTTAAACATGAAAACGTGAAGATTGTAGTGATCAGGGAAACATGCTCTTGGAAATTGGTTCAAAAGATCAGTGGTTTGCAGAATGAAGCTGTTCGAGTGGAACTACTCAGTAATGGAATAAAGAGGGAACAAAGGTGGTTTGTTCCAATTTGAGAGACATGGTGCATCCTAGGTGTGAATGTAAGAATTGCCTGAAGCAAGGAATGCAGTTCGCCTGAGAATTTTCCATAGAAGTAACAATAAAGCACCGAGAGTTTTGTCACATCCTGTTTGTGAGAGAAGAACAGGAAGGTGGAAATAATTTGTCATCTACAAGGATTCGGAGACGCTTACGGATATAATCACGAATCACGACTGGGATCTAAGGAATGGGCAGTTCCTGCCCAAATATAACAGCAGTTATCCATTTTAGGCCAGTCAGCGTGTTTGTAAAAGCAGAAGATAACCTAAGATAACCTCAGGAGTCATGTACTTACTTGGGCGGTGCAAGGAAGCGGCAATTTTTAATCGATGTTGCGTATGTACGAGTTTCACTTGATGTCAGCCGTGAGTTTAAGCCCTAATACACTCTCAAGGCAGTGAGCTTGCCCGAGGGGACATCTATTCATCGTGATTCAACATGTGTATAATCGTATAAAAATTGAACAAAGGGAAGCAAGACAGGGATGCGATTTTCAATGGATTTATTTAAACTATATAACGAAGCGATACTAAGCAACCTTGAAGTTTTATCATATATATTAGTCATGGACATGAAGATGCATAAAATTTTAAACATACTATATCAATATTACGAGTCATTAAAATTTTCTTCTAGCTAGAAACATTTTTTTTTTTATAAAGTGCAATTTCACTGGGAAATTTCATCTCTAATATGAACACTCCCAAAAGCATTTAACTTCTAGATTGGTTTCACAAACAGCAAACTCTCTCAAAGTTTAACTTGTTACCTATTGAAACCTAGTATATTTTGTTTGTTTGTTTGTTTGTTTGTTTGTTTGGGTTTTATGGCATATCAACCACTGTGGGTTATTTAATGCCAAATCCAGTTTATATGAATTTTAAATGCCTATTTTGTATGGAATAAAAAATGTATAGCTGGCAACATTATTTCTTTACAAAAAAAAACGTATAGCTGGCAACATTATTTCTTTTACAAAAAAAAACTTAGAGCTGGCAACATTATTGTTTCAAAAACTTAGAGCTGGCAACATTATTTTTCTGAAAACATTATCTGAGACCTTGCTGTTGGATGCAGTTCATCGCCGTACCCAGGACACGGATGCAGTTTACCGTCATACCCAGGACGTGGATGTAGTTTATCGCCATACCCAGGACGCGGATGCAGTTTACCGTCATACCCAGGACGCTAGTATATTTTGTGCATATATGAATCAAGGGCAAACGTAATACAACTAACGTATGGAAAATATTTTCAACCAAAATACTCAAAGCTAGAAATATATTTTTATACAAAACGAAATACCATGCCCATGAGCCATTCAAGCTAGAGTGTTACTGAATAATGCGATTATAATAGCCTAAATGAAAGAATAAAGAAGCGCATATTACGGTGTTATGTAGGATAGAGAATCGTTGACCATAGACTTGAAGAGGTTAAGATGGTAGGGATAGGAGTATTTTTGTCTCGGGAATCTTTTTTCCCAGAGTAAAAGTTCTGGAGAAGAAGCTCTCTGTTTGGAATGTCTTCCTTATCAAAGGAATACGAATACAGTGAGTATAATTCGACCATTTGTACGTGGCATGGTAAGTCCTAGGTGGGAAGATCTGAAATAGTGGAAGTATGGTGTAGGGATCATCTACACATTTGTCAGTAAAAAAAATAACAGACTAAGGAGAGGCTAATGACGATATATATATATATATGTGTGTGTGTGTATGTGTGTGTGTGTGTGTGGATGAATGACAATATATATGCTCCCGAAAAATTTATTTCGGTTGAGCTATCTGAGGAGGAAGTGTTGGTTTGTAAACAGTGACTATTACGGCTAATAATGCAAGATAAATCGAATCGAGTTCTCTCAGTCACTGCGTACTTATCTAAAAATAAATACGCTTAAATTTACCATCCTCCCTTCCGTGCGCCAACGGGTTAGTGGTAGAATCCCGACTGACTACAATTCAGTAGGGTTTCGATCCTAGTTAGAGGCAACTGCACGTCTGCCCACGCTAGTGGGCTGTTATACAGCGAAACAGTCTGTCTGTGGATAGCTATATATATATATATATATATATATATATTAGGTTGGTGCAAAAATAATTTCGTTTTCTCACATAGTAACATATGTTAGAAAACGAAATTATTTTTGCACCAACCTAATATATATATATATATATATATATATATATATATATATATATATATATATATATATATATATATATATATATATATATATATATATATATATATATATATATATATAAACATTAAATAAAGTACCTTTCACCACATCAAGCGAGGCATTAACATGTGTATTAAATATTAAATTATAAATACTGTCTAAATATATACTAAGTTTTTGTACCTATATTTTAAAAGCGTTTGAAATTAATTTAAAAAATTGAAAACGTATATAAAATAAGAAAATTTCAAATTATTGTCATGTATCAAGCACGAATGCAATTGTTAAGTAAAGCGAAAATGTACTGAATTATATATTTGAAGACAAATAACTGAATTCTAAATGAATCTATTAAGGGAATGCATTGAAAATCAGGCGGATATGGATCTCGCTTCTATGGAATACAGACATAATAAATAAAATGTGTTATTTATTATGTTCATATGTTCATTGTGTTCATATGTACATGTTCATATGTTCATATTTATTTATTATGTCATACTGAGATAATAAATAAAATTTCACACTGTCATGATAAATAAAATTTGTTATTTATTACGTTCATATGTTCATTATATTCATATTTATTTATTATGTCATAGTGACATAATAAATAAAGAGAAGTTAAAATTAGGGAAGAAATGACATTGATGGAAATTAATCCGGACGATTATTGAAATTACAGGATAAGTGCATTGACAATTATTTTCCGATAAAAATAAATTGAAAATCAGAAAGAAAATGATGGTCAGTGGTCAGGAATTGATGCTGTTATTATTATTAGAAACTGCACGCTGTTAATAATCTGAAAGAACCCTTTCTAACTTCCATCGCCATAGCTGATGCTAACATCAAGGGTAATGATTCCTTCTTTGCCTAAGTTTTTCGACATGAATTGGTGAGCTGCTAATTCAGTTGGTTCACTGTGTCGCGTTTGACATATTTTCTATCCAGAATCTATCTTACATATACATAAGTCTACCATTCGTCCATGCTTAGAAATTTGCTGCTACATATGGTCCATTGCTTCTTTTATTTAACTAGAATTTCTTCATAAAATCGAAAAAAAGAATCAGCAATATCATTGGCCCTGATTTGATAAATCGGCTTCAATAACTTCCCGCCGACATAAGGTTGTCTCCCTCTGCCCATTTTATGAATATTTTTGAATTTAAGCACAGACTGGCGACGATGTCGCACCAAATTACGGTTGATATGGCTAGATGTAGCCGTAAATTTGATGGTAATAGTTACTTTTCTCAAATTTCTCGCACGTGGAACTCCCTACCGGGGCCATGCTTTCCTGCCAAATTTAATCTTCAAATATTTAAATGCAATATCAATCGCTATCTTTTGTCCACCTGATTACTCTCCCTGTGATTTTGTTTGTTTTTTTTGGCCTCTAAGAAATATTTCTGTTTCTGGCTCTTCAACACCCAGTAACCCGTTAGGCTTCAGTGGCTTACCTGACTTGCATAGGGTAAACTGCATTAATATCCACACGCGCGCCCGCGAACACACACACACATCTATGCTTGTGTGTATGTGAGTTTATGTGTGTCGATAATATAAAATATATAAAATGCGAAAATATGTGTGCGTCTGTGTGTGTGTCTGCTTCGTGTGTGTGAGCTAATGGCTTGCAAAGGGAAGCACGGCTTAAAAATAGATTTATACAGATTGCGATGGGTAAATAGTCGCAATTTTATATGTTATATTTTTCCCACAAACATTGTTTTTGATAATCACTTATGTAAATTGTATTAACTTCAGTTGGACACCGTCTGTGGCAAAATGTATACAACGAAGCATGCTGTACTGCTTGGAATTTGCACCGGAAATTGCAATACGATAACTTCAGAGTGTTTCGATGTCAATCTGAACACCATATAGTGGATTCAGAAAGAGTTGGTTGACTCTAATAGGGATTACGAAGATGTGATTAGTAGTGATAGTGATATTAGTCCTCCGTTCACTGTGTCGTGTCTGACATTATTTTCTATCCAGAATCTATCTTACATATATATATAAGTCTACCATTCGCTGCTACATATGGTCCATTGCTTCTGATATTTAACTAAAATTTCTTCATAAAATCGAAAAAAAAGAATCAGCAATATCATTGGCCTTGATGTGATATATCGGCTTCAATCACTTCCCGCCCAAATAAGGTTGTCTTCCTCTACCATTTCTATGAATATTTTTATGGTAATTATGCGGATGAGCTGGTCACTATGGTGCATAAACTCTTTGAATTTAAGCGCAGTACCAGACTGGCGACGAAGGCTCTCAAACTCAAAAGGGGGGCATACATCAAATGCGTTGTGAAGGTAGGGCTGCCCTGATTAAAGAGGGTGAATGTCATATGAAGACAACAGGACTCTAAACCATGGCAGAAGAAGGCAATCATGACTGTCAGACAATTTCTGCAATGACATCACCTCTTAGATCTGGCCAACTAACTCCCCAGACTTCAAACCCCTTGATTATTATGTATGGAGCGCAGTTGAGCAAGAGACCAACAAAACTGCATCTAACACCAAAGATGACCTGAAAGCATGGGTTGTTGCAGCTTTCACCAACTCAAACAAGGAGACCATCCAGAAGAGTTGCAGGAGATCACGAAGTTGTCTGGAGGCGGTGGTTGAAGCTAGTTGCAATTTCACCCAAAAATATTTACTCTTTAGTATTTCAATATATGTTTTTTGTAATTTTGGTAAATACATATGTTCAAATGAGATGTCAGTGTTATTTTCATTTTTGAATCCATCGCACCCTGTATATAGACAAAAAGAAAATATTATCTTGGCCGACGCGTTTCACCCTCTGAAGAACATTATCAAGGTTAATGTATGTTGATAAAGTCGCTCCCGGCAAATGTGCCTTGATAAAATCTTTCAGAGTAGGAAGATATGCTTTCATTTTGTCTTTATTCATATTGCACTTTTACAGATACATTCAATGTGAAATTTTTACACACACTCTCACACAAACATACCCATATATATGTATATATACTAGGAGCATGGCCCGGCGTTGCCCGTGCTTGATTCAAAAATTGTACGACAGCAATCGCTATCACTTGACTTACAATATTTTTGCCCTTCCTTGCCTTTAAAGGAGTGCCCTTTGCCATGCTGATGTTGCTACATGGCTTACTTCTTGCCTATCTCACACTGCGAATTTTTTATAAGCTCTATACTAAACATTAAATCCATTACGAAAAAAGAACTAAACAAAATGAACACAAAACGATCAGCTTTAAAAAAGGACTCGTAACTGGAAAAACCGAATGAAAAAAGAATGTTAAAAAGAAATACATTTTCACACCCAACACAGTTCTGCAGAATTAGAATCAACGTTGAGTTTAAGCAAGCGAATGATGCAATTGGAGTAAAGTGCCATACAGATTTAAATTTTTCCCACTTGCCACGTATGCAGCTATCGATGTTTTTGCATGCTAGCATGCTAGTTAACATTCGGGTCGGTCAGCTGTTGGCTCTCACACTAGCCAATAGAATCTTCCTGCCTATTCGTGGCAGCAAGCTATAGGCTCTGACTCTGGCCAGTAGAAAATGGCCCCAAACTTCATGAAAAGTGCCGTAGAAGCATGAAAAAATTGATTATTTCCACTATCGATGGAAGTTGGGAAATGGAAAGCTGGTCTTGACCTTTCCGCTAACTTGGAGCATGTGCATGTAAATTTTGGTGCAAATCCGTCGAAAATTGCGGCCGTGCATTCGTCACACACACACACACACACACGCACACACACACACACACACATCCTTTGATATATATATATATATATATATATATCCTTCTTATTCACACCCACATACAGAACACTGCAAATAAATAGGAATATTTTTACTGTTCTTTTTTTACTATACACAAGAGAATACAAAGTTTTAAATTAACAATATGTTAAATCGGCCACTCGCCTTTCACCGAACGGAGATGCGTGTATCGATTTGCGGCGAATAAGAATAAAGTATTTCAATTTTTCATGGTGGTGATCAAATCGGAAGTTATTTGTTGCGAGAGGCATGAAGGGAGGGCTTCGAAAGAGGATATCCGGTTCGTAGGAGAGTCTAAGAGTGTAAGGGCGACCAGCTGCGGTGATGTAAGAAGAAATCGCAATGGAGAGAAGTACAAAAGAAAGATGAGCAAAACAAACAAAAGTTGAGATAGGTAACTGAGGAACGAAAGTTCATCTATATTTAGCAATCAGGCAATACGATTTATCTTAAAAACTGTGTATGGCAGCTATACATATGCAAACTTGGATGTATGTATGTATGTATGTATGTATCTATCTATCTATCTCTCTCTCTCTCTCTCTCTCTCTCTCTCTCTATATATATATATATATATATATATATATATATATATATATATATATATATATATACCGGGAGTAACAGTGAAATTGTCCAAAACTGTGTAACAGTAAAATTGTCGAATTGTTTGATTAAGCTTTGAATCGTATTTTAGAAATGATTAAAAATATCTTACTGGAATTCTCAGAGGTTCGAACTCTATTGAACTCTAATTGAAAAATAAGACCGTACTTAGCGCTATGTTGTAATGATGATCCCTCTTCCTGTTGTGACATCCTGATCCAGTTCTCTTCTCTACTGTCCCCTTTTTTTAAAAAAATCACCGTTCTTTTGATGTTTCTTGAATAGATTTTGAAGATGGAAGCCAGAGTATGAATGCCGGGACCATTACTAAAGGCCTCAACGATCTTTTTCCTCTCACTGTTGCTCTATTGGGTATTGATACAAAAGGAATTTAACCTGTTCTTATTCTTGGTTGAATAACTCAAAGGTATTTTCAGTAGTTCTTACGATAAATCATATCAAGATGGCTAAAAACATTATCTGAAAACCTGGAAAAAAACTAAATTAGTTTATTGTATTTTGTTTTAGATCTTGTACATTTTGGGGGATGTACAATTATGTGCGTGTGTTTTTGTTTGTATTTGTCATTTTAGATTTGAAAGGCTAGATGTAACCGTAAGTTCTACGCTAAAAGATTCTTCCCTCAAACCTCGGCCCCTTTCTTACCAGACAAAAGTGATCTTCAAAAATTGAAATGACATGTCAATCGTTATCCTCTGTTTTTTTAATTTCTCTTCTTTTAATGCGCACTCTACTTAACCGTAGATTTTTCTTTTCTTGTATTCTTTCCAGTTTGAAGCTTAGTGGCTATATTACCATTTTGTTTATTAAATTATTATTTTTATTAGTATTATAGATGAGTGAAAATTGCATAGGCTGACTAAGATAGTGTCATATTGTATGACCCAATGAGATTTACTTTTTAGTATAAACCCCTGGAGGTTCCCGCATAGTTTCCCTTGGGTCCTGTCAGAGAAGAAGTTTTCATCTCGTTGGTCAAAATGTCATCAACAAGAGATAAGATACTTGTTCTCAGCCAATTGTTTTTTGTTTTATGTTGGAAGACAGATGATAGTCCGATGGAGGCCAAATCAGCAGCATATTACGTGTGATCAATCAGTTCAAAGCTATAATCAAGCACAGCATCCGTTGGAACCAAGGAAAACGTACTGGAGCATTGACCGGATGAATCAAGACACTTTTCCCGGGGCATTTTGTGTTTACTGACTTTCGTATAGTCGAAGCAATTTGACAATGTACTTTCCATTGATGATGCACCTCTTTTGAAGATAGTCAATAAGAACAGTATCACTTGTCTTCCAAAAAGCCTTCTTTGGAGCAGGTCAAGAGGCGCAGTTTCCACTGCATCACTTCTCTCTCTCTCTCTCTCTCTCTCTCTGACACAAAGTGATGATCCCGACACACATCTTGAGCTTAGAAAGGCTCAATAAAACCAGCTGGATCTGCCTTAATATCAGATTTTAGCGTGCGGGGTTCGCCTTTTTGTGCTTTCGATTAGGTGTCATACGATATGGCACACATCGAGCAGAAACAATCTGCATACCAACTTCATTGTGTATAAAGAGCTCAATCCTCTCAGGGGATATGCTAATACAATTGTCTGTTTGATTTATCGTAAATCACCTGTCATCCAAAGCGCATGCGTTGAACATGATCAATGATTTCAATCATCGTTAATCGTAATAAGTAAGGACATTTTCTTTATTTTTGTGTTAAGTTGGCTGTTTTTATTGAAGAGATTGCAAAACTTGTCGTTTCAGATAGATTTATTATTGGATGGAGTGTTAGGTATTAGTGTTTGTGTCAATTAATAAAGATGTGTAGTATTTTCGTATAAATGCTACTTTTTATGGTAGTGTTTTAGTTTTAATACTAATTGCTACGGAAAATTGTGGAATTTTTACAACTATTTTAGTAAATAATTTTAGTATAATTTGATTCGGAGATCAAAGCTGATGTAATTCAACTTCGTCAGGAAAGTGTAGCCGTTGATACAGACATTTGTATCCCTTCACTATAGACGTGAACTTAACACAAGGAAGCCCTTAATCATCTAGGCAACTAGTTTCACAAATATGCAACCCAGTATAAAGAGCGGTTGTCAATACAACTGCTATTTGATTATTATTATCCACGTCCTCCCTAAAACAAGCCTGGTGGTGTAACAGATTTAACTATAGTTGACCCCAACTTATACTAGTGGGTTATATAGTTATATGGTAGCAATAGCCCTTGGAGTATGATCTAACACACATACAGACACGCTCGCACGCACACACACACACACACACACACACACAAACACACACACAAATATCGGCGTTCTGCCTCCACTCATCTTCCTACGAAAACACGGATGCCTATATCAAGTGCCATGAGGAGTTAGCGCTGTTAAAGAGGGTGGATGCTTGAAGACCATCTCTCTGGCAACAGGACTTTTCGCCATACCATACAAACAGGAGAATCCATTCATGGCTGTCAGACAATTTCTGCGGCTATATCACCCCTTATATTTGAACATCTACCTTCCCAGAACCCCTTGATTAATATATATGGAGGGCAGTTGAGCGAGAGACTAGCAAAATTGACACCAAATTTGAACTGAAGTCTAGTGTTATTTACGGGCCTGAATGCCCGAGGAATTTTCACGGAAAATATTCGTCCTCCGACAGGATTCCAACTATATTGAACAGTCATTTAGCTTGACGTACCTTTACCGATTTGGCCACAGAGACGCGTTCGGTTAGCAAGGTCGAATTTACTGTATTTAAACTTCAATGTTCTTTGAATCTCTCACGTACATTCATATCTGCTCATGGTGTATCCAAATGTAAACAAATGACGTCACACATTATGAAATGGACAAAGTCCGACAATTATTTTTAAGACATTTTTATGTTTATACGTTCTTTTTATAGATACAGATATTTAAGTAAATGCTCTGTTTATAATAAACAGTATTAAACAACATTTACCGGCCTGAATGTCAGAGAAATTTTCATAGTAAATATTCGTCCTCCGACAGGATTCGAAACTGTATCCTATACGGAACCGTTATTTAGCTTGACGTGCCTTTACCGATTTGGCCACAGAGGCGTGTTCGGTTAGCAAGGTCGAATTTACTGTATTTAAACTTCAATCTTCCATGATTTTCTAACGTCCATTCATATCTGCTCGATGCGTATCCAAACGTAAACAAATGACGTCACACATTATGAAATGGATAAAGTCTGACAATTATTTTAAGACATTTTTTTATGTTTGTACGTTCTTTTTATAGATACAAATATTTAAGTAAATACTCTTTTCATAATAAACAGTATTAAACAACATTTACTGGCCTCAATGTCCGAGAAATTTTCATAGAAAATATTCGTCCTCCGGCATAAACATAAAAATGTCTTAAAACATTAATAAGCCACAAGAGGTTGATAAGTCGTAAGAAATAAAATATCAGTAAATGTATCTCTTGTAATGAAACGGTAGGGAATGAGAGCCATAATTGCCTCCGTTTAAAAGATGGCCAGTATTATTTCTTATTGGCTGCAAGCTCGCGAGATATGTAATACATTGTGTGTTTCTCAGTCTTCTGGTGGATAAATGGTTTGTTGAATATGGAGAATAATGTCCGCCATATTTCTTCGCGCGCATTCAAAGTAAAATATTCAAATGGATGCATTTCATTGAATATTTTAATTATTGCAGCAAATGCATATAAAAATTTACTTGTGAAACGTTTTCTTTCTCCATTATTAAAACATAGTTATTTAAAGAACAAAACTCATTGTTATTCCGGCTAACAGATAATTTAAAATTATAAAATGCTTTAAACAGATAAAAATAATTTAAAAAAAAAATACAAAAATATCTTCTTTTCTTTTTTTTTTGGTTTTTTATTTTTTTCACGTCCCAAAAATTTCTTCATCTTCTAAAGTGCGATGTCTCTTCATGACGAAAGCGATCATGACACTTTATCATTTGCTGTCCTTTGTAGCTCTTAGCAAATTTTGTCTTTTTCGTATCTCTCCTAATCTCTGTTTAACCTTTGCCCCTCTTGCCTTCATGTCCTGTAAGTGTCAAAATTTCACATCCTTCTTTCCTCCTTATGTGATTTGAAAATTTCAACTATCTCTTTCTAGTTTTAAATATATATGTATTTTTTGTTTCTATTTTCGCTTGAAATTAAACGTTGTTCTCATGTTCAGTCCATGGTAGCCTCAGCACCTTTCAGTAAAACCACGTTTATAGGATGAGATTGTTCAGCACTCATTTACATATAGTCAATTATGGGCCTTGCGTGATACACGCTTAGGCGATCAAGTATCTTTCGATACATGATTGACGAGGCAATTTTCCCGCAGTAGGTTGCCAATTCATTCTGATATAGACAAATTGACATCAAAGGCTATAGAACCCTGTCTGTCCTGCAATTTCCCCATAGCTGGGGGGGGGGGAGAAGAAGATTCATACCTTTCTCAAGTGTATTAGCACGTAAGTGAATTTAATGGATTCGACAAGAATTGGAACTCGGCTCTCCGATTCCTCATTCGAGCCGCTATCTATATAAGCGGACCAATATCGCATAAGAGTTATATGCCCTTTATTTTGCTTCTAACGAAATTTTTGCTGCTTCTTAAAACTTTTTGTCTTAGCTTTTGGAAGCGTTCTTTCGCTATCACTATGTATCTTCGGATTTCGGTGTCATATTCTCGGTTCTCTGTTAAAAGTCTTCCTCGATATTTGCATTTTTGGACTAGCTTGGTTGTGACGTCGTCACCTGGTCGCAGCGCCAACCGTGTCGTTCTATCCCAGTCTACCACGGCACCAACTGTGACGTCCTACTTTGATTCCCAGTCTGCCTACCCAGGTTGTGAATTGATCTAGGCAGAGGAAATCAATCAGTCGTCGGGGCCGTACTGCAAACCGAGTTCAACGGGGGTGATACCACAAAAATACGCATAAAAGGCAATAAAATGAAAACTCAAAAGTTCAAAGTATCAAAGAAAAAGGTAACAAACTTTATGTCTAGTTGTTCGATACATAGGACGGCATCTATCTCCCGACCCGTTCTATGGATTGTGACAGGTCGTTTTCCGCTAGGCAAGTTTTAACACTTCAATTAATCTGCTCTCTAAGAAATTGGTGTTTCGGTGGGTCTTTGGACGAAAGTCAAAAGAAAAACTTATTTCGGTGATCTGGATCTAAGTCGCTCTTCAAAATAATTGTTCTTGGTTTGAAGATGGGTCCGGAATGTGAGTGAATCCGAGGCTTGCCTCAACCGGAGACTGACTCTGGGAACTGCTGGGACTCGACTCTTTCTGCTCGTTGTGGCTTCGTTTATATAGGCGCCGACTAAAACCGGGGTGAGTTTGTCGGCGCCGGGGGGTTCCTCGATAATTCTAAATACATATCCACCTCTCTGGTTAGGAATTTCCACCTTTTTCCATTTTTTGGAACCTTCCCTCACTCCCACCTTCTCATCATACTTCAGAGGGGCGTGAACTACCCTCCCCATATCTTCGTGGCAACCTCTTTTACTCATCCTCAAGATGGGCGGAAACAGCCTCCCTCGTGCATCACGTGATCACCACTCGACCAATGATGTCTTAGTCGGGCGTGGACGAATTAGCGGCTTTGTTTCATGAAGAAAAAAATATCTTGCTTAAAAAAAAAAATGTATCTCTTCTCTTTCCCTTTTCTTCCCCTTAATGGTTTATCATTTCTCCAGCCGCGAACGGGACAATATGACAATATGACAATGGCGGTCATAACTCTTGTTCTACACGTGGTTTACGTCAGGTATTTTATCGCTAATTATCAGAATGTGTGGTCTTCTTAACACGGTCTCAAAAAGAAACAACTCCAAAGTTCCAGTCAGTCTGGCGCCTCGAAGAAAGAAAAAAAAACACATTCATTTTCCTTCGGTACAAACTCCTGATAACAAATCTTTATTATCGCAGGCCAAGGATGTTCCGTTGGACGCTCGTGAGTAGTTTTTAATTTTTCATATCTGTCCAAGTCCTTTTAGTTGCCTGTTTTTCGTCACTTAACGAAATGACATTTTCATTTGAATTTTTTTTTCTTTGGCCAGCCGGTCTGTAGTTGATAATAAGATGTCTTCCCGTACCAATAGTTTGTTTTCATATCCTTAAATAACACAGCCGATGCCAAAACATATCTGATTCTTTCCTTCTTTCCCTTTCTTTTTACTCAGAATTTCCCTGTCATTGTAATGACACTCTTTCGCTATTTGTTACTTCTCAAAATATCCTTTTATCCATTGTCTCATAGCTGTGTGTGTGTTCTTGCTTATCACTCACGATTCGGTTCTTAGCCTCTCCTTTTCTTCTTTTCTTTCTTTCGCTTTCTGCCTCGTTAAATGGTGCCACAGGGGTCTGCAATTTGTAATTCGAATGTTATACAAAATGTTATATTGAAAACGTAAATGTAATCATTCGATACGAAAGCCTCTTCGATTTTTCTAAATTTCTGACGCACACTATAATTTTGCGCGGTTTAAAATTCAATTTGGAACCAAATTGACTTTTCCGTGGAATTTCTATAGTAATATAAATATTATCATTGAATTATATTTCAAGTTTTCATCGAATAAAAGAATTGTTTATGAATACTTCTTATAAAATCCTGCTTTGCTTCGTGATCTTCCTTTGGTAAAAGAGGTAACCTAGCAGTTATAATTTCTTCATGTCTAAGCTCAACCGTTGTTTATCCTATCTATCCTAATAATATGCGCTTCCTACTTTCCCATCGCTTACAGTAATTCCACTCAGTAACACTCTATCTTGAGTGGCGCTTGGGCTTATATTGTATGAACTAAAGAAAAGAAAATGAACCAACTCAGTTACGCAGCTGTTTCTAACTGAATATAACTTAAAGTAAATGTCATTTCTTTTCAATGGATAATTCAAACAAATCAGTTGCTCCCTATCAAAATAAAACTTCGGATAATCAAAATGTTTTTGGAAATTTCCCATTCCCAAAACGGTGGTCCCTTTCAATCGGCGAAGTTAAGCAGCATCGAGCCATGTCAGAACTTAAATGGGCGACCGATTTAGAACATCGGGTAAATAAATTTTTAAAATTCGAAATATGTTTCGGCTTTAAATGGCTCAAAAAGGGTTGGTAAGCCATAAAAAATTCACTCAAACAAAAATCCACTTATTTAAATTTGAACTCATGTAGAGGATACATCGCGAAGGACGCCTCTGAAAGTATCCTACTCCACCCACTATGCTATATCTTTACAAGAGTCAGATCCAAGGGGAAAAAAGAGAGGGGTATCGATGCCAGGTTTGACAATATTCAAAAGGCCTTATGTTGGCTTTTATGCTCGGAATCAGTTTGCACTCTAAACATTTTTTTTTTCTTATAGACGCAACGATATCGAAATATATCGATATTCTATCGTTCTTTTGTTAGACATTCTGCGTAGAAGCATTGCCGGGAACCAACAGTTCAGACATTCTGACAGTGTTGAACTAGCAACAGTTCCTTCACATTGCAGTGGTAAGAAAGATATTCAGTTCGAACGGCTTACTTCCAAGGGCAAATCCCGAGAGGATGCTACACAGAACACCATAATCTTCAAGTCTATTTGTCAAATCTTATCTATCCTACATTTTCTCATAATCTGAAATTACTTCGCCCACTTACAGCTATAAAACCTCATTTAATACTTTTCTACATTGAATGCCTCTTGGGCCTTTTATATCGTGGACGTTTAGTAAATATATTTTGCTTAGTATCTGTCTATATTTCTGAGATGAGGTGTTATGTACACTATTTACATAATTCGGACTATTGTCCTCATCTTTTTCGCCATATTTATTACAACGTTTAGGCCGTTGTACGCTCCAGCCTTCATACACCGATGTCCTCAATAACACATGGCACAGTGGATAAAGGCGTTGGTTAGATCCAGTGACGTGACCCAAAGAGTGTGAGTTCAATACCCGGTTAAGGCAGTGGAGAACTTTCAGAGGTGAATTAACAGGAGATAACTGATAACTGACATCCATTAAACATGGCACGTGGAACTATACCCCAGTGAGCGAAATAAATGGTACAGTTCGACCACCGAAAGAAGGCCAGAGCGTACAGCGGCCGAAACGTTGTAATAAATATGGTGAAAAAGATGAAGACCATAGTCTGAATAATGTAAATAGTGTATATTTTTTTAAGCTTCAGATATTTGATAGTTCTCGGTTTAAATTTTATAATTTTCGTTTTTAACAAAGTCATAAAGATCCTTGTTAAAATCCGAAGAATCTGCAATGTCATAGGTCCTGACATGGCATATCTGCTTCGTCATGTAGCTTCTCTGTGCTTTTTCTACAAATAAGTTCATGGTAACTCTCCCGATGACCTTTTATCAATGGAGCCTAGACTCTATGGATTTAAGCGCAGTGCAAAATTGTCACAAGGTTTCATCATTTTACATGTGGAATGGCTAGATCTAACCGGAAATTCTATGCTTTGTGTTTGTTTTCCTGCACTTCTCGAGTGTGAAACTGTTTTCCGCTTTCTTCTTTTCCAGTTAAGTTTGACTAGTTAATTTTGTCCTTTTATTGTTCTTTTCCCTTAATAGTGTTTTTTCATATATTCTCTAACACGCAGCAACGCCATTGCGTCTTAGTGGCTTTATTGTTTTCCTTGGGTTGAAACAAACGTCATTATTATTCATATTCACGATGTTTCGTACACACCGGCCTTCTCCAGGATCTGTCTATATTTCTGATATGAGGCATTGTAATTTTTTTTACATTGTTCAAACTGTTGTCGTATCTTTGTTTCCATATTCACGACGTTTCCGCCATTGTAAACACCGGCCGTCTTCAGGATCTATCTATATTTCTAAGATGAGTTATTATAATTATTTACATTATTTACATTATTCGAACTGTTTTCCTCATCTTTAGCACCATATTCACGACGTTTCAGCCAGTGTATCTCGCGTCTTCTACAGGATCTGTCTATATTTCTGAGATGAGATCTTGTATTATTTATATTGTTATCGTTATTACTGTGTTCCTGGCGTTTCGACAGTTATACGCGCCGGAACTTTTCAGGATCTGCCTATATTTCCGAGTTGAGGTATTTTAATGATTTACGTTATTTAAAGTGTTCGGGATGTTGCCCTCTTATTTTTAAGCATATTCACGGCGTTTGCGTCTTTCTTCAGAATCTCTCTATATTTCTGATTTGAGGTATTGTAATTATTTACATTATTTGCATTTTTCGTAATGTTGGCCTCATCTATATTGCCATATTCACGATGTATTTACAATGGAAACATTTATTTTGTCCACCTGGGTAGATTGCTCTAGTTTCACATTCCATGCCTCTTCAGTATATCTCAGTTATCACACTTTAGCTCATCTTTCCAACGTCTATATTTCTGAGATGAAAAATTGTATTATTTATATAGTTCGGAATGTTGACCTCATCTTTATTACCATATTCCTGACGTTTCGGAAATTATATATGTATACATTATTTACGTTATTTACATTGTTCGGGCCGTTGCCCTCATCTTTATTGTCATATAAATGACGTTACGGCCGCTGACCCCTCGGATATTCCTAGGGACCTGCCTATATTTCTGAAATGTGGAATTGTAATCATTTACATTATTTACATTGTTCCGACTCTTCTGCTCATATTTCTTGCCATATTCAGGACGTTTCGGCTTTTGTACACGACTTCCTTCTTGATGATTTTCTATATATTTCTAAGAGGAGGTATTTTAATTTTTTAAATTATTTACATGCTGTCTTCATTATTATTGTCATATTCACGATGTTTCGTACACACCGGCCTTCTCCAGGATCTGTCTATATTTCTGATATAAGGCATTTTAATTTTTTTTTACATTGTTCAGACTGTTGTCGTATCTTTGTTTCCATATTCACGACGTTTCCGCCATTGTAAACACCGGCCGTCTTCAGGATCGATCTATATTTCTAAGATGAGTTATTGTAATTATTTACATTATTTACATTGTTCGGACTGTTGTCCTCATCTTTAGCACCATATTCACGACGTTTCAGCCAGTGTATCTCGCGTCTTCTTCAGGATCTGTCTATATTTCTGAGATGAGATATTATAATTATTTGCATTATTTTCATTGTTCATATTGTTGCCCTCATCTTTATAGCCATATGCACTATGTATTTCGAGCTGAACCGGTCATTTTGTCCATCTGGGTAGATTGTTCTAGTTCCACATGCCATGACTCTTCCGGATGTATCAGTTATCACACTTTAGGTCATCTCTCCAAGTTTTTGTTCATCACTGCAGTAGTCAGGTATTTAACTAACAACACTTTAGGTGAAGTCACTGGATCCACCCAAAGATTTTATTCACTGGGCCCATGTGATTGATGAACGTGAAATTAGAACAATCTACCCCCGTGGACGAGATAAAGGGTTCGTTTCTGCTGTAACCTAGTGAAGGTTGGTGAATAAAATAATCTCACGAAGGTTGGTAATGAAGGATAATACTTAGACCACGAACAACACATATGGGATTCGCCATTGCCGCGTAGAAGAAGTAGTCAAGTGCTAGAAGTGAGTCAAGTGAATTCCACAATGTATCTTCAACTGCCGGATATCTATCAACCGCCCTACGCAGTCAGATCGGGCACAAGGCCGAATTTAATATGGGGTATCCGAGCCCGTAACCTCAGCCAAAAATTCCACGTAGACCCCGTATTAAAACGTGGTTGGTAACATTTTCCCTAGACAAAACTCTACCCTTCAACATAGCTTCGTCTGGTTATCCTCTCCGCGCGGAGGCAGAGAGTTTGACCAGGACAACTGGTGACGAATTTGCAGCTGCAGACCATCATACATTATTTACTACGGTATTTGTGTGTATGGAGACATACCCATTATCGTCCCTAGGTATGGTGCAACAAGTTCTAAATTCTACACACCTGAAGAAGGCCGAAGCGTACAACGGGCGAAACTTCGTGAATATGTCAATAAAGATGAAAGCAACAGTCTGAACAATGTAAATAATTTAAATAAAAATAATTACGGTGAAATGATTTAAATAGTTATAGTCCCCGCGAGACATCAGACAATATTCACCTCCGAAAATGTTCCTTCTCTCTGATTTTTTCCTGTTATTCTCCACAGATTTAATTGTATTTCTTTCGAAATATAGGGCAATATTTTCACCTTGCCTTACGCAATGCATTTTTCAAGTGGATTATTAATTTTTTTTATCACTTTCAATATCCCTCTCCTTTGTCTTAGTGGCTCTATTCCCTTATTTGAGGTAAAAAATGATTAAAAAGAAACATATTTGATATTTTAAAACAGAATTTGGAAGTTTTACGAAAATGCAAATTAGACCAGACTTACAAGATTATTGTGGAGTTTTTTTTTTTTTTTTCTTTTATTAAACAGTGTAGCATCCAGTTTTAATTTCCTTTCTTCGGTCATTCGAGCAAAACCTCTCATCCGGCGATTCTTTAAAATCAGGTATTTGCAACTATCGGTACAACAATTGTATGTTTAAGAATGTGTATGCGAACGCCCACGCAGGTGAATGCACAGTCGACGAAAGAGCAGTTGAATGACGAGAGAGAAGATTAATGCGTTTTCTAAGGATCGTTTTAACCGTGCTACATTTCATGCAAGATAATCAAACGCACGAAGACGGTTAAGAAAAAAAATATTAAAATTAAAAAGAAAAAGCCTAAACATCGCAATTAAATATTCAAAAATTGATTTAATGAGTGCGATAGAACATTTTAAAAAATGCTTCAAAAGCCAATTTAATCGAATATCAATATTATCATTTGCCGAATTTCAAATTTCTTTCAATTTTATTAGAAACTGATTTATTTATTTATTGGATACAAACTTATTATTATTATTATTATTATTATTATTATTATTATTATTATTATTATTATTGTTATTATTATTATTACTATTATTATTATTAGATCATTGTTATTATTAGATTATTTTTGAAACAGCGAAATAGTTACGCAGAAATTTAAATATCTGGGAAGCGTCTTGACAGAGAACGGTAAATGCGACACTGAGATCCGTAGACGTACTGGGATGGCCAAGGATACATTTCAAAAGCTGGGCAGAGTATTGCTAGACAGGAGGGTTTCTTTGCTGACAAACAAAAAAATACTGAGCTGTTACGTGACATCTGTTCTTCTTTACGTCAGCGAATGTTGAACGGTCTTCTCAAAGATGAAGAAGAGGCACAAGGCGACGGAGATGCGGTTCTACAGAAGGATGCTAAGGATATCATGGACTGGGCATGTGAGCAATGGTGAAGCCATAGATAGTATGCAAACAAGGAGGAGGCTTATACATAACATCAGGAAGAGGCAGCTGAAATTTCTGGGACACATAACGAGAAAGGAGGTTCCATGAGAATCTGATACTCACGTGTCAAATAGAGGGAAAGAGAGACAAGGGAAAGCAGCGCGTGACATACCTGACGAGTAGGTAGATGACAGTAGAGGAAACAGAGGGAAAGAAATTGCTTATAACTGCACGGATAGAGTGAGGTGGAGAGCCATGCTCGCCTACATCCTAGAAAGACATGACACAAAAGAAGTCAAAATCGCAGTAGATTAATTGATTCTGTTGGCCGTAAATAATTTTTAAGTGGAATTTATACATAAATATACAGTCATTTCTCTCTCTACTTTTTCTTGTAATCAATCTATCTATCTATCTATCTATCTATCTATCTATCTATCTATCTCTTCAACGATCATGCCACATAGACACTCATATAACTACTCCCGAGAGCACTCACAATACAAGCCAAAAGAGATAAAAATAGCGTATATGCCTTTTCCTTTGGTGTTTGTCAATAAATAACTGGAGAGGGCTTCTGGGAGGAATATTGAATATCTATGCCGAATTTCTTAATTATCTAAATAAGCCCACTGCCTGACATTAATCAGACGACCCTCATAAATATACCAAATTTAAAACAAGACAACGTACAGTCAACAACGAAATTTTTCGTACCCATCCATTTTGAATATTTTTATCTATTTCTCAGAGTCTAATACCCGTATGCTGCCAGGTTTTTTTTATATGTTAATCAGCACAAAAAAAAATATATATGGCAAACTCAATTTTCAGAACAATAGGTTAAATAGAACAAATTTGGCAGGCGAATTATGCAAAATAGGAAAAGACAGAATTATTCGTACAGTATGAAAAAAAGAACGAATTGAAAATTTTCGTAATATTAATAGCGAATAGCATGGTCTCTCATCTTTATGACTTGCTGCAATCGTTTACTAAAGTTTTTGGTGAAATTTGATCAAGTTTTTTTCTGTTCTTTTCTTCCATTCTTCAATAGTTACACGTTCTAATACCTGAAGGTTTTTTAGTGACCGACAATTCATATGAACTTTCAATTCTTGCCATATAATTTCAATAGGACTCAAGTCAGAACTCATTCAAGGCCATGGTATTACTTTAATCTTGTGCTGAAGCCAGGAATTCAATGATAGAGACGTATATTCAGTATCATTATCTTCCTGGATTGTAAATCACTGACCTAGATGAAGATTTTGCTCTGATAATTATAGATTTTCATAAACAATTTATATACTATCTGCAGATTTCATTATACCACATGTCGCAATTAATTATACAGTCCCCCTTGAAGTAAAACAACCCCAAAATATCATCGAGCCATGTTTTAATGTTAGCACTGTGTTCAATAGTTACACGTTCTAATACCTGAAGGTTTTTTTAGTGACGCTCAATTCATATGAAATTTCAGTTCTTGCCATATAATTTCAATAGGATTTAAGTCAGAACTCATTGAAGGTCATGGTATTTCTGTAATATGTTTCTGAAGCCAGGCAGTCAATGATTTAGACGTATATTCAGGATCATTATCTTCCTGGATTGTAAATCAATGACCTAGATGAAGATTTTGCTCTGATAGTTATAGATTTCATAAATAATTTTTTATATTGTCTGCAATTTTCATTATACCACTTATCGCAATTAATTATACAGTCCCCCTTGAAGTAAAACAACCCCAAAATATCATCGAGCCATGTTTTAATGTTAGCACTGTGTTCAATAGTTACACGTTCTAATACCTGACGGTTTTTTTAGTTACCGACAATTTATATGAGCTTTCAATCCTTGCCAAATAATTTCAATATGATTTAAGTCAGAACTCATTGAAGGCCATGGTATTACTGTAATCTTTTGCTGAAGCCAGGCAGTCAATGATTTAGACGTATATTCAGGATAATTATCTTCCTGGATTGTAAATCACTGACCTAGATGAAGATTTTGCTCTGATAGTTACAGATTTTCATAAACAATTTTTATATTGTCTGCAGATTTCATTATACCACTTACCGCAATTAATTATACATTCCCCCTTGAAGTAATCAACACCAAAATATCATCGAGCCATTTTTTAATGTTAGCACTGTGTTCAATAGTTACACGTTTTAATACCTGAAGGTTTTTTTAGTGACGCTCAATTCATATGAACTTTCAATTCTTGCCATATAATTTCAATCGGATTCAAGTCAGAACTCATTGAAGGCCATGGTATTACTGTAATCTTTTGCTGAAGCCAAGCAGTCAATGATTTAGACGTATATTCAGGATCATTATCATCCTGGATTGTAAATCACTGACCTAGATGAAGTTTTTTCTCTGATAGTTATAGATTTTCATAAAGAATTTTTACATTGTCTGCAGATTTCACTATACCACTTATCGCAATTAATTTTACAGTCCCCCTTGAAGTAAAACAACGCCAAAATATCATCGAGCCATGTTTTAATGTTAGCACTGTGTTCAATAGTTACACGTTCTAATACCTGAAGAGGTTTAGTGACCGACAATTCATATGAACTTTCAATTCTTGCCATATAATTTCAATAGGATCCAAGTCAGAACTCATTGAAGGCCATGGCATTACTGTAATCTTTTTCTGAAGCCAGGCAGTCAATGATTTAGACGTATATTCAGGATCATTTCTTCCTGGATTGTAAATCACTGACCTAGATGACGTTTTTTCTTCTCAAATCCAAATTTTTTATCATTTCACACGAAGTAAGGCAATAAAGTCACTAAGACGCCAGGTGTTACGAAATCTTAAAAAAATGAGAAAAACTATTATTAAGGAGAGAGAACAATAAAAGAAAAAGTATTAAGAATAAGGTAGATAACGATTAATATTGCATTTAATCTTTGAAGATCAATGTTGACTGAAAAGCCAGATGCCGGAGAAGAGTTATGCAATCAGAAGAAACTGTTAGCATAGGTCTTACTGTTACCTCTCGCCATTTCAACTGTAAAAAGATGAAACTTACCCGCCAATCGATTATTGGGGTTAAATTCATAAAACCTAAGCACTATAACGGAAATTCTATCATAACAATTACCATGAAAGTATTTATAGATAACGCACAGAGGATCATCGTTACGGCGGTGGAAAAGTAACTGCAGCCGAGATGCCAGGACAGGACCAATAACACTGCAAATTCTTCTTTGGATTTTATCAAGGATTTCTAAATATGTAACAAGAGCACCAAACCTGGTGTGGCAGCATGGTAGAGCTGTAAATATAGATTGAATCTGGCAAAAGCAATTGTCTAGCGTGACATTGACAACTAATATTCAAGGCTTCAGACTTAGCAGTCGATTCAATGTATATTTCAATTTCAAAAGTAAAATGATTGGATGGGTTTTCATGATGCTTATTGGAGTGGAATCCAGTGCTGTCGTGTCATGTTCAATTTCGGCTCACTCTGCGCAGTTAGGCCATGTTTAAAGGTAAGACTCGTCTTTAGAGATCTCTATGTTTAACCTACCTAGGAGTTGGATAAAGCTGAATCAAAAACTGGGTCGGCGTAGATTTAAGTTTTATTGTTTTAATGATGAAACAGCTAGATGTAACAGTAAATTCTCTTTTAATATTTTCTTTGATTTCAATTTCGTCCATGAGAGACTCTTCCGGTTTCTTACTTCCGCGTTGCATACAATCTTAAAAAGATTAAATATTTGTTAAGAACCATCGTCTTTGTTCCTGGACTCCGTTCTTTTATTCTATTTTCTCTTCATTAAAAACTTCTCATTCGCTTTCACTCCTACTAACCTCTTGCTTGATAGTGGCATTAGAGCCTTACTAGAAAATGATATACACTGTCGGGCAAATTAATTGAAACAACCGCTATAGTTTCCTTTCTTTCACCAAACGGTCAGTTTTAGATCCACTGGAGTGTCAGTGTATAATCGATTTCTATTTTCCCTCAGACTAGGTCATTTGCAGTGGTGTGCAGTAATATGAATCTATTTTCGAGTTGTATGAGGAAATTTGTTTTCCCCTTGAAAAATACAGCGTCACGCGTGATTGCATCAGATTTTTTATCATGCCCAGAAACAACAGTCTCTGCTGTCGATTAGTCGACCAATGGGCATTGTCTGCGATTGACGTTACTCCAAGGAAGCGTACCAAAATTGTAACGCTTCACGAACATACTGGCAAGCCTCACCATTGAACAAATCAAAGTAATATAGAGTACCCCAGAATCTCTCCAGATTTAAATGCAATCAAGAATGTGGTCAAACTTTAAAAAAACGACTTTATAGAATGGAAGTACTAACATGTGAACAGGGCCTTGATCCATTGGAAAAATAGCAAAATTAAGTAAATAATAACGGAATTATTCGTTTTGTTTCAATTAATTTGCACAAGGGTGTAACTCTTCCAACATTCCATTGTTTTCGTGACTGTCTACTTAATTCCTGATGATTCACTGTTCTCTCTCATTAATAGTATCCCCGCCCCTATATTCTTTGATGCTCAATAATCCTTTGCATCTTAGTGGCTTTATTGCCTTGTTTGGTGGTGAAGTGATTAAAAGAGATCGCTTTTTTTTGCTGATTTGCCCAGAGGGGAAAACATTTTGAACGAAGATTATTGTTATAAAAAAAAAGAATGAACGGCAACTTTCTTTCACTTCTGGGCCTTCAGACACTCTCTGGTTTATAGCTAATTAAAATCCTCCGAATTCTGACTAAATTTTAAAATTCAATTAGAACAGGCGTACATTTTGACCGACACTTGCATCTAACCACATATGTCTAAATCATGAATTACCGCTTATCTAAATTTTGAAGATTGTCAGAAGCCTAGAAAAACGTTCACCATGAAATTCACAATTTGATTTCAGTATTGTTTTTTTAGTAATTTCACTTATATTATAATTTTCTGAACGTCAAACGTCTATCCTCCTAAACAGTATTAAATATTAATCAAATGCTAATTGAATCAAACTAAAATCTACGTGTTTTTTAACCCTCTTATATTAATTTACTGATTTTCAGTAGATAATACATTTCCATAGTTTGCCATATATTAATTTATTTATTCGAACTTATTTCCCTCACAAAATTGTCATGTTATTCCTTTGAAAATTATTTCCAATATCTTTAAAATTAGATTTAATCATATGATTTGCTTCATATCCGAGGAATATTTGCCTAACTTACTGTCAGGTTTTAGAATGACGCCATATATTCGATCGTCCAGGGTACGACTCCTAGTTAAACGATACCCGGCATCATTTTGAAGGTTCTTAATTGCTGTTGTACCCCCGTCCACCCGACACGTATTTTTAGCATCTGGTAGGGTCCCAGCTATTGCCAAATAGTGAGACATAAATTGTTTTTACAGTAAAATAACAAACAAAACAATTTATGATCTGTAAAACATTTATCCCAAAACACAGAAAAGTAAAAAAATGATATACAAAATATTTAGATTTCGGTATTAAATAGATCAGAGAGGTTGATGTACCGACTGTTATATTCCGTGTTAATAGGAATATGGAATTGACAAAAACGTTGGATAAATAGTAACAGGTTTATTGTAGAAACCAGTACACGAAGCAAGGAAATAATTGTTATGCGCACGGTCATCGCAAGTCAGTACAGTGCGTGCTGCTATCGGAAAGTCGCTAGTCTCGTAGATCCCAGCTCGACGCTATATAGTAACTACCCCACGCAGTCACATGTGGCACAAGGCCGAATTTAAAGTGGGGTTCCCGAGCTCGGATGCTCGGCCAAAAAATCCCCGTAGACCCCTCATAAACGGGATCGGGTCTGTCTACATCCCCGGACGAAAACTTGCCCTTCGACATAGCCTCGTCCGGGTTTCTCTCTGTCCGAAATCAGAGAGTTCAACTGGCGCAGCTGGGAAATATCCCAGCTCGACGCTATTTAGTAACTGCCCCACGCAGTCACATGTGGCACAAGGCCGAATTTAAAGTGGGGTTACCGAGCCCGGATGCTCGGCCAAAAAATCCCCGTAGATCCCGCATAAATAGGATCGGGTAAGTCTACCTACCCGGGCGAAACTCCGGCCCATCGGCATAGCCTCGTCTGGGTTTCTCTCTGGCCAAAGGCAGAGTGTTCGACTAGCGCAGCTGGGAAAGATCCCAGCTCGACTCACCTGTCCGCCGTTCTAACGGATACTTATAAGTAGTTTACCACCTAAAGTGCAGACACATATGGGCATGGTAGATTATTTCATCACATTACCGACAAACAAAAACAACCATCTAATCAAACAACATAAGAGATCATTAGTATATATAATGTCCTTCGATTTCTCAAATAAATGTAACTGTATTGCATATTATTAGGTTAGTGCAAAAATAATGACGTGAAAATGTCGTTTTTTTAGGTTAAAAATACGTAAAAAAACGACATTATTACGTCATTATTTTTGCACCACACCTAATATAACTTCAATTAAATTACATCATAAAACACATATATCAACGGCTCTTGTAATAAAGCATATGCACAAATGCTGAGTATTATCTACCATGTATTCAACTGCGACAGCAGAATAACTTAATAACAAATTTTATTACTTCTACTTCTTAAGATATTTAAATTTAGCCATTAAATGACCAATAGGATTCGATATATCGTTAACAAATCAACCTATCAATGAACCACATGTTTTGACAATAATGGTCACAATGTATAAGCTGCAAGATTTACTCGAGTTAGACGGTGACAGAATAAAATATAACAAGAACAATTTATGAGGATATGTGTGGCGGATAAGTGTTAATCCATGGCATAAATAGACTAAGATCGTAGGGATCAAGGAAGCAATGCCTTGAGAGTCGATTCTATAACGATTCTCTTCGAGTGGAACTAACACTTCATCATGAGAATGGTTCCCTAAAATGGGCGTGGCAGGGAGGATGGATTTAACCTTGAAAGGGAGTATGTTTGAAACAAGGAAATGTAGTTCGTTTGATGCCTTCCCAGGGAAATAACAAGTCTTACATCATTCGATTGCGGGGAAAAGATTGTAGCATGGAGAATAATTCAAAAACTACAAGGACGTTTAGATGCTTTTCGAGGGGAATTCCAAGACTGGCTTTCCATATATGTAAACAGTCGTATATTTTTGGCTTCATCTGGATCTTGAAAATAGAATCTGGAATAAGAACTTACTAGAGTGATTGGGGGCACTGATTATTAATTATAAAAATTGAATGAAAATATCCATATCAATATAAATGTAAATACATTTATACAGTGCACACACACACACACACACACATATATATATATATAAATATATATATATATATATATATATATATATATATCGCGTGTTGTTCACTACTACCAGCAAGCAGAAAATTATGTTTCTCCTGATGATGGCCATGTTGCCCGAAACTATTGGAGGAATCTAAATGGAATAATAATAAAAACGAAGGAATATTAATATACAACCCAGTCTGTCTGAAGATTTTAATCTGTTAATATTTTTATTGTTCAATATATATATATATATATATATATATATATATATATATATATATATATATATATATATATATATATATGCAAGATTGATATAACATAGTTCCCCATGTATAATACACATTTTTTTAAAAAATAATAAGCAAAATCAGGGGTGCGTACAAAAACAGCTATAAAATTTTGCCGTTTCATAGGGTCGATCTCAGTTGCGAAATCACTAGCCACCACAAACATAGGAACGTTTGACACTAACATTTTGCGATTGCGACCCCCTATAAGAATGTCAAATACAATAGCATGTACCCAATAATACTTACAAATCGTTCTGAATAATCAAAGATGACCCCACTCTTTGAGAAAGCTATTTCTGTTTACTGGGACTGTAAATGAACACTATACGTGAAACTTGTATAGTCACTTGAATAAAGTTTTCTTAAAGCATACACCTGCCTAATTTAGTCATTATACAAATGGAAAATAAATAAGAATTAATATAAAACTAAATTAAAATAATTTATGTTTAAAACCATTTTTAATAAGATTAGTAAACGCTGGCCGTAATGAAATTGGATATGCACACTCTATAGGGTTTGATTACATCATAATATTAGCGGTGCGTATTATGGATGAAGGCATATTATACATGGGGAATTACGGTATATATGACACACCAGGATAAAATAAACTTAAGGAAGGGGATAATAATTTATTATTAAAATATGATAAAAAGGTATCACGATGTTTAAATTTTAAGTCCGGCACTTCTTCAGAAATATATAATTGTCAGCAAAATTAAACAAAGTAGTTGACAAGAAAAATTATTATCCACAACCTTTATTAGGACAAAGTAAATTACGAAAAAGATTTCTTAACCCCTCGGCTGATTCCCCGAATAACGCCAACTTTTTAACTCCTATTGGCCTGCAATAGTCAGGAGGATGCATATTGATAATAACACACTCCAGGATGTCTAAATAGAGCCTGGTTCGTACCCTGTGCAAGACAGAGAAAAACTCAGAAGAATAATTCGTCCTGCAAGCAACAGAATTTAAATAAGTCCTCGCCGATAGAGGAATCATCAGTCTGTGAATACAAGGATGTCACAAGCTCGTGTCTGTGCATCTGGGCTGGGACATTCTGGGCGATTGTAGTATCTAACCTCTGAATTATTAGGCCGTCACAGTCAATCTCACATCGGCACTAATCTCTATCTATAAAAGACATGATGTGTGTGTATGTGTAACGAATGCACGGCCGCAATTTTCGACGGATTTGCACTAAAATTTACATGCATATGCTCCAAGTTAGCGGAAAGGCCAAGATCGACTTTGCATTTCCCAATTCCCATCGATAGTGGAAATAATCGATTTTTACATGCTTCTACGGCAGTTTTCATGTAGTTTGCGGCCATTTTGTACTGGCTAGATTGGGAACCAATAGCTGGCTGCAACGAATAGGCAGGAAGATTCTATTGGCCAGCGTGAGAGCCAACAGGTGACTGACACGAATGTTAACTAGCATGCTAGCATGCAAAAACATGGTTAGCTGCATTCGACACAAGTGGGAAAAGTTTAAATCTGCATGGCACCTTACTCCAATTGGCTCATTCGCTTTATTAAACCCAACGTGGAATCTGATTCCGCAGAACTGGGATGGGTGTAAAAAGTATTTGTTTTTAACATTCTTTTTTCATTCGGTTTTTCCAGTTACGAGTCCTTTTTTAAAGCTGATCGTGTTGTGTTCATTTTGTTTAGTTCTTTTTTAGTAATAGATTTAATGTTTAGTATTCAGCTTAGAAAAAATTCGCAGTGTGAGATAGGCAAGAAGTAAGGCATATAGCAACATCAGTACGGCAAAGAGCACTCCTTTAATGGCAAGGAAGGGTAAAAATTATTAAGTCAAGTGATAGTGATTGCTGTATGAGTCGTACGATTTTTGAATCAAGCACGGGCAACGCCGAGCCATGCTGCTAGTGTTGATACATAACTAAACTTTGTTGGTGGGCAGTCAAGACATTCTTACAGCAGGAGGGGAAAGCCCTTCTTGTTGAAAAAAATGTTCCGGACTATTATGGTATTGAAACATCGTTAGATAGAAAAATAAATTTTATTGGTGTATGTTTGGCACACGGGTCACAACCACAATAGTCTCACATATACAGTACATTTAGAGGGACCATATATCTTAACTTCATTGAACGTAACAGTCTTTCGCTAAATGGTATATGCAACATCATATTCGGGGTAACCATTCATCAAAAACAGCTGTTTAATTTTCTTTAACTATTCGTCAAGTCTAAACTCAGAACACAAGATCGTATGAGTAGGCGTACTGATAAGATTAATTTTCCGGGTTCTGGGAGCCAAGTTAGGTAAAGCACAGAAAAAGTGGGTTTAAGATCAACACTGATAAGAAAGCACAAATGTGTTCTTTCTACCAATACATCCAGGAAAGGTAACTGTTTTTGTTTTCTCTTCTACCTCCATTTTATATTTTAAAGAAGAATGGAGGTTATTCAATTATGAAAAGAACTCTTTCGCTTTCCTCTGGAAGGAAAACTACGTAAGGGTGTCATCAACATAGAGGAAGGTTTATTAATCTTAACAAAATGCTGTTTCTTATGAAAACCAACAAAAATGTTAGCAATCAAAGAACCCAAAAGACGACCCATCGTTACATCATCTTTCTATTGACACATGCAATTATCAAAGCTGAAATGAGACAGACATAGTAACCATCTCCATCAACCGAACACAGATAATCTCCAGAAAAGGTGCAGGCTTTGTAGGACGACGATACAAAAAGTCAGCACAAATATCAATTGTTTCATCTTGCGGTACATTTGTGAACGAACTAGATTTAACAAATGCCACGAAAAAAATCAGTGTCGGAATTATGTTTAAATTTCCGCTTATCTTCAGTGAACTGTACCGAGTCAGGCACACAATATTCCGAATAGAATAATTAAACTAGATAGCAAGCCCCAATAAACAACTTAGACCATTTGTGCTCGGCTAAGCCCAGCATAGACAAAATAGGCCTCAGTGGAACATCCTCTTTATAAATTATCGGTAGCCCACACATCCGAATTAGTTGAGAACACACAGGACGAATATAATTATATATTTCTTTCGACTAACTTTCTCTAATGAAGTTCTAACAACCTCTTCTGTATCGGCACAAGTGACGTCTCCTAATATATATATATATATATATATATATATATATATATATATATATATATATATATATGTAGATATATATATCACTGCCATAATAGTTTTATTATTACCACTGATTTTAACAAAAACAAATTGTTGTTACTTTGTATTATCATGTGTGGTAATAATAAAACTAATTTTTGTCTGTTGATGCGAGTGATAAAATTTTGTACCACAAAACATATATATATATATATATATTAGGTTGGTGCAAAAATAATATCGTTTTTTGACGTTACAAAATACGCCAAAAACGATATTATTTTTGCACCAACCTAATATATATATATATATATATATATATATATATATATATATATATATATATATATATATATATATATATCGCACATGTAGTACCGGTGCTAATAAAACAGTGCTCGATTTAATATAACAGTGCTATTAATTTTATTTTAAATATGTATATCATCCCTAACCGCTAGCACGATTCTGAGTTTCATGCGCAACGCAATCTTCAGGTACTGGGTATACTCAACACCTGAAGATATATATATATATATATATATATATATATATATATATATATATATATATATATATATATATATATATATATATATAAGAAGAATGTCTCCACTGCCTATTAAACAAATGCTTGAAAAGAGCGATGAATAAAAAAAAACCCGAAAAAACAACAAAAAAAAAACATGCATTATTTCTATCGGGGTGTTATCCTCATCTTCATTGCCTCAAATGGATAAAGACGTTGGTTTAATCCAGTGAGTTAAATCCTAAGAGTTGTGAGTTCAATACCAGGCCACAGCAATGGGGAACCAAAACCTTGAAAGTTGAGTTAAAGAGAAATAACTGAGACATCTGGAAGAGGCATGACACGTGGAACTAGAACAATCTCCCCTGTTGGACGAAATAAAGGCTTTGGTTAAAAATTCCATTCACCTGAAGTTGGCCGGAGCGTATAACGATTGAAAAGTTATGAAAATAGCAATGAGGATGAGGATAATTTTACAAATAATGTTAAAGATGCAAATCAGAAATATATATATATATATATAATGAGCCCGAACGTTTAAAAAATAGAATATCTGATGAAGTTAACAGATCTCATTAAGAGACACCCGCTTCGTATGAAGAAAAGATCAATGAAGAATCTAATGACATCACGGCCAGAATGTGTATTTGCGATCAAGTGCAGGTGATATAAGAAAAGAAGGCTTTCGTCAATGTTTTAAATCATTAGGTGAATTTATATAGCTGGCACGGTGGAATAATGGATAGCGACTCGGTTTGAGGAATCGGAGAGCCGAGTTCGAATTCCAGTCGAATTACATTCATTTAATTTCTAGTACACTTGGGAAATGTATGAATCATATTCTTCTCCCATCATATATAGGTAAAATAGCAAGAGAGACCGGTTTCTACAGCCTTGGATGGTAACCGCAAAAAAAATGGCAACCTACTGCGGGAAAAAAAATCTGCCTTTTCAGTCATGTATTGAAAGATACATGATCGCGTAAACGTTTATATATCACGGCACATAACTGTCTGGCTGATGGCTACTGGACATGCATATATACTGCATATTCAATGTATTAAGGCTACGATATCTTATGATATAAACGAATATGCTAGTTCAACATATATAGCGATATTGCGTATCGGCTTCTATTGAAGAATCTCAGAGTCGAGTTCGAATCTATTACATTCACTTACGTGCTAATACCCTTGGGAAAGGCATGAATCCACTTCTTCTACCATAGCTATGGGTAAAATAGCAGGACAGACCAGGTTCTATAACCTTGGATGGCAACTGGTCTACCACAAAAACAAATGGTAACCTACTGCGGGGAAAATCTCGTCGGTCATGTATCGAAAGATACATGATCGCCTAAGCGTGTATTACTGTCAGACTGTCCATTTTTCTTATTGACTTAATATTGCATTGCCGAAAATCCGTTTTGGTCTATAATGGAGAGGTATAGATGAAGATGTTCAAAGGGGGAAACTTTGTTGTTCCCCGAGGATATTTCGATGTGGCAGAGATTCCTGAGCTGATGGCTATATTTATACTAAGTAAAATTAATAAAATGGTCTGCATCGACAACCACGGTATTTACAGAGACAATAATCGTGGTTCCAGATAATAAAAGAGTTAACGATGTCATCAGGGGAAAAAAAAAACAACTGTTTCAGATCCTTTAAGGATTTAAATTTTGAAATTACTGTGGCAATGTAAATGATTCAATATTTGGCCACTGAATTTAATCTATTGGTCGGTAAGATTTTCCCACATAGAAAACCTAACACTGAGTTCAAATATGTAAATTCGAAGTACAATCAACCAAGGTGCGTAATTAAGTACATCCCGTGTAAAGTTGAGAGAAGATTGCCAAGGAATCCCTCGAAAAGGTAAATATTTGACAAAATAAAGAGAGATGATATTAAAGCATTGAAGTGTGGCATGAAATCAACATAATATTTAAGTCCCGTATTGATCAACAACTGAGGAATAAAAGAATTAGAAAAAGAAACGTAATTTTGTTCAACCCTTCTTTAATCTGTATGTAAAAACAAACATATTCTTTGGTTTAATAAAGAAAACATTTCACAAAACTCCCTGAATTCTCCAGAAATCTTAACAACTCTGTAAAATTGCCATATTATCAGTTATCTACTGTTAATTCCCCTCTTCAAAATCTCCACCGGGTATTGAACTCACACTCTTTGGGTCCTGTCACTGGATCTAAGTAACTCCTTTGTCCACGGTGCCATGTATCCTTGGTGACATCTGTGTACGAATTTCTGGATATTATAAACCTAATGTCATCAGCAATCCTTTTTTACCAGTTCTCATATTGGAATTTTTTGCTGTTATCATTATATGTTTTATCAGAGCTCATATTGCATTGTTTTTGTTATTATCGCTTTTCTCTGACGCTCCTTATTACTGGTTTCCATATTGTATTCGTTTCTATCCTTGATAACTGACATCCATTAGGCATGGCACGTGGAACTAGAACAGTCTACCCCAGTGAGCGAAATAAAGGGTTCAGTTCAACATTCCAAACACCTGAGGAAGGCGGGAGCGTACAATGGCCGAAACGTTGTAATAAATATGGCGACAATATGACGATAATAGTCCGGATAATGTAAATAGTTTACATAATACCTCATCTCAGAAATATAGACAGATACTAATGTAAGTGTATAATCAAAAACAAATGCCCTTTGAACATAGCATGCTACAGAGATAGTGTAATTTACCAAGCTGAAGTTAAATGTGATAGTTGACAAAACAGAGTTTATATTGGATGTACTGTTGGTAACTTCAAGAAACGCTGGTAAAAGAAAGACATACTTCTTCATTTAGGATACAAAATCATAAGTATTGTACGAAGCTGGGGATTATGTTTGGAAGTTAGTGAAAAAATATTAACAATATTAAAATATTAACAATCCGACTTTAGAATGAAGTATGTTGAAAAGGGTCAAATCGGGTGGGAGTAGTGGCAGTAGCTGTAAATTATGCCAAGAAGAGAAGTTGGCGAGTGTAACGCATATGGATCATGCAGAATTGTTAAATGAACGATCGAAGATAATATTGAAATGCAGACAGCTTAACAATTACATTCTAGGCCTCCATAATTCCGGTTTAACGTCAACAAATATTTATTTGCCCTCTGTCCTTTTTAAGTTCCAATAACATAAAATAGTTAACAAAAAAATAGGGGTGTGTGGAAGAACAGAATTTGACTATTGACCTGATGAGTCCTTTTTATGGAAACCCGCATTGTACTGAAAGAGAAAAATATGTTTAACATTTTAAAATATATATTGTCAACGACACTTAGACTGTTTTGCGGTATCACAGCTCATCCGTGTGACTAGACATACGATTGCTTCAAGCTGGGATGAAAACCTGACTGATGTGACATCAATCGGAGACTCTCACACTTAGGACATCAGCACAAGCTAGGGAGAAATGGAAATTTTAATGCATTATGTACGATATATAACAATTATACCGGCTACCCGAGTTCTCAATTCATAGCGAAGTGTTTTTAGCGTTAATTAGAAGAACCAGAAAAATCACCTTTCTTGCAAAGTGCTCAACCTACAAAAGGGATCACACACACACACACACACACACACACACACACACACACACACACACATATATATATATATATATATATATATATATGTTGCTCCTACATTCTCAACCAAGACAACGCTCGACTCGCCCAGTGTACCAATACCCGGTTTTTCCCCCAGAACCGAAGGTCTGTTGAGTAATTTGGACATAACTCAATCGGTGGTATCGGCTATCATCTCTAAATTAGACTCCCATAATGCTAGTGGAGGGGATGGGATACCAGCCATTGTCCTGAAGAACTGTGCCTCAACGACTCCTTCTCTCCATCCTTCATCTGTTGTGCCTGTCTTTAAGAACTCTGGCGACCTTCTCACCCACGTAACTACCATCCTAATAGTCTTCTACTACTTTTCGGCAATGTCTTTGAACCTTTAATGAGCACCGAAATGGTTAAGCCGCTTACATCCCATGATCCTCTCTCGAACAAGCAATATATTTTCCGCTTTGCTCGATCTACTGCTGATGTACTCACGGCCATAACTGAATTTGTTTACCAAGCACTTCGCAATAACGGATAAGCTCGTGACGTGTCTCTAGATATCTCTAACGTGTTTGATTGGGTTTGGCATGCAGGCCCCCTTCGTAAGCTTCAGGAATACGGTATTTTAGGGCGATTATTTGACTTAATAAAAGAATTCCTGCCATAGAGTGTAATGAAGGTTGTCCTTAACGGATTCACTTCCGGTTCCTTTCTCACGAACGCACGTGTACCCCGAGACTCTATTCAGGTTGTACACTGTCCTTATCTTCATTGACGATCTTCCCGATGTCATCAGTTCCCAAATAGGCGTCTATGTAGACGACGCTACTATTTATTCCTGCCTGAATAGCAAATCTGGAATCGCTGAGAAAACTAACAGGACCGTTGGTCTCGAAAACAAACTCCAATCGGTTGCTGACTTGGGCAAAAAATAGCTGGTTAACTTTAATGCCTCAAAAACGAAACTGCTCTCTATTATCAACCACAGAGAACTCACCATGCCTCCCACTAGGATGTCTGATGCTCAACTCCCCGAAAGCACCTCTTTGCGTTCGTTTGGCCTCACACTGCCCGCTGACTTGTGATGGAACAATTACATTGAAACAATAGTTCGCAAGGAAAGTTCGTTCACTGTGTTGCGCCAGAAAGTTTTCTCACCGAAGCCCATCCTTCAAATCTATAAATTAACTATTCGAACTCACATAGTATATCGCTGTCATATATAGTTTGGAGCCTCCGCTGTTCGTTTTAAGGTCCTCAATAAAATCCAAAGACGGATATTCAATGTGGTTGGCCCTGATCTGGCATCTCGTTTACGGTCGCTCTCTCACAGACGTGACGACACCTCCCTCTGTCTTTTCTGCAAATACTTTCACGGTAACTGCTCCGACGAGCTATTTTCGCTAGTTCCCAAACTTCACGAATTTAAAGGTGCCACTAGGTCGGCATCTCAGTCCCACCCTTTCACTGTCGAAAGGGTTAAATCTCGCCGTCTCTTCTATTCAAATAGCTTCATGTCTCTCATTTCTAGTCTTTGTAACACCCTTCCTCTTATATGCTTCCCTGAAAGCTATAATCTCCAAGTATTCAAATGCAATGCCAAGAGACATCTCCAGATGCCCTTCTCTTCATCCATTCCTCTTTCAGGTCTCTTTACTCTTACTCTCACTTTTTGTAATCCCTTAGGTGCTAGTGACATTCCTGCCTTGCTTGGGGTGAAAAGTTAAAAAAAAAGATGTGCGCGTGTGTGGTTTCTGAGATTTGTGTATATATATCACAGAGAGTATGGAAGAATATGATTTTCAGAAACGCTGTTAATTTTGCTATACACTTCATTTCTTAATCATTGTATACTTCATTTTATAATTCAATATTTGATCATTTCATAATTCATTTGATACTTCATTTTATAATTCAGTATTTGATCGTTTCATAATTCATTTGATACTTCATTTTATAATTCAGTATTTGATCGTTTCATAATTCATTTGATACTTCATTTTATAATTCAGTATTTGATCATTTCATAATTCATTTGATACTTCATTTTATAATTCAGTATTTGATCATTTCATAATTCATTTGATACTTCATTTTATAATTCAGTATTTGATAATTTCATAATTCATTTGATACTTCATTTTATAATTCAGTATTTGATCGTTTCATAATTCATTTGATACTTCATTTTATAATTCAATATTTGATCATTTCATAATTCATTTGATACTTCATTTTATAATTCAGTATTTGATCGTTTCATAATTCATTTGATACTTCATTTTATAATTCAGTATTTGATCGTTTCATAATTCATTTGATACTTCATTTTATAATTCAATATTTGATCATTTCATAATTCATTTGATACTTCATTTTATAATTCAGTATTTGATCGTTTCATAATTCATTTGATACTTCATTTTATAATTCAGTATTTGATCATTTCATAATTCATTTGATACTTCATTTTATAATTCAGTATTTGATCGTTTCATAATTCATTTGATACTTCATTTTATAATTCAATATTTGATCATTTCATAATTCATTTGATACTTCATTTTATAATTCAGTATTTGATCGTTTCATAATTCATTTGATACTTCATTTTATAATTCAGTATTTGATCGTTTCATAATTCATTTGATACTTCATTTTATAATTCAATATTTGATCATTTCATAATTCATTTGATACTTCATTTTATAATTCAGTATTTGATCATTTCATAATTCATTTGATACTTCATTTTATAATTCAGTATTTGATCGTTTCATAATTCATTTGATACTTCATTTTATAATTCAGTATTTGATCGTTTCATAATTCATTTGATACTTCATTTTATAATTCAGTATTTGATCGTTTCATAATTCATTTGATACTTCATTTTATAATTCAATATTTGATCATTTCATAATTCATTTGATACTTCATTTTATAATTCAGTATTTGATCGTTTCATAATTCATTTGATACTTCATTTTATAATTCAGTATTTGATCGTTTCATAATTCATTTGATACTTCATTTTATAATTCAATATTTGATCATTTCATAATTCATTTGATACTTCATTTTATAATTCAGTATTTGATCATTTCATAATTCATTTGATACTTCATTTTATAATTCAGTATTTGATCGTTTCATAATTCATTTGATACTTCATTTTATAATTCAGTATTTGATCGTTTCATAATTCATTTGATACTTCATTTTATAATTCAATATTTGATCATTTCATAATTCATTTGATACTTCATTTTATAATTCAGTATTTGATCGTTTCATAATTCATTTGATACTTCATTTTATAATTCAGTATTTGATCGTTTCATAATTCATTTGATACTTCATTTTATAATTCAGTATTTGATCGTTTCATAATTCATTTGATACTTCATTTTATAATTCAGTATTTGATCGTTTCATAATTCATTTGATACTTCATTTTATAATTCAGTATTTGATCGTTTCATAATTCATTTGATACTTCATTTTATAATTCAGTATTTGATCGTTTCATAATTCATTTGATACTTCATTTTATAATTCAGTATTTGATCGTTTCATAATTCATTTGATACTTCATTTTATAATTCAGTATTTGATCGTTTCATAATTCATTTGATACTTCATTTTATAATTCAGTATTTGATCATTTCATAATTCATTTGATACTTCATTTTATAATTCAGTATTTGATCGTTTCATAATTTATTTGATACTTCATTTTATAATTCAGTATTTGATCGTTTCATAATTCATTTGATACTTCATTTTATAATTCAGTATTTGATCATTTCATAATTCATTTGATACTTCATTTTATAATTCAGTATTTGATCGTTTCATAATTCATTTGATACTTCATTTTATAATTCAGTATTTGATCGTTTCATAATTCATTTGATACTTCATTTTATAATTCAGTATTTGATCGTTTCATAATTCATTTGATACTTCATTTTATAATTCAGTATTTGATCGTTTCATAATTCATTTGATACTTCATTTTATAATTCAGTATTTGATCATTTCATAATTCATTTGATACTTCATTTTATAATTCAGTATTTGATCGTTTCATAATTCATTTGATACTTCATTTTATAATTCAGTATTTGATCGTTTCATAATTCATTTGATACTTCATTTTATAATTCAGTATTTGATCGTTTCATAATTCATTTGATACTTCATTTTATAATTCAGTATTTGATCATTTCATAATTCATTTGATACTTCATTTTATAATTCAATATTTGATCATTTCATAATTCATTTGATACTTCATTTTATAATTCAGTATTTGATCGTTTCATAATTCATTTGATACTTCATTTTATAATTCAGTATTTGATCATTTCATAATTCATTTGATACTTCATTTTATAATTCAGTATTTGATCGTTTCATAATTCATTTGATACTTCATTTTATAATTCAATATTTGATCATTTCATAATTCATTTGATACTTCATTTTATAATTCAGTATTTGATCGTTTCATAATTCATTTGATACTTCATTTTATAATTCAGTATTTGATCGTTTCATAATTCATTTGATACTTCATTTTATAATTCAGTATTTGATCATTTCATAATTCATTTGATACTTCATTTTATAATTCAATATTTGATCATTTCATAATTCATTTGATACTTCATTTTATAATTCAGTATTTGATCGTTTCATAATTCATTTGATACTTCATTTTATAATTCAGTATTTGATCATTTCATAATTCATTTGATACTTCATTTTATAATTCAGTATTTGATCGTTTCATAATTCATTTGATACTTCATTTTATAATTCAGTATTTGATCATTTCATAATTCATTTGATACTTCATTTTATAATTCAGTATTTGATCGTTTCATAATTCATTTGATACTTCATTTTATAATTCAGTATTTGATCGTTTCATAATTCATTTGATACTTCATTTTATAATTCAGTATTTGATCATTTCATAATTCATTTGATACTTCATTTTATAATTCAATATTTGATCATTTCATAATTCATTTGATACTTCATTTTATAATTCAGTATTTGATCATTTCATAATTCATTTGATACTTCATTTTATAATTCAGTATTTGATCGTTTCATAATTCATTTGATACTTCATTTTATAATTCAGTATTTGATCGTTTCATAATTCATTTGATACTTCATTTTATAATTCAGTATTTGATCGTTTCATAATTTATTTGATACTTCATTTTATAATTCAGTATTTGATCGTTTCATAATTCATTTGATACTTCATTTTATAATTCAGTATTTGATCGTTTCATAATTCATTTGATACTTCATTTTATAATTCAGTATTTGATCGTTTCATAATTTATTTGATACTTCATTTTATAATTCAGTATTTGATCGTTTCATAATTCATTTGATACTTCATTTTATAATTCAGTATTTGATCGTTTCATAATTCATTTGATACTTCATTTTATAATTCAGTATTTGATCGTTTCATAATTCATTTGATACTTCATTTTATAATTCAGTATTTGATCGTTTCATAATTCATTTGATACTTCATTTTATAATTCAGTATTTGATCGTTTCATAATTTATTTGATACTTCATTTTATAATTCAGTATTTGATCGTTTCATAATTCATTTGATACTTCATTTTATAATTCAGTATTTGATCGTTTCATAATTCATTTGATACTTCATTTTATAATTCAGTATTTGATCGTTTCATAATTCATTTGATACTTCATTTTATAATTCAGTATTTGATCGTTTCATAATTCATTTGATACTTCATTTTTTAATTCAGTATTTGATCGTTTCATAATTCATTTGATACTTCATTTTATAATTCAGTATTTGATCATTTCATAATTTATTTGATACTTCATTTTATAATTCAGTATTTGATCATTTCATAATTTATTTGATACTTCATTTTATAATTCAGTATTTGATCATTTCATAATTCATTTGATACTTCATTTTATAATTATGTTATAATTAATTTTATAATCATTTTATAATTCATTTGATAATGTATTCTATAATCATTTTATAATTCATTCTGTAATTCATTTTATAATACTTTTTATAATCATTTTATAATTCGGTTTATAATCATTTTGTAATTCATTTTATTCATCGGTCAATGAATGCTAAATGTTTCCTTGCAGGGAAACGGCTAATATTTTTATTACAATTTTAGGGGAAAAACAAAACTTTATCGGCACATCAAAATACGCTTAAAAATGGCAAACACAAGAGACAAATATGTATGAATTGAATGCCAGTAAAAAGATGAAAAATAACGTGAGTATTCAATAAAAAAGAACAAAAGGACGTGAAGCAATCACTGATTTGATAATACTATATTTTTTAACTATAAATCTGGCTATCAGTGGTTCCAGAATGATAAGGAATTGGGTTGGTATAGAGAGAAACTCCTCAGAGAAAAGCGTTTTTGCAAGTTTTCTTTATCCACCTTCTAATTTATCAGATATGTTACAGGATATGAATATTTTATATATTTTGTTTACTTTATATTCAGCAGTGAGGGTGCCACACGCCCATTTTGTGTGGCCCGGCTTTAATGGGGAAAATGTTTGTAACACAATTCTATCATAGGCCATTTGCATCGTTTATATATAGACCTAATTTACAGAAAGCGGGCAGTTAGCCAATAACATACTTGAAATCGTCTGCAGGGCATTATCCAGTGTACATAATTTTCAGTTATCATCTTGTTAGAAGGTTGTACCGTTGTGTCGAATTTGTTTCTTTCAATAGTGTGTCTGTACTGATAAAGAATTGACAACTTTACTATGGAAATCTTGAAAACAACTGCCAAGTGATGTTTGTTGAATTTCTTTGAAATACTTATTTCAGAGAAGATAACTCTTGCGGGTTGTAGCTGAGTGAAAATGTGTCAGAGGGTAATTTCTGTAAAAGCAAAGATTATGCGTGCTTATTATGCATTATCCCAAAACACGTAGATCAAATAAAGAATATAAGGACAATTTGCATTGCAAGAAATTATTTAAAACACAGTGGTTAGAGATCCAACAATAAAGAGATTTATATATATACAATAGATGTACATGCAAGGATAACAGAATGTTTGTTGATTATGGCAATTCAGACATGGTTATGAAGAATGTTCATGCAGAAATTTTGTCAATAAAATTTAATGGTTTTGATTTGTTTGTGAAATTAAAATAATTTGGTTTCTGCAAGGAAAAATCTCAAATGTGTTCGTTCAAATACTTTTGTGTATGCGTGTGTTACTTGTTAGTTTGCATTTAAGTTTTGAAGAGTTGTTTGCCTTTAACTGTTTGGCTAAATTGGTCAATTGTAAAATTACTGTTTGTGTAGTGAAAACGATCACTCTTTTCAAGTCAATTGTAATTTGATTACCACGCGGACAATGGTCGATTGAGTGCTGTGTTGAGTTTGTTGAGACGTTTGAAGTGATGTTGAGTCAGTGAATTGACGTTCGTGGAGTTTGGTAGCATCTCATGAAACTTGATGACTGACTGACTTTGATGTTTTAAAATCGGCTCCAGGGAGCTTCGGCGGGAAAAAGGATCTGTTTCGACTTTGCTACAGTTTAGTGTTTCTTAAAAAATAGAAGATTGAATTTGCTGAAACGAAATGGTGATTGGTTAAGGCTTAGGGCAGAATACATCTTTCCGAAAGGGGTGGAAGCTTAATGTGGAAGATTCCACATAACCACTATAAATATTTTAATTTTTCTATTTACTTTTGATGTATATAAATGAAGCCTCTCAACCACCACCATCACCATCACTGAATATATGTAAGCTGGGTTGATTGCAGAATATGAACGATGAAACTGCAGCAAAGCCTCTGATCTGGAGATTGCAGGTTTTGAAGAGCGCTGAACTAAAATGTACATCAAGAGCCACCCTGGCTCGGATGGTTACACCTGCCAGTATCCCAGCTCAGGGCAAATAGTGTATGAACCCCGCACCTGAAAAGATATATGAAAGTATGAAAAATAACTTTTCATACTTAAAATACCATTTATGCTATTTACATTGTTCAGAATATTTTCCTCATCTTTATTGTCATATACGCGACCGTTTTCTGCTACGGCCTTCTTTATAATAATACTTGCCACAGCTGTGTGTCCACCATGTCATGCAGCTGTGGCAAGGAATATAAAGGAGAAACAACCCGCTCTCGTAAGATAAGACTGACTGAAGGCAGCAAAGCTGTAAAGGGGAGAAAGAAAAATCAATGGCGGACTATAGTGATTTTCCAAGCGTATCTTAGATATGGCACAAGGCCGAAAGTATGGGGCACCTATTGAGGATCGTACTCTCTTCCCAATCGTAAGTGTCTTAGCGAGATAAGCTTGCTAAACATTACACCGTCGTGAGGCGTTCCCGTGGCTGACTATATAAGGAGAAAATATATTGCTGATACTTTTATCTGTCTATATTTCTGAGATGAGTTAATGTAACTATTTAGTTACATTAACTCATTACAGAAATATAGACAGATAAATGTATCAGTAATATATTTTTAGATACCAAAATTATCAATAATACCTATTAATCGTATAATTACTAACAATACCTATTTATATATTTTAGCTTTAGTTGAAGGAATACAATTGCATTAAGAAAATATTTATATTTCAGGATTAAATAACCCATATAGAAGTGTTGATATGCCGCAATCCAAAATCAACTGAAAAATCGATCAAGAAACATATTTTTAAATAATTCTGTCAAATGCTTCTCATATCTTGTTTCTATTTCTCTAACTCTGTGGGAATTGAACTGGTTTGTTTGCTTATCAACTTATGGGGCATTTAATGCAGAAATTTAATTTTCCTGGCTGCATTAGTAATTTCTTTTATATATATTATTTTTTAAGAAATTTAATATGTATCTAAATTTCTGAGATGAAGTATTATGTACAATATGTACATTATTCAGACTATTGTCCTCATCTTTGTCGTCATATTTATTACAACGTTTGGCCTTTCAGTATATGTCTATATTTCTGAGATGTACAATATTTAGGCTTAGTCTACTACAGTGAGCGAAATATAGTGTCCAGTTCGACATTCCAACCACCTGAAGAAGGCCGGAGCATACAGCGGCCGAAACATTGTAATAAATATGGGTACAAAGATGAGGACAATATTCCGAATAATGTGTAATGTGATTGGCCCTGATCTGACGTCTCGCCTGCAGCCACTATCTCACAGACGCGACGTCGCCTCTCTCTGTCTCTTCTACAAATACTTTCATGGCAATTGCTCCGATGAGCTGCTTTCCCTGGTCCCCAGTCTCCATGAATACAAGGGCCTTACGAGGCTGTCATCCCGCTCTCACCCTTACACTGTAGAAACTTCAAAATTTAGCCGTCTCTTCTACTCCAATAGCTTCATACCTCGCACCTCTCGCCTGTGGAACACCCTTCCCAATTACTGTTTCCCTGATAGCTATAATCTCCAACTATTCAAATGCAATGTCAATCGACATCTCCATTTACCCTGATCTACACACTACCCTTCCCTTCATCCTTTCTTCTATCACTCCTATCTGCTATTGCTACAAATCTTCTGCAACCCCCCTACATCCTAGTGGCTTCATGCCTTGCTCGGGGCGCTAAGCTTAAAAAAAATGTAAATAGTGTAAATATAATATTGCATTGCTGCTTTTTGTTGTACAAAAATGTAATTCTGGCAATTTTTTAATATGAAAATGTATTGTCGGTATTTTTACTATAATTTCTATTATACTTTCATAGTGTTTTGACCCTTTTTTTGGGGGTGCACTATTTGCCCAATGCTGGAATCATAAGAGTAGCTGCCACTACAAGTCAGAGTGAGTCTGGGAACAACAGCAATTTAGAGGTGGTTCCACGGTCCTCAAAACTTCCAATATCCTGATCAGAGGACTTGCTGCAAGAAGTAGTTTATCGTCATACCCAGAAATGATCTCCGAATTACTGATGATTCAAGGATTTGCTTTGAACCATCTCCACTTGATTATCCCGTATTATCGATTTATATTACTTATATGCGGACTCTCTTCTAGCTACTCATTATTTTAATATATATCCTTATTAAAAATATAGATATACATTGTTTTGAGAGCGTCACGTTTTAATATACAAAATAATTAATTCAAATATTAACATTTATTTCTAAATTAATCGAAGCAATATCGCAAAATATATATTTGATTTTAAATGTACACCATATACACGAATAAACAGGTCTTTCCACAACTTCATAAATGTTGCCTTTCAATTATATCTCCAAAGCATTTACTGAAGCTCAGTATCTTATGTGTTGTTTACATCTGTCTCTCTTGCTTTCAAACTGTCATGTGAGTATAAGAATTTCCAAGCACTCTTTCCTCTTTATGCGTTCTCGAAACCTCAAAATCTCTTAAAGCTGTGAATTATAAGGTTCCTATTGGCTTCCATTTTTATTAATTTATTTTTAATCCAGCCCACCTATCAGTAGTAAAAATTTGCCTTTAATTAATCGTTATTTACACTATTTGCCATATATTCATATTTGTTGTTGTTATCACAAATATTAGGTCATTGTGCCATACGACCATCATCATGTGAATGTCGATCCGTGTAACCCACAAGTAATTTCGAACTGGACGTTTGATTTAATCTCTGGGGTGTAGACATTTTTCTTGTTACATTGCCCCTGTCAAGGGATATCTTGTCTAGTTCTTATTTCTTTAATACAGCCGAGATCCGTCTCCACTGTGTCCAAGTATACTACTCGGTCCAGGAATTAAACTCATACAATTCACGAACCAACGTTGTAATCAACAAGGCTATTGTTCCGTGGGACAATTCTCTGTGAAGAACTTGGAGCTTTAAAACTAACCTGTCCGCTGATGCCGTATTGCTACATTTCAGCACCTGCTATTATTTGTTTCTTCTTTATGATCGATCCCCATATCGTATTTTTAAAAGTAAGGTTCACCCTGTACATGTCTCGAGGGCAACTCGAGGTAGAGGCTTACGTTAAAGGGTAGTTTATACGGGTAGGAGGGAAAAATAACTCGAGACTTGAACATGTTCAGATTGTAGTGATCGAGGAAACATTCGTATGGTAGACTGTTCCACACAGCAGTGGTTCGCGTGGAAATTACTACGGATTTGCTTCAATATATATGACATAGCAGATCCTAATCGAGAAGTTAGATCTGGCGGAACTAAGGAATGTAATTTGTCAGAGCACTTTCCATGGAAGTAGCCATAGAACAGTGAGAGTTCCACCACATCCGGCCGGCGAAAGAGCGGTTGGAGAGTGGAAAATAAGTAATCACCGGGATTTACTGGGTGACGCTTTTCAACTGGAAAGTAATGACTGGCATACTCCGGCCAAAATATGACGCACTCCATTTTCTGCTTGATCTAGCTCTCGTAAAGGTAGATGACATCATGTTAGGTACCTACTGGAAGGGTATAGAGAACCGACCATTTTACTTGCATCCTAACCAATGGATCGTCTGTACGAGTTCCGCTTGAGGTCAGGCGTGAGTTTGAGGCCCTGTTAATCGCGGACGGCGGTATTTCGGGGCCAGAATTGCAGTGATGGTATACAAACTAGTTTCTTTTTCGAATCATTGAATGTAACCAGTTTTTCCCCTCTGTGAAATTAGCTACATCGGAATATATGTCAAGTACCAATCTCTGATTGTTAGGAGTTTTGGAGTTTTTCGACATTGATGTCTTATAAATGATCTGATTATGTTCTTAAGCCGAACATATATGTAAATCAGAAAGAGGGTTGGTCGCAGAAGTGAACCGTGGGTTACACCTTTGTTGAACGCCAGGACCTAAAGGATTGTCCGTTAATAATTATCCCATGTATTTATTTCTATGCGAGGCTTATTAAGGAGATCCGTATAGCCTAATATTTTCGGATATGCCGTAGACAGTATTTTTGATCCTCTTTTCAGTTTCCTTGCATTCAATACGCCTTCCTTCCCATCAATATTTGAGCTTGATTTCATACGAGACTGAAGAACCAAAGATTCACACTTATATGAATTGATTCTTCCTATATAGAATATAGTTGCTTGTATTTCCCAGAGGAAAAGATTTGAGAACGTCAATGTCAGAAAGTGTACAACTTTCAAATCAGCCAATGACAACATTTAAATGGAGGCTATTAGCTTCTGTCTTTAATTGACGTATCCGGACTGAAAGAGTGCACTCCTCTAACAGGGCATTGAGTTCGCTGCCATAGAGCTTAAAATAAGTTTAAATGGCACGTCCGAAAATAAATTAAGATGTTCTCATGGACAAATCTCTTCAAAGAATGAATCTTAATTCAAACTGGGAAATAAGGGAGATCCTCATTTACTTCTTGTGTGCATTCGAAAATTTTCACATTGCCTAACGTGAGATATGTAAACCTTAGCGAAAAATTGTTGAACCATGTGCAGCCTATTATTATAGTCATTATGGAATGGCCTGTCCTGTGAATCTTCATTTAAAATTTGCAATATTAAACACTGTGCACATTTCGGACATCTTGGTTATATGACGAAATATTAAAAAAAAGTCAGATATATAGCAAGCGACATCTGGTGGTTGAAAGATTTCATATACATACATAAATTTCATATACAGACATAAATTTCATATTCATACATAAATTTAAATGAAACCTCAGTCCTATTTATTCTCAAATCCTTATTGTCATTTCGCGCCGTTTACATTTTAACATAGCGATGAGGAAGGTTAAAATTCTAAGGCACATATTGAGGAAAGCGATTTAGAAAATTTGATGCACATAGGTAGGACAGAAGATTTGACGGACACAGGATATCAAAACGTAATCTACTTAGCGAGCTTGATTAAATGGATGGCGGTACAGGGTTTTAAGGGAGATAACAAACAAAAACGCACATTTTATTAAGAGCTACAAAAGACAGGATATTGCGTAAAACCTTGCTCGAGAACGTTCTGGAGCAACACGGCATATAGAAGAAGAAGAAGAAGAAGAAGAAGAGAAGAAGAAGGAGACGAAGAACTACGTTTTCTCAGGACCTTTAAATCTATTTTCATTTTTTAGCAACAGATTGCGACTTACATTGAATCCTTTAAATGAAGCTGAAAGATCTGATATAATTAACTCATATATATTTTGAAACACACACACACACATATATGCATACACACACACACACACACACACACACACACATATATATATATATATATATATATATATATATATATATATGTAAGCAAATATATGGATATAGATCCGACAGTATGAAGAAAAATATACGGAAAAAAATAAACAAAAATCCTTATATGCAATTATGCTGTTTTAATGTTAATATAATATCAACATCGGACTTTTCGGTCTAATAAACCATCTTCAGGACATATTCATAAAATATAATTAACATTATCAATTCAACATGACAAAGACATAAAAACAAGACTTATCCAAACTGATAACTGAAAGTTTTATGTCCATCGTCTTTGTCATGTTGAATTGATAATATTAATTATATTTTATGAATATGTCCTGAAGATGGTTTATTAAACCGAAACGTGCGACGTTGACATTATATTAACATTAAAACATCATAATTGCATATAAGGATTTTTCCATATATTTTTCTTCATATATATATATATATATATATATATATATATATATATGTCGATTTTACTGTTTTTAAAGAAAATATGCGTACTCCAATATGAAGAATTGTGGTTTAAAATCAGTAAAATCGGCATTGCTAACCGAAACGCTCCTCTGTGGCTAAATCGGTAAAAGGACGTCAGGCTATATGATGGTTCCGTATAGGATACAGGTTCGATTCCTGTCGGAGGACGCATATTGTCTATGAAAATTTCTCGGATGTTCAGGCCCGTAATTGTTGTTAATACTGTTTATTATAAAACAGAGCATTTACTTAAATACTTGTATCTATAAAAAGAATGTATATACATAAAAATGTCTTGAAATAATTGTCAGACTTTGTCTATTTCATAATGTGTGACGTCAATTATTTACATTTGATACGACATGAGGAGATATGAATGTACGTGAGAGATTCATGGAAATACAGTTAAATCAACCTTGCTAAATGAACGATCCTCCACTGCTCGATCAGTTAAGGTGCATCAGTCTATATGACGGTTCCGTATAAGATACAGGTTCGATTCCTGCCGGAGGACGCATATTTTCTGTGAAAATTTCTCGGATATTCAGGCTGGTAAATGTTATTAATACTGTTTATCTATAAAACAGAGCATTTACTTAAATATTTGTAACTGTAAAAAGAATATATAAACATGAAAATGTCGCCTCTAAGTGTTGACTTCTAGGTTCACTTTTATATTTACGCAGGCTCTATCTCTGATATTGAGCACTTTATTCCATAAATATAGCACACCTTAAGACTATATTTCTTTTTATATATATATATATATATATTCCAAATCTGTTCCTCACAATGCTTTGGGGAAATATCGAGAAATTTAATGTATCTATGAAATTAAAATTTAATGAATGCATTCAACACACAAAAAAAAAAATTCGAAAAAATTGTTATCTAGAAAATGCCAGGCACATCAAAAGAGAAATTAATTTACACAGAAGGACAATTCTCGAGAGTGCAGCCATCGAATATTATAAAAATAAAAATCTATGCCCCGGTTATTTCGCAATCTTACCTTTACTGAAAGAAAGTCTACTTTGCCAAGCCAATATAAGCAACAAAAAACATGCTGAAAAATCAAATAAGTCCATCATTTTATGCCATTGAAGATGTACAGCCCATCTATCAATCGCATACCATAACAAACTAATCACAATCTAAACAACAATCATTAAAATAATATTGTTACTCGCTCACTTTACTTTTAACAGATTTTGAATTATGGCACATTGTAGGCTCCACATGCTTCGATTGACTTTTCAACCACCTGATATTTATTCGTGAACGGTCTCAAATTTATAAGCCTTAATAAATCAATGGCATCCTTGCTTTTGTATATAAACACGTGCAGGAAACTAAATCCTATATTGCTTTGATA
>OZ010601.1:21609271-21674271 GCA_963932145.1 Acanthosepion lycidas
ACAATTACGACTGAGCAGTGATTTCGATCCTCACTGGGTGCCCCCTACTGTCGGCCTTGTGCCATATCTAAGCTATGCTTGAAAAATCACTATATGTTGTAGTTTTTTGTGTATATATATATGTACTAGTGAGCCATAAAATCAGCATACCATTTTTTTGTATAGAGAAAACTGAATCCCCATTACGATGGCCAGATTAGGAAAGAAATTGAGTTTTGTTGCTACATCTGGGCTGGAACTACCCAGAACTTACTTCCTCTCTTAATAGAGTTCAGTTGCGTCTAAAAGGACTTCTGTGTGATTAATTATTTTCGTCCCTACAGTCTATTTCTCACAGTCGAAGCTTTTCTACCTGAACGGTGACTATTTCTATAGTATGTGTTCTGACGCACTGCATTCTTTCGTGCCATTAGCCGTGATCTTTGAATCTGTGACACACCATACCACGCACACAAGGATGAATCATTCACATTTCCCTAAGTACACCTCTAGTAAGAATTAAGTTTCACCCGGACAGCTTCTAAAAACTTATACTTAGTAGAAAAAGCTCGTGGCATGATGTTTTTCCAATAACTATACTTTTGACCATTTCAAGTGGGGGTGAAACCTTTTATCTTTCCTTTAGAGTAACATGAGTTTTATTTCTTCATTTTATTTATTTCTTCATTATGAGTCCTTGGAATTTCAACTGCCACTTGCTGGTGTTAATTATACGTTTTGTTTCCATTTTCTCTTCGGCAATGTTTGGTACATCATAATCTCAGCATTTCTGTAATTTCATGTCTCTTCTTCATCTGTAAGTCCAGATTATTGATAGATTTATTTAACAGTTATGTATTCATCTCTTTGTTTCTATTGAACATTTTTATATTTCTTTATTTATATAGGTTTTGAAAGGCATATTTCCCTATAACAATGCGTCTTTGGATTTCAGTTTCACACTGCTCGTCCTTTATTAAAACACTTCCCAGATATTTACATTATTGTTGTTTGACTTTGATGCTGATTTTTTTTTCCTTTTACTAACAGCCATTGATTCTGTACAATAACCTATTCGAAGATCTGAGGTTTCATTATGCAATGACAGTGTAGAAGGTTTGCTTCACTTTGTCACACTAGACAATATTCTCGCCCAAATCTACCTATCTAATGCGCATAAAAATCTACTACTCGCTACTCGCCAATGCACTAAATATTCCTGTCACATCTTGTCTGGTGCTTCAGCTATGTATTTTATGATTCTTGATAAAAAACAAAGAATCTGCAATATGAGTCCCACTCGTATTTGAAAATTATCTCTGACTTCATAACACGTGACATGTATCTAACCAATAAGAAATGACCAAACCGAAAATACCATTAATCTGCGTCTTTGCTTTTCATCATTTCTTTTTTGATATCTCTGACGAAGCTTTCATAAAATGAAACGCGTTCGATTGAGATCTGTTTCCTACTTGTTATTTGTCCTATCATTTTGTCGGATTCGTATCGATACTTGATCTATATTTGATCTTCTAGTCATTTATATATATATATATATATATATATATATATATATATATATATATATATATATATATATGAGTTTTGCTTTTCGTCTTGAATCTCTTTTCGGCACAAAAGACAGTCAAAACGTTATGTTTCATAAATTAGTTCAATAAAATCGTCATCAGTTTCAACTACGGTCTCCAGACAACTTCTGCATCCCTTCTGGACGATCTCCTTGTTTAATTTAGTGAATATTGCCATATTCTTCGACTTCCGTTCATTTTAGGTATTTTGTTGGTCTCTCGTTCAACTGCGCCCCATACTTTAAGGATGTTGCAGTCTGGGAAGTTATGTGGTGATGTAGTCGCAGAAAATGTTTGAGAGTCATGACTAGGTTATCTTGACTTTGTGGCATTTTGCAGCTGCCTGTTGCCAGATATAGGGACTTCCAGGGCAGCACTATTTACTGAAAGCAGTCGATATAGGCCACACCAAAAAGTTCTTTTCTCATCATAACGATTAAAGATAGTTCTTCAAGCTGACGTACCTTCACCAAAAGACTCATTGTAATCTTTCAAAATCCTCTACTCTCTCCACACCGAAATTTACCGAAATATCCTTACTGGACCTCCCGGAGCGAGTTCCAAGCAGTACTGCATGCCGTTTCCAAATTTCTGTCTAAGTGAATTGCCTTATGTTGACCTTTCTCTCGGACGGTGACAAACTGACCCTACTATACAGTGACAAACGACAAAATCAAAAACAAAGTGCATGCCTGAAATCACGCATCGCAGCACGTATATGCAAATATATCAGATCTGCATATTCGAGCTGATAAAAATTTTAGTTCGATAATAAATTAATGCCTAAGAATAAGGAAGTACGTATCGATTATAATATTGCAGAATCTCAAGATTTCTATCAATAAATAATAAGACAAAAACTGTTTTAACCTTCATATCGTCTGGGAAGGAAATTAGAATTACCTAGAAGCAATAGTGGCAGTAAAATGGCTCCTTATGGATATAAAACGAATTCCATCAATCAAGCTAATTTAAGATATTCATTTTTAAAGACGAGTGATAGTTGTTTATAATTATAACTAAAAACGTTTCATGCACATTTACAAAGAAATCACAGCTATTACTTACATACTGAAGATCATCTTGTATGAGATTGAAAGAACTTCGGAAAATAAAAGAAATGAAAAAAAACTGCGGCATCTCCCTTAATGAAATTAATAATATGCTCCTAGAAAAAAATATTATTGCAGTCTAGGAAGTTATGTGGTGATGTAGTCACAGAAAATGTCTAACAGTCAAGACTAGGTTAATTTGTTTTTCATGGCAATGTGCAGAGCCCCGTTGCCAGATATATGGTCTTCCAGGGCAGCACTATTTACTGAAAGCGGTCGACGTAAGCCAAACCAATAAAAATTTAAATTCGATAATGAATTAATAGCTAAGAATAATGAAGTACGTATCTATTATAATGGCGAAGGATATCAAGATTTCTACGAACAAATAATACGACAAAAACTGTTGTAACAGCTAGGTAGCCTTCATATAGTCTGGGGAGGATATTAGAATAACCCAGAAGCGATACTGGCAGTAAAACGGCTACTTATGGATAGAAAACGAATTGTATCAACTAAGCCAATGTAAGATGTTTATTTTTAGAGCCGGGTGATCGTTGTTTTTAATTATAACTAAAGGGCGTTTCATGCGCAACTACAAAAAAAAAATTCCCAACTTTCACTTACATTATTTTTGTCTTAGGAATACAATAATGAAGAGGATCTTGCATGGAACTCAAAGTACTTCGGAAAATAAAAGAAATGAAAAAAGCTGCGGCGTCTTCCTTAATGAAACTAATCACAACATTAATCTTTTTTGTCCTACATCGCCTGTGGATACAAAAAAGGTGACACCATAATAGCGTGACTGGCAAAACACTCTGTCTGTGGATGACAATATATATGCTCGTAGAAAAAAATATTTCAGTCGAGCTCTCTGGAGAAGAAGTGTGAGCTTGTAAACTGTGACTATAACTGCTACTAATGTCATACTCTTGAATAAAACGAATCTTAGTCACTGTCGTGTTTATCTAAAAAATAAATACGCTTAAATTCACCTTCATCTCTGGCGTGCGCCAAAACCATAGGTGTAGATTTCCGACTGACGCCAATTCAGCTGGATATCGATATTAGTTAGAAGCAACCGGGCGTCTAGCTACACTGATGCGATATGATACATCGAAACAGTCTATCTGTGGATGACTATATATATATATATATATATATATATATATATATATATATATATATATAATAAAAAGGCTTAAACATTAATATTCCATGGTCATAATTTATTCCATTGGAATCGTAATTACGATCCAATTCATCAGACCTACAAATTCAAAAAGAAAACAGAAAAAACAATTCCGGAAATAAAAAAAAATAGAATTTAGAGAGAGTGTAAGTATGAGAGAGTGGAAGGAATGGTATAGCTAAAGAGAGGGGTAACAGACGAGAGAAGGTGGGGTATTAAAACTTAACGGAGAGGCGTTTTAAAGAGGGGAGTCACAGATGGTTTAAGTGAGAGAAATATGAATGTTGTCGGATGTCTAATACATTAAAGATGTAACCGGAAAGGATACATTTTGTGGTGCAATGCACACACAATAGACGATATAATGTTAAAGATCAGAATAAGAGGGAGGGTGAGGAAAAGAAAAGAAAAAAGGGTAGGGTAGAGAGATAGGACAGGGGAAACTAAATTTAAGTTTAATAATAAACAAAATTATGACCATGGAATATTAGTGTTTAAGCCTTTTTATTATATCCTTACTCTGTCCTAGACATTGAGTTCTACCTGGATTCTATCCTCTTGGAATTTTTTATTCCCAAAAATATATATGTATGTGTATGCATGTATTAATAATAACACTTGGGAACAATTGCAAAGCTTTGTTATCCTGTAGTCATGAGTCATCGTGACCGAGGGTTTGCGGGTATCTCCGAAGTGTGTCCAACTTTTGAAGGTTGGCCTGATCTTATATGTCCTGCAGATCCTTTGTATTTTCTCTGATAACCACTTTACATAAAGCAGTCACCCTTTTTTCTGAGTGTTGCTGTCTTTCGCTTGTACCCACCAATCTCAGTGAACATCCCAGTTATATCTCTCCCGAGTAAGTCGCTCCACCAAAGAGGAGAACTTGACTAAAGACTGTGGGTACGCTATCCCGTGCAGCTGCTGAAAGAAATACGAAAGGGAGACAGGTCACCCCGTTAAGGTAAGGCTTCAAGTACACCAGAAAGCTGTAACACCAGGGGAAGTGGAAAAATCAGGCGTGGTTGATCACATATGGAGAGAAAATGGAGATCAGCGCCCACTGTGGGATCAGGTTGATATCATAGACAAAGAACATCATTAGAAAATTCGTCAACTTAAGGAATCAGAACATATGCTCGGACACAAACATCTCCTGAGCCGACCAAGCATAGAAATGAATACAATATGAGAACGAATAATAAGGAGTGCCAGAGAAAAGCGATAATAACAATGTGGTACCATTTAACGAGGCAGAAAAGGAAAAGAAAGAAAAGAAGAAAAAGAGAGGCTAAGATCCGAATCGTGAGTGTTAAGCAAGAACACACAGCTAAGAGACAATGGATAAAATGATATTTTGATAAGTAACAAATGGCGAAAGAGTGTCATTACAATGACAAGGAAATTCTGAGTAAAAAGAAATGGAAGGAAGGAAAGAATCATATATGTTTTGGCATCGGCCGTGTTATCTAAGGGTATGAAAACAAACTATTGGTACGGGAAGACATCTTATTATCAACTACAGACCGACTGGCCAGAGAAAGAGGGAAAAATTGAAATGAAAATGTTATTTCGTTAAGTGACGAAAAACAGACAACTAAAAAGACTTAGACAGATATGAAAAATTTAAAAAAAAACACCCACGAGCATCCTTGGCCTGCGATAATAAAGTTTTGTTATCAGGAATTGTGCCGAAAGAAAATAAATGTGTTTTTTTTTTTCTTTCTTCGAGGCGACAGACCGACTGGAACTTTGGAGATGTTCCTTTTTGAGACCATGTCGAGAAGACCACACATTCTGATAATTAGCGATAAAATACCTGACGTAAACCACGTGTAGAACAAGAGTTATGACCGCCATTGTCATATTGTCCCGTTCGCGGCTGGAGAAATGATAAACCATTAAGGGGAAGAAAAGGGAAGAGATAATTTTTTTTTTTTTAAGCAAGATATTTTTTTCTCTTCCTGAAACAAAGCCGCAGATTCGGCCACGCCCGACTAAGACATCATTGGTCGAGTGGTAAACACGTGATGCACGAGGGAGGCTGTTGACGCCCATCTGGAGGATGAGTAAGAGAGGTTGCCACGAAGATGTGGGGATGGCAGTTCACGCCCTTCTGAGGTATGATGAGAAGGTGGGAGTGAGGAAAGGTTCCCAAAAATGGAAAAAGGTGGAAATTCCTAACCAGAGAGGTGGATATGTATTTAGAATTATCGAGGAACCCCCCAGCGCCGACAAATTCACCCCGGTTTTGGTCGGCGCCCATATAAACGAAGCCACAACGAGCAGAAATGAGTCGAGACCCAGCAGTTCCCAGAGTCAGTCGCCGGTTGAGGCAAGCCTCGCAGATAGCTGACCAGGATTCACGCGCACTTTCCGGACCCACATTTGAACTTTTGAGTTTTCATTTTATTGCCTTTTATGCGTATTTTTGTGGTATCACCCCCGTTGGACTCGGTTTGCAGTACGGCCCCGATGACTGATTGATTTCCTCTGCCTAGATCAAATCACAACGTGGGTAGGCAGACTGGGAATCAAAGTAGGACGTCACCGTTGGTGCCGTGGTAGACTGGGATACAACGACACGGTTGGCGCTGCGACCAGGGGACGACGTCACAACAACATAAATTGCAATATGAACTCTGGTAAAAGCATGCAATGATAACAGTAAAAACTGAAAAATGAGCACTCGTAAAAAATTGCTGCGGAAGAAATTATGTTTATAATGCCCAGAAATTCATACACAAATGTCCTCAAGTACGTCCAGGGAATAAAAGCGTTGGTTAGATCCACTGACAGGACCCAAAGAGTATGATTTCAATACCTAGTTATGTCGTTGGGGAACTTTGAGAACTTTGAAAGGGGGAATTAATAAGAGTTAGCTGATAACTGATAACTGACATCCATTAGACATGGCATGTGGAACTAGAACAGTCCAACCCAGTGAGCGAAATAAAGAGTTCAGTGTGACATTCCAACTACCTGAAGAACGGTACAACGGTCGAAACGTTGTGATAAATATGGCGACAAAGATGAGAACAATATTCCGAATAATGAAACTAGTGGAATGGTCCTAGTAGAGCGATCTTCTGGGCGTCTTTTATGTTGATGTTAACTTTTAAATAAAATCATCCATTCCTTTTCTCAGAGTTTCAGTCTCCATTCCCCACATCCTGTTAATCTCGATCTCCCTGATCCTTGTAGTTGGTCAATTTCTAGATATTATTATTATTATTATTATTATTATTATTATTATTGTTATTATTATTATTATTATTATTATTATTATTATTATTATTATTGTTATTGTTATTATTATTATTATTATTATTATTATTATTATTATTATTATTATTATTATTAATATTATTATTGTTATAATTATTATTGTTATTATTATTACTATTGCTATTATTATTATTGTTATTATTATCATTGTTATTATTATTATTATTGTTATTGTTATTATTATTATTTTTTTTATTTTCTTTGCTTTCTGGCGTTTACACATTTCTTTCCGGGTCCCACCCAGGGAATTAGTTTAGAAATGGCATCATGACACTTTTCACTGACAAAAAAAAAAAATTACATAGATAAAGCCCTTCGTAAAGTGTGGGCTGTACTTGTCAGAACAATTTTTTGTATCTCCTTGAGGCATGGGCTTCCAGGGATCCCTGCAATTAGTCTGCTGCAATCTTTTCCAACCAGTCCTAGGGCTCCAACTACAACAGGGATTGTTGATGTTCCCATATGCCACATTTTCGAGACCTCTATTTCAAGGTCCTTGTATTTTGACAGCTTTTTAAATATCTTCAAAGATACATTGCAGTCAGCAGGGACTGCCATATCAATAAGGAGGCACCGTTTTTGTTTGTGGTCTTTAATAACAATATCTGGTCGGTTGGCCTTGATTGTTCTGTCAGTGTGAATTGTGTAGTCCCATAGAATTGTAACAGGTCCTATCTCCGTAACTGGGTCTGGGTGGTGTTGGTACCAGTTTCTTTCAGTTTCCTTCCCGTAGAAGTTGCAGATTTTCCAGTGCAGATATTGGCCCACTCTGTCATGTCGGGTTTTATATTCAGTGGGTGCCAACATCGTGCAACCTGATACAAGATGATCAATCGTTTCTGGATATTTATCACAGAATCTGCATTTTGGGCTGACACAATATTTTAGTATATGTGCTTGATAATTCCTAGTTAGCAAGCATTGGTCCTGCGCAGCAAGGATAAAACCTTCAGTTTCCGCTTTCAACCCTGCACTGCGTAGCCACTGATGGGTACGGGTTTTGTCTACATCAGCTTGGTTGATACGGGCAGAGTATTGGCCATGAAGCGGTTTATCTTGCCATCGCTTCTGTATCTGGTCGGTTGCATTCGTCTTTGCTGTCTTTTTCAAGTATTTTGCAGTTTCAGTCGGTGTATTGTGCTGTAGTTGCATCTCTACGCCCATTTGAAGTTCCAGTTTGAATTTGTTGGCTTCTTTCATTACGGAGTAGAGACGCTTACTACTTTCATGTTCCTTGACGCATACCATCATCCAGTCTTCTGTAGTTTCCAAGTATTTTTGGAGGCCAATTGTTGTAGTTTTGTAGGACAGTTCTAGTTGAACTAATCCTCTGCCTCCTTCGGATCTGGGCACATACAGACGATCAACATCAGCTTTGGGATGATGCATGCGATAGCAAGTGAGAAGCTTTCTCGTTTTGGCGTCCATTCGCTTAATTTCAGCTATGGTCCAGTTAAGGACATTAAAGCTGTAATGCACCACTGGGACAGCCAATGTGTTTATAGCTGATATTCTATTTTTTGAGTTTAGTTCAGTATTTAGTATCAGACGTACACGCCTGTAGTACTCTTTTCTTATTTTTTCTTTCATTTGGGGGTGTTGTATGCCATCTCTTTCGCTAATTCCTAGGTACTTATAAGCTTCTTCATGCTCCAATTCCCTAATCTTTGTGACAAAATCTAAATCTATTGAGGGTGTTTCTGTAATTCTACCTTTCTTGAATGTTACTTTTGCACATTTATCTAATCCGAAGTCCATACCTATGTCGTCACTAAAGTATTTTACAATATTGAGGAGGCCTTTCAACTCATTGTCGTCTTTGGCAAAGAGTTTGAGATCATCCATGTATAGTAGGTGATTGAAAATTTTCTTATTTATTTTGTAACCATAGCTACTGTTGTTCAGTTCATGTGTAAGAGGGGTTAAGGATAAACAAAACAGAAGGGGTGACAGAGAGTCTCCTTGAAAAATTCCACGTCGGATATTCAGACGGTTGGATATAGCAGTGCCCCCGGTGTGCCTAAGGTATAGTTTTGTGTTCCACATCCCCATGCTGTGCTTAAGAAAGTTTAATACCACAGGGGAGACTTTGTACATTTCCAAAGCCTTAAGGATCCAAGAATGTGGAACACTATCAAAGGCTTTACGATAATCAATCCACGCTGCACTGAGATTTCTGCGTCGTCTCCTGCAATTTTCCAGGATCATTTTATTTATCAGAAGTTGATCTTTGCAGCCATATGAACCTCTACTGCATCCCTTCTGTTCCAGCGGGAGAGTGCTGTTTGTTTCGAAGAAGGAGTAAGTACGGTTCGTCAGTACAGACGTGATCAACTTATACGTTGTGGAAAGACATGTTATCGGTCTATAATTTTTCGGGTCGTCTGTTTCAGTTGTTTTTGGTATGAGGTATGTAATACCTTCAGTAACCCATTCCGGGATTTTATTGGGATTATTTACAAGCGTTGATAATGTTTTTGCAAGAATGTCATGGGTAGATGAGAGATGATACAGCCAGAAATTGGGCACCTTGTCATTTCCTGGGGATTTCCATTTTTGGGATTTCGTTAGTGCTTGCCTAACATCATCTGTGGATATATTTACCCATTCTTGCAGAGGTGTATCCAGCAGTCGTTCTTCTTCACGCCGTATCCATTCTGCATTTGGGTTACATTCCTTTGGGTTGCTCCAAATATTTTCCCAAAATGTCTGTACATTATCAATCGATGGTGGCGTTTCGACATGTATAGGCGTTTTTCCAATTTCCCTGTAAAATTTCTTAAGATCTGTTCGGAATGTTTTATTTTGGCGATAGAATCTACAACGTTTCTCGTATCGTCTTGTTCTCTGTGCTTTTAGCTGAAGTTTCTGTTTCAGCATTTCCTTGATCGATGGAATATCAATTAGGGATTTAATGCTATATTTCCGTTTGATCTTTTTGGATTTACGTGTGGAAATATTAGGGTTTCTGGTGAGCTCATCTAATATAGACAGCTCACATCTGATTTGTTTTATTTCTCGTAACAGTTTGGTTTTCCAAGCTGGGTCTCTGTGTCTGTTAATTCTATTTATTGTCTTGACACCAAGCTTCCGAGTCGCTGCTAGAGCTGTTGCGTATATGACGTTGTTAACTTCTGTTATGTTTCCCGGTGATTTATCTGTTAACAGTGTTTCCAGTGCAGCATTGTATATTTTCACGATGTGCTTGTTGGGATTTGTCATATGGATTTTCGGGAGCTGGTCTCTCTCTGACAATTGTATGAAAGTTACTCTGCTGAGTACTTGGATGACGTCATTTTTCGCTTCGGTGATTTCAGCTTCGTGGTTTTCAAGGAATTCTAAACTAATGTACCTGGAGTCATCTTCAGTGACAATTTCTGGAGAACTAGAGGTTGTGTCTAAGGCAGAATCTTCGGTTTATTATTATCATTGTTATTATTATTATTATTGTTATTGTTATTATTATTATTTTTTTTATTTTCTTTGCTTTCTGGCGTTTACACATTTCTTTCCGGGTCCCACCCAGGGAATTAGTTTAGAAATGGCATCATGACACTTTTCACTGACAAAAAAAAAAAAAATTACACAGATAGAGCCCTTCGTAAAGTGTGGGCTGTACTTGTCAGAACAATTTTTTGTATCTCCTTGAGGCATGGGCTTCCAGGGATCCCTGCAATTAGTCTACTGCAATCTTTTCCAACCAGTCCTAGGGCTCCAACTACAACAGGGATTGTTGATGTTCCCATATGCCACATTTTCGAGACCTCTATTTCAAGGTCCTTGTATTTTGACAGCTTTTTGAATATCTTCAAAGATACATTGCAGTCACCAGGGACTGCCATATCAATAAGGAGGCACAGTTTTTGTTTGTGGTCTTTAATAACAATATCTGGCCGGTTGGCCTTGATTGTTCTGTCAGTGTGAATTGTGTAGTCCCATAGAATTGTAACAGGTCCTATCTCCGTAACCGGGTGTGGGTGGTGTTGGTACCAGTTTCTTTCAGTTTCCTTCCCGTAGAAGTTGCAGATTTTCCAGTGCAGATATTGGCCCACTCTTATTATTATTATTGTTATCATTATTATTATTATTATTATTATTATTATTATTATTGTTATTATTGTTTTTATTATTGTTATTATTATTATTATTATTATTATTATTATTATTATTATAAGCGTTGTTTTTAGCGATTATACGCATGTTTGAGTTGTTAAACCTTTTTTTCAGGAATTTAATAACAAGCTACCATGATTGAAAAATCCGATTAAGAAAAACTATGACTCCTGTTAGGAATGAAACGTCATCCAATTTTTTTTCCACAAGGGAATCCTTTCCTATACACAAAGACTGTATTAAACTTTTATCCACCGGGAGGCCACTTAGTACCGATTTGAAAATATAGTAAAACAAAACATTAAATAACTAAAAATAAAATTGAATTAGTCATTATAATTTTCAGATCATTTGACACCATAATTGTTATTGTTTTGCCATACGCCAAAATTATAAAATTTACGATAGAAAAATCCTCAACAATGACTATGAATATTAAATGAATATTTCCAGAAAATGTGTCATGTTGAGGATTGTTTTCAATTAAAAAATGTCTTTCTTCTTAAATAAAGAGAAAGTACAGATTGATTCTCTATCACAGGCCGTATAAAAATTTAAATGCGTTAACTGTTAAATTAGTTCTATTCGTGATAGTTTTCGTCATTTCCACCAACATGTAATGGAACATCTGGTTGTGGATAAAAAAAAGTCTGTAATCTTCACATATTCTTCAAATAACGAACAGTACAAACGAAAAAGTTATTTTAACTGCTTCTCAACCATTGGCAAAACGAAGAAACTAAAAAAATTACTCCTAAAAATAATTCTCAATAGCTAAAATGGTGTCTTGTTCAAATAAACAAATTGCATCCTTAGACAGTTCTTCGTCTGCATCTTTGTCTTACTTTTATTTTTTTTTTATTTTTTCTATCTTTCCTTCTTTCTTTTCATCTTCTTCAATATTAGATTCTTCTTCTTCTTCTTTTAGGCCTCCCTTTTCTTTTTCTTCTTTTTTCTTTCTTTTCTTTATTTCTTTTATGCCTTTTCTTCATTTCCATCCCTTTTTCTTCTTCTTCACCCTATTCTTCTTTTTTTGTCTTCTTTTTGTTATTTTTTTCTTCTTTCTTTCCTTCTTCTTTTTCTTCTTCCGTTGCGTCTTATTCAATCGATTCTTCTTTTTCTTCTTTTACATCACCCTTACGTCACCCTTTTCTTTTTTCTTTCTTTTCTTCTTCCTTTTATTCTTTTTCTTTCATTTTTATCCATTTTTTTTAATTATTTTTCTTTTCCTTCTTTTTTTTCTTTTCCTAATTCTTCCTTTTCTACTAGATCTTCACCCGTTTCTTCATCATTTCACCATTCTTCTTCTTTTTCTTCTTCTTCTCTTCCTTCTCTTCCACTTCCTCTTCATCTTCCTTTTATTCTCCTTTTCCCGCTAATTCTTTTTTATTCTACCTCTTTTCTTTTCTTTTCTTCCTCCTCTTCTTCCTCATCATCGTCTAATTTCCCTTCGTATTCTTCTTAGAATTCTGAATTACTGAATGATTTTTCTCTTTCCAAGAATTTCTAATTATTGTTAATGTCAAGCCTCTATTTGACTTTTCTATTTGAACGTAAACAAAAAGAGTAAATCAATGTAAATATTTGCCCGATGAAGGAAATAGCAAGCTCGAAATCTTTACCAATTTTCACTATGAATATATGTCATATTTCTTTTGACATGGATTTTTTTTTTATATAAATGTAGTTGGTTCACATTGCCGAAGATATAATTACGTTCATCATCGTCGTTATAATCACCATCATCATCATAACCATCAGTCTCATGACGAGGTGTGGTCGTAGAGTCACTGAGCGGCCTGTCACTTGAACACTTTACAGATCATATCCGGTTTGAATGCCAGATCGGTATTTATTCATGAGTAGTGAGTCTTGGAGAAAGTAAACCTACCAGGATCAATCCATCTCCTGATCAAACCTACTGGAAAGTTCGTTACGTACATGTGATCATTTATTCCATCTGGGGTAGTGTACCCTCCTCTCTGGCCGTTGATTTCAGCCTAGAAGCTTGCGAAGTCGTGTTACCACCTTACAGGTAAAACTCATAGAGATAGAAAATAATATACCCCATTGTAGTAGATGGGCGTTGACCCAAATAGAAGGTACCTCAATTTTTTGACAGTTCTTGGATTTAATCCTGTTTGCTGTTTAATTGCCATTTTCAAGAGACCAGCAGGAAGAGGCAACTGGTTTAGTCACCGATGACAGAGACAAATAGCGTTCGAAAATATTAACTGGCATAAAATATAATCATACTTATTATAAAACCCAGCTTGTGTGTGCGTGTGTGTGCGTGTGTCTGTTCGTTTATATATTGGATCGGATTTCCTACATTTTTCAACCGATTTCAACAAAACTTTACAGGACTACGTAAAATTACCTTGCGGTGGTTCTGACAGCGCCCAAAATTGTAAAAACACAATTGTTTTTCACTAAATCAACTTGAAAACACGATTAAGATGCATCGCGGGAATGAAAGGGGGGGGACAACTCATATCAAGTTTATACTTATAAAACCCAAGTTTTGTGTGTGTGTGTGTGTTCGTTTATATATGTGATCGGATTTCCTACATTTTTCAACCGATTTCAACAAAACATCACTTGTTTTTGGCAGGTCGTGTTTCTTATTGTCTTGCACACTTTTTTCTTTATTTTTACATTCAGAATGCTTTAAAAATTCCATTTACAAGACAATTGTTTATAATAAAATTCTATTCAATCGGTAGACTCATAACGATTGAAAACAATGTTTTTGTTTGAGTTTGGGTTTGACAAATTCGTAAATAGAAAAACTAATTAAGACATGCGTGTCCGTCAACCTTAAACAATAATCTTTGTCAATTTAATTTTTCAGTCTTTATGATGATCGATACTTGATCTATCTCTTACTGTTACATCCCCGGGCAACGCCGGGCGCTACTGCTAGTATTTTATATTATGATTATAATGCCTGTAGTAAAAGAGAAAACTTAAATTCACACCATGCTGGAAAGGGTTGGTCTAGATCAGGTCATTTTGCCAAGAAACACCACTGCTACCAAAGCTTTAATACATGTGGTACTAGTCCGACCCTGGTGAGTTAAAGATTTCATTGTGAGAATCATCGTCTAAGTAATTTCGAGTAAAATTAACTAAAAGCCAGATGAAAGAAATACCATTTAGGAGTTAAGACTAGGTTACAATATTTTATTCTGTGCTGGGTATGACGATAAACAACATCCGGCAGCAAGCCCTATGATCGAGAGACTGGTGGTATTGAGAAGCATGGAAACACCTTGTAATTGTTGCTGTTACCAGGTCAACCCTTACCCAGATGATAACACATTTTAGGGTCCCAGCTATAGGCAAATAGATAACCCAATCAGGGCCGAAACACTACGAAAGTATAAAAATACATATTTGTAATAAAAAATATTTTTTTTGTAGTAAAAAACTACCAGTACAAATTTTTGACAAAAAAATTCCCAAAAAATGTAAAGAAAAGTACTAATGCTTCCCATAAAATTAAATTTTGTATTAAATGACTAATAAAGAGATGGTATACAACTAAATAAAAAAAATATATTTTGTCTATATTTCTCAGATGAGGAAGTGTAATTATTTTTTATTATTTTCATTGTCCGAAGTGTTTTCCTCATCTTTATTGCCATATTAACAGCATTTCGGTCGTTGTACGCCCCAGGGTTCTTCAGGATCTGTCTATATGTCTGAGATGAGGTATTGTAATTATTTACTTTATCTACATTGTTCGGTCTAATGACCACATCTTTATTGTCATATCGTAAAGTATACACAGTCCCGTAAATAAAAGCGTTGCTTTGATCCAGTGACTTGACCCAAATATTTGTGAGTTCAATACCTGGCTACTGCAGTGGTGAACAAAAGCTTGGAGAGTTGAGTTAAAGAGAGACAACTGAGGTGTCAGGAAGAGGCATGACACTTGAAATTTGACCACTCTACCCGCTAAAAGAAATAACGGGTTTAAGTTGAAATTCCTACATCCTGAATAAGACTGGAGCGTACAGCGGCCGAAACGTCGTGAATATGGCAATAAAGATTAGGACTGCAGTCCAAACAATAAAAGTTATGTAAATAAAGAATATTTTATTCGTAAAATTATTGCTACTTGTTTATTAATGGCTATGAACTGTGCATTTACATAACCTTTTTTTATTAATATCAACCCAGGGAAAACAATAAAGCAGCAACATGCAAGGTGTTTATGAGAATATAACACAATTAATGAGAGGGAACATTAAAACCGCAGAGGTTGCGAAGACAGAAGTTAACAAATGAAATTGCATTTAAATTGTTTAAATATCGAAATTGAAAAGCAAGCAAGAAAACTGAAGTGAGTTCCAGCAGCGAGATGTGCGATAGAAGAAACCGTTAACATAGAACTTATATTACAGGAAAATGATAGGAATTTGCCCACAAGCTATTAGTGCGCTTAAATTTTATGTAGGTACCATAGAGGAAATATCAGAACAATTACCATGAAAATATTTATAGAAAAAGCACCTACGTTAAGTCGGTAAGCTTGTAACAGACGACGAAAGGTCGCGGCAGGATTAAATATATTGCAGTTTCTTCATTGGATTTTATCAAAAACCTCTAAATGAATATCTGGGGCATCAGAGAATATTTGGTAGCAATAATCCAAGCAAAGATGTTAGACTTATATATGTGTAAGACGGATTCTGGGAAGAAAATCTCTCTAGCACAACACAGTGAACCAACTATCTTATCAGTAACACTAGCAATTGATTCAATATGACCTTTCTACTTGATTTCAGCGGAAAACATTCTGTCCAGAAAGGCGTAATGAGTCAATCGACATGAGGTTAGTATCATACATTCTGATGGAAAGCAACAGAAATTCTCTAAGATGAATAAAAGAGAAGAGTTTCATTTTAGTGACAGACCATCCATATAACAAGATAATGTAGTTCATTTTTGTGAACAGCTTCCCCTTCCAACCGAAGAAATCTATCAGATTAGCTATTTAGAAATGAGTAAAGCGTTGTGTCATCTGCATAGCTATCGAATTATATATATATATATATATATATATATATATATATATATATATATATATATATATATATATTATTACTGGTTCCCATATTGTATTTATTTCTATGCTTGGTCGGCTCAGGAGAGCATATGTGCTGAATCCTTAAGTTTACGAATTTCCCAATGATGTTCCTTGTCTATGATCTCAACATGATCCCACAGAGGGCGGTGATATCCTTTCTTTCTCCATATGTGGTCAGCCATGCCTGATTTTTCTACTTCCCTTCGTCTTACAGCTTTCTGGTGTTCTTGAAGCCTTACCTAAGGAGTAATAAGGAGTGCCAAAGTTGCAATAAAAGCTCTGATAAAAGCATGAATTGATAACAGCAAAATTGTAATATGAGCACTGGTAAAAATAATTGCTGAAGATATTAGGTTTATAATACCAAGAAATTCATACCCAGATGTCCTCAAGGACAAAGCGTTGGTTAGATCCAGTGACAGGACCCAAAGAGTGTGAGTTCAATACCCGGTTAAGGTAGTGGAGAGATAACTGATAACTGATATCCATCAAACATGGCACGTGGAACTAGAACAGTCTGCCCCAGTGAGCGAAATAAAGGGTTCAGTTCGAAATTCCAACCACCTGAAGAAGGACGGAGCGTACAAAGGCCGAAACGTTGTGAGGACAATAGTCCGAATAATATAAATAATATATATGTATGTGTATGTTCGTGTATATATATATATATATATATATATATATATATATATATATATATATATATATATATATATATATTCATATCCCTTTTATTTATTTTTTGTTGTGCCTTTCTTCTTATAGTTTAATATCCGATAAGTATGGGATATTTGAAACCTGTAAAATGTTTCGATTTTATGAAGAGACTTCTTGTGGAGCCAGAGTCCCCCTGTTATCATTCATTAAAATGGCATTAAGATATTCGCATATATTTGTGCATGATGTATTTTTCTTAGAGTTTTCATGCTTTCAAACGCAACAGCGCCAACGGAAGCCTTACAAAGAACATTATCTAAAATTCTTGTTCTTCCAAAGCGTGTTTTATCAGATAAAATCTTAATTGATCTTTTAACATTTGGTAAAACGCCTTTGGAATTTATAGACATCCATTGCACCTAACTGCACAGTACCAGGATTCTTCGTTATCTCCATTCCATTACTGCAATTAGACATTCATACAGGATGCATTGTTGAATATGGCACTAATTAAATTCTTTGTCTTATATAGAGTTGCACGTTAGGCTAAAAAACAAACGACATGCGCTCTAAAATAATAGCTCGCGATGATTATAATTTAAAATTAATTTCATCACAGTTGCGTTGGTTCTTTATTTGAATGTATTTGAATATATATATATATATATATATATATATATATATATATATATATATATATATATATATATATGTATATATATGGGTTATATATATATATATTTGGTTATGTAGTTGTTCCAACGAGAGAAAGGAAAGTGTAAAGACACAGATGTTTTTCGTTATAATGTGGATTTTTAAAATATATATTATGTATTATTTTCCATATTTTTGCTACACTTAATTCCGGTCTACCGAGCTTCAGCAGGCAAAGGGTGGTTATTTGCACATATTATCTAAAGGAATTAGTTTTTTTCTTATGTTTCCAAAGTTTAACAATTTTCTTTACTGTGCAGTAGTAATCCAGATTTTTCTTGGAATTGTGATGAAAATATTCTTCTGCTTAACGGGTAATGAAAGAATTAGGATTAGTCAGAAAATGGCGAAGGAAGAAGGTCTTTGTTCTTATCGTATTATGAACCCTACATCTTTCTCCATTTTTGCGTATTGTGTGTGTATTTTTGCTACTATTTGTATGCATACTACATATATATATATATATATATATATATATATATATATATATATATATATATATATATATATATATATATATATATAACTGTTTGAAAATATGGTTTCTTCGCTACACAGGAATTACCATGTTTCAAAACGGAGGCTAAAATATAATTAAATTAAAAGTATTATTTATGTTTCATCTTCAAGCGAATTTTGGGATTTACAAAATTCTCTTGAATATGAAACAGAACTAATGCTTTTAATTTAATTATATAATTAAATGTGAAGATTTTAGCTTCGTTTTTGAAACATGGTAATTCCTGTGTAGCGAAGAAACCATATTTTTATATCACTTAATTTATAATATTTATGCTCTGTAAATTTACATTGAACACTGTTTTATAAAAATGAAAATATCACCGTACTATGTATTTTACTGTTCTTTCTTTTTTTTACTATTATATATATATATATATATATATATATATATATATATATATATATATATATATATATATCATGAAATATAGTCCATATATGCTTCATTTTCATTTAATTTTCCGGTTTATGAATTTCGAGGAACAAAGATACAACAAAATGATAAAGACATTGTCAGTAAGATTAATCATTTTTATTTTATATCAGTGGGCATTTGACTAAAACGAATAGAGAGTCTCACTTCATTGTTTATTTCTCGACTCGTTCATAAAGAACATGGACATGTTCGAAAATTCCAACATTAAAATCGCTCTCTTCGTCCTTCTAAATCTAGTGAAAATGAGCAAGTGTTTAAGCATCCTCCATGCGACTGTCTTCCTTCAAATGCTGAACTGTTATGTAATATCAATCCTCATACATGACAATAATTGCCGGAGAATTTCTGCACCGATGAAGTAAAAAGTTGAACTAGTTCTACAAGAACATGATGATAATACGCACGGTTGTGTACAGAAACTTTAATTAAAAGAGGTAAAAAGTCCACATGTGTCATCAATCGAAAAGAGACAATTGACATTTCTACGAGGAAAAAAGGCTTGGAGTTTTTGACATAGGACGTATTGAATGAAAGATAGAATGAGGGAAACATTAAGCAACATACATCACGGTCTTATATAAATTCTTGTTAAATCAAGATATACGGGGTATAATAACTGGGGCAATTATTATAGCTAAGCCGGGCCGAGTGTACTTCAACATTAATATTATCGCGACCCTCTCGAAAGAGAAACGAAGCTGAAATCTTTATTTAACGTATTTTACTCCTACATAAGTTGACATTACGTGGGGACTTGAGCAATTTATAAACAGCTAATACAATCAATCATTAAACTTGATGCTGCATCACATATTCTACGACGTGAGCACAATATTAACTCATAACAGCTAGTAAGTTGTTGACAGCGATGATACCGGCTTTCTCAAGGGACATTGCACATAAAATATCAAATAAGGGAAGAAAAAAACAACTATCAAAACATATATGATACAATAGTAATGTCTTCCTTGCCTAAAAGGCAAAACAGTTACTCGGAAATGATTAATTCTTATCTCCGACTCCAAGTGAATTGAGATAAGGTGTTTTGATAAGAAACAATTGAATTTGAAGCCCATTAGGCGGCGCTGTTTTCAGGATATAATTTTCCTTTCTCTGTTCTTCACTCCTTTCATCTAGATTAATGGAGGTGCAGGATGAACTTTGTCACCGCTGGAGATAATATTTTTCCTCCAGGCATCTAACTTATTTCAACCTACAGGCATCAAATTTCAGGCACACACACAAACACAAACACACACAGACATAACACACACACATACATATATACACACAAACACGCACAATTCATAAAAGCTTCCTTTTAAATGATTTCTATTTACCATTTGTATATTATATATCTTTTGTTAAACATTTAAAACTTATATAAATATACGTTAAAAAAAGATTTGTTCGTGTGGAAATTTCTTCCATTTTTTTCTACATTCATTCCCTTTCTTTTTACCTATGAGATTAAAGGTCATATCTCGAATACCGAAGATAAGCAACGTCAAGTCTTGTCAGGGTCATTTGAAAATAAATATATATAAACATATATTTATTAAAGACATTTTTTTTATGTTTAACGTTCTTTTTATAGATACAAGTATTTAAGTAAATGCTCTGTTTATAATAAACAGTATTAAATAACATTTACCGGAATGAATGTCCGAGAAATTTTTTATAGAAAATATCCGACCATGAACAGGATTCGAACCGTCATTTACGCTGACGTGCCTAACCTTTCGGCCACCAAGGATCGTACGGTAGGCAAGGTCGAATTTACTGCTTATAAACTTCAATCTTCCATGAATCTCGTACATTCATAACTGCTCATAGCGTATCAAATGTAAACAAATGCCGTCATACATTAAGAAATGGACAAAGTCCGACAATTTTATTCATTAGAGACATTTTTTTTATGTTTAACGTTCTTTTTATAGATACAAGTATATATATATGTATGTATATGTATATATCTATGTGTGTGAGTGTGTCTGCGAGTGTATGTGAGTGTGTGGGTAATTTCATTATATACTGTATATGCACGCTACTTGTAAAGCGCTCAATATGAGTGATAGTGCTGACATACTTAGTTGTATTGATGTGAGTTTGTAACACTGTATTTCACGCCTTTGCGATCGTCAGAAAAACTGATGATAGCAATGATGTGAGACTCAGGGTCCCAAACTCACATCACTACAACTAAGTATATATATATATATATATATATATATATATATATATATATATATATATATATATATATATTTAGTCAAACCTAATGAGCCAGACAAACCTACCTATCCAGGTTTCACCTAAGCGGATTTGATTATTGGTAAATCAAAAATTAGAAGGTTTTTCGAGACGAGTATAGTTACCTATATATATATATATATATATATACATACATATACATATATACATATATATATATATATATATATATATATATATATATATATATATATATATATATATATACTTAAATATATATACGCTTAATATAAGTGTGTATATATATAATATATACATATATATATACTTATATATATATACATATATTATATATAATATATATATATATATATATATATATATATGTGTAGATATATTATATAAGTGCATATATATATGTAGATATATTATATAAGTGCATATATATATATATATATATATATATATAAACAGACACACATACGGTTTGGTCTGGCTGGCTGATGTTGTTTAGAGACATATAAACCATATATGAGTTATTTACTGCTGAAATCTAAATATATTTAAAATTTATTGCTTCAATTAAATATATTTTGCACTCAATAAATAACATATATAACGGAGAAATTATAATTATTGCAACGAGAGCAAAATGTATATTCTACACTGAAATGTGAAGCTGGAAACGTTTTGGATTATGATGTGTATTTTTTATGTATTATACTTTATTTTATACAATGAATGTTTAGTAATTACATTATACAATGTATTGTTGGTCATAACTATAAATTTATATATTTGGCCATTTTACTATAAATATGCATTTTTGTTTTTTGTTTTTTTTTTATAAAAATTATTGCTGGTATTTTTTCTATAAAAATATAACTTCATAATTTCATAGTGTTTTGTTTTTGTTTGTGGGTTCACTAGCAGGATCTTACAGCCCAGGTATTGGGCGTCCTGGGAACAACAGCAATTAAGGGGTAAGTCCTCGCTGCACAAAATCTCCAAACTCCCGATCAGAGGTCTTTCTGCTGGATGTGGTTTATCGTCAGACTATATTATATTCTTAGAAAAGAAAATTACTTAAACGACATCTAACATTGGCATTTATCGATTTGTGAGAAAAAAACAAACAAAAACAACGCTCCGGCTAAAATATTTTTGAAATTGGAAATTAATTCATATTGAAAAGAAAAAATAAGTTAAAAAATAACACCAAAACTCTTTTCCGACGAAAATAATTTTAAATTTTCAGAAAACGTATGGTAGATTCTGCTTAACAGATTAAATAATATCGACATTGCAAATGCCTGCAATATATATATATATATATATATATATATATATATATATATATATATATATGTGTGTGTGTGTGTGTGTGTGTGTGTGTGTGTGTGTGTACATACATACATACATACATACATACATACATACTTGAAGTATCAAAAATGCTTTTTACAAATTTTGGGGTAGCTGAACACACCAACTCACAACAACTGTTCAAAATGCCCCACTTGCTTCTACACACATATGCACCCGTCGGATCATTGACTGGCGGATCCTTTCAAATACTTCTATGTTCATATAGAATTTGTCCTATTTTGGTGTCAGTTAGACAGTTTACCTTCTTTTTGTCTCAGCAAATCGACACCACCATCCACCAAATGTTTGTAAAAGTATTTTTGGATTGTATCTTGGAAAAATGTTTTTTCGATTGTATCTTGGAGTATACATTTAAGAGGGTCTACTGGAGACTAACTTTAATAACTCAAAAACGTACACTCATATATACATGAATATTTTAAGCCATTTTTTTATGTTTATACATTTTTTTATAGACACAAATATTTAAGTAAAGGCTCTGTTTATAATAAACAGTATTCACAACATTTACCGACCTGAATGTCCGATACGTTTTCATATGCATCCTCCGACAGGAATCGAACCTGTATCCTATAAGGAACCGTCATATAGCCTAACGCGCTTTTACCGATTGAGCCACAGACGTGCGTTTTCGGTTAGCAAGATCGATTTTACTGTTTTTAAACTACAATTCTCCATGATTTTCTCTTGTACATTCATATCTGCTCGGTGCGTATCCAAAGGTAAATAAATGACGTCACACACTATGAAATGAACAAAGTACGACAATTATTTTTATTCATTTTTTATGCTTATGCGTTCTTGAAATAATTGTCGGACTTTTCATTATACATATAATTATATACATATAATAACACATTATATATAAATAGAATTGGAGGAAATAAGATGATTATAGTTTTAAATCAGTTAACGTTTCGTTAGGTACAGAGCGAGAAACAATAAACTGTAAAACTATTTTATCTTGATAAACGTTCGCGTAAGAAAGTAAAGAATTCAATAAAGAAAAGCCCACTTAATTAACACGTTCTTAAATTTAAATCTACATCCCTACAAAGAGAAACGAGCAAAACATTGGATTAATTCAGTTGCTGAGGTATCTGATCAGTTATTTTAAAATAACAACTATATTTTGCTTTGCCAACCATTTTAAAAATTAAATTTATCCCCATTGTCCAAAGAAACAGAGAACTTCTTCTTGAGTTCGATATATCGTTCTGGGATAAACTCGCTCTTATATGCGGTCTAAAAGACCCACTGGAAGATGAGGATCTAACATAGGTTTCTCTGGGATGCCTCATCATCCCCTATCGCAATTCGATTTTATATTAATATGGAAATAAAATTACATGTAAGAGAGCTAGTATTGGCAATTATCTCCTTTTTTTTTCTGAGGAAGAAAAGAAAACTATGGAATACATTCATTGGCAATCGGGCAGATATTCAAATCTATCACAAAAATAAGTAAAAAAAATCATCCCCAAAATCAATTAAATTAATATAGGGAAAAGAATTAATTTGTATTTTTCATAAAACGTATACAAGGTAATGCTTAGAAGATTATATAATATAAGTATCGCAAACTCATACAACAGGTATATATATATATATATGTGTGTGTTTGTGTGTGTGTGTGTATGCATGTACAGCCAAAATATGCGATAGTTAAATTACGCCATAATATATTTTTAAACATCGCGCATGCGCGTTGATTGATTTTTATTTTGTTGTCTGAAACAGTATAATAGGCTCAGTTGGGCATCATCATTTTGAAAAAGATCACTATGTGAGAATTCACTCAGAAAGAAATTACGAAACGGTATTGCTTGACATTCGCGCCGTTTTTTGGGGGGGAGGTGTCAATCCGAGGACAGTTCAGAGGATTTGGAAAAGAGTTGGGCGAGTCTAATGGTGATTACGAAGCTACGGCAGTTAGGAAAACTCATTCTGATCGTTCTGATGAGTAGTTAACTCCCGAATTTGTTGCTGAGGAACACAGTCTAAACATTGAGAACTACATTAAATGCCTTGAAGAGGTAGGTCAGCGTTGGGTCAAAAGAGTGGCTGTTGGATGACCCTTTTTTTCTGAAAACAGGGCTCTGCGCCATCCCATACACGAAGAACAATTAATTTAATATCATTTTTGTTTATATGTTGTTTTTTAATATACAAATATTTCAGTAAATGCTATGTTTATAATAAACAGTATTAGCAACATTTACCGACCTGAATGTAGGAGAAACCTGAAAGATATTATGTGTCCACCGACAAGAATCAAACCAGTATCCTACACGGAACCGCCGTATAGCCTGACCTGCTATGTCATTTAGCTACAGTGGAAGCGTCTGGGTAGCAAGGTTAAATTACTGTTTTTGAACTACAAACTTCACATGGTATACACACACACACACACACACACATATATATATATATATATATATATATATATATATATATATATATTATAAATTAATTGATTTAAAATATGGTTTTTCCGCTACACAGTTCTAACCATGTTTCAAAAATGGAAGGTCCGAATTTAATTTTGTAATTAAAAGACATTAGTTCCATTTCATACTCAAGCGAATTTTGGAGTAACTTTTAAAATTACTGGGTTTTAAATACACAGCTAAAATCATAATTCACGTTTCCAAGGTTACAGATTATTTCACTTCTACTAGACAGGAGTGTTTGCGTGTTAGTGAATTAATCTGTAACCATGGAAACGTGAATATATAATATTAATGCTCTGTAAATTTATATTGAGCACTATTTTGTAAAAATAAAAATATCTATAAGAACACTGGATTATATATCTTACTGTTCTTTCTTTATATATATATATATATATATATATATATATATATATATATATATATATATGGAGGTTGTGTGTGTGTGTGTGTGTGTGCGTGTGTGTGTGCAGACCCCATATGTAACAATAACACAGGAGGAAAGGAGATGATTAATGTTTTAACAAAGTTAATCTCGCGTCAGACACTAATCGAAAAAAAAAACGAACCACCAAAACTAGTTGCCTTGTCCGGCGTTCACAGAATTAAATAAATAAAACAAACCAAATGAACAAATATTAAAATTTTACTCTTCATAGCCCGAAAAAAAACGACCAACAGGATTGGGAGTTTCAGTAGTTGAGTTACATCTAGGAAATTCACAAACCAACAATATGTTATTGTGCCATTAAAAGCAGAATCAATACTCAACAGCAGGCAGCATAGGTTTAGGGATCCAATATTTCCATACAGAAGAGCCTAGTGGATTAAAGCTTTGTTTCGTGAATGCACATAATGAAGACTGTTGAGCACAATGGCCAAAACGTTGAATGAATTGAATATATTGAATCACTTGCGATGCCTGCAGCCAGGGAAGTTCGTACAGTTTGACGGTCTAGAGAATTTTCCTCGGCAAAATCTATATTACATATTTATAAATCTATGATTCGCCCATACTTTAAATATTCCTGGCAGATCTGGCTGGCTGCTCCTGCTATATATTTAGAGATTCTTGACGAAAACCTAAAGAAGAAACTGCAATGTTATTGGCTCTGACCTGGCATCTCGTCTTCAGTCCCATTACTACCGCTGTAATGGATCTTCCCTGCGTCTTTTCTATAAATACTTAATGTTACAAGTGAATTTTTAAGTATACCTAATAGTATAAGTAATTTAAGTAAATATACTAAATACTTAATAGTATAAGTAATTTGTTTAATAATAAGTAATTTTTCTCATGAACATTCTTCTATGATACATAGATTTTATGAATTTAAATGCAGTACTAGATTGGCGGAAGAGTCTCATCGTTTTACATTTAAAATGGCTTAACTTAACCGTAAGTTCTATTCCAGCAGTTTCTTCAATCGCACTAATCATTTATAAAAATCTCTTTCGGCTTATTACTTCAGTATCAACTTTGACCTTTAATTATTTGTAAGCAATGTTGAATGTTATCTCAAGGCTTGTTAATTATTATTCTTTTATTGTCTTAATAATATATTTTATTATATTCTTTAATACTCAGTAAGCACTTGGTGTTCAACGATTTATTGCCTTGATAGGGGTTAAATTATTTAAAACAAATTTCAATTTAACGAGTATTTCCAACAAACTTACAGTATTTTGCATTACCAACCAACTTAGAAGATCAATCTTTTCCCTCGGTGCCTTTCTCTTTTGGGATCAGGTTTTGGTAAGTTCTTTTCTCCCTCAACCTTCCGGGTCAGAGCTAAAGATTTAGAATTTTCCCTCAATTTTTCTTCTTCTTGTTTTGACCAAGCGTTCGCCTTAGAACATAATGAATTAAATAAATACAAAAAAATTGACAAATTTATTAATTTGAATCTACACACCGAAGAAAAAGGAGCAGAAAAATTGATTGGTTCAGTTATTGAGTCAACGGTTTTAATTGATCAGTTATTTCCATGTTAAATGTTGATTCTGTTAATATATTCCATTTTTAGATATAGTGATTTTCTAAGCCCGGCTAAGATTTGACACAAGGTCGAAAGTATGGGGCACCCAGTGAGGATCGAACTCACTACTCAGTCGTAATTGATCTAGCAAGATAAGCTTTCTAACCATTAAACCACGTCAGATGTCCAGCCATTTTTATATATATACTAGCAACCATACCCAGCTAGTCGATCAGAAAAAGCGTTCAATTAGCTCAATGGAGAAAAAAAAGTGTTCAATTTTCTCAATAGCGAGAAAAAATTATCATGTTTAGATGTAAGAGAGTCTATCTTCTTCAATTAATTTAAGGTACTTTCATTAAAAAACATTTTGAATTAATGCAATTACTGATATAACAGAAGTAGACTGTATTTATTCAGTCAAATTTAGCCGAGGATATGATGTTGTAAAAGGCGCAAATGCATTTTGTCTGTGTACTATCAGGGATGTAAAACATATTACATTTATAAAGCAATTGTTACGTTTGATGAAAATTGGTTGAAAGATCAAAGAAAAATAAGAAAGAAACGAGTAAAAATCGCCATTTTTCGCTATTTACGCAGGTTTTCACTATATGGATGGACTCAATTATCAAGTTAAATGACTGTTAAACTGTCAACTTATCGTTGGCTACAATTGAGTGAAGCTTGAAAATTGAAGGAGATTTTACTTTAAAATTTGTGTTGAAATCGATTTTTTTTTTCTTTTCGCGATTTTCACTAAACGCAGTGGCCTAGAAATAAAAATGAGGTATCGTTGAGCTTGTTCTAATGTAAGTAGCCAACATACCGAATTTGAAAGAAATTGGAGGAAAAAAAAGTTGAATTTATCGATTTTTGATCGGCGTATTCGATTATTTATTTTTTGAAGTATTATCGAATTTTTACGCTAAGCATCTATCTTTTTATTGTACAATGTATGTGCCAAGTTTGGTCAAAAACGGTTGGACGGATCTCGAGTGAAAAGGTATCACAAAGACAGACAAACAGACACTCGTGCACACCAACATTCTCTGTTTTATATATATATATATATATATATATATATATATATATATATATATATATATATATATATATATATATAGAGAGAGAGAGAGAGAGATAATACTGGAATACTGCTTTGAGTTAAAATACGCTATCTATTGATAGAAGCTATATATTCAAACACCTTCATCGTATACATACAACGCTGAATAGTACAGTATTCTATGGATAAAATTTTTGACTATACACTCTTATGATAATGTCTAAGGTGTAATTTGTCAATTAAACCTAATAACAGGTTAACAGCAAGAATAATTATAATACATCACTTATAATAATATTGGGAAAAAGTTTATATGATGGATTGATGGTTCGTTTTTAGCAGAGATTTTATTTGGCAAAAGAAGTGATTAATAATAATAAGTAATAATGAAGAAAAAACGGATATATCAATATAATTTAATTAAGATTATTAACGGGCTAACAATAATAAGTAAGAAGAAATCAGAAAATTTTTAAAAAAAGAGTATAATGTCATAAATGTAAAGCGATGGTGAGAAGATTCATTTTCAACGAAAATTTTATTACGCTCAGTCAGTAATTAACAACTACAATTAAAAATAACACACATTAACATTAAACAGTACAATAACGCTATGGACCAAAAATCCTTTGCATAGAATATTATACGAGGCACAATAAAAAAAAATCATAATAATAGTTGGTACAGTAGACCGATATACATTTATACGGAAAATTCGCTCTTACCGTAGATCTTATTAGGAACAAAAACATTAACAATAACAAGTAATAAAAACGATTATATCAATAGACCGTATTAAAAGATGGATAGAAAATTCGCTCTTACTGTAGATCTTATTAAGGACAATAAGAGATTAACAACAATAACTAATAATACAATAGGGTAATTATGACAATATATTGTAATAAATGTTATGTGAAAGCATAGAAGATTCGTTCCTACCGTAGATCTTATTAGGCACAATAAGAGATTAGGCACAATAAGAGATTAGCCACAATAACTCTTAATAAAATAGAACAATTAAGACAATATATTGTAATGTTATTTGATGCATAGAGGATTCCTTCCTACCGTAGATCTTATTAGGCACAATAGATTAGCCACAATAACTACTAATAATAATGGGCAATTATGACAATATATTGTAATAAATGTTATGTGAAGGATAGAAGATTCGTTCCTACCGTAGATCATATTACGCACAATAAGAGATTAGCCACAATAACTAATAATATTATAAGACAATTATGACAATATATTATAAGAAATTTTATGTGAAGGATAGAAGATTCGTTCCTACCGTAGATCTTATTACGCACAATAAGAGATTAGCCACAATAACTAATAATATTATAAGACAATTATGACAATATATTATAAGAAATTTTATGTGAAGGATAGAAGATTCGTTCCTACCGTAGATCTTATTACGCACAATAAGAAATTTAGAACAATAACTAATTAAAACAATATAGAGTGATCAATGTTATTTGGCGAATAGAAAACTTGTTCTTAACGTAGATATTTTTCGATACCATAAGACATTAACAATAACTAATTGAAAAGACGGAACATCGATTTGCTATTTAAGGTTCTCTGAATGATATGTGTAATCCGCGAAGATTTTATTATACTCAATTAAGAATAAAAATAAGTAATTATAAATTAGAACAATTATTCGAATTTCAACGAATAGGGAATATCTTCCCATCAGAGAACTTAATCACCTTAGCGTACGACTTTCATTTCCATTATCAAATCGATCGCCTTATCAGTTACGCTTAAAAAAGAATCCTTTGATGTCATCTGTTTGCAAGCATAATTACCTTTGTGAGTTTTGACGATGGACCTTTATGAAGTACAACATCTAATAAGAATTCTAGGGTTGACCGTGGATAACCAAAAATGCAGAAACCCCATTTGCGGTTAAGCGAGTTCCCTATATACAATTTTCTTTTGAATCTCGCCTACAGGCGTATTAAAAAGTCAATATATAATGCATTTTCTTCTTTTTGTGTGTGAAAATAGACAATGTGTGGATATTCTCTCAGTCACGATGAAGATTGAGATAACAAATTAGTAAACAACAAACTTTCATACTTATAGGTAAAATTATGTTCTAAGTAAGATTTTGTAACGTTCTTTTCCTTTCTCTCTTCTTGTTCCTTCATTTTTCAAAATGTCTGTCATTGTATAAAAAGCAATAACTGGAAGGAAGTGTTCTCATAATTCTATCACTTAAAGAAAAAAAAACATTACTCTGTCACTGTCTTCCGGTAATCAAAGTTTGGAGACTGTCGATACATTTTAAGAGGACATTCTGCTTCCTCGAATTTTAAACTTGAAAATCAATATTAACTCAAGCTGTCATTCATTTATTTGATATTTTATTTCAATATATCTCTGCGCATCAATTTCAAATTACTAAAAGCGACAATGTCATAATATTCCAGGCAGACAATCCAGCCGAATGAACACTGAACCTTAACCCTGACTCTTCGTGACAGTAAAAAAAAAGTCCACTCTTTTCGGGTTGAAGTGTTAAAATATTATTTTCTACACTTTTTCCTCCTACACGCCTTGCCAATAATGTTACTGTTTTCTTGTCGCCAAGAAGACAACTCAATGACAAGGAAGCTGGAATTAAGTTCGTACGTTATATTTTAATTAAATTTTCAAAATAGCTATAAAGTGAATTATTTTTCGTAAATCATAGGGATTAATTAAATCATTTTTTTCTTTCTTTTTAATTATATCTCTCATTTATTTTGAAGGACAACACATTGAGTGTTTATGTGGAGGACGAGATGTTTGTGTTGGCGGGATTGTTTGATGTTGGGGAGGGGAAGAATTGTCTGATTCATACTTGACGTAACTCAGGGAAAGGTTTAGGAAAAGAGAAAAATCCAAAATCGAATATTGAAAGAAAGCATTTATTGCTGATTGTAATAAATCTCTGGAAAGATACACTAACAAACAAAATTAGCAGTTTGAATTTTCTGTCGAGACATTTTAGTTTACAATGATGTTTACTCTGAGCAAGGCCGAAGAAGCAATCGAGGCAGAATTTTACAGAACAAGAAGCATTTATACCTAGACTTAAACAGGTTAAGATTATACTGATCGCAGAAGCATCCTCGTGGGAGTCGGTTACACAAAGCAACGTCAGCTCGGGAGCGGCTTTAGTTGGACCTACATTTCATCAACGGAACACGAATTGAATGACTGGTCGCTGCTACGCGTGTGGCATCGTGGATCTTAGTTGTGAAGTTTTAGAACTCTTAGAGTTAAAGAAATAGCGATTGAGCAGCGACATGCTTGTAACTTTTCGTTTGTCAGACAGGGGGCGTAAGATGGAAAATAATTCATCACCTATAAGGACGCGAGGATGCTTTTGGATTCTATCGGAACTGAAATTTGACAACTTGGCAATTCCTGTCCATATTTCATCAGTACTCAAGCCTCTACTTGATCTGGCCCTTGTAAATGTAGACGATACCAGGAGGAGTCAGGTACTTACTGAAACGATAAGGAAACCAACCATACCCAAAATATCTTTAGCGATATATCATATGTATGAGTCCCACGCATCTTTCCAATATATCCGTATTATTTAACACTGTACCCCGAGTGGCTCTCCTACCCTATACAGTGTGAACCTTGCGATAGGTGAATATTCAAGGTCCATTCGTTGAAAATGCTAATATAATATAAACAAAATGCCGGAATAAAAGTTCTAAAAGCGAAAATTGTGTGAAAAACTATTAGTAACGTTTACATGTAGCCCACTGATTCTAAACATGGAGTGCATGCCTCACCGATGGGGCATAGTAATATTTTGGTTGGGTACGAGTAAGAGGTGCACCCTTAAGCTTATTATACCAGAAGAATAAGGGGGGGGGGATTCGAGAATGAGTTATTAACAGTGAAATCTTATCTAGTTAGAGGGTTAATATTAATGCGTGTTAATAAATACGATGCATATACAGGATGCATACATAAATATATTTTGTGTATTTACGTACATTCGTAATTGGCATAAATGTAAGAATTAAACATTACAGGGGGGGGGGGGCACTAGAATTTTAGAAATACCAAATTGGGGCATGTCCCATAATCGGTTGAATCGTGTAATTTGTGTTCAATGCTGCACTGCATATATCTTACGTTTGATGCGATACCACGTGGGCTTTACGTTCGATGCTGTATCGTATGCCATTTAGTTTCGATACTATAGTTTGGTTTGGTTTGTTTTATGGCATATCAACAAACAATGGGTTAATTAATGGCGGTAATTTTTAATTGCTGGTAATATCTTCCTTCAAAAATGTATTGCTGGTAATATTTTATTTCCTCCAAAAATCTATATCTGGCAATATTTATCTTCAAAAATGTATCGCTGTTAATATTTTTTTCAAAAAAATTATAGCTAGTAAAATTTTATTTTTCAAAAATATATTACTCGAAATAATGTATTGCTGGTAATGATATTTAGAAAATAGTTCCGGCATTAAAAACTACTTTTATAGTTTCATTGTGTTTAGTTGTTCCACCCTCCGCAAAACTTCCTGATCACAGGCCTTGCTGTTGGATGTAGTTTTCAGTCTTACCAAGTTCGCGGGTGCAGTTTATCAACATACTCAGGATTCGATACTATAATACACGTGCTTTACGCTCGATGCTATAAAGCATGTGCCTTACTTTTGATTTTATGACACATGTGCTTTACGTTTGATGCTATAAAGGCTGTGCCTTACATTTGATTATATAACACGTGTGCTTTACGTTCGATGCTATAAAGCATGTCCCTTACTAATATGTCCAGGATGGGATATATTTGTTCGAAGTAGCAAAGTGGTTTTGGACTACTGTAACTGAGTAGAACAATCTAGCAGGTAACCGTAATGGACTGTGGTCCTCGTCGTAGTGGTAGGGAATGGTCGAAGGCAATAGGCGAAGACAATAGGTGGAGTCCATCTACCTCAACATCAGTCTGTATTTATGGCTGACACCAGCCAATCATATTACTGTGAGGTGGAAGCCAGGTGTATGTATATTCATTACATCACTTACTTTCGATTTTATAACACATGTAACACATGTGCTTTACGTTGGATGCTATAAAGCATGTGTCTTTCTTTCGATTTTATAACACACTTTGTTAGGCTAACAATAATTATAAAACCATTAATGGAAAGTATGTTTCTAAGAAATATTAAAACATTTTCTATATATTATTAAACCAAGTCAACCATAAGTCAAAACGAGGATATTGAACTTTTCTAATATTAATTAAATAGTCTAATTAAACATAGTCTGCTTTTCTTCCCTGACTAATTTTCGCATCAGGAGTAAATCCAATAAACATAATAGCAATATGTCTACCAATATGTTATTCGCTGTTTTTATTCTTTTTATAAACGGAGGGAGAAGCGAGTTCGAATCCAAGTCGAATCCAATACATTCACACGTGCTAATACCTTAGGAAAGGTATTAATCCTCTTCTTCTCTTTCCCACCCACCCCCCAGCTACGTGTAAATAGCAGGACAGACCGGGTTCTATAGAGTTGGATGGCAACTGGTCTGACGCAGAAAGTAGAAGCAAACTACTGCGGGAAAAATCTGCCTCGTCAGTCATGTATCGACAGATACATGATCGCCTAAACATGTATCACGCATGGCACATAAGTGAATTAATTTTATCGATCCTGAAATAGCAGGACAGACCGGTTTCTATGGCCTTGGATGGCAACCGGTCTACCGCAGAAAGAAATGGCAACCTATTGCGAGGAAAAAAAATCTGCCTCGTCAGTCATGTATCGAAAGATACATGATCGCCTAAATATGTATCGCGTATGGCACATAACTGAATTAATTTTATCGATCCTGAAATAGCAGGACAGACCGGTTTCTATGGCCTTGGATGGCAACCGGTCTACCACAGAAAGAAATGGCAACCTACTGCGAGGAAAAAAATCTGCCTCGTCAGTCATGTATCGAAAGATACATGATCGTCTAAGCGTGTATCGCGTATGGCACATAAATGACTAATTGATCAAAAATTCTGCACCCTGAACCAATGTTATTACGATAATGTGGATCAGAAATCCTCACTGTATTATCTGTGAAGCATGAGTAAATTGTTAAAAAAAAAAAGGAGAATATACTAAAAATATATCATACTTGTTAAAATTCTTATTCGTCATTTTGTTTAATGCAATGTTCCCTCTATACAAGTTATGGCGGGGTCAGTCGAAACCTGTTGCATTAAGCAGTTTATTGGGAAGGGGGGGATCGAGGAAATATCCACTTGGTAGTCTGTCCGACAGAGCAATAGTTCGCAGGAACGTACTTCTCATGGATGGAATACGGAAAAAAAGTGGGTGGTTTATATATATATATATATATATATATATATATATATATATATATATATATATGAAAACCTGCTAAAAATTATACCTCATCTAATTTATCTTAAAATAAACTTTTATGCGAATATAGCTTTATTATCACACTTAGTGAAAAACAGTCACATTTATTTTCAGTTTCTTTCTGTAGAAATTAAAGTTAATTGCTTCAGCTTGAAGACATTTCCGATTACGAAAGTTATTGGAAATATCTTCTTGGAAATAACGCTAATATACTGTCAAAATCGGTTTTGCTATTTCCAGAAAACAAGGAGGATCTTTTGACGGCTAATCTTCTAGATCCTCTCACATTGATTCCGGTGAGCTCAAGGGCTCTACCCTCAGACCTACTTTGGTTCTTACCTTCATTAACAACTATCCTCTTGTTATCTGTTCCCAACTCGTTGTCTATTATGAATAAGTTATTCGCTCTCAGCGTAATAGTAAATCGGATAACGTAAAACTGTAAGCTGATCTCGAAAGTGAACTCCAGTCTGTTGTTAACTGGGGCAAGCAATGGGTTGTATATATAACACATCATGTACGAAACTGCTACTTTAAGTCATCTTATAATCCAGTTTGCCTTCTATCACCATGGCTCCAGGAGAGCAACTCTTTTTAGGTCTTACGTTTTGCATTATCTTGGAACGGAAAGGTTTTATTTAATCAATTGTTTGATCTGCTGCTAGGAAACTTGTTTCACTGATTTATTCCAAGTAATTCCACTTGACAGAGTCTATCTTGAACATTTATATATCTACCAAACGTCCTTGAATTTAATATTACTACCATATATGGGAGGCATTGTGAATTTAATATTACTTCCCCATCAGGGAGGCATGATGGAGTAATGAAGTAATGGATAGCGGTTCGGATTGAGGATTCTGAGAGCCGAGTTCGAATTCCAGTCAAATCCATTCCATTCACTTACATGCTAATACCCTTGGGAAAGGTATGAATTCTGTTCTTCTCCCTACAGCTCTGGGTAAAAAGCAAAACAGACCGAGTTCTATAGCCATAGATAGCAATTAGTCAACCGCAGAAAGAATTGGCAACCTACTGCAGTGCAAAAAAATCTGCCTCGTCAGTTATGTATCGAAAGATACATGATCGTCTAAGCGTGTATCACGCATGGCACATAAGTGACTGACTGTCCATGTCTGGTTTGTTTCTCCTGCTATATAACTCGAGATTTTTGACTAAATCCAAATAAGGGTATATATGATTATTTGTAATATTATACGTCCTAACCCGGCATCTCGACTTCAGTGATTTTAACACATTCTTGACTTGTCTTCCCTGCTACTATTCTATAAATATTTTCATGGAAATTGTTCGATGACTTTCCACGGCAGATACCTTAACCGGATTAATATAAGCCTACAACAGCATTGATATCTAGGTCTGATTGTTTTAGTGGTAAAATAGCTAGATATCACCGTTTCTTTTCTCGCACGTCTCTTCCAGTTTCTTGCTTTCCTGTTACATATGATTTCAAAAATTTGAATGTAACATCAGTCACCATCTTCCGTCGCCCTGGGATTTTTTCCCTTTCTTCTCACCAACATCTTCCTTTTTCTTTCGCTCTCAGAAAACCCTTACGTCATAACTGCATTAATACGGTGAAAAAAAAAAAACAGATAGTTAGCTGAAGTCGAGTCAACCAAAGTTTGGGTCAAATTCATTAATTCATACACATATATATATATATATATATATATATATATATATATATATATATATATTGAACCATAACAAATATTAAAAAAATTAAAAACTTCAGGCAAAGATTAATATTCTTTCGTTTTTTTATTATTATTTCATTTAAATTTCTCGACTAGTTTTATACCAAAATGGCTATCATCGGGAGAAGAAATATTTCTGCTTGCTGGTAGCAGTAAACTACAGAAATGAATGTCTTGATGGATAAAATGAACTTTTGTCTGTAGTTTTCATTTGTTTTTTTAGTTTTTTTTTATCTTTTTAAAATGAATCTTTTAACATTCCTTGTGTTGGTCAAACAGTCTCTTTTAAGTTGTTATTTGAGATAAGAGCTGGATGGATCTATGCTTCTCTGAATTCCCACGGTCAGTTTGACAGTTTTATCGGTCCTGGAGAGGGGATGTGTCTCTGTTAAGTGTTTGTGTGTGTGTTATTTAGTTCTTAGGGAGTGAGTGAGTATGATATGTGTAAGCGTGTGTATTACTGTGGGTGTGTGTTATCATTTGGCTCATTAGGGAGTGAGTGAGTATGATGTGTGTAAGTGTGTATATTCGTATGGGTGTGTGTATAAGTGTGAGGCCTCCACACCTCCGTAAGCATGTCAGTCTAGTGTGGGTGACAAATGTGGGTAGGTTTTGATTTGTTGAGTTATATATTAGTACTATCTATATTGTTAAATTTATGGTTTAGCCTGTCTGGTTTTTAGACGTTGTATCCACTCTATTTTCATGGGACTCTAAAATCTTTCTAATGTTATCTGCTCTGAACTTTTCTATTCTCTGAATTATAGTGAATTTGGCATGGGTTTTGAAATCGTGTTTTTCCAGGCGGAAATGTTGTTCTGCAGGTAATAATTTTTCATGGGGAGTCGACTATATATATGCTAAAAATTTGAACCTCTGCGAAATTATCTGAAATAATGATAATTATGGAAACAAAAAACTTCATTGTTCATAAAGGTTGTATTAGGAACATTTGCTAAACAAATATCAATTTTATTTTATGTCTTCACTGTTTCTTAAACTCTTCATTCATTTTCGTTTTATGATGCAGAGAATTTATTATCAGGGGGTTTTGCAAGGTAGGAAGTCTTTCAGGAAATCATAGCTATTTTGTGAACGAGTGGTATTCACAATCGATCACACATCTAGTTACTAACCGGCCTCGACTTCAGTGATCGTACGAGAACAGGTGTTTCAATGTGATATAGTACATCCAAGCAGCTGGTATTGTCAAGGGGTCACCCATCTTGGTACTGACGGGGCTTGACGTTATTTAACTGCGGTGAATGTATGCCAACTGGAGATTAACTGTAATATACCCGTTAGTCATAGCAATTACGTATCCATGCAACAAGCATTCACCAATCTGGATGGCGGATATCGGTTGAGGAATGACATTTTGCCTTAATTTCGCTGCATCAGTTTGTGAGCGGAAATCGGAACTGGTGCTAGCATAAACAGGAAATGCATCCGGTGTTTAAAATAAACAAGACGCAGACGTGTCTTGAGCTTTGAATAAACAGGACGTGCAAAAGCAGGTTGTATTCATAAGCGGTCACCCATCTAGGTTTTAACCAGGCTTGACATTACTTAAATTCGGTGATGTTAGGCGAATCGGTGTTTCAATATGATATAACCGTAAATCATACCACCCAGACAGCCAAGAATACAGCAGCTGGTACTGCCAAGGGTCACCCATCTAGATACTGACCACGTTCGATGTTACTTAACTTCGGCGATCGTACACGAACCAGTGTTTCAAGGTGATGTGACCTTAAGCCATAGAACACGCACATCCAAGCTTAGAGCACGTTGTATTCATAACCTGTCACCCATTTAGGTTGTAGCTAGGCTTGACGTTACTTAACTTTTATGATGTTATGCGATACAACTTGATAAAACGTGTCAGAGCATCGGTACATCCAAGTTTAGGTCAGCTAGTATCGTCAAGGTTTCAGCCATCATGTCCAGGCTTGATGTTGCTTAACTTCGCTGTTCGTACGTGAAGCTGTGATAGGCTCGAATAGAACACCCAAAGACAGCTGGTTTTAAACATCTGGTAAGACGGAATCTTGAATATTCTTCATGACAGAAGTGTTCTACATCATTCGTTAAACGTTTTATTAACCTTTGCAAACATTAACACGTGTATGCTGAAATGTAAAACGTTTTATTTCCTGCGAAACTTTAGTTAATCTCCATGGAAACGTACATATATCAATGTGCATATATGCATTTAAATAGAATATGAAGATAATTTTACATAAAATATTTTGGTATTCATATCTTTTAAATGAAAACACTGAACACAGAAGAACGACGAAGAGTTTTCTTACTTCCGAATAAGCAGCCTCTATCATACAGTTGTAAATATGAAAATTCAAAAATTCAGTATAAATATCCCTGTATTATTATTACTATTATTATTATTATTATTATTATTATTATTATTGTTGTTGTTGTTGTTGTTGTTGTTGTTGTTATTATTATTATTATTATTATTATTTCATTTGGTTTCTGGTGTGGACTCAATTCTTCCTGTATTCCGCCCGGAGACCTAAGGTCCGAAATGGCCACATGACATTTTCCACTAGGTTCCTCCATTAGGTCACGTAAAAAAGCAGCATATCACGATTAAAAAACCCTGATTGTGACGAGGTGATGACAGATTAATATGAATGATCAAAATTGACAATTTTTGCAAAGAAATTGAACGCGGTTTATCGTTTTTAACTAGTACTTTTTAAATATTAACATTTTTATTCAGCAATTATATAATATCTATTTTTACTTCATACTTTGTTAATTAGGTAATTATTTAAAGTTTTTTTATTAAGTAGATAATTGTTTAAAATTATTTAAGGATCATCTCATGTATACATTAACATACATAGAAATTATGAACGTTTTTTATCAATAAAATTTTTTTTTTAAATTATTTTAAAAATGTTTGGGTTCAAACGACTGTTATGTGCTTTACAAATTTGGATTCGTAAATTTACTTTTTCATCAACGTTATCATTGCATTACGTGCTTGAAAGCAATAAAGAATTTTAAATGAATTTTGAAGTATTAAGGAGTTGATGAAAAAAGTTTTTTAAATTTGTAAAAAATACATTATTCATCGAAAATTTTTTATTTCTTTACAAAATAATGTCCTTAGTATAAAAGCAGGTCAAAGCTTTTCTAATTAATTAAGGTCATAGTTTTTTATATTTTATTTTTTTGATAATTCAGAGCAGATTTTCTATGATATGGGGTACTGTTTTACAAAAAAAAAAAAATGATGATTTACTTTCTACAAAGAGTCCTGTTTATAACTAATAAAACAAATCCCGCGCTTGAAGATTTAATTTCTCGAAATTTCATGAAAATATGTAAGTGGGTGGAAACATGATAAAAAAATCTCTTCTTAACAAGATTTTTTTTTTTAATTTTTAAAGAAATTTCATTCATTTGTGAATAAGTCCTGAACGTTTCATTAAAATCCGACAATTATTTGATTTTTGCAAGAATATTTAAACTTAGGTATCGAAAATTTATGTCAAAAGGGGAGGTGCCTATTTTCCACTGACTTAATTAAAAATAAAACATATTTTACATTTACCTATGTAAAATATGTTTTATATATATATATATATATATATATATATATATATATATATATGTGTGTGTATATATATATATGTGTATATATATAAATATATATATATATATATATATATATATGTGTATATATATAAATATATATATATATATATATATATATATATATAAATATATGTATATATATATGTATATATATATATATATATATCAAATCCTCCTCATTACTATGTGTGTTTATCTTCGCTTGCTCCAGCTTCTAATGCTCCAGTTGGAGCGGCTTGGTGAGAGTAGTCGTGGCTCCAGGAGGCTCAGTCCTATGGTCAGAGAGAATTTCAGTTGAGTTCCACCACGGAATGTGGGAGTGAGCGGCGCTTCTTAGAGTCTGATTTGCAATCCCTTCTCACCGAGGCCTCGCGGAGCATTTGGTATAGTGTTCGCTTGCCAACCTAACTGTCGGTGTTTCGATTCCCTCGGTAGTCGATGCGCATGAGTCCCAAATATAGGATGAAACGGCCGTCCAGTGGTTGCTGAGGTTTCTATCAGACTCGATGAATCAATTAATATAATTATCAAATCCTCCTCATTACTATATGTGTATATTTATATCATTTTATGGCAATAAATAAAAAATAAATAAAAAAAAAAATATATATATATATATATATATATATATATATATGAATTCAATACTCTTGCCACGCTATCGTTTTTTCACTTCCTACCCTTCTCAAAGTGACATATTCTCTTCTCATTTTTGAATCTCTTTGCGTTTTCCTTGGCTTTATATACTATGTTCTTTTGCAGACAGCTTCCTTGCAGTGGGTATGTAGTTTTATTTATGAAATTACATTCGGGCGCTTTGATTATGCCATTGCAATTTATTACATTTTTGTGGCTTTTTTACTAATTCTTTTATGTTTAAGTGCAGATTAAGCTATCTTATAAGTTGTTTTTGTTAAAAAATTTGCTAAGTGGTTTGTTGCGTGGGAGTGTTTTCTTTTAGGTTTAGGAATGTCATGCCAATGTTTGTTGTGATGGTTTCGTTTTATGGCGGGTTTAACCAAATTATGTTTCTTTTTCTGTTTTTCCATTTTGGTTGTGTTGGTGTGTTACGTTGTGTGCATCGGCTTTTTTTAGTATGTTGTCATATAGCTTCCCACACACATATATATATATATATATATATATATATATATATATATTAATACACACATATACAAGGCTACAATACACACAAACACACTCAAACAAGCAACCATATTCAGATACAATTGCTCAAAATAGTTCATATGCGAATTATATACGCAAAAATATGCTTTAGATAGATAGATATGTAAGTATGTATGTATGCGTGATGTTCTTAATTGATATTAATTTCTCTGAAATTGTTGATATAAAATTAGATTTCACGTGTTGAGGAGAAGCTATCTAAAAGTAAATGTTTGTAGAACAGCTATTAGTACAGACAACAAAATACAAATGAACTGAGGAGTTCTTGTGAAGTAATTTTTTTTTACTTTTACAACATTTTTAAAGTTAATAGACGCTCATAAATAATTAGCGGGTTAATTGAAATGTTGGCAGATTATGGGGGATGCTAAGTGATGTAATTTAAGGTCTGATGAACTAAAGTGAATAAATGATGTTTTAATTTGTTTATAAAAAATTGTTGCAAAATAAATTCCTCACATTTGCCTTGATAAAGTCAATCAATTGACGAAATATGTCGGCTATTTTTTCCTTTTGTTTTTATGCATATTGTCCTTTTACAGATATATATTTTAGCTATATCTGAATGTTTACAGACACATACACATACACACACATACACACACATACACACACATACAAATATTCATTTGATCTTGAAACGTGTGATGTTTTTCATTTCCTCAAACTGAAGTGGAACATCAATGGGACTCGTTTTTAAGGCATGGAGGCGATGGTGAGGTGCATCCAAGAAAAATTCTTCCAGCAGAGCATAAGGATAATCATGCAGATTGTTGATTTAACTTGAAATAAATTGCAACACAGATCCCGTTACTTTACAGACAGAACTCGTATATATATATATATGTATGCGCGCATGGGTGTGTGTGCATCTGTGTGTGTCATCAATATACAGACTGTTTCGCTGCATCACAGCTTATCAGTGTGGCTAGACATTCAGTTGCCTCAACCGATTTGGTATCAGAGATTTTTCACAGATTTCTCAGAGCTAACATATATATATATATATATATATATATATATATATATATATATATATATATATTAGATAGGAAAAGACAATATTTATAAGGCATTTTATAAAAGCAAAAGCTAAAATAAAAACAACCGGTTTCGTCCCAGGACATATCAAGTTTATTTATTCTGCGAATTTAAAAAAGCGTGTAAATTAATTTTTAATTAACGTATGTAATCGAATGGGGGGAATTTTATTTGCACCTTTTAAGTGAAATATATATATATATATATATATATATATATATATATATATATTTGGGCTATTATTATTATATATATATATATATATATATATATATATATATATATTTGGATTATTAATGTTAAATGTTTACTGTAGATGGCGCTGTGTTGTCATTAAACTGAGTTAAATTTACCATTCTTTTATATTTATGGATTGTCTGTCTTCGCCGTTTAACGTGTGTGTAGTGGTCAGTTAACAGAGAAACGTTCCGTTTTTCAATAGCAGGACATTTCCACCGTGAGCAGGAAAATATGATTTCTTCATACGGCGGCGCAAATGGTAATGGACGTAAGGCTGCACGGCTGTGTGAGATTGCGTTTGCTGAGGAATGGCGGCCGAGGCATCCTACTGTTGCTATTTCTTATCTTCGGAATGCTGAGATACGATCCGTGGCATCAAAATCCATGGATCACGGAAAATGTAACCCTTAACATTGTCCTTGTTTTTAGTGTGAGGATCCCTCCCGCAATGTTTGTAAAAATATTTTTGATACACCCATATATATATATATACCTTATTTTCCCGGCTTACAAGAATCTGCGGCATGGAAGACGCACCCTCAAATTGGAAAGAAATTTGTAAGAAAAAAATCATTCTCAAACAATAACATATTCACCATACGCCCCTCATACGCTGGCGCCACCTATTGTTTGCATTTATTACACGACCCATTTTGTTTGCATGCCAACGACATACTAGTCAATAGCAGATAGGCTTCCGCCTCTGCTAGTAAACAGATCATGTTTTAGCTTGTGGCTCGGCTCCAAGTAGTTTTATAGTCTTGTAAATTGTTTGGAAATATTTGTAACAGCTAAGTACTGAGGTAACATCATATAAAAGGGTGAATTACATAGCTGACATTGTAGTGTAATGAGTCAACATACAAATCCATGTCCTTGTCAGTCAAGCCAATGAGGTGACCGTCCAAGCTTTCTTGGGCCTATATGTTGCCTTACATTGACTCCCACGTATTTTTCACAGTATTTTTAGGGAAAAAAGTGCGTCTTGTAAGCCGGAATATACGTTATAGGGACTATATCTCTTTTTACAATAGATTGGATTGGTTTGTTATTTTCGTTTTACCTCAATGGGTTAAATAATACCGTCAAAATTTTTATTGCTGGTAATATTTTTCTTCAAAAATGTATTGCTATTATTATTTTCTTCCTCAAATTGTATTGTTGGTAATTTTTTTCTTCAAAAATGTATTGCTGGTAATGATATATTGCTGGTAATAATTTTCCTCAAAAAATCTATTGCTGTTATAAAAATCTATTTTTAAATTTTCATAACCTTTTAACGCCATTTTGGGCGTTAACTATTTGTTGAGACCTTAACAGATACTACAAGCCAGGGTCAGGATGGACCTGGGAACACCAGCAATTTAGAGGTGTTTCCACGTTCCTCAAAACCTCCCAATTAGAGGTCTTGTGGTTGGATATAGATTAACGTCCTACCCAGGACGCAGACATAGGTTATCATCATACCCAGGATGCGGACGTAGTTTATAGTCATACCTAGGACGCGGATGTAGATTATCGTCTTACCCAGGACGCGGATGAAGTTCATAGTCATACACAGAACGCGGACGTACTTTATCGTCCTACCCAGGCCGCGGACGTAGTTTGTCTTCATACCCAGGACGCGAGTGCAGTTTATCATCATACCCAAGACGCGGTTGTAGTTTATCGTCTTACCCAGGACGCGGGTGCAGTTTATCGTCATACCCAGGACGCGGGTGCAGTTTATCGTCATACCAAGGACGCGGATGTAGTTTATCGTCATACCCAGGACGCGCACGTATTTTATCGTCAAACTCAGGAAGCCAGTAGATATGAGGACAATATATAGGCTTTATATATTTCACCTGCGTTGACAGTACTGAAATTTTTTTGAAAGTGGATTTTTTTAACCAAAAGCATGGGCTTCCTCTCAATTTATATTTAACATTTGCTTTTATATTCGCATTAATCTTTTAAGATTTGAGTCCTTGATTTCATAGTCGCTTTGCCAGTGTTTACCGCAGTTTTTGTTTGTTTGCTTGTTTGTTTGTTTTTTTTTTTGTTTTTTTTTTTGTTTTTCTTCTTCAACATAAGTCTGCAGCTGCGTTAACAGATAAAACTGCTTATCTTGACAACGCCCATCACCCACAGTTTAAGTGCTTCTTATGAGGTGGGGTTTGAGACAAACACTGAAGACAAATCTGGAATGGTTTTCTTTTTTTTTTCTTTCTCGTATTGTCTGTTCCTCTTGCAGTGCAAATGGTTTTAGAATTCCCATGGCAAAAAATGTGTATATGGCGAGAAATGACGTCAATAAAAATACGTAGGCCAGGTCGACACCTTCACAAGAATTATCGATATACACACGTGCACACATACCGAAGAATATATATATATATATATATATATATATATATATATATATATATATATATATATATTATGTTGGTGCAAAAATAATCTCGCTTTCTCACATATGTTACTATCTGAGAAAACGACATTATTTTTGCACCAACCTAATATACACACACACACACACATATACACACATATATATATATATATATATATATATATATATATATATATATATATATATATGTATATATATATATATATATATATATATATATATATATTATATTGGTGCAAAAATAATGTCGCTTTTTCACATATGTTACTATCTGAGAAAACGACATTATTTTTGCACCACCTTATATATATATATATATATATATATATATATATATATATATATATATATATATATATGTGTGTGTGTGTGTTATGACCATGAGTGCTGGGTTCGAATCTCACCATGGTCGATTTGTCAAGGTGTTACAGAGGAGACAATTCCAGCGTGCGGCACATTTGGAAAGTGCCTGAAATCCATACCACGGGTTGGACAAAGCCTTGTGAGCCGTCGATAGCTGTGTTAGCACGTAGCCTACAGCTTGAGAGTGCTGGGCTTTTATCTAATTGTTGATCACACCAGATAACACGCTCTTTCCCAGAGACTGTAACGTAACTAAGGCCGGCTTAGTCCAAGGCACAGGTAGGGCTCTGTCAGTGTTGAATAAACAAAAATGCGCTTGAGCAATTGTCTGCAATAGGGATTACCCTGGTAGAATACGAGTGGCCAGCTATACTATGTGTGTGTGTATTTGGGTATCAATCCCTCTTTTATACATGTTTTATTAATGTAAGTTTTTATTTAGTTTTTCCTCGGTTCTTTTAATTATTTAAACTGAATGTATGTATTTGCTTTGTGTTTGTATCAAGAGGTATACGAATGTTTTGTTTGTTAGGTTGGTGCAAAAATAATGTCGTTTTCTCACATGTGAGAAAACGACATTATTTTTGCACCAACCTAATATATTTGTGCAAATAATGTAATAAATATTAGGCGACCATTTTAAAAGGTTTATTCTAAAATCGGATATTATTTTCCGTATAACCTAATAAATTAAATTCTGAAACAGATTGCTATAAAATTAAGAGGAAACTTTAATCATTAGGAATGAGTAATATATATTTGTGCAAATATTGTAATAAATATTAGAACACTATTTTAAAAGGTTTGTTCTAAAATCGGATATTATATTCAGAATAACCTAAAGGCTATGTCTACATATATTAAGAAGATTGAACTGTTGTTCGGCTTTTAGATCAAAGTTAATTAACCATGTCTCACGAACAGTGACAAATCTTTACAAAAGAACGGATGCTAAATCAATGGAAATGCCGGAAATCCTAGTTTAATTCATCGACTCGCTACAGTTTCTTATCAGCATTCTAATCTTTCTGTGCACATTCGCCTGACAGCTTCCGTCTACCGAAATGATGATGCATTATAAACCTAAAGTGTTAGAATAATGTATTTAGCTCTCATTTTATTCTGACAGAGAAATTAATTCAAAGCGAGGTCCACCAATTTCAGCATGGGACTGGTTTGCAGGACTCGATTACCGTCCTAAAATTTGCGTATCGAATTCTCTACCCAATTAGTTGCCGCTCATTTTTTTTTTTTTATGTCAAACGTATTTGTCATACAATGTTTTCATCATACAATAATGGATTTCTTTAACTGATTTCCTTGACAAGAAAAGGAAATTCTCGAAGCCTTGGAGCTGAAAACTTGGAAATTCCAGACACTGTCTCTTTATACTTAATGAATAAGCAAAAGCATATAAACATTAATTGCAGGGATCATGAAAATCAGGATTTCTAAAATAAACAATCACACACACACACACAAACACACACACAGGCACACACAGACACACACACACACATATATATATATCTATCTATCTATCTATATATATATATATATATATATATATATATATATATATGAAACTCATTTGTACTCATTTTGCCTAAATATATTGGGCTCTCTTTCGTGGATCAGCTTTAATATTTTATATTATTAGGATTACTTACCCACGTATATTATATATATATATATATATATATATATATATATATATATATATATATATATATATATATATATATAGGGTGAGAGAGTGCGAGAGAGAGAAGGAGAGAGAAAGAGTATGGTTAGGAATGCGATACAATGATACAATAAAGAACAAATAGGAAACAGATCTAAAATTGAAACAGTTTCCATTGGGATGTGTATCCTAATTTTTTTCTATACTTATATATATATATATATATATATATATATATATATATATATATATATATATATATATATATAATATATAAATATAATATATATATAATCATATATATTCATATATATATATATATATATATATATATATATATATATATATATATATATATATATATATATATATTCATATATAGATATATATATATATTGTTAAGTTAACCCCATATTTGTACCCTTACCTCAGATTTTATAAATACATTTTCAGTACCTTGTTTATTTGCGACGAAACATATGAATCTTAATCACTTCTTTATTTCTTGAATATGCAAATTCTGGGATATATATTGTTTATATAACCAGATGAGTCAAGGCCAGTTCTCGGAAATGAACATTCCCTTCTACCCCCATTTCCTACCTGGTCCCCGATGCTAAACAAACGCTGTTTGACAGGTGCGAATGATGTTAGCCAGTTTCATAGTCGCTGGCCAGAACGAACGCTGTTTGACAAATAAGTGTGGATGACATTAACAGGGTCCGTGAATGACGCATACCTTTTTGGGGGGCCAACACGTGACTCAACATATAGCAGTTTTCGTTTCGCACGTGTTGAGGTAACAACAAGCACATATAGTTGCTGCCTGACGGAGGAGTCGGACGTCACCAAAACCTGTCTTAGGTATTTGCCATTAGAAGAAGCAGTTGCCGCCAAGTCCAGACTTCGCTGTTTGATGACAGAAGAATTAGATGCCACCAAAAACCAAAGGACCGACGCGAGAATCTAGATCAACATCGTCACCCCAAGTCGGCTATACTCCCGTGATTTTTCTGTGTGTTCTCCTCGCCATCAACCCGGATTGGACGTCGCCAGTCAAAAATTCATATTAGAACATTGTCAATCCAACCCTTTGCTTTCAGAGAGGTGTATGGATATTCTTTTGAACAAACTGTACCCCGATAATAGTCAATCGACGTCGATTCCAACCTTATGTAAGTTTCTGCATGTTTTTCCATATCTTATAATCTGCTATCTCCGTATTCATATGTATTTCGCCGCATCTGTTTAATTGGTAACTTATCTCCCCATCCCTTGTATTATTAATTTTCTTTTTTCTTTTTCTTACATTCACACTCCGTGTATTCTATAAATAAAATCTTTGTATTATATATTCTCGTGTTGTCTTCTGTTGTTCTGTGTCTGTGTAGAGTTCATTTTCTCTCTGCGTTTATCGACTTCCGGAATTGGAGAATTCCCCTCCCAACGTTCTTTTCTTTATTTTTATATCGAACCTTGGGATCTCTTACTTATTTTTTTTATTTTCTCGTTGCGTCCCGGCTATCGTAGTTCCAACGAAACCCCGGGCGTAACAAAATTGGGGGCTCGTGTCCGGGAATTATTTCTCCTTTTCCACAAGACTTCTCAGTGAGGAACAGTGCAGTCATAGAATTGCGGAAGACACATAAACCGAGATGTCTATAATAGATACTTTTCTGAACTCTCCCACGTTTGACGGCCTATTAAAGCTGAAAAAGGACCATATTTTAGAGATAGGGTTAAAACTGGAGTTGGACGTAAGACGGTCTATGCGAAAGGCGCGGTTGGTGAGAGTAGTCTCAGAAGACATGGACGATAATGAAGTTTTCGACCCGAGCGTTCTTGACGACCTTGTGCCAGAAGTGCCTCAACTCTCAGAAGCCCAGATCGAACTGGAGAAACTTAAGATCGAAGCCGAGACCCAGACTAAACTGGCGAGAATTAGTCAGGAAACCCGTATCATAGAAATGGAACAAGAACGATTACGACACGAGAGGGAACGGAACCACTTTGACCTCACCAGGCAAATCCGACTTGTGCCTACATTCAACGCAGAAGACGTGGATAAATATTTCCAACACTTCGAGAAAGTTGCTTTAAATCTAGAATGGCCCATCGAAGCCTGGCCGACATTGCTACAGACAGCTTTGAAAGGTAAAGCACAAGAAACGTATCCCTCACTTTCAGTTGCGGACAGTGCCGACTATAACATCATAAAAACATCGATCCTAAAAAACTACGAATTGGTACCAGAAGCGTATAGACAGAGATTTAGAGATCATAGAATGGACGAAAACCAAACATATGTAGAGTTCTTCAGGCAGAAAGAAACATATTTCGACCAATGGATTTCGGCGAAAGAAATAGGTGCGGATTACGATAAACTAAGACAGCTAATCTTAATTGAAGAATTTAAATGGTGCGTTCACGATAACCTCAAACCATTCCTCAACGAAAGACAGGTCGACACAGCTTATGAGATGGCTACTCTCGCGGACGAATTCGCACTAACACATAAGCGAGGCAAGAATAAATCAGAGGAGCCATCTGAATATGGGAGAAGCACAAAGCCTCGAGTAATGGCTAGGAAAATACCTGGTCAGGCAAACTACCCACATCGACCGAACGGCCCGAAGAGTAAACGGTTTGATTCTCATTCTTTTACCCCTACCCCACCCCGACGGACGGAAGGAGGGAAAAACATAACGTGTTACTACTGTGGGAAGGTAGGACACATGGCGGCGAATAGTTTTGAGAAGAAAAGTGTCGAACACAGAAGTGCAGTCTCAAATAAACCACAAGGGTTTAATATCGTCGCATAAAGGATCTCAGTAAGAAGATTAAAGGTCAAATCAGAGAGGGATACGAACCATTTGTGTCTAACGGCTCCGTATGTCCGGTGGATGACCCCACGAAGAGGGTTAAAATCCAAATCCTAAGAGACACGGGAGCGAGCCAATCTCTGATAGTCGAAGAAGACATGCCACGCGGATCAGAGACAGACACGGGCGAACGAGTAGTTATACAAGGGATGGGAAGTAATTTTGTTAGTGTCCCTTTTCACCGGATCTCCCTTCACTCTGACAAAATATGTGGACCTATAGTCATCGGAGTGGTTGATATTCTGCCTATGAAAGGCATATCGATGTTACTGGGAAATGACCTGGCTGGAGAAAGAGTTATACCCCATCCAAGAGTGGTGGAAAAACTGAGCGTCTCGGAGGAGATTGAGAAGATCGAGGAAATGTATCCTGGAACATTCCCATCATGTGTGGTGACCCGAGAGAATGCTAGGAAGAGAGCTGAGGAGACGAGTTCCAGAATGGAAAGCGAGGACGAAGGGAACGAGGTGGTTGACTTCTCCCAAACTTGCTTAGGCCATGAGATAGGATCGAACCCTATGCTCGAACAGACCACAACATCAAGCCCTAACCCGCGAAAGGAAAGAACAGACGTCATGCCCACCATAGAAAGGTCTATGGCAATTGAACAGAGAGAGGACAGCCACATCGCCCCACCCCCTTTCGAAGAGACGTTACCTGTGGAAGAATTGAGCAAGGTACCCTCAGGATACTACGTCTAGAACGAGACCTTAATGCGGAAGTGGAGACCCACACACACACCTGCCCAGGAAGATTGCTCAAGCGTACGCCAGTTGGTATTACCAAGGAGATACAGGGAGGAAGTGTCTCGGAGGGCCCAGAACAAGATGAAGAGAAAGTACGATCGAAACCCTATTCGAAGAATTTTCGATGTCGGAGACAAAATACTGGTGCTGTTACCCTTGTCTGGTCACCACCTCAAGGCTCACTTTCACGGTCCGAAATTTCCCGGAAGGTTAGCGACCTCAACTACATTGGGAACACTCCAGACCGAAGGAAAGAAAGACAAATGTGCCACATTAATATGGTCAAACCATATTACGAGAGAGGGAAACCAAGCCCCATCCTAGCCGTAGATGGACCCCTTTATGCCTCTAGTCATGCAGACGCTTTATCGCGCTGCTAACATAATAGAGAATATACCCTTGATATATATATATATATATATATATATATACATATATATATATATATATATATATATATATATATATATACAAAGGGGAACAGAGGAGAGTAAATCTTTTATTTTTTTTAAATAAATCCCATTTCCTATTGTGTTGAAAAGAATCGCAAGCGATCCTTTTTCATTTTTTTAGTGAGGGGATGTTACGTTAACCCCATATTTGTACCCTTACCTCAGATTTTATAAGTACATTTTCAGTACCTTGTTTATTTGCGACGAAACATATGAATCTTAATCACTTCTTTATTTCTTGAATATGCAGATTGTGAGACATATATTGTTTTTATAACCAGATGAGTCAGGGCCAGTTCTCGGAAAAGACCCTTCCCTTCTACCCCCATTTCCTTCCTGGTCCCCGATGCTAAACAAACGTTGTTTGACAGGTGCGAATGATGTTAGCCAGTTTCTAAGTCGCTGGCCAAAACGAACGCTGTTTGACAGATAAGTGTGGATGACATTAACAGGGTCCGTGAATGACGCATACCTTTTAGGGGGGGCCAACACGTGACTCAACATATAGCAGTTTTAGCACGTGTTGAGGTAACAACAACCACTTATAGTTGCTGGCTGTCGGAGGAGTCGGACGTCACCAAAACCTGTCTTAGGTATTTGCCATTAGAAGAAGCATTTGTCACCAGATCCAGACTTCGCTGTTTAATGCCAGAATAATTAGATGCCACCAAAAACCAAAGGACCGACGCGAAAAGCTAGATCAACATCGTCACCCCATGTCGGCTATACTCCCGTGATTTTTCTGTGTGTTCTCCTCGCCATCAACCCGGATTGGACGTCGCCAGTCAAAAATTCATATTAGAACATTGTCTATTCCACCCTTTGTTTTCAGAGAGGTGTATGGATATTTTTTTGAACAAACTGTACCCTGATAATAGTCAATCGACGTCGATTCCAACCTTATGTAAGTTTCTGCATGTTTTTCCATATCTTATAATCTGCTGTCTCCGTATTCATATGTATTTCGCCGCATCTGTTTAATTGGTAACTTATCTCCCAATGCCTTGTATTATTTAGTTTTCTTTTTTCTTTTTCTTACATTCACACTCCGTGTATTGGAGAATTCCCCACCGCAACGTTCTTTTCTTTATTTTTATATCTAACCTCGGGATCTCTTACTTATTTTTTTTATTTTTTAATGCAATGCAATATTTATCATTTAACAGTAATTAAAGAAATGAATATGAAAAAAATTCTTATTCATAAATTTATAAACATTTACTAAATTATTAAAATATATGAACCAGCGAGAATAAGAGAATTATAAATATTTACGATTTTATAAATTTTAAATCAACTGGCAATAAGTCGATATTTTGCTGCCCATTCCAATAACTGGTATAATATCAGGTCATCTCATAAGTTCTGTCCGAATTTTGAATAAAGATAACAAGTGACCAAATGTTATATTTAATTATAGATTCAATCAACGATGTATTTTCCCTGATTATCTATGATTTCCTTCCATCTATTAACAAGCTTACTATCAGGTCATCCCATAAGTTCTGTCCGAATTTTGAATAAAGATAACAAGTGACCAAATGTTATATTTAATTATAGATTCAATCAACGATGTATTTTCCCTGATTATCTATGATTTCCTTCCATCTATTAACAAGCTTACTATCAGGTCATCTCATAAGTTCTGTCCGAATTTTGAATAAAGATAACAAGTGACCAAATGTTATATTTAATTATAGATTCAATCAACGATGTATTTTCCCTGATTATCTATGATTTCCTTCCATCTATTAACAAGCTTACTATCAGGTCATCTCATAAGTTCTGTCCGAATTTTGAATAAAGATAACAAGTGACCAAATGTTATATTTAATTATAGATTCAATCAACGATGTATTTTCCCTGATTATCTATGATTTCCTTCCATCTATTAACAAGCTTACTATCAGGTCATCCCATAAGTTCTGTCCGAATTTTGAATAAAGATAACAAGTGACCAAATGTTATATTTAATTATAGAATCAATCAACAATGTATTTTTCCTGATTATCTATGACTTCCTTCCATCTATTAACAAGCTTACTATTAGGTCATCCCATAAGTTCTGTCCGAATTTTGAATAAAGAAAACAAGTGACCAAATGTTATATTTAATTATAGAATCAATCAACAATGTATTTTCCCTGATTTTCTATGACTTCCTTCCATCTATTAACAAGCTTACTAATTCCATTACTGTAAAATTCTTTTGGCTTTGAACTCACAAATGTCAGTTTTTACCTCTTCTTGTGTTACAAAAGATGTTTCTTCCAAATGATTCTGTAAACTACGAAAGTCTGAAGGAGCAAGATCGGGAGAATAAGGTAGATGAGGAATTTTTTCCCAACCAAGTTCTTTGATCTTTTGTGACATGATTCTTGCTGTGTGGGGTCGCGCATTGTCCTGATGAAACATTACCCTTTTTCGATTCACTAGAGCGGGTCTTTTTTTTTCCTCAAAGCTTGGTTCAAACGCTCTAATTGCTGACAGTATAGTTGAGCATTAATTGTTGCATTAGGTGGTAAGAATTCAAAATGGATTATTCCTTGGCGATCCTACCAGATTGAAAGAAGAACATTTTGCCCATGAAGTTTCCTTCTCGGCTGTGGCTGGGGTCCTTCCCCATTACTAAGGCACTGTCTACGACACTTAACATTTCGATAAAAGATCCATTTTTCGTCGCTAGTCACAAGTCTATCCAAAAAAGGTGAAACAAGTTGGCGAGAATGGAGAGAAGAGCACATGTCAACTCGGGATTTGCGATTGTTTTCAGACAATTCATGAGGCACCCATTTTTCAAGTTTAGGAACTTTTACAAGTTATTGAAGATGACGATGAACAGTTGTATGGTTTGAACTGAGGACTACTGCCAATTCTTCAACTGATAAAGCAGAATTGTCTTCAAGGGGTGCTTCAAGAAGCTTTTCATCAAACTCAACTGGACGTCCGGTTCGATCTTCATCTTCAAGGGTGAAATCTCCACTTCTGAATTTTGCAAACCATCTTCTGCAAGTTCTTTCATTCACACATTCCTCTCCATAAACTATGTGAATGTTTCTAGCCGCTTCGGCTGCTGAGTTTCCTTTCTTGAACTCATAAAGCATTATGTACCTCAAATGATTCTTGGGTACTTCCATGTTAGCAGGGTTTTCATAAAAAAAATTTCGTTCTCTGAAATAATATTTGATCAGTTTAAATGCATCTAAACATAAAAATAATGTCCAGCTCCATTAGACATTATAAAATACTCTTTAAATTTCGTTAATTTAACAAAAAGTTAAAATTCAGACAGAACTAATGGGATGACTTGATAAATTGTTTTTATTTTCTGTATTTTTAATTCTCAAGAACAAAGAAAATGTATAAATTCTTTTTGATATGTTTAGGATTTATTTTTTCAATTCTAATCATCGTTTTTTTTTTAAATAATGATTTCCTAACAGTGAATTTAGATAAAAATAAATCAATATCATGAAAAAAAACGCCCTTTCTATTCTGTCCCTTATTTGGTAAGACAATTTCTCGTCGTTACTTAGTTTCCTTATTTATGACAACACCTGATGTACAGCAGTAGTAAGTGAAAGAAATAAAACACCAGGTGAAAAAAGAAATCTGCTTCACTTTTAATAAAATACTTTAAGGTTTCAACATGGACATTTTAGACTAGTATATGCTGTCGGCATACATGGACAAACATGACGAAAGTGAATTTATATATTTTTTGTTCTAGAGAATTTACAACAAAAATATTAAACACTATTTATTAGATTGTATATTTAAAGTATAATATTATATTTACAACATTCTAAAAGAAATGCAATTAGAAATAATACAATGCAATATTTATCATTTGCCAATTTATAAAGAAATAATTATGAAAACAAGTTTATTTATAAATTTATAAACATTTTATAAAAGTTTAATCAAATGGTTATTAGTCGATGTTTTGCCAACCATTCCAATAAAGTATATAATAAATAAACAATGTAAATAATAAAACTAAAAATTAGTTTTTATTATTTTTATTAATTTTGTGATATTAGATGCTCACTTGTAACTTTTGTTAGGTCAACGAATGCTCGTTATCACTTCCAAAATTTTCGTTGTAGACGACACTTTAGATAAAAGTGACGGCATTAAGACATAGTGTCAAAAGAACGGTTTTTCACATGACACCGCTTTTTTTTTAACTACCTTCACTCATCGTCAATGTTTATTGTTTTAAAAAGCGATGATTAGAATTGGAATAAAACCTAACTATATGAACGTGAATTGACACATTTTTCTTCTTGAGAATTTACAACAAATATACTAAACCCTATTTATTTATTAGATTGTTTCTTTACAAGAATAATTTTAGATTTACAACAGAATAAAAACTAATACAATTAGAAGTAATGCAATGTTTATCATTTACCAATTTTTAAAGAAATAAATGTTAAAACAATATTCAGTCATAAATTGATAAATATTTAATAACTTATTAAAATATATGAACCAGATATAAGAGAATTCTTAATATTTATCATTTTATAAAGTTTGAATCAATTAGTAATTAGTCGATATTTTGCCAACCATTCCAACAAATTATATCATTAATAAGTAAATAGAAAATCTAAGAAGTGTTTTTTTTTATTATTATTATTATTTTAACTTAAATTCTGATGTTAATTTGCAAAATAATCTCAATGGTAAGATTTTTAATTTTTTTGACGTTATAAAAAAACCTTAGTGAGTTCTTTACCGAGAAACTTCCAAAATTCTGGGAAGATGCAATCTTTAAGGTGAAGGGAAAATAGAGAAATGTTTCATAACAAAATGGTTCATATTTAGTTGAACAAATATGAAATGTCATAATTTTGTTTTAAGTTTTAATTTCCCTTAAAAATCGACATGGACTTTCCAGACAACCTAATACTATGCTTCTATTAGTAAAGTAAATTAGATAGTTAATTTAAACAAAAACACTTGGTAAAAATTTATTAAAACAATTTCTCATCTATACTTAGTTTCCTTATTTTTGACAACACCTGATGTAGGTCAGCAGTAAGTGAACGAAATGAAACACCAGGTGAAAAAAGAAATTCGCTTAACTTTTAATAAATAACTCTAGGTTTTCGACACGTACATTTAAGACGAGCATATGCTGTCGGCAAACACGGATAAACATGAAGAAATAGAATTTATACATTTTAGTTCTAGAGAATTTAAAACAAAAATATTAAACACTATTAGATTGAATATTTACAGTATAATTTTATATTTACAGCATTCTAAAAGAAATACAGTTAGAACTAATACAATGCAATATTTATCATTTGCCAATTTATAAAGAAATAATTATGAAAACAATTTTTATTAATACACATTTTATAAAGTTTTAATCAACTGGCAATTAGGCGATGTTTTGCCAACCATTCCAATAAGAATATAATAAATAGTTTAAATAATAAATCTAAAAATTAGTGTTGATTATTTTTATTGTTTTTGTGATGTTAGACACTCACTTGTAATTTTCATTAGGTCAACGAATGCTCGTTATCACTACCCAAATTCTCGTTGTAGACAAGACTTTGTAAACGCAGATACTGGTGATAGTAACGCCTTCAAATAATACTCATACTAATAATACTTCTTCAAATAGTAATCGTCGAATAGTAAATCGTATAATGTTCAGTATTGAGAAATAGTATAGCGTATAGTATAAAGAATCGCAATCACTTAGACGTCACACTAATTCCCATTCATAAGTTTTCTTTATGATCACGTGATCTACTTATTTAATAATGGAATCGTCCGTATTTTCTCATTGGTCATCTGTGTTCAAACTACAGTGTCGGCAACGACAGTTTACTTCTATACAACAATTATAAATTCTGAAGAACAAATAAAATATATAAATTCACTTTCATAGATTTAGGTTTTATTACAATTCTAATCATCGCCTTTTTTAAAGAATAAACATATTACAGAGATAGGATAATTAAAAAAGCGGTGTCATAGAAAAAAATCCCTGTCTTTTTGACACTCCGTTTTATCCTCCGTACGAAGATCCTGGTTTTTCCAATATTTTTATTAAGAGTTCTTGGAACTTATTATGACCTCAGTAGGAAGGTATGCTTTAATATTAAGGGTAAGTTGTTAAAACGATGCAGACCTTACTGCTATTTATTATCTACGGGTGCTGTTTCAACAATATACGATACGCTTATGACACTCTGTTCATGAAAGACGCAGTAGGTGAACTACAGGACCTTAACCATCAACTGCAAGAACGTAGAATCTATGCATGATATCAAGAAAAAAAGGCTTGATATAAGAACTACGAATTTGAGATGTCAAACAAGTTACGGAGGTTTAAATATCAGGGAAGTGTTTTAACAGAGGCTGTAAACTGCAACACTGAAATACGAAATTTGGACGACCAAAGATGCATATAAAAAGCTAAGCAAATTACTGAGAATCAAGAACAGTGATGAAATTTTAAATAATATCGAATCTCTTGGAGGCACAAAAGAGCAATACAAACCGAAGAAATCTTAGAGCTGAGTTCGAAACCTAATCGAGTTTATTTCATTCACTTACAGGCTAATATCCTTGTATGAATACATCTCTCCTCCCCCCTTCTCTCTCTCTGTCTCGCCACCTATGGGTAAATATTAAGACAGGCAGAGTTCTATATCCTTGCGTGGCAAGGGGTCTAGAAGAAGAAAAACACTGAATTCAAATCTTTATATAGGCCTTGTATAGCATGATGCAGATTGGCAAAGGACCGTTCTCAATGAGTCGATGATGTTGACTATGGTCGATGTATTTCTGTATGGCAGTGAATTCTGGATAATCTTTTCAATGATGAAGAGAAAACTGGAGGCAATAGAAATGTAGTTTCAACGTAAAGATTCTGAGAATGTCATAGATGTATTGAGCCTTAGTCAGCGTCGAGCTGAGACCTTTCCCAGCTGCGCTAGTCGAACTCTCTGCCTTCGAGCAGAGAGGAATCCGGACGAGGCTGTGCCGAAGGGCAGAGTTTCTTCCAGGGAGGTAGATAGACCCGACCCCGTTTATGCGGGGTCTACGCGGATTTTTTGGCCGAGTCTTCGGGCTCGGGAACCCCACTATAAATTCGGCCATGTGCCACATGTGACTGCGTGGGGCAGTTACTAAATATCGTCATAGATGTATTGTGTAACAAAGAAAAATATGTCTATATTTCTGAGATGTGGTATTATGTACATTATTTACATCATTCAGATTATTGTCCTCATCTTTGTCGCCTTATTTATTACAACGCCATATTTATTACAACGTTTCGGCCGTTGTACGCTCCAGCTTTCTTCGGGTGTTTGGAATGTCGAACTTAGCACTTTATTTCGCTCACTGGGGTAGACTGTCCTAGTTCCACGTGCCATGTTTAATAAAAATGTTTTAACAAAACAACTGCTTATCCTCAGAATTAGATAAAGACGGCAAACTTTTCTGGATCCCATAAGTAAATGAGTATTAGTAGATTTGTATACGTACACACAGGACAGCAAGAGTGAAAGGCCTGGAATGAATGTGAGTGGGGTTTGGAAAAGGACGAATATTGGTAAGAGCAACAAGGGATAGAAGTTTGTGCAGATCTATGAACCCAAATCACCGGAAGGTTAAAGGTACACAGAATGAGAAATAATTTAAGTTGCAATAAAAAAAATAGTCGAGATGAAATTAAAATAAGGGTAATTATAAAAAAAAAGAAGAAAAATGTGAGAAGAATCGCATCTTTATTACTTTTACTGAAAGGGGTAATAATGTCCGCACCCTATAATTTCCTTAAATAATCTTGATTTTTGCATGAAAAACAAAAAGAATAAAAACATATTTTAACATATCGTCTTCAATCTATCTATAAGTAAAATCGTCCGATTATCACATCCTCGAAAATGTTCATACACTGAGCGATTGAAACCAGATTTTGGGGAGAAGGGCAAACAGATACAGGGGTACAAATTACAAATGGTTTACTAGGGTGCGTAGCATCGTATAATGGATTTGCATTAATTTTTTTTTTAAATTAAAACTTTTCGCATTCTTTTATCTATTTGTGCGCAATGCCCTTTTAGGCCATAGGCGATCCTCTTGCTTAAGCCCGCCAGGTATGTCATACGTTTGTTTCCCTTTTCTCGTTTTCCCTCTGTTTGACCCGTGAGTACCAGATTATCCAGGCCCTCTTTCCTCATTATGTGTCCCAGGAATTTCAGCTGCCAGATACTGATGTTAAGTATATGCCTACTCTTTGTTTACAAACCTCTCTAAGACCTCATCGTTGTTCACGCACTCGATCCATTAGAGTCTTGGTATACTTTTGTAGAACTACATTTATGTCGCCTCGAGTCTCTTCTTCATCTTTGAGGTAGTCTTACTACATTCGCTGCCATAAAGAAGGACATATGTCACGTAACAGCTCAATATTCTTTTATTTGTTGCCAAAGAAATCCTCCTGTCTTGCAATGCTATTCCAATCTTTTGGAATCTGTCCTTGGCCATCCCAGTACATCTACAGATCTCAATATCGCACTTACAGTTCTCTGTCAAGACGCTTCCCAAATATTTAAACTTTGCGTCTGCTGGATTCTACTGTTCCTGACTTGCAGATCGCATTTTGGGCTCATCCTTTTACTAATGACCATGCATTCTGTCTTCTTGTAGTTTACTCCTTTCTTCTCACTTTCCGCAGCTGCCTCCTGTAGGAGATTTTGTAATTTCTTTGACGTGTCTACTATCAGTACATTGTCAACTGCGATTCTTATATTGTTAAGATTGTGTCCGCCGGTAGGGTTTCCAATTCTCTCAGAATTGCCTGGTTGAACAGGTCGGGTGGGATGATGCATTCTTGCCTTACGCCCCTTTCCATTTTTGTATATTCACTGAACTCGTTCTCTATGCGTATTCATACTGTTTGTTGCCAGTATATGTATTTGATTATTTTGATATATTTCCCGAATATATCGAGGTTGATGAGCAGTACCAGCAGATCCTTCTGGCTTACTTTGTCGAAGGCCTTTGCGTAGTCTATGAAACATAGGTACACGTCCTTCTGCATTTGTTTCGCTCATTCTGATAACATTCTGCACATGAATATCGCATTCCGGTGTCTTTAACGAACCCGCACTTCTCTCGTCCTATCTCTGGCCTGATTCTGCAGCGCGCTCTATTCATCAGAATACGGATGATGTGTTTTGTCACGTGTCTCATTAGGCTTATCGTTCTGTGGAGTTCGCATTCGTTTGCGCCTGGTTTCTTAGGCATAGCTATGAAGATAGACATGCTAAGGCCTTCTGATATTCATCCGCTGTTGTAGATTTTATTTGTTATTCCAGTGATCTTTTCTATGCCAAAGTCATCTAAGGCTGTGAGCATTTTCTTTACAATTCCGTCTGGCCCAGCTGCCTTGTTTCTGTTCAATTTGACCAGAGTGCATTTTACTTCGGTTTTTAGAATCCCAGGTCCGTCGGTAGTTCTTTTTACTGCTGGTTGTTCTCTTTCCTTTTGAAAAATTCTCCAATTTACTCGTTCCAGGGTTGAAGACTTTTTCCTTCTCTAATATGAATGTTCCATCCTTTGATTTTACGCAACCTGTTGACGAGCATGTCATCTGTCCTTTTAATTGACTTATTTGTTTATGCATGTCACTTTTGTTGGTAATATTAAGTCTTTCTATTTATGTGCATATTTCCTTTAGCTATTCTTCTTTAGCTTCCCTGCATTTGATCCTTATTTTATTGCGTACTTTTCTGGGCTCCGTTCAGTATCTTCGCAGGGTTTTTTGTCTTCTTTCCATGATGTCGAGAATCATATCAGTCATCCATTTGTTTCTCGTTCTTCGTCCTGTCTCCTTTGGGATGATATCGTTTGCTGATGTCACTAAAGTTTCTATTGTGTGCCTCAAATCTTCATTTCACATTGTCTATTAGGTTAGTATCGCTCAGGTGTTTGTTTTATTGCAGTTTGGTTGCTGCGTTAGGCTTCTTCAATTCTCGCAGTTTCACTCTTAGTTTACATATAACAGGGCGATGATCGCTTCCGCAGTCGGCTCTTGGGTAGGTTTTACAGTGAATCATTGCATTTCTGTATGTTTTGTTGATGGTTATATAATCAATTTGGTTCTTAGTTTCTTATCCTGGACTCTTCCATGAGCATAGCTATCTTGGATGTTCTTGGAACCATGTGTTGGCTATAACCTAGTCATTGGCTGTGCACTATTGGATACATTTTTCTCCGTGTTTGTTGCGGGTTCTTAGTCCGAATCTTCCGAATCTTGCTTTGTGCCGTTAGTGCGTACATTACTAAATTAACTACGTCGATAGGCTTCCCTTTCAGCTTCTTTCTACCAGATTCCTTTCGAAATTTGGTGGTATACTAGAACGCATTTCTTAAATGCTATATCTAGTATTAGTCCTACTCCTTTGTCATTCTTCTCGGCGCCTGCATAAATTATCCCCTATTTGTCGTTGACAAAATCACCTTTGCTTAGACACCTGGTTTCATATACACCTAAAATGTTGATTTTAAGTCTTTTCATTTCTTGTTTAACATTATCAAACTAACCGCAGTTGTTCACTTTTCGGACGTTCCATGTCCTGAGTGTTAATTTGCGTGTGACCCGAGCAGTGGCATGATAACGATCCGGTGACACCTGTCTCTCATGTCGTTCCTTTCCGGGCGAGCGATGGTGTTCCGAGGACGTTTATCCCTTTTACGCCGTTTATGCTAGCAGTCGCTGGATGACGGTCAGGAGACACCTTATAAGCATGTTGGACCTTACCGGGAGAGGATCTGATTCCTATGGACTTAACCCCCTTCACGCCGTTAGGTTTTGCATTGTTAACCATGATTTGTATAAGGATTGATAGTAAAACGGTTTCCCGTTGCCTTCTCCACGGTGGTTTATGGAGACACCACCTCTATTTAGCTGGCCGTTTACTAAGAGAGTTCGTTCGCCCTTTCTTAGGTCTTGTTTTTCGTTCTACTGGCTTGCTAACGAGCCGCCTCACTCGGAACTTGGAGTTGGGTAGTCGGTTCAATCGCCAATATTTCGACTGGAATACTTACCGAAAGTAGAGGGTGAAATAAAAAATGTTACTTTTTTTTAAAAAATAAGTTTAAAATTAGTATAAATCCGGTTGTCCCTTACTAAAACAATATGTGACTATCCAGTATTATGTCAAAAGCGCTTTTGTCTACTTACAAATGGGATCTCGTAAGTCTGGCTATACTCGAATCAAATGCCCATTTAGTTAAATGTTGAGGCTGACGTTAACAAGATTTGTCTCCATTTCGAAGACCATCGATCTGTCGTAGTAATGAAGGGGAGACAAATCTGACACGCCTCTTCAACCTCTCTTCCCTAACAGGTGAGAATGGCGACTTTGCGTTTCAATAAGACAAAGGAAAGGGAAACAAATTAAACAAGATATATACTTTTCACTTTTCCTGCCTTCTTTTTATCTAGCAAGATAAAGTCACACTAGTCGCCAAGACCCCGAATAAGCTTTATTATTATTATTTTTTTTTTTTTGCATATCTGTTCTTTAAGTTTTTACAGAAACACGAATGCAGGGTCGAGTTCGTCGTGCGTTCGCGAGAACTATAAACAAATCACAAAGACAAACGTTTCAAAAGTCTGAATTTGGTCTCAGAAAGAAATATTACGACTGGACAATTGAAGTCTTTAGAAGTTTTTATATATAAAGGGGTGCAGTGTCCAGTTCGTCCTTTGCGAGAACTATAAACAAATCCCAAAGACAAACGTTTCAAAAGTTGGAATTTGGCTCCAGAAAGAAATATTTACGCCGGGACAGTTAAAGTACTTAGAATCTTTCTTAAAATAATGTTTTAGCATGAAGTCCTATAAAATTAAATTAATTATACCACGAAGTAGGTTTTTAGTCAAAACATTTTTCCAAACAAATCAGTTTATTCAAATTTCATCAATTGAATGAAATTGAGAGTTTGTACATCTTGACAAAAATGCCAACTTCAAGAATACTTAATATTGAGAGGATTCCATCATGCCTCAACGTGTTGCAAAAAATTTCTACAACTTCCGAAAATGTATGTCCTCGCTTGCGCGCGTTTATCAGCTTGGTTTGGCTCAGCTTGAGATTTCGGAATTTAATAAAAGAAACGTTTAAAAGCTATGGGAAACAAGCATTGATCCTGAAATTATAGGAATTTCAATTAATGATCACGTATTTACTCACTACCTGATAATGCGAGGTCATCGCAACGTAGGTTATTCAGCAATGAAATGGAAAACCTGAGAAGTTAAAAAATAAAAAGAAAAAAAAGAAAAGAAAAACCTAAGTTAAACAAAAACCTGAAAGGTTCATTATATATATATATATATATATATATATATATACTACACAGTAAACAAACAGTAAAATATTTGTCGTGATCGAACGCATTAAAAATGCTAAATATAAAGTTGAAAGACCAAAATTGCAGAGCTGTTTAATGTTTAAAAATTATAAATACTGACCAGAAAACAACCGCGGTTTCAAACACTACGGTCTCTTCGGCTTTTTTTCATATATATATATATATATATATATATATATATATATATATATATATATATATATATACACATACACACACAGACACACACACACACATATATATATATATATATATATATATATATATATATATATATATATATATATATATATGTAATGAAAAACAAACCACTTTAAGGTACCATTTCGATAATTTATTTAACCCAAATTTCCTCTCAATTCGTTGTTGGAAGTTTCTACCTGATGATCCTGAATCCTTAAAAAAAGATTTTGGGTGAAATAAATTATCGTATTGGTAACTTAAAGTGGTTTGTTTTTCATTACATATTAGCTCTCTCCTCACATTGAGCTCTCAGGATTTCATCCTCTTTGGATTTACCAATTCGATTTACCAAGTTCCTTATAACTCAAATATATAAATATATATATATATATATATATATATATATATATATATATATATATGTGTGTGTGTGTGTGTGTGTGTGTGTGTGTGTGTGTGTGTGTGTGTGTGTGATGCGAATAAAATATCTTAAGCTATCTATATTAGTCTTTATGTTACTCTTTCTCTGAGTGAATTGTTCACTATAATTCAATATCTATATCTATAAAAAAAAAGATGTATGTCTGTGTGCCTGTCGCTGTGTATATGCTATTTATGCACATCCTCATTTCTCGACCGATTTCGATGAAATTCTACAGTCAGTTATGTGCCATGAGCGATACACGCTTAGGCAATCATGTATCTTTCGATACATGATTGACGAGGCAAATTTTTCCCCCAGTAGGTAGCCATGTCTTTGTACGGTAGACCAGTTGCTAACCAAGGCTATAGAACCCGGACTGCCCAGCTATTTACACATAGCTCAGGGGACAAGAAGAGGATTCATAACTTTTTCCAAGGATATTAGCACCTTAGTGAATGTAATAGATTCGACTGGAATTCGAACTGCGATCCATTATTCCACCGTGTTGCAAATTTATCAACTTTAAAATGTCCAGGCCTCTGTGTTTAGCAGAAAATTCCATGAAACTGAAGGTGGTTACGATTTTTTTGCAGAAACTAAGGCAAAGTTTCACGCCAACAAACTTTTTTGTTAGATGAGCTGATGTTGCACTTAATGCAAAACAGCTAATGTTATGAAATTTATGTAAAGTATTTGATAATATTGCTGCGACATTAGATTCAACACAAACAGTGCAAAAAACTGTGGAAAAATCAGGTTTTTCGTAATAATTAAACCTAGAACACTAACCATGGGTATATAGTAGCCAGCGGAAATTTTTAATTACAATTTTCAGTACCTGATTTTCTTACCTAAATAATATGTTTTTCAGTTCCTATTAATGTTAACTCAAAGTGCAAATCTGAAGTGCCTGCATGTAAAATATTTCAAATAAAGATTTATTCTATTTTTTTTTTTTTTTTTGGATATTTCAAAATCGGGTATGATACACATATGGTTAGTAGTGGTGTAACTTTAAGTGATGGTTAGTGTTCTAGGGTTAAAACAAAAACTTAAATAACTTCCCCATCTTTTATCCAATTTTCTTCAAACATGTCGCAAAATATTTGCCATCATGCAAGAAATGAGATATTGTAGTTTTAGTCATGTTCGACCCCGCACGTATAACGCAAAACTGTTCAAAAAGACGTTTTTTTTTTCATCCGATGCTTACCAAATTTACTGTATGCTGAAATTTTTTAGGCCTTGAAAAATATTACGTCATGCGTAATTAGATCAGATTTTCATCACGGCTAGACATTGATGTCTCGACTGTCGATTAGTCGTCTTATGGTCATTCTCTTCGATGGAGGTTACTCTAAGAAAGCATACGAAAATTGGAACGCTGCACGAAGACATTAGCAAACTAATCAAATTACTAGACTGGGCCGAAAACTCTCCTGATT
>OZ010601.1:21681771-21694271 GCA_963932145.1 Acanthosepion lycidas
CAGATGAAACTAGAATTTTATTGAAAATATTTGTCAGAAACAAAGAAGCGACAATGGCGCTCGACGCAAAGGAAATTAATGAAAAACATCAAAATAAAAATTAGAGATAACATCAAGTCTATCAGGTTGCAGACGATTAATTCATAAAACAAACGTAAGTATACGACAGATTGAAAGAAATAAGACAATGATATTTTAAACGAAATTTGTTGGAATTTCATTTTTTTTCGTTCAAGAAAATGAAGGATCTGAGATACGCATGTATAGAATTATAATAAAACTGTTGCATCTTCTCTCTCGTGCATGGACGGAGTCTTCTCTCGCAGCCGTTATGTTGTTTGAGTTCAGCGATAAAAGAACTTCAACACAGAGAATTTTAAATTTAATTATTTTATTAAACCCGTCCACGTTTACATTTTCTAACTATCCATTGGGTTCTCTCCCTCTACACCGAGGAGCCGTTTCACACTCGAAAGAAAACACGACTACATTGTCTGACGGTTAAGTAACAACACTCGCTGGTTCAGCCAATCAAAATCGACTTCGTTGTTTTGTCTTCTATCTGTCCTCGAAGGTCAACCTCAGGAAGTAGGGAATATCATTAGGTTGGTGCAAAAATAATGACGTAATAATGTCGTTTTTTGACGTTAAAAAATACGTCAAAAAACGACATCATTACGTCATTATTTTTGCACCAACCTAATATTTATCAAAACTAACCACAGGCATCTGAAAAGTCTCTTTTGGATATCCGAAAATCTCGGCAGATCTCCACGTATATCTTTTGGAACTGCACTGATCTCCACGGATGTAGTTTTGACTCTCATCAAATGACTTTTGAATGTTCATAGTTCTCATTTTGATCTACACAAATCTTTTTTATTCATATTATCTAAAACTGATGTTACATTATTCTGAATGATATTGCAGTTTGGAATTCAGTGGTTTCTTTTCAGAGACAGGAGAAAATGCTACCCCCACGAGCAACCGGTCTTTAAATTGTGGTTGTCATTCACAGAAAGTCAGCTACAACTTTCTCTTTTCTTTTTTCTAGATTGGTTACTAATCGAACCTAGAAAGCTTGGCTTACTCCAGTATTTAACCCATTGCTGAGGTAGACAGAAGAGCCATTTTTTCTCAAATGTATTTTTACGAATGCGAAAACTAGCTCGGAATCAAAACTCTGCGACCGACGTCTGTACCAAAAACAATTACACTAACGACAGATACATTTGTCGAAAATCACTTTCTTCAGCAACCATGGCTCTCCTTAACATCCTGTCCTTTTTAGCTGTTAATTTTGTTTTCTTTTTGCTATAGCTATTAAAATTTGGTCTGTCATCCGTTTTCTCAACCTCGCTTGGTAGGTTATGCGTTTTCCTCTTGAAATTCAATCTGCCCTGTGAGTATAAAATTTTCAAAACCGTCTTTCCTCATTATGTTCCCTATAAATTTCAACTTCTTGACGTTAAGTGAGTCTGTTGTATTTCAAAGAAAAAAACATACGCCTCTTTTTGACTTATTTGAACCGCCATTTTATCTCAGTAATTTATCACATCAGCTGTCCGCTTGTACACAGCAACACTTCGCGTTTTCCAGAATTTTCATGCAGTGATTGTGCTCGTTATTGAATGCAGTAAGAGTCAAACCACACCGCTCTTTGAGATAGATAACGAAGTAGTTGTTACAGTTACAGATGATGGCAGTGCTTTTACGGTCAAACCAGGGCTGGCTGTTTGGTTTTGCTAGAATCTCTTTTAGGTAATAAACTATCCATTAAATCGGGCCAAAGGAAGTTATATAAATGTCTGAAAAGGCAGAGTCCTTGTTATCTTCGCAAGATAAACCTAACTTAACAAGATCCGAAACTATAAATCATTTGGTGAGCAAGTTTAATTTATCCGGAAATTAGAAACAATTAATTTACACGCCATATTCTTATCAGGCGTTACAAGCACAGCATTACTCATTAAAATAATCTAACTTAGTGATGAACTGTGCTTGAGTCATTACACTCCAACTACAGAAACACGTAGATAGAGAGTACTTTTGTAAGTTGTCATCTAAAACAGAGAAAAAAACGAAATAATTTCATTTATGAAATAGAGATCATGGACAATGCAAAATCTACATATCTAAAGAGGCCATGTTTTAGTATTGCTAACATGGCGGCCACAATATTAACAAGATAAGATACGCAGATGGTACAGTGCGGATAGCAGAAACGGATAGGAAACTATAAAATCGTTTAAAAACGGTAGCGAGAAGGGACAAAGCATAAACTACAAGAAGACAGAATGCATGGTCAGCTGCCAAAATATGAGCCTGAAATACGATTTACATGTCGGGGACACTAAAATCAAATAGATGAGAAAACTTTAATATCTGGGAAATTCTCTTCTAAGAGTAAGACTCGTGCGACGCTGAGATCGGAAGACGTATTGGTTTGACGCATTCTAAGCAGAGTATTACGAAACAGGAAGTTTTCATTGCTAACAAAGAAAAGAATACTGGGCTGTTACGTGATATCTGTCCTCCTTTACGGCAGCGAATGTTGGACGCTCCTCAGAGATGGAGAAGAGACTCGAGTCAACAGAGGCATGGTTCCACAGAAGGAAGCTAAGGATATCATGGACCGAACATGATAGCAACGATGACGTTTTGGGCTGGATGCAAACAAAAAGGAAACATTAACTTTACATCAGAAAGAGGCAGGTAAAATTTATAGGACGCGTAATGCGAAAAGCCGGCTTAGAAATTCTGATACACGCAGGGCAGATAAAGGGAACGATGGATAAGGGAAAACAATGCGTGATATTGTTCACGTTCTTAAGCAGGTGGAAGAACAGGGCCTGGAGAAATAACAAAAAGACAAAACCTATTGAGATCTATGAGGGTCATTCAATAAATAAGATGAATTTTTCAGTATAAGGACTTCTAATGCAGATAGAATCTTACTTTTTTTTTAATTTTTTTTTTTTTTTTTTTTGCTTTACTTCATTTCACATGGATTAAATTTCTTTTGCCGATTAAAAAGAAAAACAAAATTTGAGAGTTTTGGCGATTAACAAAGATGGCCGACCAAGAAACATGCTCCAGGATTGAACTTTTTTTTTTTTTTCAACGTAGTCTGCGAGCACTGTCCCACACTTTTCCCATCTGTACACAAGCTTCCGTATTCCCTAAGCGTAAAAATCTTTGGACTGATGTCTCAGCCAGTCGCACACAACACTTTTGACTTCATCGTCACTTTTAAACTTCGTGCTTCTCGTGAACGCTTTCAAGGGACCAAACAGGTTAAAGCCTGAAGGGGAAAGGACTGGGCTGTAAGGGGGATGAGGGAGCAGTTCCCAGCCCAGCTCGTTGATGGTCTTCACCGTTTGGCTGCTGTGTGAGGCTTTGCGTTGTCATGATGCAAGATGACTCCTTCTGACTGATGACCCCTGCGTTTGTTCTTTATGTCTTTCTTGACCTGCCTCACCAGTTCACAGTAGTTCTGTCAGACTGAATGAGGTCATCGACTGATTCGATCACCTCAGGAGACCTCACTTCTGTAAGCCTCCCAAGCCTGTCTTCATCCTCAACAATGCTCCCTCCTTCTTTAAACAATTTAGCCCACTTGTAGACATTTTTTGGCTTAAACATGTCGCTCCATACACAGTTGACATTCTCCTATGAATTTCAACTGGTTTGCACCCTTCAGCAACCAAAAACTTGATAACTGACCGCTGTTCAATCTTAGTGCATGCTTCTTGGTCGGCCATCTTTGTTAATCACCAAAACACTCAAAGTTTGTTTTTTTAAATCTGCAAAAGAAATTAAATCCATGTGAAAAAGAAGTAAAACAAAAAAAAAAAAAATTAAAAAAAGTAAAATTCTATCTGTATTAGAAGTCCTTATCCCGAAAAATTCACCTTATTTATTGAATGACCCTTGTACAAGGGACAGGAAGAAATGTAGAGCCATGATCATCTACGACTTGAACGGACATCGCACGACAAAAGAATGTTCTAAATTAGACGGGTTCCTATAGGTGGGATATATAGGCACGCGGCCGCAGGGTTCCAATGTTCGCTTTTAAACTCGGAGGCCGGGTTTCGAATTTCACTATAGTTGATTTTGAGAGGAAGGTTATTTTTTTGTCTTATTGCACAGTAGAGGGGAGTAGTATTTTATATTTTTAAACAAAATTATTATAATAAAGCTCTACTACTGTATGGAGCATTGTCTTCTTAAAAATAAAAACAAAAATACTAAGGAACTCCGGATTATGCGCCCAACCTGTTCTTTTCTATTTTCTGCATACCTGCGCACTATATATATATATATATATATATATATATATATATATATATATATATATATATATATATATATATATATATATATATATATATATATATATATATATATATATATATATATATATATATATATATATATATATATATATATATATATATATATATATATATATATATATATATATCAGCTCCAGATACTTGCACTATAAACTGTAGGTAAGCTCTATGGGTGCTGAAATTGCTAGCCGTTCGAGCAGACAGGTTTAATCGAATAGGAGTGGCCAGATAGTTTTTAACTGATTTTGCGTGTTTGCGTAAGAGAGCGTTTGTGGCTGTCGGTGCAACATTGATTTGGAAGTATTTTTGACCTGTGAGTTCAATGGGTGCAAAAGAGTAAAAGACAACTCATTATTGTTTTCCATTATTTCTTGACATTATTTATTTGCTTAATTCACTTTTTTTTCTTTTCCTTTTTTTCCTGTGAATGCCTTTAAGTGACTGACAAGAAACTGGCACTACATGTCCCAAGGTCTTTGCGTCGGAAATAGTTACGCTAAAACCGAATTATAAAAGCCGTTAAGTCATGTCAGATTGACGTAACAATGCGCAACATTTACATACATGTACACACAAACACAGAGACACACAAACACAGACACAATGTGTGATAACATGTATATATATATATATAAATAATGTCGTTTTCTCACATAGTAATATATGTGAGAAAACGACATTATTTTGCACCAACCTAATATATATATATATATATATGAAAATTACTGTTTGTTAGCAAGTATCGTCCGTCGCGAGTGGCGGACGTCACGTGATATGGAACGTCACTGTTCGGATATTCCTAACTTAAATCTAACTGTAATCTAACTGTAATAACAAACAGTAATTTTAATTTATTTGTAACAAACAGTTATTTCTGATGAAAGATTGAGGGCAATTTGAAATATCAAATATATATATAAATAAATTAATATTTTCACAAAATAAAACATTATTATTTTTTTAATTTGCAACTTTTTCTATATATACATATTAAGAAAGTATACATGGCTTCTCATTATGCTATATATATATATATATATATATATATATATATATATATATATATATATAAATCCCAAATAATACTAAATCTTTAAATGAAAATGTACGATGTGTATGAAACGAGATTCTTTTTGCCACACACATAATCTTCCAGTAACTACCTACTTTACGCAGGGCGACACTGCCTCCTCAACAAACTCAGGGGACATTTTCTTATCAGAACGATCAGAATGAGTTTTTCGAGCTGCTGTACCTTCGTAATCACCATTAGACTAATCCAACTTGTTCGAATTTCTCTGCAATGTCCACAGCAAAACCCACTGAAATATTCGCAATAGAACTTCCGGTGCGAATACCAAGCCGTTTCCAAATTTCTGGCGGAATGAATTGCATTATTTTCGACTTTTTCTTACAGACGATGAACAACAAACCCTACTATACGGTGCTGTCGGCAAAATCAAAAATAAACAACACGCATGCGCGAAAATAAAAATGTAATACAGCGACAATTAACCATCGCACCATCAAAAAGAATACACAAAATTATATGCACGTATATATATATATATATATATATATATATATGAAGAAAAATATACGGAAAAAAACAAACAAAAATCCTTATATGCAATTATGCTGTTTTAATGTTAATATAATGTCAACGTCGGACGTTTCGGGTTAATAAACTATCTTCAGGACATATTCATAAAATATAATTAACATTATCAATTCAACATGACAAAGACAATGGACATAAGAACAAAATTAGACAGAAACGTCCGACGTTGACATTATATTAACATTAAAAAAGCATAATCGCATATGAAGATTTTTGTTTGTTTTTTCCGTATATTTTTCTTCATACTGTCGGATCTATATCCATATATTTGCTTACACACACACACATATATATATATATATATATATATATATATATATATATATATATATATATATATATTGTTAAATATAACAGAGAACCAACGTATATTATGTTTAATCATAAGTCTTTCTAAGCTTCGTATAACTGCTTTAGTTTCGAGAGAAAATAAAGCTAAAATTTGTCCAACATTTCGATATTTTTATTATGCTGTCCCTCGATCTAAACTAAGATGTTGCAAGCCATCTACATTAAAAAAAAAAAACAACTCAACAAAATTACATTTCAAACTTGTCCCAATAGTTGACTTGCCCGTACCTTTTGCTTACAACCGGGACGGTAAGGCCTCTCTTCTGGATCTGTGTTTTACCTCCATCCCCGAGTCTTGTAGCGTCTCGCAGCTGTGTCCTCTCGGTAACTCCGATCACGCTGTAGTGTCTGTCAACATCTCCTTCAACTCCACCGCTTGCAAAGAACCTCCTACCTCTAGCTGACTGGGACACGTTCCGTGATTTTCCCCGCGATGTCCCGTGGGATGCTGTCTTTACGCTCCCCGTTCAAGAATGTGCTTCTGAGGTCTCCTCTTGGGTCAAAGCTGGAATCGACGGTTTCAGCCCCGCAAGGAAAATTAAGGTCAAATCTCTCTCCTACCCCTGGTTTTCTGCTGCTTGCTCAGCCGCCATCGCCCATAGGAACCACTTCTTCCACCTCTATCGTAGCGATATGTCCGACTGCAATAGACGTCTCTTTGCCTCTGCCCGTAACGAGTGTAAGCGTGTCCTCAACGAAGCTAAGTCACTATTTGCTGCTCGAATGAAGGAACGTATTGATTCTCGCAAAATCGGTTCCAAGGATTATTGGCGTCTCTGCAAGAGCGTACTAAACAGTAGCAAACCCTCTTTTCCTCCTTTGTTCCTCAGTGTGAGGTTCTGACCTCTTCTGCCGACAAGGATGAAAGATTTGCACGGAAATTTTCATTCGATTCAATACTCGACTCTTCTTGTGTACCTATACCCGATTTCCCTCTTAGAACTGAGGTCCTATTAAGCGACTTGCACATAACCCCGTCATTGGTATTGGGTATTATCTCTAATTTAGACCGCCACAAGACGAGTTGTGGAGATGGGATACTATTGTGAGACCGTAACATACCTACAACATGGACTCTTCCAGGACTATATAAAGTATGCGATATAACACTCTAGGAGAGAAGAAGAGGAGGAGGAGAGAGAGTATTCTAATACCGTAGTATCAGCCGCGTACGACTACCAATATTGGACACTAGCGCATAGTAAGCTCCGCTTGCACTTACACTATCTGTGTAGCCTTTTTGTTTAATATATCTTTCTTACCTCTAATCCATGTTCCGTGTTTTCCTTCCGTGCTCTCGACTTTGGGCCCACATCAGTGGCGACGGAGAATTCGAGAAACGCACTCACGCCGAAACCTCAATACCTTACCAGTCCCACATCTGTGTCGACGAAGAATTCGAGAAACGTATTCACGTCGAAAACCGCAATACCTTGCCAGTCCCACATCAGTGGCGACAGAAAGATTCGAGAATTTCGTTCTCACCATATCAATAGCGTCAGAGTACTCGAAAAATACACGAACTCCACGCGTTCCTACAGCAGTGTTGAACGAGAAATTAAGCTGGTATTACTACATTAGCGATTTAAACGCAACACCCAGAGTCTACATATATAAAAAAATATTCCGATACCAAAACAGCAGTGACGAACTAGCGATTCGAGATCTACGGAATATTAAAGTCTGTCCAAATAACATTTCGAGAACGATTTCTTACACACCCACACACACAAAAACAGTTTGTTCATAAAAAAAAAACTGACAACACAAGAGCCGAAGTACTATTTACGACTCAAGTTTTCGAAAAAAAATTTCTAAACATTTTTTATGTAACTGAGTTGAACTCGTGCATAAAATTATTCTCCCCTCAAATTCACTGAGGCGAGTTTTCTGTTTTTTGTACCTCTATAAAAAAAATACATAAGTGTGGTGAATATTTATACAATTACGTTAAAATTAATGGAACCACGGAATCGCAAAAAAGCTAAACACATAATTAGTTTAGTTTAACTAATTGTCGGTCCATATTTTTTTTGGAAAAGAAAAAAGAAAGAGAAAAAAAAAACCATCAAGATTTTTTTGTGTACCTCCCCTTGATACTCGGGTCTCAAAGCAAAAAAAAAAATCTCTGTCATTTTTGGTTGTCTAAATATGGAAGATTTTCAAAAAGTAATCGTCCAATGCTAAAAGTAAATTTGGATCAGCAACAAAAATCAGAAGAAAGACAACAACAACTATTTTTGGAATTACATAAACAACAAATGGAATTCCAACAAATTACGCTTCAGAATGCTGAACTACAACAGAAACAACTTAAAGAATTACACGTAAATGCATTAAAAGGCTCAAACTCTGAAAAAGATACAATATTCTCCCAGAGTACAATCTACAATTCAATGGAAACCTTTGAATACGTACAAGAGAACGACAAAACGTTCGAGGGTTTTACAGGCGCTATGAAGATATTTTCAACGTAGACTGTGAACAATGGCCTAGTAAAAAAAAAGGTACGTCTACTATTGAGAAAACTGGGAACTACAGAACATAGTAGGTTCGTAGACTTCATACTACCAAAGAAAACCACTGACTTGGATTTTTCAGAGACTATTAAGCTCCTATCGGAACTATTCGGGTCTAACACAACCTTGTTCCACAAACGTTGGAAATGCCTGAACACAGTCAAAGACAACCATCAAGATTTTCTAACGTTTGCAGCATCGGTAAACAAGCTTTGTAATGCTTTTAAACTAGCCGAACTGACTGCCGATGATTTCAAGTGCTTAATTTTCGCACAAGGTCTAGTATCAGCAGAAGACGCCGAAGTCAGACGACGGACATTGACCAAGCTTGAGAACGAACAAGGATTGACTCTCCAAAAACTGGCAGAGGACTGTCAAAGAGTAATATCTGTAAAGTGTGACTCAAACACTATCGAGGAATCAGGTGTGGCTCATATTAATAAAATCAGAAGCAAGTCTACCACCTATTCCCCTGAAAAAGACAAAAGGCAAATCTTGTGTCCTAAATTACGCAGTAACCAAAACCCAAATAGGTTAAAGAAACTGCCCGGACCATGTTACCATTGTGGTAAATGTCATTGGATGAAATTCTGTCCAGTTAAGAACAAAATTATTACAAAAATTGCAATAAAAGTGGGCATACTTTAACTTCGGGCTGGTACGCCAACAGAACGAGAAAACCCAAAAATAAAATTAGGCAAGCTCAATCTGACAATATTGTCGATAGGAATTTAAGTAAATATGTAACTGTGGGTATTTTCAATAATTCCATTAAATTCCAGCTTGACTCGGGTTCCGATCTTTCAACCATTAACTGACGTACTTGGCGAAAATTAAACAAGCCGAACTTATTAAAAACGGATAAAACAACAAAATCCGTAACTGGCGAAAAGATTAACATTTTAGGCGAGATAATACTAAATGGAGTTACCAAAAAGCTCAAAGCCTACGTATTGAAAACTTCAGATAACTTATTTCGAACAGATTGGATAGAAAAATTCAATCTTTGGGATTGCCAAATAAGTACATTTTGTCGCACGATACAAAGTACAACGTCCAATTTGGTAAATCTCAAAAAGGAACTCAAACAACAATTTCCCAAGGTTTTTTTTTTCTGGCGGCCTTGGGAAATGTACTAAAATGAAAGCTAAGTTCAAGGTGAAGAACGATGCACAACCGGTATTCAAAAAGAAACGAAATGTCCCTTTCGCTGCTCTAGAGTAAATCAACAAAGAGTTAGATAGACTCGAACAATGAGGTATTCTGTCAAAAACAGATTTTAGCGAGTGGGCAGCACCTACGGTCTACGTAAAAAAGAAGTCCAATCAAATACGAGTATGCGCAGATTTTTCCACAGGGTTAAACGATGCCTTGCAAGATCACCACTATCGGCCCCAAGCCCTGAATAAATTTTCAATAAACTCAATGGTGGAAAATCTTTTTCTAAAATTGACCTCTCGGACGCATACCTTAAGATAGAGGTGGAGGAAGAAAGTTCCAAATTGCTCTGCATAAACACCCATAGAGGGTTGTACAAATACAACAGGCTGGCTTTTGGAGTAAAGGTTGCGCCTGAAATTTTCCAGCAGGTCATGGACGCCATGCTGGGTGATCTTGACTACGCAACAGCCTATTTGGATGATATACTAGTTACTAGTAAAACTACGGCAGAGCACCGAAAAAATATAATAAACGTATTCGAAAAGATACAAGAATACGGATTTAAGGTTAAGGAGGCAAAGTGTGACTTTTTCTTACCAGAGATTAAATACTTAGGGCACATCATAAATAAAGATGGTCGTCGGCCGGATCCAGAAAGGGAAAACGCAATCAGAAACATGCTGGCGCCAGATAACGTTCAAGCGTTACAAATCTACCTCGGCCTAGCTAACTTTTACCAAGGGTTCATTAAGAACATGCATAATTTGAGAGGGCATCTCAAGCAACTCTTAAAAAAGGACAAACCATGTTCATGGACCCCGGAATGCCAAGACGCATTCGAGAAGATCAAGAAAACACTTACTTCAGACCACTCCCTCACCCATTTAAGACCCTAGTCTCGACATCATAGTCGCAAGAGATGCAAGCTCGTACGGCATTGGTGCTTGCATTCTGCATAAACTGCCAGATGGTTCGCGAAAAGCTGTGGCTCACGCATCAAGATCTCTACTTCCAGCTGAGTAACAATAAATCCCAAGAGAAAAAGTATTAACATTTAGGTTTTTTTTTTTGCCTTTTCAAAAAAAGAAAAAAAAAACTCTTGGAAGAGGGGTATTGTGAGGCCGTAACATACCTACAACATGGACTCTTCCAGGACTATATAATGTATGCGACATAGCACTCTAGAAGAGAGAGAAAAGAGGATGAGAGAGAGTATTCTAATACCGTAGTATCAGCTGCGTACAACTACCAATATTGGACACTAGCACATAGTAAGCTCCGTTTACACTTTCACTATCTTTGTAACCTTTTGTTTAATATATTTTTTTACCTCTAATCCGTGTTCTGTGTTTTCCTTCCGTGGTTCCGACTTTGGGCCTACATCAGTTACCATCCATTGTCTTGAAGAAATGTGCGCCTGAACTGGCGCCTGCCCTCTCCAAATTATACAACTACGGCCTCATGGAATCTTGTTTTCCAGACTGCTGGAAGACCTCATCGATTGTTCCTGTCTTTAAGAACTCCCGCGACCCTTCTAACCCTTCTATCAGTCTCCTTCCTCTCTTCGGCAAAGTATTCGAAGCTTTAATCAACGCCGAATTGGTTAACCACCTTACATCTAATAATCGGCTCTCAGACAAGCAATATGGTTTCTACTTTGCCCGATCTACAGCTGATGCTCTTACAGCCATTAATGAAATTGTCTACCAAGCTCTTCAGAATAACCCCGTGCCGTGGCCCTAGATATCTCCAAAGCGTTTGATAGGGTTTGGCATGCTGGCCTTCTTCGCAAGCTCCAGGGTTATGGCATTACGAGTCGATTATATAACCTAATACAATCATTCCTGTCAAACCGTGAATTGAAGGTCGTTCTCAACGGATTCTCATCCAGTTCCTTCCTACGAACGCAGGTGTTCCCCAAGGCTCCATCCTAGGCCCTACTCTGTTCCTTATCTTCATCAACGATCTTCCGGACGCCATTGATTCCCAAGTAGGCATCTATGCAGACGACACTAGAATTTAGTCCTGCCTCAAAAACAAATCTGGTGTCACTGACAAACCTAACCTGGCCGTTCGTCTCGAAAAGGACCTTCAGTCGGTTGTTTACTGCGGCAGGAATTGGCTGGTTAACTTTAACACCTCCTAAACAAAACTGATCTCTATTAATCACCACAGAGATCCTTCCCTGTCCCCCATTAGAATGTCTGAGGCTCAACTTCCCGAAAGCGCCTCTCTGCGGCTGCTCTGTCTCACGTTGCCTACTGACCAGAGATGGAACAAATACATTGAGTCAATTGCTTCGTCCACCACAAGGAAAGTTTGCTGCCTGTGCCGCGCCAGGAAATTTTTCTCCCCAGAATCGATCCTTCAAATCTACAAATCAACCATTCGCCCTTGCATAGAGTATTGCTGCCATATATGGTCTGGAGCCCCTTCTGTTTGCCTCTGGGTTCTTGACAAGATCCAGAGACGGATATGCAATATAAT
>OZ010601.1:21699271-21706771 GCA_963932145.1 Acanthosepion lycidas
TATCTAATACCACATCAGGAGTTTCACCATTATTATCAAGTGCATGATATACACATTCAGTGATGGCCCTTAGCACCATCATTGGTAGACTTGGCAAAACGGAACAATTTTCTTTTGGAGAGTAGGTTGTGAGAGGTAAGGTGTTTACCCACTTCAGCATTGATTAAAACCTTAAATATTTTGCTGATATGTGGTAGGATACAAATAGTGCGATAGTTAGAGGTGTCAGAGGGTTTTCTCGAGTTCCTAAAAACAGGAAGAACTTCCAACAAGTTGGAAAGCAGGAAGCGGCGTGGCAATAGTTGTAGGGTTTGGAGATGAAGGGAACTTACTCGGGAGCACATTTCTATAGGACGAGAAGCTGAGATCTTGTCACCCTGCTTGATAGATAGATAGATAGATAGATATATAGATAGATATTAACAGACGATAACTGAGATCTCGCCAACTCCGCTTAATAAATAAATAAATAAATAAATAGATCGATATGAACAGACGATAGCTGCGATCTCGTCACACCCGCTTGATAAGCAGCTAGCTAGCTAGATAGATATGAACAGAGGATAACTGAGATCACGTCAGCCCCGCTTGATAGATAGATAGATAGATACATACATACATACATACATATGAACAGACGATATATGAGATCTCGTCACCTCCGCTGGATAAATAGATAGATAGATAGATAGATAGATAGATATGAACAGACGACAGTTGAGATCTCGTCACACTCGCTTGATAAATAGCTAGACAGGTAGATAGCTAGATAGATATTAGGTTGGTGCAAAAATAATGACGTAATAATGTCTTTTTTTGACGTTAAAAATACGTCAAAAAACGACAGTCTTACGTCATTATTTTTGCACCACCCTAATAGATAGATAGATAACAGACAACCAGACAGACAGATAGTCTTTAATTAGATTTAAAGACAAAATAACTAAATGAAACATGATAGATAGATAACACACTGAGAACGATACACAGGCAGACGTATAGCCTTTAATTAGGATGTAAAGACAAAATAACAAAATGCAACATCATAGATAGAGAGATAGATAAACAGACAACAGACAGACGGATAGCCTTTAATTATGATTAAAAGACAAAATAACTAAATAAAACAGGATCGATAGATAGATAGATAGATAATACACTGATATATATATATATATACATATATATATATATATATAGAGAGAGAGAGAGAGTGAGTGAGAGATAGATAGATAGATAGATAGATAGATAGACAGACAGATACATAATACATTGAGATAGATAGGCAGAAAGACAGACAGCAGACAGACAGACAGATAGTCTTTAATTACGATTTAAAGACAAAATAACCAAATAAAATTTGATAGATATATAAATATGAACAGTAATAGATAGATAGATAAAGATGAAGAGTAATAGATAGATAGATAGATAGATAGATAGATAGATAGATATGAAGAGTAATAGATAGATCGATAGATAAATAGAAACAGACTAAGATAGATAGATAGATAGATAGATAGATAGATAGATAGATGGATAGATATAGAGAAACAGACTGAGATAGATAGATAGATAGATAGATAGATAGATAGATATACATTAATTACGATTTTAAGACAAAATAACCCAAAAATACTTGAATTTGCTTTCAGAAAAATATTTGCCAAACAAGAAGTTCCTCCTAAATCTTCTTGCTTGCTAATTGTCAACCCTTGAACTGTTGCATGAGATCACATTCTACATTTAGAGAAAGCAAAATAGAAAAGCCCGAGATTAAGCGCAGTTTTAGTTACAAGTCTATCGCAAACAGAGTGAACGTTTGTTTCTGTACAATTGTAAATGCTACAGCTTATTATATTGGCAGAGGAATTTGATTATCACGAACGAGTAGAGAGCAAATTTGATTCACTCTCACACCAGTGTCTCTCTCCTAGTAACAAAACACACCTCTTTGCAAGTATCACTATTATTAATGATGGCTGGCGCAAAACAATTCCAAGGTACGTGGATTATTCCGCGTCTAGTCCCATTGAAAAGTCCTTGTTAAAGAGACACACATCGTGCAAAGGCATTACAATTGGAAACAGTATGTGTCGTGACAGGCAAGATAGAGTGAATGAGTTTAATAAATTTATCGAATAACGTTCAACACCAACGTGGATATCTATCTATCTATCTATCTATCTATCTATCTATCTATCTATCTATCTGTCTGTCTGGAAATGCGATAGATAACATCAATAAATAAGATTGAACTTGCATAATTGAATAGAAAAAATAAAAAAATACGCTTACTCTTTCTGTCTCTCTCTCCGTATCTATCTCTCTCTCTCTCTCTCTCTATATATATATATATATATATATATATATATATATATATATATATATATACGTGCGCACACACAGACACATGCATATATATCTGTGTGTGTTTCTCCATATTTGACAAGCAATCACAATCACCTAAAATTATATCAATTTTATAGTTCCTTCAATTTCATCACTTCTATCCCTCTCTCTCTATCGCTTTCTCTCTCTCCCCATATATATATATATATATATATATATATATATATATATATATATCACAGTCTGGTAGTACCGATAATATCTATCTCAGTCTATCTATCTATCTATCTATCTATCTATATATATATATATATATATATATATATATATATATATATATATCAGTTTCACGACATCTATCTCTAGTTTTACTTATGTACATATTTATATATACATACATATATATATATATATATATATATATATATATATATATATATATATATATATGTTTCTGATTATGTACATATCTATCTATTTTCATGCATATATATGTGTGTTTGTGTGTGTCTGTGTGTCTGTGTGCATATATACCTAGCTAGCTATTATTCTCTGTCTCATAATATCTATCTATCTATTTATCTATCTGTCTCATTCTATTTATGTAATTATACCCATAGCTATCTATCTGTCTAGCTAGCTAGCTAGCTATTAGGTTGGTGCAAAAATAATGACGTGATAGTCGTTTTTTGACGTTAAAAAATACGTCAAAAAACGACATTATTACGTCATTATTTTTGCACCAACCTCTTCGTGTCATACATGCTATCCATTTTAACTTGTGCTGCCTTTGAAATTTAACAAGTCATCCAGTTTCTGTTTTATTCATTTTTTTTTTGTTTTTTGCAATTTTGCAACGTCAATTTACGAGATACGTTTTAACGCCTCCAAAATTAAACTCCCCTCCATTAATCATCTCAGAGACCCTTTCTGCCACCTATTAGCATGGTTGATGCTAATCTACAGGTAAATGACATGTTTCGCCTTCTTAGGCTAACGTTCTCAGCTTACATGAAGTGGAAAGGCTACCATGAATCCATTGCTAGGTCAGCTGCTAAGAAAGTTGTTTCACTTTGTCGTGCGAGACAATATTTCTCTCCATGATCTATCTTTCGTATCTGCAAGTCTACCATTCCTTCATTCTTAGAACATTGCTGCCACATATGGTCCGGTGTCCTTGCTATTTAAATTGAGCTCTTTGATGAAAGCAAAAGATGAATCAACAATACTATTGGCCCTCACCAGGCGGTTTGGCTTCAGTAACTTTCCCACCAGCGCAAGATTCTCTCTCTCTCTCTCTCCATTTAATAATTTCTTGGTAAATTTTCGGATGCTCTCTTTGCTAAGGAACCTGGATTTGTGAATTTATGCCTAGTACTAGACGAGCGTCTGTCTATATTTCTGAGATGAGGTATTATGCCATATTTATCACAACGTTTCGGTGGTTGTACGCTCCGGTCTTCTTCAGGTGGTTGGAATGTCGAACTAAACCCTTTATTTCACTCACTGGGGTGGACTGTCCTAGTTCCACGTGCCATGTTTTATGGATGTCAGTTATCAATTATCTCCTGTTAATTTTCTCTCTGAAAGTTCTCCACTGCCATAACCCGGTATTGAACTCACACTCTTTGGGTCCTGTCACTGGATCTAACCAACGCCTTTATCCACTGTGCCATGAGGACATCTGGGAATGAATTTCTGGGTATTATAAACCTAATGTCTTCAGCAACCATTTTTACCAGAGCTCATATTGCAACTTTTGTTGTTATCATTGCTTTTCTCTGGCACTCCTTATTACTGGTTCCCATATTGTATTTATTTATATGCTTTGTTTCAACCACCTGAAGAAGGCCGGAGCATACAACGGCCGAAACTTTGTGATAAATATGGCGACATAGATGAGCACAATAGTTCGAATAATGTAAATAATGCACTAGACTAACGTTGAGGTCTCATCAATTTAGTGTTATAACAGTAAATTCTATGCTAACCGTTTCGTTTCTTCTCGTTTGTGGAATTTACTCCAGTTCTATGTTTTCAACTTTAATCTGTAAAAATTTAAATGCAATGTCAAATTACTATCGACTGTCCTTCTGATTAATCATTACTCTTCCCATTTATTTATAATGTTTCTGTTCCTAATCCATCTACAACTCCAGTGTTTTGTGACTTTTCTGCCTTGCGTGTGGCGAAACTGATCTTTTTTGGAAAAATTCCTCTTCAAGACCCAATCCTTTTGTTGGAATCCATGTTTAATCATACATCTGAGAAAGCGTTTGTATAAAGCTGACGGTTTCAGAATAGCAATTTACAGACAATAAAGAAAAAATACATCAGTATAGAACCCTCATCACCAATGTCTTGCAGGGACATGGTATTTAAAAGTGCATAAAAAGTGATGGGTTATTTATGGATAAATCACCATGTTTGTATAAGCCATAGGTAAGTCCCACTGACAATCAAATTGCTACTTCTGTTTCTCTGCCCCGGATCACTTTAACCTCTGTAAACTCGGCCAAAATCAGTATTGGAAGTTCAACACCAATGTAGTCAAGTAACACTGGCTCTATGCCTAGGTCAATTGTGCAGTGATAAAAAGGAAATGGTTCTTCCTATCTTCTATTTAGAACGCCAGAAGCTCAAAATTTGAGACCAATCTTCTTGCTAGTCAGTGCCTGTGGGTGAAAGATTAGTTAATTGAAAAGGACATTAATTAATTTCCGGTCTCGGTCAAATAAATAACTGAGTACTGGTAAAAAAAATATGTTGGTTGGGACGGAAAGTCTGTTTGAAAACAAAAACGTTATTTCGAGAATTTGATGAAATAGTAACTGTGAGTTCAATCCCTGAACTGGGAAGACTATTCTTGGATTCAGGGGTGAGGAAGTGTGCTATAATTTAATTTTAAATAAAGAGTTCAGTTCAAAATTCCCTGTAAGTTAACCAGATCGATATACATATGAAAAGGCCCGTGTGTACAACAGCACAAACGCTTTGATAACAACAACAATATTAAGGTCAATAATCCTAACATAGATAGTTCAAATATATATATATATATATATATATAAAGCGATTGAGAGAGAGAGAAGGTAGATATAGAAATTCAAACACATATACACATCTAATATGTAAATTTCAATATCAAATAAATATACACACAAATATCAATAACACATCTACAAATCGCAAACATAGTATATACATCCATATAAATCAGCATATATATATATATATATATATATATATATATATATATATATATATATATATATATATATATATGATCTGTCCTGGAAAGGGATATATTTGAACGAAGTAGCTAAGTGGTTTTGGCTACTATAACCAAGTAGAATACGGTAGCAGTAATCGACTGGTACGCGTCGTAGTCGCAGGTAAGAAGTGTAGATCAATGGCGTAGTCCAATGGGCGTCTTTATAGACTTAGCTCTCACACTAAGGCTCTCTTGACTTCTCTCTCTCCTACACGTCCGTCGATATTTATGATGGACACCAGCCAATCACACTCCAGTGAGGGGGAACACAGTTGTACGCATATTCCATTATATATATATATATATATATATATATATACACTCACGTTGTATATATATATATATATATATATATAAATATATATATATATATATATATATATATATATAAATATATATATATATATATATATATATATATATATATATATATATATATATATATATATATATATAAATACACATAAATGAAAAATTGACCAGCCCATAATTATGCATCCAACAAAATTTTTAATATCTAAAAACAAAAATTAAACTAATTGAGTTTCTTTTTCCATGTTTTCAGATAAGGCGTTTAGTTATTAGGTTGGTGCAAAAATTATTTCGTTTTCTAACATATGTTACTATGTGAGAAAACGAAATTATTTTTGCACCAACCTAATACTTTCATACCATTTTTTGTAAGAATCTCTGAAAAACCCTTCGAGTTATTCAGTTAAAAAAGAAGAGGTTAAAATAATTTTGTGGCAGCCCCTCTTGTCTTCCCAACTGAGCCATGGTGAGAGGAAATATCATTCATGCCTTCAGTACTAATATCAACATTCATACTCTGGTTTCCATCTTTAAATCCATTCAAGAAACATCAAGAAAACTGTGAATGAGTTTTAAAAAGAGGGAACATTAGATTGATATTCCTGAACACACACACACACACACACACACACACACACATATATATATATATATTTGTGACGTACGGTGGCCGTTTATAATTAAGTATAACTCAAGAATTCAATGTTAAATAAAACAGTATTTAATTACAACCGCAAATAAATATTTAACAAGAACTAAGAAGTAAAAGTCAACTAAAGATAAGTAGCCATTTCAGCGAATACCTTGTTAGTAGCGCGGCTCGGCTTAACGTCTGGTAAAACCTAAATGAAACCCAAATCATCGACACACAATAATTCACACTAATTCGACTGGATATTTCCAATCAATAGTCACTCAATAATCACTACAGTCAGTAGCCTGACACCACTATTTATACACTTGGCGGAAAACATATATTCCTAAGTCCATTTTCTTCCTATATGACTGACACTCATACGTACAGGCACACACACAATATTAGTACATAGAAAATGTTTAAATTATTGTATTTCAAAATAATGAATAGGCAAACTTTTCATATAATTAACTGTGTAGAGTTGCATGATAACTATATATGCCTAGAAAATAGAAAAATAATTTAATAGTTATACATCCGACTTTTAATACGAAAAAAAAAACTATACGCACAATTCAAATTACAGTTTTTAAAACTTTTAACCTCTAGATTATTCAAGTGGATTATTCTAACATGTTCTTCTTGCTTCTTTTTACTGACATAAGTTTACATTTTCCTTTCTAACTATACAGACAATACAGACTTATTTGCATATTATACACTGATAAACACATAGACATTAATGATAAACCCTACTAAGGGTCACGAGGGTTAATGGATTGTGGAAAGTCATGATCGCCCACGCCTTAAATCGGCAACGCATATTGAAGAAGATCATCAGCGTGAAAGATACCAAGAATAGATATTTTCTATTTCTGGATGGGCAGCAATAAATAGATTGTGTTCTTGTTTATACTTTCAGTAA
>OZ010601.1:21721771-21724271 GCA_963932145.1 Acanthosepion lycidas
TACCTCACGGTTTCCCTAATAGCTGAGGTGACTGATACATCCTGTCATTTTTTTTTTTATAAGTACTTCCTCTGGCTATTGCAAACAAGCAGGGTTCCTACTTTAATTTTTTCAACACAAATCTTCTCCGCTGTATTCGTCTAAAGATATTTTCCTTCGTTGTATTTTAAAAAAACCTTTTTCTAAAAAACTTTTGCACTGAGCAGATTATATTTTGATAAAAAATGGCATTCTTCTTCTTGTACTTGATTCTTTTACACTGGTTTTCGTTAAGTATGAAAATTGACAGAAAGGAAGGAAGAAATAAATAAATAAATAAATAAAGAATGAATGAATGAATGAATGAAAAAAAAAGATAATTTAAAAGTAAAAAGAATTGAGAGAGAGAGAGAGAGAGAGACCTAAATAGAAAACTGTTTAAAAAAAGAAACGAAAAAACAAAAAAGAGAAAATAACATTACGCGAGGAAATATGAAAGAAACAAATAAAGATTGAAAGATAGGAAGAAAAAAGAGGGGAGAATAAAAGTGGAAAGCTCAGAGAGAAATAGAGAGAGAAACAAGAGAGGGAGAAAAATAAGTCTAGGTAAGAAAGAAAGAAAGAAAGAAAGAAAGAAAGAAAGAATGAATGAAAAGAGGAACATTTAAAAGTAAAAAGGACAAAGAGACGGAGACAGAAGAAGAAAAGATTTTAAAAAAAGAAAGTAAAAAACGATGAGAAAATATAATAAGGAGAACGAATATCGGAAAGAAGGAAATAAAGAAAGAGGGAGAACATAGAGAGGGAATTAAAGTGGAAAGGACAAAGAGAAAGAGATAGAGTAAGAGAGAGAGAGAGAGAGAGAGAGAAAGACGTTATCTAAGTAAAAAAAATAAATGAAAAATAGAATGAAAAAGCAAGAAAAACAGAAGTCTTAAATCGTAAAAGAAAGAAAGAAAGTAAAATAAGGAATAAAGGAAAACAAAGCGAAGATAAAAGTAGAAATTATTCAAAGAAAAAAGAAAAAAAAAGAAGGTAGACACAAAGATATTAAGAAAGGAGTCGAAGAAAAAAAATACAAGTAAAATGGGAAAAATGAAACATTGACAAAGGGAAGAAATGAAAGAAAGAAAGAAAGAAAGAAAGAAAGACAAACATAGGAAAGTGAGTATGAAGGAAGATAGATAGATAGATAGATAGATAGATAGATAGATAGATAGAAAGATAAAAGGAAAATGAAGGAAGGAAAGAAAGAAAGGAAGGAAGGGAGGAAGGAAAGTAAGAAAGAAGTAAACAAAGCAGAAAGAAAGAAAGAAAGAAAGAAAGAAAGAAGGTAGATGAAAAAAGAAAAAAGACAGAAAGAAAGAAAGAAAGAAGAGAAAGAAAGAAAGAAGAGAAAGAAAGAATGAAAGAAAGAAGGAAAGAAAGAAAGAAGGTAGATGAAAAAAGAAAAAAGAGAGAAAGAAAGAAAGAAGGTAGATGAAAAAAGAAAAAAAAACAGAAGGAAAGAAAGAGAGAAAGAAAGAAAGAAAGTAGATGAAAAAGAAAAAAGACAGAAAGAAAGAAAGAAAGAAAGAAAGAAAAAGAGAAAGAAAGAAAGAAAGAAAGATAGATAGATAGATAGATAGATAGATAGATAGATAGATAGAAGGAAAATGAAGGAATGAAGGAAGGAAAGAAAGAAAGAAAGAAAGAAAGAAAGAAGACAGATGAAAAAAGAAAAAAGACAGAAAGAAAGAAAGAAAGAAAGAAGGAGAGAAAGAAGACAAAGAAAGAAAGAAAGAAAGAAAGAATGAAAGTAAAAGAAAAAAGAAAAAGGAGACAGAAAGAAAGAAAGAAAGAAAGAAAGAATGAAGGTAGAAGAAAAAAGAAAAAGAGAAACAGACAGAAAGAAAGAAAGAAAGAAAGAAAGAAGGTAAAAGAAAAAAAGAAAAAGAGAGACAGAAAAAAAGGAAGAAAGAAAGATAGAAAGTAAGAAAGAAAGGCAGACAGAAAGAAAGAAAGAAAAAAAGAAACGAATTCAGAAAGAAAGAAAGATGGTAAAAGAAAACAGAAAAAGACAGACGGAAAAAACGAAAGAAAGACATCAAGAAAGAAAGAAAGACATCAAGAAAGAATGAAAGAAAGAAAAAAGAAAGAAAGAAAGAAAAAAGAAAAGCTAAAATATAAAAAAAACGAAAGAAATCTAGAAAAAGGAAGTAGAAAAGAACAATGAAGAATGAGAAAAAGAATAATAAAAAAAAGCCAAAAGTATCATAGAGCAGCTGAAAAGAATAAATATAGTTTAAAAGAAAAAAAGAAAGAAAGAAAGAATTAGGAATGCCGAATGAAAGAAAGAAAGAAATAGAAAAAGACAATAAGAAAGGAAGAAAAAAGAAAAAGAAGAAAGAAGGATAATCATGCGACATGGCGTTTTACAGACAAAACAAAAACAAAGCTTCCATATATGCTCTTCATTAGAAAATACCGCAGAAAGACTCTGTCGAAGATTGAACACACTCATCTTACGTAAATCTGAAAA
>OZ010601.1:21729271-21794271 GCA_963932145.1 Acanthosepion lycidas
CTCTTACAACCTTAATTTTTTATGGCTTTAAATAACCTGCAAAAAGTTGAAAATCAACAGAAAAAAGAATTAATTAATAAGTTAATGACCTGAACATTGCGTTGACTTGGGGTTGATCTCCGCTTGGTGTTGCTTTCCACTTGGTGTTCATCTGCACTTGGTGTTGATCTCTGCTTGGTGTTGATCTCCGCCTTGTGTTGATCTCTGCTTGGTGTTGATCTCCGCTTGGCGTTCATCGGCACTTGGTGTTGGTCTCCGCTTGATGTTCATCTCCACTTGGTGTTGATCTCCGCATGGTCTTCATCTGCACTTGGTGTTGATCTCCGCTTGGTGTTGATCTCTACCTGGTCTGGATCTCCGCATGGTCTTCATCTGCACTTGGTGCTGATCTCCGCTTGGTGTTGATCTCTACCTGGTCTGGATCTCCGCATGATCTTCATCTGCACTTGGTGTTGATCTCCGATTGGTGTTGATCTCTACCTTGTCTGGATCTCCGCATGGTCTTCATCTGCACTTGGTGTTGATCTCCTATTGGTGTTGATCTATACCTGGTCTGGATCTCCGCATGGTCTTCATCTGCACTTGGTGTTGATCTCTGTTTGGTGTTGATCTCTACCTTGTCTGGATCTCCGCATGATCTTTATCTGCGCATGGTCTTCATCTTCACTTGGTGTTGATCTCTACCTGGTCTGGATCTCCGTATGGTCTTCATCTGCACTTGCTGTTGATCTCTACCTGGTTTGGATCTCCGCATGGTCTTCATCTGTACTTGCTGTTGATCTCCGCTTGGTGTTGATCTCTACTTGGTCTGGATCTCCGCATGGTCTTCAACTGCACTTGGTGTTGATTTCCGCTTGGTGTTGATCTTCGCTTGGCGTTGATCTCTACCTGGTCTGGATCTCCGCATGGTCTTCATCTGCACTTGGTGTTGATCTCTACCTGGTCTGTATCTGTGCATGGTCTTCATCTGCACTTGGTGTTGATCTCCACTTGGTGTTGATCTCTACCTGGTCTGGATCTCCGCATGATCTTCATCTGCACTTGGTGTTGATCTCCACTTGGTGTTGATCTCTACCTGGTCTGGATCTCCGCATGATCTTCATCTGCACTTGGTGTTGATCTCTACCTGGTCTGGATCTGCACATGGTCTTCATCTGCACTTGGTGTTGATCTCCGCTTGGTGTTGTTCTCCACCTGGTGAGGATCTCCGATTGGTGTTGATCAGCGCTTGGTGTTGATCTCCACTTGGTGTTGATCTCTACCTGGTCTGGATCTCCGCATGGTCTTCATCTGCACTTGGTGTTGATCTCCGCTTGGCGTTGATTTCCGCTTGCTGCTGTTCTCCACCTGGTGTGGATCTCCGCTTGGTGTTGATCAGCGCTTGGTGTTGATCTCCACCTGGTGTGGATCTCCGCTTGGTGTTGATCAGCGCTTGGTGTTGATCTCCACCTGGTGTGGATCTCCGCTTGGTGTTGATCAGCGCTTGGTGTTGATCTCCACCTGGTGTGGATCTCCGCTTGGTGTTTATCACCACCTGGTGTTGATCTTCGCTTGGTGTTATCCTCACTTGGTGTTGATCTCAGTTCTAACTTTGATAATTAAGAGGGATTGTTTTCAAAATAAACAATTATATATATATATATATATATATATATATATATATATATATATGGGTGGGGCAAATTTTAAATGTATAATTTCTTGTATATTTTCTCTGCTAGACCCAGCACATTTAGCGTCTCGTTCGTCACACTGATACACGGACGGATACAGATAAGTATGTATGTGCGTGTACATGCATCTCTCTTTCTTTCTCTCTCTCTTTCTCCGTGTGTTTATATATATATATATATATATATATATATATATATATATATATATATATATATATATATATATATATATATTGGCAACATGTTTTCGTTAAGATATGCTCTCATTAAATAATTTAGACTAGTTTTGTTTCCTTATTTTTATTAGGATCTTCTTGGAATTACGGAAAAGATTCTTAGTACCTTTATTAGAGGAAGAAAGAAAATTACTATGTTGATGGATAGTCATTTTAATCTGAGTAATTTTGACATTTGAACAATGTCGCAACGGGGTGTTGTTTTTTTTCTAAGATAAATGATGCGTTCATAATTTTTCTAAGACAAAATTTTTGTGTTCACATTAAAATTAAAATTTTGTGTGCGATGGGGAAAACCCTAAGTTTGTGTAACATACTTTTTAAAAAATTTTATCATATAAGCACATGAGCAAACGCCGAACGAGGTACCTAATTTATTGAAATGTTTTTTAAGTTAGTTAAATCGTATATATTTTAAATTATCTATTGGAAACATTTTTTTTTTAAATTGTGGAGTATTAATAATTAATTTTATTAAGGTTTCGGTTTAATTTTCTAATACAGCTTTCTTCAATTTATGTATATTATCTTCAAGTAAATATAGATGTGTTTTCAAAAATAATTATCCTAAATTTCGAATGTAGGCAGGCATGCTGGTGTGAAAGTTGCGAAATGTAAGATGCATCATTCGAATACAAACTCAACCTTCGTGACAACGTAGTAGTGGTTTGAATTAGAAAAAGAGACGCTGATGACGACAGCGCTCTAATATCTAAAGAACACGGAAACAAAACTCTTCTAAATGATTTAATAAGACATGTCTTAATATATATATATATATATATATATATATATATTAAAGAAAAACAGACCACTTTAAGGTTCCATTATTATAATTTATTTCACTAGAGCCCTTTTAAATGATATATATATATATATATATATATATATATATATATATATATATATATATATATATTGGCGACATATTTTCATTAAGATATGAGCTCATTAAATAATTAAAACAAGTTTTGTCTTATTTTACTGATTTTTAATAGGATCCACTCATAATTACAGACAAGTTTCTTAGTATTCTTATTAAAGGAAGAAAGAAAATTACCATACTGTTTCATATTCATTTTATACACTCTCACTAAAATTGTGTGTTTTATACCCGGAGTTATATTTTCCGGTTTCTTTTTGAATTTTTAAGCCTGAGGAATTGGATCGTGGTTACGTTTCCAATGTAAGAAATCATAAACATGGAATATTAGTGTTTGAACCTTTTATATAATAGTCTTGCTCTGTCGTAGACATTGAGCTCTACCTGGATTTTATACTCTTTGAAATTCATATATATATATATATATATATATATATATATATATATATATATATATATATGTGTGTGTGTGTGTGTGTGTGTGTGTGTGTGTCTATCTGAGTATGGCTGTATTTGTGTTTGTGCTGTTGTATGTGTCTGCATCTGTATTTGGGTATTGGGGGGATATGTGTGTGTCTGATTGGCTTTGTATGTGCTTATATTTCTTTGAAATTCATACAAGTTTGACTAAATGAGGAAGTCCTTGCGCAGAAAGCTTTGTCGATAGTTTCTTGCTATCATAAAGTGTTTTCATAAACACGCGGTTAAACGTCAAATATCCTGTGCCATTGACAATATATATTTTCTAGTTATCTGTGATGATCAAGCAGAAAAAAAAGATTGGATTCAAGCCTTGAGTTCACGCTCTGAAAAGTTTCAGTATGGTGATATACAAAATAATTTCGCCTGTTACTTTTAATTAATGCCATGTCTCTTTAAGATATGAAGGCGGAAGACATGGTCCCCCTGCAAAAAAAAAACAAATTTTTCCTGTGAATGTTTTGAATTATTGTGTAAAATACAAAATCCATTTACTATTGTCTTTAATCTTTTTTTTTTTTTTTAAATTCAGATTCATCATCATTTTGCCGCTCAATGAAAGTAAATATAGTTTACTTTGCTATTTAGCGACATGAGGCGAAGGCAATAAATGATAGTTTCATGCCTTTCTCAAAGTCATTAATGCGAAAACAAGCGCGACATTCTAGACTGGGATATGAAAAACGGTTTCTTTCCTCCCTTTCCAACAGAGATATGCGTTTCGAGAGAGTCGCTTCCGTCATTTTGTTATATAACTTCACGCTAACATGGAGACATATTTCCAACTGTGTCTAATTGACCCATGATTGAGTTCGGTAATTGACAAAGCAATTTGATCTTTTCAAACCATGCACACACACACACACACAATCATATTTATACGAACACACACAGCGCAAACCCATATAGAGCGTGCGATGGATAAATTTTCATCTAAATTACGTAAAAAATGAAAGTAAATCTGACATCTAATTTTAACGGACATCTTTACCAAAATTACGAAAAAAATATCTCGAAGGCTAAAGAGTAAATTTCTTCAATAAAATCGTCATTAGCCTGAGACGACTTCGGTATCTCCTGCAACTCTTCTGGACGGTCTTCTTGTGTAAATAGTTGAATGCTGCCATGATCCTTGTCTTCACTTTATCTTTGGTGTAACAAGGAGTTTTGTTGGTCGCCCGCTTAACTGCATCCCGCACATAATCAAGGGAGTTGCAGTTTGTGGAGTTAGGTAGTCACTTGTAATGGGTGATGTAGTCATAAAAACATGATTGGGTTATCTTGCTTGTGTAGCATAGTACAATGTCATGTTGCCAGACATATGGTCTTCCAGAAGGCACCCTCTTGATCCAAGCCCGCATTACCTCCTCAAGGCCCTTGATGTAAGCCTCCGTGTTCATTCTGATGCCCTGTGGGAAATTGAATGGAAGCATAAAGTCGTAATCACTAGTGCTTTCTGCTAACCCCTTCGTAATCAACATTAGACTGATACAACTCTTTCCCAGTCCACTACACACTTCTCAGATTAGCACCCAAACACTCAGAAATGTTCGCCTTAGAGTTTCCGGTGCGAATGCCACGTAGTAAAGTATGTCGTGGTGACATCTCAAATACTTCCAAAGAAAATTTATGGTATAAGAAATAAGTCAATGTGTTAAGAATGTGTTTACAAAATTGGGAAGTAGATTTTAAAATCAAACGGATAAGTACAAATAAATACATACACAATTTTAGGCACAACCATCTTGGACATTTTTTCGTCAATGAAACGAAATATAAAAGAAATTTTCAACTTCGTAGCTCGTGGACTGGAAATGACGTTCTATTACGTTCAACTGCTGACTCAAAAAAAAACTTTAGAAAAAATTGAGTAAACTCCAAATGAACAGGTTTTTTAAGATTTATTTATTCATTTACGTACTAATGGGAAAATATCTACAGGTTTATAGCAGCACAAATGGATAAATACTTTATACTTCAGGAAGAATTCATGTCGAATTTAATAAAAAAAAAGTTATCTATTTGTCTTTTCAATATTCATAATTTAAACACCTTCAAATGCTGGAAATCATATGACACTGACATCCTGTCAACTCATAGAACAATCACCCAGATTGTTCGTAACTGTTGAACTCTCTGCCTTGAACAGAGTGGATCTCGGATGAGGCTTTGATGAAGGGCAAAGTTTCGTCCGGAGTGGTAGACAGGCCCTGAATCCGTTTATACGGGTTCTAAGGGAATATTTTTGACCGAGCCTACGGAGTGAATTGCGTCATTGTGCGCTTATTAATACTCATTGACAGTGCCCAACTTCATCTTTTCCTCTATCACTCCTCTTTGCTGTCGCTCCAACTGTCTGCAAGCCCTTGCGTGCTAGTGTCTTCCTACCTTGATGGGGTGAAACACTTAATATATATATATATATATATATATATATATATATATATATATATATTACGAAATGGAGAAAGTCCGACAATTTATTTATTAAAGACATTTTTATGTTTAACGTTATAGATACAAGTATTTTAAGTAAATGCTCTGTTTATAATAAACAGTATTAAATAACATTTAACAGCCTGAATATCCGAGAAATTTTCATAGAAAATATTCGTCCTTGGACAGGATTCGAACCTGCATCTATACAGCGTAAATGACAGTTCCGTATAGGATGCAGGTTCGAATCCTGTGCAAGGACGAATATTTTCTATGAAAATTTCTCGGATATTCAGGCCGGTAAATGTTATTTAATACTGTTTATGATAAACAGAGCATTTACTTAAAATACTTGTATCTATAAAAAGAACGTTAAACATAAAAAATGTCTTTAATAAATATATAGATATAGATATAGATATATATAGTGTATTTGAGCAGCAAATTATTATTCAAACATATATTGTTAAATATTACAAACAACGAATGTCTTTTATGTTTGACCATTAGACGTTCTATGGTTAGTGGCTTTAGTTTCGGGAGAAATTTAAGACAAAAAGTGTTCAACGCTTGGATATATTTTATTATGCTGTTCCTCAATCTAAGCTTTCGGCTAGGATGAACCATCATCATTATATGGTTATATATACAGTGTAAACCTGATATAAGAAACCCGGATATAAGAGAAATCAGGGTATAAGAGAAACCCGGATATAAGAGAAACTCGGATATAAGAGAGGTTTTATCTGGTCCCAAATTAGAGCCTGTTAATGTATATATAATAGACCAAACCCGGATATAAGAGAGTTCTTCTCCGGTCCCGACAACTCTCTTATATCCAGGTTACACTGTACATACTTATATATATATATATATATATATATATATATATATATATATATATATATATATATATATATACATATTAGGTTGGTGCAAAAATAATGACGTAATAATGTCGTTTTTTACGTTAAAAAATACGTCAAAAAACGACATTATTACGTCATTATTTTTGCACTAACCTAATATTTATATATATATATATATATATATATATATATATATATATATATATATATATATATATATAATGAGAGAGACAGACAGAGGCAGTGAGAGACAGTGTGGTAGGGTCGGCTGAAATTTACATAGTCTGAACAAGCTCCTCTCACGTAATGTTACCAAATCAGGCTTATTTATTCAAAATCGTCCGCTTCGCACATTTATTCCATTTCTGTTTGAGGACTTCGTTCCTTTTGTTGAAGAATCTTTCATCGTGTTGGTAAAAAAAAAAGTGATGCTGTTGGTCGACAGCAGATATAACGTCATCATCACTGCGCTAGTGGCTTCCAGCCAAGAGGTTTTTTTTTTTTTTTGTTCATGCTGGCAATTAGATGATTGTCATTTGCGGCCAAATCATGTGAATAGCCACAGTCACGCGTTACAGCCACTGAAAGCAAGGACACCCTAGCTGAGCATTGTCGAGAATTTTCAAGGAAACAAGAGGGAGCTGCCTCGCATAGTTTTCGATTTTCCCGTAATGTCATCAGACTGGTGCGCTTTCGATCAGGTGACAGAAGACGTGGCACCCACAGAGAAAAAAATACCTTCTTCATGCCAAGTAAATTGCGCCCAATATTCTAAACTCTCTCGCAAGATATGCTGACAGAGCCTGTCAATAATTATCATGTGGTGAAAAAGATGAATGTTTTTCTTAGTGGCAGTTGTTGAAGGACGACCAGACATTGGGTCAACTTCAAAACTTTCCCTTCTCCTCATAAATTTATGTAAATACTTTTTCCATGTTGGTTAAGCTGGACAGGCATCTCCTAATGTAGCAACCATGTGCGCATGTCTCTCATTGGTTGATAAACCTTTATTTTGAAGGTAGTTGTTATGGTCACGATACCACATTTTGTTAATTTTCAAATTTAATAGTTACTTTTGAAGTCGTTCTGAAGACACTGTGGAGTTTTTAATAAGAAGCGTTTAAAATGATACATGCAAATTTTGGCAGCTCTAGCATCATACTTTCATGAAATTTAGACCGACCTCGTTGAGATAGATAGATAGATAGATAGATAGATAATGAATACGTTTAGAGAGATAGATTGATAGAAATATATGAAGACATTGAGATAGATAGATAGATAGATAAATAGATAGATAGATAGATATGAAGACATTGTGATAGATAGACAGATAGATAGATAGATATGAAGATATTGAGATAGATAGATAGATAGATAGATAGATAGATATGAAGACATTGAGATACGCCGATACATATATATGAATATATCGAGATAGATAGATAGATAGATATGAAGACATTGAGATATAAGATACATAGATAGATTGATAGATAGATATGAAGAGATCGAGATCTAGTTTCTCAATGAATATCTCTAGCTATATGTACACATACATCTATCTATCTATCTATCTATCTATCTATATTCTTTTTAGACATCTAAATTACTATCAAGCATTAAAATCTATTCTTTATATAAATTGCTAAAACCCAATTACAGCCTCTTTCTCTTTACTTCCCTCTACCTCTGCTTTATTTTTCCTTTTTCCTTTTCTCCGTTCTCCTCTCACATTTCAATATATCACTTCCGTTAAGTTAACAGTCTAAATAGGTCAAGATCTGGTCACTCCTCCTCCCCCACTACTAAGTATGCTTGAGAGAGATATGAAATTAATCCCTCCCTACACTCTACCATGTCTATTTAACTATCCCTCTTACACTCTCTGCTAAATTACAAAAATTTACACTACCCATCAATTTTAATTTCATTTTTCGTTTCATTTAATTTTTGGAAGTGCTATCGGATGATCCGGCGTCCTTTTAAAGGTCTCTGGTGAAATAAATTATTATAATGCTACCTTAAAGTGGTCTGTTTTTCTTTAATATATATATATATATATATATATATATATATATATATATGTGTAAATTTCTGTGTGTGTGTGTGTGTGTGGATGTATGAAGGTGTTTTGCCCTCACAGATAAAGTATGCCCTGAGAAGGCTTGTAAGTTGTTAAAAGACATTGAGCGTCTTAACGACAACACAACATATATGGTATAGTTTTACATTACAAAGTTTACATACTTTTGGCTGTTCCAAAACTTGAGTCAATGTTAGATGGATCTTCATAAAAGATGATTACTACTTATACACATGTGTACAAGTTCTTTTTTTGTCAATTAGATACATGTTGACTACCGAAACGTTAAATCTATATGACCAACGTTGACAAGCTTTAGTTCATGTGACATATATATATATATATATATATATATGTATGTGTGTGTGTGTGTAAATCTGCAGAAATTCTTATGTTCACACTCTACAAGCTATGGGCGTAATAGCAATGTCATGATTCTATAACCAGTTTGTTCTATGTATCTTTTATAAAATGTTTTCATTTTTTAAAACACGGTCAAGATATTCTGTCCATGGCAATATTAATGTGTTGTTTTTGTGTTTTTTTTTGTTTTTTGTTTTTTTATTAATAAGCCTTCCATTATTTTTAGGAGTGTTTGCATATAGATGATACTATTATATTATTGGTGTCATCAAGTATGTTACGAAACATTTTATAAAACATACATACAACAAACTATTTCTTATATGACAGTTAAAATATTTAATCCTTGAAAATGGTTAAATGTATACCGAAAGCGCTTGGATAAAAAGAACATTCAGACAGTTTTTATATAATTTATCTGAAAAGAAAAAAAATGATTAGATCGCATGAGAAATTGTATAAAAAAATGTGCTGATATATGTATATATATATATATATATATATATATATATATATATATATATATATATATATATATATATATATATATATATATATATTAGGTTGGTGCAAAAATAATGACGTAATAATGTCGTTTTGTGACGTACGTCAAAAAACGACATTATTACGTCATTATTTTTGCACCAACCTAATATATATATATATATATATATATATATATATATATATATATATATATATATATATATATATATATATATATAAATTAGTTTACAAATATATGAGAACAACCATGTATGTTTCCATGTGACACATGTAAGGATCACACCCGGGGTCAATTGGCCAGAGAGGTGAAAGCATTGTTGGAAAGGTGATTTAAAGTGAAATCACGTTGAAACACCCATTCCCATGCCATCACTGAAGTTTAGCAACGTCCAGCCTAGTCGGTATTAGATGACTGACCGCTGGGGAATAGAAGGCAATGTAAGATTGGATATGCGGTTTGTGTAATGGATAACATCTTGCTATTTTTTAATTGGAGAGCTGAGTTCTAATTCCATTTGACTTCGTTGTCTTCACTTACACGCAAATAACTTTAGGAAAGATTTGAACCCAGCTCTTCTGTCGCCAATTGTGGGTTAATTTCAAATACTTTTATACCATTGTTACATAAAATAAACAAAAGCTTACTGTCTAAAAATATATTCTTACTTCTAATACTTAAATAACCGTAGGAAACGATTCGATCGATCAATGAAATAATGATTATCTACGCAGGTATGTCTTTTAGATTTATTCACATTCTCTGGAATATAAATACATAAAAAGTACGGTGACCCAAAATTGAGGGATAATATTAAATATTGTATGTAATATGGAATTGATCCCAGATTTTATACCAACATTATAACGTCTTTTTTTTACCAGATTCTGATTAGTCTGTAATTCCCATCTTCTCTCCCCACCTATGGGTTAATTAGTAAAACTTGTATCACTAAAACCATTGCTACTTCAAAAAAATCTTACAATCTAAAAATATTTTCTGGCTTTAAATAACCTGCAATCAGTCAGCCAATCAACTATGGGAAAGTGCATTAAAATCATACCAGAAAATAACCCCAAAATCCTGTGAGTGAAATTGATTAGACGAAACTCAGCTAACACAAACTGACAATTCAGCGTGACCCATGGTATGTCGGTTTTGACCCAGTTCAAACTGTTAAACCCGCCAGATTGCCTGCTCTCACCCAAAACCTGTAAATACGTACCTTTCAGCATAGCTGTTGTTGAGCAAAAACAAATGTGTCGGACATAGTATACATTTGTGCCCGGAAAATAATAGCCGCATTTATTCTGTCGAGTTAGCTCAGACATTTATGAGTCTAACAGGCCGGCCATTATGGGTCTGCATCATGGTCAGAATGTCATTATGGTGACATTCTGTGCTGCGTCATAACATAGCTGGTCAATATGGGTGGTAGCTTGGCTGCTAACTGTCTTTGTCCACGTCTAGGTGTCTAGAGCAGTAGATCTCATGCTTGCAAGCAGTATCCTGCAAAGCGCTTTCTGCGTTCGCCTAAGATTGTAGAAATGTCAGGGATGGATCCATATTAAAAAAGTATTTGAGAAATATATGAGAATTATTTATATCTTTAGAGGATTCGCCGATTATCTGGCTTTAAGAGAAAAATATATAATTGCACTTCAGAAGAAAATCATGTTTGTGAAATTCTATTGCATTGGATTCTCATCTGTATATTGCAGCGAACAGCCTCGTTTCCTTCGTATTTCTTTGGTACGAAATATGTTCCCACGCAGTGCTGCCATGTGGAACCGACTCCCAAGGTGTTGTTTCTTCTATCACTACAATCTTAAATTCTTCTAGTCTACTGTTAACATTTAATTCCCCAGATATCCGCAAAAATTATGCCCTAATTTTGTAACACTCTACTTCGAGGTGCTCTTGGGCCTGAGCATCATTTTAAAAAAGCATCAGTTAAATAGATAAGAAAACGTAAATCTTCCTTTTATAATATGATCTCAACTTTATAAAATTTTCAGTTGTACAGATTTCATAAAATACATGAATTTCATAAAATACATGAATTTCATAAAACAGGTAGAATTCCTTGTAACTTTTAACATTCAGAAAATGCATATATTTAGATGAAGATTTCTAGATAATCTTGGTGCTCGCTGTAATCCAACTACATATATTCATGAATTTAAAAAAAAATCGTAAAATTCATTAATTTAATAGAATACATGAATTTTTGAATATCTGAAATTTATAAAATTACATTTTTTAAAAATATAATAATAATTTTAATTTCATTTCCTTAATATATATATGTGTGTGTGTGTGCGTGTGTGTGTATATATTCATCAAGTTTATCCCAAGTAAGGCAGTAAAGCCACTAAGCTACAATGGATTACTGTCTTTGGAAGAATTAAAAAAACAGAAACAAAACTAAGGTGGGGGAAAATGAAGAGTAATCGGGGGACTATAGGTAGCGATTTATATTGCATTTAAATTATTGAAGACTTAAGTTGACTGGAAAGCATAGAGTCGGAAGGGAGTTCCATTAGCGAAACGTGCGAGAAAAGAAACTGTTAGCATAGAAGTTAAGGTTACATCTAGCTAACTAAACTGTATATCGATGACACCTCGTTGCCAGTCTACTGATGCTGCGCTTAAATTCATTAAGTCTAGATACCATAGCGAAGAAATCATACGAACAATTACCAGGAAAGTATTTGTAGACTAGGCACAGAGAGGCAACTTTACAGCAGTGGGGAATTAGCTGAAGCTGAGATGTAAGATCAGGACTAATTACATTGCTTATTTTCTCTGGATTTTTTTCAAGGATCTCTAGATATATACAAGGATCACCGGTTCATATTTGGCAGCAATATTCTAAGCATGAACAAAGGGTAAATTTATAAATATGTAAGATAGATTCTGGAGAGAAAAATTGTCTAGAACGAAACACTGAAACGATTGTTTTTGCCCCAGATCTAACAATTGATTCTATATATTTTTTCCACTTCATGTAGAAAGCATTCATTCGTCAGTGCATTGAATACTGCAGTCATATTTGGTCTGGTGCTGCTGCTGTACATCTAAAGGTTCTTGACATCTAGCCATTTCAACTATAAGATGATACCATCTTGGCGCCATTTAAATAGTACGCTTAAATTTATAAAGGTAGCAAAAAAGATGGGCAATCAGAACAATTACCATGAAAATATTTATATGAAAGGCAAAGGTAAGTCACGTTACGGCGGTGGGAAAGTAACTGGATTCAAGATGCCAGGTTAGGACTAATTACATTGCTCATTTTCTTTGGATTTTATCAAGGATATCTAGATATAAAGCACGATCACTGGGCCATGTGTAGCAGACATATTCTAAGCATAGACATATGGTTAATTTATGAATATTTAAGATAGATTCTGGAATAAAAGATTGTCGACACAATGAAATAATTTTACTAACAGCTGGCTAATCAATGAATTAAATATAATCTTTTGATATCATATCAGCCGAGAACGTTACACTGAGAAGGCAAAACAAATGTCTCCTAGAGGTTAGCATCAGCCACGCTGATGTGAGACAAGGAGGCGTCTCTGAGAGGATTAATAGAAATCAGTTTAGATTTGGAGGCGTTAAAATTAACAAGTCATCCTTTGCCCCAGTTAACAACAGTCTGGAAGTATTTTTTGGCATCAGCTGCCAATTTGACCTTATCGAACGGATCAGATTTACTATTGAGACAGGAGTAAATGATTGTCTCATTAGCATAGATAGAAAATTGAGAACTGATGCCGTCGGGAAAGCTCATTGATGAAAATTTAAACCAAAGTAGGAAGCACGCGAAAGCCCTGAGTGACACCTGAATTATTACGAAAGAACCTGGGAGAGTGACTGTTCAGGGTAACTTTTATTTCAAGATTTGACCAAAGACTGGATCACTTCCAAAATTTGTCCGGAGACACCGTAACTTTCCAATTAGTAAAGGAGACCCATACGCCAAACCATGTCGAAAGCTTTCGGGATGTCCAATGCTGCAACTCGTGTTTCACTGTTTTTATCTCCTGTTTGATAGATCTCCGGAAATGACCGTCAGCAATTGAAATAGTGAAAGGAAAGTCGTATTGCTTGTCCGAAAAAAAAAACCCCAAAAAACCGTTGTGTGAGATGCTTAACCAGCATTGATTAGGGCATCTAGAAATTTCCCAAAAAGAGGTATAAAACAAATTTATATTATTTGAGGAAACGTTCAAATAGTGATGCAAATTTGGGATTTTAATTGAAATAACTAAATATATTATTTAGATTAATCAAATGTTATCCTCATCTTCATTGCCATATTACCAATGTTTCGGCCGTTGTACATTCTGGCCTTCTTCAAGAGATTGGAATTTCGAAAATAACTCTTTATTTCATCCACCGGGGTAGATTGTTCATGTTCCACGTGCCATACATTCAATATATGTCTATATCTTAGAGATGAGGTATTATGATTACTTGCATTATTTACATTATTCGGACTGTTATCCTGATCATCATTGCCATATTCACAACGTTTCTGCTCTGGCCTGCTAAAGATGATTGGAATTTCGAACTGAACCCTTCATTTTGTACACCGGGTTGGGTTGATCTAGTTCCACGTGCCATGCTTCTTCCGGATGTCTCAGTAATGACCCTTTAACAAAATTCTGCATGTTTTTGTCCAACCACTGGCCCAATGTATAAAACGTTGGTTAGATCCAGTGACAAGACCCAAAGAGAGTTGAAATGAAAGATGAAAAATGAAAAACTCATTTTCATTTTTCATTTCAACGTTTGGAAGTAAAGTCTGATGATCCAGAGCCCTTTAAAAGGGCTGTGGTGAAATAATTTATTACATGGAACCTGAAAGTGGTCTGTTTTTATTCAAATTTATTTGCTCTGAATTTATATTGAGCTCTCTGGATATTATCCTCCTTGGGTCTACCCATACGGATTACCTAGTTTTGCATAAACTATATATATATATATATATATATATATATATATATATATATATATATATATATATATATATTATGTGTGTGTGTGTATAGATAGATGGATAAATAGATAGATAGGGAACATAAACACAAGTATTATTGCTTGTGAGAAATTTTTCAATGCATTTACCCTATAAATAGTTTAGGTGTCAAAAACGACACCTCGGCCATTCAAGTTAAACTTCAAATATCAGCTATTCTACTGAATATTTTTTAAAGAATTAAGTCTTTTAAGCATATTTGCTAAAATTCAATAATTGTCCATAAGCCTCAGCATCGAACCAAAACTAGTTATTCCATAGTAATTTATTGAAAATTTGAAGGTGTCGAAGACCACACCTCGGCCATCTCAGTGTTAATAGTGGCGAAAATTGTGGAACTAATTTCAACGTGAAATATAGCTTTAAGGTGTGCTATATTTATGAAATAATGTGCTTAATATCAGGGATAGTGTGTAAATAAATATAAAAGTAAACAGCATTAAATTCAACACGCCTGATTGTGTCTATCATGAAATATTCGGCTCTTCACGAAACCTTCACCACTATAATCAAATCTCATGTGCTGTTGTCGGGCTGTCGGTTTTCTAGTAACTGATCTGCTTGACCCTCATACGTCGAATTCGACGGGAGAGTCGAGTGTCTTTATATATATATATATATAATGAATTCAGATACAATTTGCCATAGCTGTGTATATATATGAAAATCCTAGTACACACACACACACACACACACACATATATATATATATATATATATATATATATATATATATATATATATATATATATATATGTAGGTTCGGTTAAATTATACCGTTTCCAGTGGGAATTATTTCAACTTGAATATACACCTGTCGAAAAACGTGCCTCGTAAAGATTCAGTGCAAGAAGGAATGGAAATACGTTAATGAGGGTAGAAATACATAATAATAAATATGTGTGTGTGCTTTTTTTTAATACAGTTCTAACAGCCATTCAAAAAACCCTTTCTTACAACATAATGTTTGGTCTTTGTAATCGATAAAACCATATTTAACACAAATGCTCTGTTAGATAAAAGGATGAAGATTCTATTCGGAATATTTCAGAATGTGATGAATCATCTTCATCTCGGAATCTTAGAAAACACCCCAATCACCAGAGGCCATATTGGTAGAATCAATTTGTTAACGACCTACAAGGATATTAGTCCAAATCATTTACAGAATAATTAAGACCTCCTTTGTTTCAGAATTTGCGAAAACATTTTAATAAGGAATTTCAATGAAAGCTTCAAACAAATGAAAAAAGAATGGAAATTGAGAAATGAAAGGAGAAACGAATCAAGGCTAACAATAAATAAAATATTTTTTTTTAAAAAAAAAGTAATTAAAACTGAAATAAATACAAAAAAATAGAAGTCGCGTACAAATAAAGAAAAAAGAGAAATTAAATAAATAAAACAAAATTAAAAAAAATAATTAAAACACGTCTCTGTTTTGCACTCATTTTAATTATCATAAACTCTAATTACAATTAGACCAGAGAATTGCAAATGAACACGGGAAATGGGCCCGACAACAATACGATGATTTTATTTCATTATCAATTCGTTCAGGTGTTGTGTTTATTCTGTTGATGAGTAGAGACGACAGCCTCTCCTCGGAGAATGGAAGCAAAACGTAGCGCTCCCACTCTAGCAGCCGCCGCCTTCCTTTCAATAATATTCGTGGTAGCGATTTTATTTTCTTGTACTTTTACTTTCACTTTCGTTTTCAGCTTTTGGGCCCTGCCTTCGTCATTGTAGCATATACTCTTGTGTTTTCGCTCTTGCCAGTAAATCATTGGCACCTTTAATAAGAACTAGCTTATCGTCGCCAAATCGACTCTAAAAAAAAAACTCTATCTCATGCGCCAAGGATTTCACATCCTTCACGGTGAGGATGTGAGTATATTTCGGTAATAGTTTTTTGCACCCTGTCTTATGAGTCATACAGTTATGAGTTATAACAGATAATTCACAACATGTCTTTTACCTATATGGTGATATAGGTACGTGGGCCTGTGTGCGTCGCATTAAAAAGTAAAACTCTGTATAGTTGCCCGTAATTCGCCAAGAATGTGAACACAATGCAAGAAAAAATTATTTGCAAAGTTCAGAGGCACTAACTTCATCCATCTCTTGTGGTCGCAAGGTGAAAGATTTACAATCAGGCAAGTTTAACTTAACAAATATTTTATGTTAAAGAATAAATATTATATATATATATATATATATATATATATATATATATTATGCAAAAAATATTTTTTATATAAAAAAAAACAATGTTGGGTAAAAATGTATGACAAAATGGAAAAAGGTTTCTTTTGACCCATTTCATCCTTCAGGACTTCATTGGACTAACTGTTTTACGTTGTTGAGATTACGCATGCGCGCGGACTAGGAATTCTGGGAACTTTAATTTAAATTCGTTTTACTATTGTCACTAACGTAACAATTTTATTTCGATGAAGTCTTTAAGGACGAAACGTGTCACAAGAAACATTTTCCACTTTGTCATATATTTCCCCCATATATGTGATCGTGTATATATATATATATATATATATATGTGTGTGTGTGTGTGTGTGTGTGTTTGTGTGTGTGTTTTGTGTGCGTGTGGGTGTGCGTGTGGGTGGGTGTGTGCGTGCGTGCGTGTCTGTGTGTGGTTGTGGGGAGTGAAGAGTGTGTGTATACATGTAATCCTCCCACTTCCATAATGACACCAATACACGCAATCCACATAAATCCAAAATTTTAAAAAGTTAATCAGTTTGTCTGACGATCGCAAAAGTATATATATATATATATATATATATATATATATATATATATATATATATATATATAGAGAGAGAGAGAGAGAGAGGTGGGTATATCAAATAACTAGATATTATCAACCGTATATGCGCGCGTTAGCGGGCATACACAGGTAAGCAAATAAATATTTACTAAATTTACATTAAGGTGTAAGCAAAATAGTGCTCAAGATGGTTAGACCGGCCTGAATTGCACGAAATATTACTAATGATTTTACAAATATATAATACACTGTGTCTCATGGAATGAACGCTAAATTCCATGCAGATTCACAGGTCAAATTAAAAATAATTTAAATATAATATTGGAGGTAAATATACAAAATAGGGTGTAGGTAGTGAACCATTATAAAAAAATAATTACAAAAAAGAAAATTTTAAGTTTAGAAGAGAAAAGCCGGTTGGCACGTTAAGTTATATTAGACGTTCAGCTGGTTAAAATGGTAATCAATATAATCCTAAAGTATGGGAAGTAAAGGCGTAATTTGGATAATATATTCATCCAGAATGAAAATATTTTCAGAGAAATCTCTTCGTATGTTTACAACCTAGCATTAGCTCATTTCGTTTATTAAGTAGATTTAGATTATTAATATTTTTTGAGGATGAATCTTTTTTCCAGCAAACTCAGGTTGCATCGGTCACCGCGGCGGTGCAATTTTAGCGACGAAATCCCAATTTACTACCGGTGTGTATTCATCTGTTTTAATATCCCAGAAAAGTTTGAGAGTACTGTGGCATTTGCATATTGCTTACTGTTAACATATGCACTTGCATATTTGCTTATTATTATTTTGTGATGATAAAATCTCATTACAAAATCATAATATTTCGGGCCTGATGTGTTGATAGGACAACGAAACTTAAGTCACACACCAAACGTAGGTATATGCATATTTATTAATATATATTTCTTAGGTCTGTCTACACATCTTTTTCGGATCAAGCAAGGTCAGAACTGTGCATTTAAAGGCAACTCTTTTCGTCATTATATATATATATATATATATATATATATATATATATATATATATATATGGTTACGTTGATGTGAGTTTGTGACTCTAGGTTTCACGCCTTTTGTCATCGTCACACAAACTGATTAATTTTGAATCTATTTATGATTGTGTATTTTCTTGGTTTGGCGGTAGGGGGCTCTGGGTGACCCTCATACACAGGCAGACATACACACATGCATATGCACGTATTGCAGTTCAACGAAACATATACATATATGAACAGTATGGTACTGGGCGTAATATGGATACACGTGTCGTTGCGTGTATACATACGCAACTGGGCGCTGATTTACGGTGTTGAAATTATGTTCCGAATTTTCTCCTCAAAATTATGGGTTGTGAGGTTGGTGTCAACTTATAGACTTTCGTTTCTTTTGTTCACAGAATAATACTTTCTCACACACACATACATGCATGTGTTCGAGTACACATATTTACTATCCGTCTCGGTTTTCTATACTGTAAATGGATTCTGTATGAGATTATGATAGATAGTTTTAAAAATTATTTTAATACATTATTTACATTATTTGGACTATTGTCCTCATCTTTGTCGCCATATTTTTTACAATGGTTCGGCCGTTGTACGTTCCAGCCGTCTTCAGTTGGTTGGAATGTCGAACTGAACCCTTTATTGCGCTCACTGGGGTAGACTCTACTATTTCCACGTGCAATGTTTAATGGATGTCATTTATCAGTAATCTCCTGTAAATTTTCCCTCTGAAATTTCTCCTCTGCCTGAACCAGGTATTGAATTCACGCTCTTTGGGTACTGTCACCGGACAAAACCAACGCCTTTATCCACTGTGCCATGTGTCCTTGAGGACATTATTGAATTAAGTGGATCACGTGACCATAGAGGCAACGCATACTTAGGAAGTCAAGTGACGTATAGATTGATCGCTGTTCTACCCTAGCCTCTATAACTATACGGGCCGCTATTCTTTTTTTCTTGTTTGTTTGGCTACTTTATTCACTATAATATTTCTCTATTCGGATCACTATACGGGATACTATTCGAGCAAGTAACTATGAGATCTTAGGTTGGAAACAGGAAGGAGGGTTATACTTAGTATTAGGAAGAAGTAGCTGAAGTTTCTGGGACACATGATGAGGAATGGAGGGCTTGGAGAATCTGATACTCACGGGTCGAATAGAGGGAAAGAGAGACAAGAAAAAACAAGGCGTGACATATCTGGCTGACTTAAGCAAGTGAATGAGAGAACGTGGACTGTGGGAAGAAGCAGAGGGAAGGAAATTGCCCAGAACTTCATTTTAATGTGCGTACATCTTGAAAGAACAGGACACATAAAAATAAAGAAACGAAAAACTATTAATGCGAGTGGTATTCGATGGCGACTGACACCAGTATTGTTTAACGGTGGTACTATAGTTGTATCTGCGATTACAAAGTCTCTACTACAACGAGCATTCAGTTAATTATGTCCCATAAGTTTAGGCGATCATGTATCTTTCGAGGTAGATTTATTCCCGCAGTAGGTTGGCATTTCATTCTGGGGTAGACCGGCTGCCATCTCAGGCTATTTACCCATAGCTGAGAGGAGAAGAAGAGGATTCATGCCTTTTAAAAGGGTATTAGCACGTAAGTGAATGTAATGGATTCGACTGGAATTCGAACTCGGTTCTCCCATTCCTCAATCCGAGCCACTATCCATTGTTCCTCCGTACTGATCACTATTTGGATTACTATTCGAGCGAGTATTATCGAGCAAGTACTTTTAGTGCGAGTGTTACTCGAAGGCGTCTGACACCAGCATTGTTCAATGGCGTTACTATAGTTGTATCTGCGATTACAAAATCTCTACTACAACGAGCATTACGAAAGTGGCAACGAGTATTCGTTGGTATCACAAAAAAAACTCCATTCTCTATAGAGTCCAAATTTACTTCGCGTCCTTGTGGATAATGAATTATTTATTTATTAAATAATATATTTATTTTCGTCTGAGGGTGTACTATCGTATTTACTCGATAGTGTTAGATACGGTATCATCTGTAATGTTTGAGTCTTCAGAATAAATATATATCCAGCGCATATTATAAACGCACGATTTCACGCCCTGGTCATTTATTTAGATAAAAAAATGCCGTTTGAAAGGTGACATATAATAAATAATGTCGATTATTTACAAAATGAAATTTTTAAACATTGTCATCTGTTATTTATACAGATATAAAGATTGAAAAAAAAAGGCAGCGTAAAAACAACACCAAGAATATCCTGAGACTTTTAAAACAACCAGATGCTGAAAATGCCATAGACCGAACCTGGGAGAAAAGGCGAAGTTTAGAGAAAATGGGAAGAAAAAGGACATTTATATATAAATGCTTCACACCGTCTGCAAACCACAGTTCAACAGCAATCGTGTTGGATCTGGTCAAGATCCCAAATAAACAAAGTTAATTAAAACCATGTTCGCAACACAATGCTACTTCCGACATGAAACACAGCTGTTTGCATTCCAATCTATGTCATTGATAACGATCGCTACAAGTGTAATGGTTAACAATCAAAAGCAAAAGCTTTTAACACAAGTTTCGAAAAATCGCAAGAGACTAAGACAAAAAAGAAAAGAAAAAGAAAACAATAGTCTGACCGGTGACAAAAGCTGTAGGTAGCGCCAGAGGTGCCAATACCGCCTTAACCACCGAAACTGTTTTTACGTCCCGTAGTTGATGACTGACAAGGGCAGGGTATCACACGTGCTTTCACATGTTGTATGTAGAAAATGTAACATCAGAAATAGAGAGTTGATATTTCTAGGGGACATAATAATGAAAGAAGAATATTTTGTTGCTCATAAGACATTTTGAGGACAAACATGAAAGAGAAAAACAACGTTTAACTTACCGAGCGAGCTTGAGTAATTGGATAGCGAAACAATGCTTAGGAGAAATGGAAAAAAAAGACTACAAGAACTACAAATGACAGGAAATTGTGGAGAGACATTAACATCAACTGAATAGACACGGTACATAGATGAAGAAGACTTTTATAACATTGTTCAATATCATCATTTTCACCATCCACGGTTTTCTCAAATATATTCGTTTAATCTCCTCTTCTTGGGGCATTTAAACGAGAGAGACGTTTATTTTAAATAGACTAAATGTGTTCTGCTTTTCTTTTCTTTTTCATTTTATTTATTTATTTATTTTTTGCTTGTATTGATTTATTTCTGTTATAATGTAAGTTATTTTATTACTGTGATTCACAGTGATTGCTTTACAATCGCCAGTCGGCGACCACAAAATGGAAACGTGGCCGAGTGATTAGGACGTTCGAATTCTGACCATGGGACCCGGGTTCGAATCTCACTAACGGATGTTATCGGACTGGAGGGGGTCGATCCAGCATCTTTGCAAAATGCCTGAAAACCATAGCACGAGTTATGAGCGAGTGTGTATACACGTAAATGTCGATAGCTGTGATAGCACGAAGTCACGAGTCATTGTGACCGAGGGTTTAAGTGTGCTGTTTTTTTTTCAGATTGTTGATCACGCTAGAATACAGAAACTGTAACTAAGGTCTGCTTAACATAGTTGCAGTATAAACAACAGGTGGGCTCTGTGGGTGCTGAATAAACACAAATCCGCCTGAGCAAGTGCCCGCAATAGGGATTGGATAGCCACACTGGTAGACGGGTATCTTTGAATGTGAGTGGCTAGCTATGTTATTCAGCTGTATTTTTAGCTTTTTTTTTATATACAGTAAGGTTTCCTGTTATTTCTAAATGGTTTTTGCAATGTACTGATAAATATCTTTAACTATAAAGATGCTTAAACACTGTACATTTTTCCACTTAGATTCCCAGCTGAAATTGGTTTGAATTTGTTACACTGTCAGGTACTTTGTCTTCTATATTGTGTATCCCATGAAAAGGTAGGAGATAGCTCTCTACAACTTCCCATCTTGTGTAGCTCTTATTAGGTTGGTGCAAAAATAATGACGTAATAATGTCGTTTTTTGACGTATTTTAACGTCAAAAAACGACATTATTACGTCATTATTTTTGTACCAACCTAATAGTATGGTTTATCTTTCTAACATCCTTCTCCATCTCTGTTCTACCATCGAGTTAAACAAGCTATTCAAGTTATCTTACTTGATTTCTTTTCCAGCCCTCCCTATTGACATGTGTTCTAGCGGAGCCATCTTTTCCATGGTGCTTAAAACTTCGTCGCTATTCCAATGTTCAGTCCATGATATTTCCACCAACTTTCTGTAAACGACCTGACTGTTGAATCAAGTTTTTCTTCATCTGAAAACATTCACTGTATGATATTTCGAAACAATTCAGTAATCTTCCTAACGAAATCTTCCGTCACTTATGTGGTCATGCGTGATACACACTTAGGCGATCATATATCTTTCGATACATTACTGATGATGCAGATTTATTTTTTTCCCGCAGTAGGTTTCAATTTCTTTCTGCAGTTGACAGTTGACAGACCAGTTGACATCCAAGGCTATAGAACCCGATCTGTGATGATATTTACCAATATATGAACGGGAAAGAAGAAAAGGATTCATACCTTTCCCATGGGTATTAGTGTGTAAGTGAATGTAATGGATTCGACTAGAATTGAAACCTTTTTTTTTAATTCTACAGTTTAAGAAAATCGTCAATAGGTAATCCAACTACGTTCTTTTCGCGGCTATCGGAATAAATGCTACTGCTATATAAGCTAAACAGAAGATTTTATGTATTCCACCCCAAGCAAGGCGGGTGTGGCATTATCACGTAGGTGAATACAGTGAGTTAAAGTAAGGGAAAAGAGGAGATTGGGGAAAGGATAAAAGAAGTCCGAATATCAAGGTAACAGAATATGTCGATTGACGTTGCATTTAAATTTTTGAAGATTGTAGTTATCAGGGAAGCAAGTAAGAAGAAGGGTGTTCCACCTTCGGGAAGTGCGAGAAAGGAAAACGCTGGAGCAGAAATAGCGGTTGCATTTAACTATTTCAACAGAAAAAGATGCCAATCTCGAAGCACGCTGAGTTTTCATGTAGTCGGGGAATCAGAGAAGATTACTTTATCAGAACAGTTGCTATGGAAATATTTACAGAAAAGACAGAGGGAAGCCACATCACTTCTATGAGAAAGTGACTAAAAGACCGATTAAATTTTAGATTCTTCTTTGGATTTTGTCAAGAACCTCGAGATGAAAAGCAGGGACACTGGACAAGATATGGCAACAATATTGAATATATGGACGAATGGTAGATTTGTAGATGTGTAAGATGGACTCTGATAAGAAAACCATCTGGCACGACACAGTGGACCGACTTTCCTTGCAGCAGATGCAGCTGTTGTTTCAATGTAGTTGTTCCGCCACAAGTGATTGGAAAACATGAGACCAAGAAGGCGCCTTCAGACACTATATGTCCGTATCACTATGTATAGGCTTGAACCTGTGTCAATAAAGATGAGAATTCGTCGAATAATGTGTAGATATTACTTTCTCCATTAGCTTCATCATCTTTCGATCTCTTTATGGTTTATCGTAACTACATTGACAATCCATTTTCACACTGTTCGCTCGTGTATTGCAATCCCCAGATCGCCAATATCCAACTCTTAGTCTCCAGATACCGTGTCTGGGAAAGTTAAGTTTCGTGAGAAGACAGTTCCGGAAAGAGGCAAGATAAGATGATGTCCTTGTCTATTTGTCTTTCTACAGATGGTGTCTCGACAAAAACACTCGGAAGTCGAGTTCCAGATTTTGTACCATCTAAAGAAAGAACTATCATTTTGCCAATAAATTAGCGTATGGACCAATAAATCCTTGTTTCTTCTCAAACATATATTAAACTCTTTGGTATACTCATTTCCAATTTTACGTCAGTGGAAATGCTGTATTTCATATAAATCATTCAAAGATTTTATACGTCCAATAATTTCAACTATACAGACACACAACTGTTCGACTTACTTTCCAACCATGGTATCTCTGGCCGTCTGGCCACCATTGTTCCGCGTCTGCCAGAGTGAGAATTTCCCACTTTGGTGTACAACAATTTCCACCCTAGCCTCCAGCAGCGCCAGCCTTCTCTGCCGCTCTTTAAGTTCAGTGATGGGGCGGCCTCGGTACAAACACATCTAGTTAGTTTGTGCCCTGGATATTAAGGTTTCTTTGATATTATTCGGTTGAATAAACATGTTCTAGTTGAAAAGAAAGTAAATATGATTGTAGGTGATCGGAAGTTATCGCACTCTAGTGGGCCGACGATTTTGAAAGACAGTCAAAGAATTTGTAAAGCTGCGAAGGTGTCTGTCACTATGCGAACGACAGTAGTAACTAAAAAAATGTTTTTAGTACCTATATTTAAAATTTGTTTTAAGTGTTGGGCAAATATTAAACCAGCTGTGCTGTAGTATACATTGATGGCTTAAACCTGACAAACGTAAAAATAATAAATAGAACAGTGTATAGTGAGAAGTTATGAATGATATTAAATGTAAATAAACCATAAAAATTATTTGCAAAAATACAATAATTCACTATAGAATAATAAAAGGATTGCAAAAAAACAGTTCGAATTACGAAGATCAATTTACAACCTGTCGGTTGTAACCAATCGTTGTCGTAAGTCGACCACGACCTGTATATATGTCCTGTCAATTTAAAGCCGTTGAACTCTGAGGCGCAGCTCTTACGTGCAGGCTGGCGATATATGAAGACATCTCTCATTAAATAATTTAGACATGTTTTGTCGACTTATTTTTAATAGGATCCTTTTATAATTACTGACTAGTTACTTAGTCTCATTAATAAAGGAAGAACATTACCATGTTGATGCATACCATTTTATTCAGAGTACTTTCGACATTAGCACAATATCCTCATCGGGGTGTTGTTTTTTCTAAGACAATAATAATTATATATATATATATATATATATATATATATATATATATATATATAGAGAGAGAGAGAGAGAGAGAGAGAGAGAGAGAAAGAGAGAGTGAGAGAGAGATACTTAGCCAGATATATACATACATATTTATATTTTCTAAAGTATAAATGGATTGATTGTTAATTCGTGTTTTATATTACTATAGTGGACATTTCGCATTTGAAAGAGACGCACGGTTTTTATTTTCTTAAGCTGTGCGAAGTAGGTCCATCGTTCAGTGTATTTGAGAAAACTTGGTAACAAAACGTGTTCAACAATAGGAATTAAAACTGGGCCCCTCACTCTTTGTAGACAGACCATAGGCGTAGGCAGATAGACATAATACAGACTGTTTTATAAAATACAAAATGCGTCGTCTATTTCAAATACGAAGTATCCACTCTAACAACGTTTGAACATATATATATATATATATATATATATATATATAGATGAGTGGTGAGAGATGAAAGATTTTCTTTGGAATAACAAATATAAGCTCGTCCTAACTCACAAAAAGTATGAAAGAAAATATAGATTCTTAGCACGCACATTGACAATTCGAATCCACAGGCCATGGGTATACACGAACATAGGCAATTTATAAACGCCATACTCTAACATCTTTTCTTCCATGCAAACATCTAGGATACGTTCACAACTAATTAATATTGATCAGGCCCCTAAGATAAACCTAACCGAACATAAATATTTTCATATATAAAATTTTATAAAATTGTAAAGCCCTTCTCTGTCAGGCCGATCAGCTTGTAGAGAAAGTTCCACAAAAATAAACCTGGGTATGAAACGGAGATGACAGTAAGTTTTGGTAGGACATTTTTGTTATTATTTTTCTTACTAAAAATAAATATTTCAGGGATAAATAAGAAAGAAAGAAACTCACTACTGCACCAAAAGTTAAAAAGAAAAGAAAAAAAAGTAAAACAAAACAAAACAAACTTACGACTCGAAAAGTTCTTCCTGCAAATTCGAAAACACATCCTCCTCCATAAAAATGTTACGTTATTACAATCAATAAAAAAAAAGGATAAAATTATTAGCAAATGCCTTTGTAAAATATTTGAATGATAAATAATAGGGAAGTAAATCGACGATACTGAACCAATAGGAAAACAAAACAAACGTTACGACTCGAAATGCATTTCAGACAATTTCGAAAATTACGTCCACTTTCCCAAAAACTATATCTCTCTATCACTATACATATACACAAAAATGCTGAATCCATCAAATACTATATTTCTTAGACGCTGATGCCTGCATATTAAAAATTCGACACAGTCGCATTTAATGGTGTAAAGTGGAATCTTTACGATGTAGAAAAAAGAAGAGCTTAATCTATATATCAAGAATATCTATTGCCTCGTTAGGTAGGATATTATTTCCACTTTAGAACATGAGCGATTGTAGCTGTCTACGTATCCTTTATCTTCGTAGTCCTTAGCACATTTTCATCCTTACTCTCCCTCAAATTCGGTATATGACCACCTCTTGTTGCAACATCAGTTCCCCACCGAAGTTAAGCAATGTCGGCTCTGGTCATTAGCTAGATGGACGTCGCTTGGAAATGCCACATCTTGTAAACTTGTACGAGCAGGATTTGTAATGAATAATGACTCGGAATTGTTAGAGAGCAAAGTTTTAAATTCTAGTTGAGTTTGTTACAATCAGTTACGCGAAAATACCCTTGGAAAACGTATAAATAGATCTCTTTTCCTCCATCTATGGGTTAATTAGTAATTATTTCATCACTAAGTCATTATTATCTATAAAACTTCTAAAAATATTTTCTGGCTTTAAATAACCTGCAAAGGGTTAATAACCCATAGAAAGTGGGTCAATCAATGAATTCCTTCAAAGTCAGTTTTCTGGGATCTATTTACAAAAACTTGTTTACTTGTTTATTGCTTGTGTCCTCGCCTACAATATTTCAAATTCTTCAAGTCTTCTTTCCTGATTATATATCAAGGAAATGACAACTCTCTCTTTTTGATTCTAAGTATAAGTAGCCTTTTCACTTCCTCCTTAACTACATGTTTTGTCCATGATATTCTCAGAAGCCTTCTATGGAAGCACATATTTGTTGCCTCAAGTCTCCTCTTCATCGCTGTGGAAATTCTCCAGCACCATTCCCATATCGATTTCTTGCAGCTTTCCCGCACTTTTTCTTCCTTTCTTACGAAAATTTCCTGTTACTTAATAGATTGTAGAGTTTTTACAAGGTACCATTTGCTATACAAACGCGCGTTCGGATTTCGGTGTCACATTATCTATCATTTGTTAAAACGATTTCCGATTGTTTAAATACCTGTCCTTCCTGGATGTTTAAATTTCGTTTGTTACAGGATTTGAAGATATATCAGCTCATGCTGTATTGTTTAATATCAAAATCTGTTCTGGATTAATCTTCAGTAGCTATACATAGGCATTGCTTATACTTGAGTCTATAGGCAAATACTTCAGGCTATAGGTAAATATTTGTCAGGTTTTCTCCCCGGAATCGATACTTTAAATATACAAATCAACCATTCGCCCTTGCATGGAGTATTGCTGCCATTTATGGTCTGGGGCACCTTCTGTTTACCTCGGAGTTCTTGGCAAGATCCAGAGACGGATATGTAATATAATTGGTCCTGATCTGGCGTCTCGTCTACAGTCACTCTCTCACTGACGCGCCGTCGCCTCTCTCTGTCTTTTCTACAAATACTTTCATGGTAATTGCTCCGATGAGCTGCTTTCACTGGTTCCCAGACTCCATTAATTCAAGCGCCCTACGAGTCTGGCATCTCGCTCTCACCTCTACACTAGAAATTTTTAAATGTAGCCGTCTCTTCAACTCCAATACCTTCATACCTTGCACCTCTCGCCTGTCAATTACTGTTTCCCTGAGAGGTATAATCTCCAACTATTCAAATGTAATGTCAATCGACATATCCAGTTACTTTGATCTATCCCCTATGCCTCTCCTCATCCTGTCTTCTATCACTCCTATCTGCTCTCGCTTGAAATCTTCTGCAACCCCCTGCATCCTAGTGGATTCACGCCTTGCTCGGGGCGTAATGCTTAAAAAAAAAGTTTATACTTGAGTCTATAGGGAAATATTGGTTTTGATTCTTTATGTAGAAATAGGTCATCTTTGTACTTGAATCTATAAGACCAATGGTTTATTTGTATTATGATGACAAAATAGACAGAGGTCTTCAATATACTTGAGGTAACAGATAAACATGGGCCAGGATTATACTTCAGGTTATAGGTAAATATTTTTCACGTTTATACTTGAGTCTATAGGCAAATACTGGTCTTGATTCTTTAGGTTGATATAGGTCATCTTTTCAATTGAATCTATAAAGACCAATGGTTTATTTGTATTTTGATGTCAAATAGAGAGAGATCTTCAATATACTTGAGATTATAGATAAACATGGGCAAGGCTTATACTTCAGGCTATAGTTAAATATATTCCCCGTTTATACTTGAGTCTATAGGCAAATTACTGTGTATGAGTATGGTCTTGTGTGTGTATGTAGCTATATCAGTAGCAACAAAAGATTAGTCACGTATTCTTAATATAATATACGCATTTGTTAATGCACTTAATTATTCGTTAATATTAGAATGTGTATGGATGTAATTGTGTAGCTGAAGAGAATCTTCGGTCGGAAAATAAATTTCGGTTTCTATCCTATGTCCCGACTTCATAATCCTGTTTAATAGTGTTGTACTAAGTAATGTTTAAGAAATCACAAATCAAAAGGGCGTAGATAAAGTGTATTGAACAGTTAATGCAACAGAAGTGTGGTACACGACTTGGGAGTGTGTGTGTTGGTTGACCAGCGTTCAGTCTATATCACTGCCCCTCCGCCGAGGCTTACATTCTTACTAAATTTATAGTAAGTGGAATAGTCCACAATATCCTCATTAGAGGTAAGATACCACAACTAATAACAAGTATAAACTGTTTGCTATGGGCAAATTGGAAGCTGATCTAAAAATCACCGACAATCCGTTGTTAACTGGGGCAAGAAATGCCTTCTTAAACGAAAAACTTCTTTTTTAAAAGAGTAGTTTTTGAGATAACCTTATGTGATTTCCATCGGCATGGCTGATGTTAAGCTTCAGGAGTATGACCCATTTCACCTACCCTGGATAAAGTTTTCCGCTGATACGGAAAAGAAAGATTATATCGAATCAATTGCTAAATCAACTGCTGTTCATTCTGTCAGGCTAAACAATTTTTTCTTGGCAGAATCTGACGTATTTATAAGTTTACCATTCGCCTTATGGCATGTATTTATGTATATATGTATGTAACTATCTATCTATTTATCTGACCTGTATCTATCTATCTTTCTGAATCGTATGTATGTATGTATGTATGTATGTATGTATGTATGTATGTATCAATCCATCTGAGTCGTATCTATCTACCTAAATATTTAGTTGAGTCGTATCTATCTATCTATCTATCTATTAGCTTGGTGCAAAAATAATGTCGTTTTTTCACATATGTTACTATGTGAGAAAACGACATTATTATTGCACCAACCCAATATCTATCTATCTCTCAGAGTCGAATGTATATATATATATATATATATATATCGATCTGAGTTGTATCTCTCTTTCTCGGAGTTGTATCTATCTATCTATCTATCTATCTATCTGGGTCGTATGTATGTATGTACCTATCTGAGTCTTGTCTATTTATCTGAGACATATCTATCTATCTATCTATCTATCTATAAATTTGTATTTATTTCGGTAGGCGTCAAATATGAACAAAGTCTGTAGAATGTGAACATTTCGTCCTCGTTTTGTTCAAATGGAAAACATTAATCACGCCTTGATTTCTTTTAATACATCTTTTAAAAATAAGTAAAACTTTTTTTAATTGAAGTTTCTTGCAAGTTCGTTGTCAGAATCTTTGCATCATTTTCACCAACACATTCAGACGTTTACCAATATTGATTTTATTTTCGACCGCACCGCAGGGTGCCTAAGCTGAAATATCCATTATCAAATTTAGAAAAAGCAAATTCTTACACACCATCTTCTAAGAGCACTGCCGCCAAAATGTAGAATTTATATTCCTTGTTGCTACACATCCATTACGACCCAGCTTGAACTCAAACAAGCAGAAGACAGTGAATTACGAAGTTGAAAGGTTTTCCATGTTTTCCTGAAAATGCAATAAAATTAATTGAAAAAAAAAATAGAATCAGTGCAGAACAAACGCAAAATAAGATTGGTTTTAAACCAAATATTCGTTAAACACATGTATCATTTTTAAAAGGACGAAAAAATGGTTCATTTCATATCAGCAAATCTTTATATATATATATATATATATATATATATATATATATATATATATATATATATATATATATATTATTTTTCTAATATAATAAATTACAATAAAAACATTTTATATCGCGACACGAAAATGTTTTTGTTTAAGTACTAAGATTATATTTCTTCAGGCTATGGTAGAGGAGTTGTTTTTTTATCTACCATCGCCTGAAGAAGTTCCATCTTAGTACTGAAACATGAAAGTTTTTATGTAGCGATGTGAAACGTTTTTATTGCAATTTATTACAATTTTTTCCCGCCACAATCTAACTGACATTTTTATAAGTTTACCATTCGACTTATGGCATTCATTTCTGTATATATGTAACTATCTACCTATTTATCTGAGTCCTATCTATCTCTCTGTGTCGTACGTATGTATCTATCTGAGTCGTGTCTATCTATCTATATATTTATAATTATTTTGGTAGGCGACAAATATGAACGAAATCTGTCGAATATGAACGTTTTGTCATCGTTCTGTTCAAATGGAAATATGAAAGAAGTCTGTAGAATTTGTGCTGAATAAACGAAAAAATGATCGGATTTAAAGCAAACATTCGTTAAGGACATGTATCATTTTTAAAAGGACGAAGAAATCGTTCCTTTTATATCAGTAAATCTTTAAATTAAATTATTCGCTCAGAATTAACATTTAGCTCTCAGGGTTTGATCCTCCTTGGGATTATCCATACGGATTACCAAGATTTTTGTTACTTTATATATATATATATATATATATATATATATATATATATATATATATATATATATATATATATATATATATAACCCTAAAGAGCCAGGCAAACCGACCTAGGTTCAGCTAAACGGATCGTCAGGGCCAAAAAGGTAAAAGATGGAACACAATATATAGCTTAAAACAAAAATAACCATGACCACGTGACAAAACATGCGAGTACCACCATTTATGCATACACACACACACACACACACACACACACATATATATATATATATATATATATATATATATATATAGATAGATAGATAGATAGATAGATAGATAGATAGATAGATAGATATTATTTTTCTAATATAAGAAATTACAATAAAAAATATTTTACATCGCTACACGAAATTTCATGTTTTATTACTAAGATGGTACTTCTTCAGGCGATGGGGGATGAATTGTTTTTTTGTTTTTTTTTATCACAAGTTATCTACCATCGCCCGCAGATGTACCATCTTAATAATAAAACATGAAAGTTTTTTCTATAGCGCCGTAAAACGGTTTTATTGCAATTTATTACTATGAAAATATTAAAATAAATTTTTGCTCTACTTTTACTGAGCACTTTTTAAAAAAATAAATGCTACGCACTGTGGATTTTTACCCCATCTCTTCTTAAATCATGTGTACATACAAACAATATATATATATATATATATATATATAAATAAGTAATGGATTTGTTATCTATTAATGCGATAAATTTTATCAATCTAAACTACATTTTCGGAGATACTCATATTTGAGTAAACGCTCTGATTTTTAAAATAAACAGAATATTTATTCTTTTTCGTCTAACAGTATAAATATTCGAGAAATTTTATTCAAGCAAAACCTGCTTACTCCCCGACAGGATTCGAAATGCGTCCCCTGCAGTATTCGATCATTCGAGTCGGTTTAAATCCGTCAGATCTAACAACAGTTTCTCCTGCCAAAAGGACGTAGGTTCGAAACGTTATAATAAATATTGAGACAGAGATAAGGATAATAGTCCGAATGATGTAAATAGTATAAACAAAATTATCAAAAAGCACACTATCAAAAGCTTAAACGGTAATCAATCCGCGCAGCGCTAAGATTGTGTAATCCTCTCCTGCAATTTTCCAAGATAATTTCGTTTATACTATTTACATCCTTCAGACTATCACCCTCATCTTTGTTGCCATATTTATCACAAAGTTTCGGCCGTATTACGCTCCGGCCTTCTTCATGTGGTTGGAATGTCGAACTGATTCGCCCTCTGTGGAATCAATTTGAAATCATAGTCAAAGAACATTATTGGAAAATTCGTAAACTTAAGCAATCAGCATATATTCTAGGCCAAAAAATTCTCCTGGGCCGACTAAGCATAGAAATGAATACAATACGGGAACCAGTAATGAGGAATGACAGAGAAAAGCAATAATAACAACGAAAATTTCAATATAAGCACCGGTAAAAATGGTTGCTGAAGACATTATGTATATAAGTCCCAGAAATTCATACACAGATGTCCTCAAGGAAACATGGCAGGGTGGATAAAGGCGTTAGTTAGATCCAGTGACTACCCTTTGGACTGTCATAACTGAAGTCTACTCTCACGGGCCATCTTATGGATTTAGTTGGATCTTTTCCAATTTATTTCAATAGCTCTAATTTGAAATGATGATCGTTGTTCCTCTTGTGACCTCCTGTTCCAGTATTTTCTCTCTTTTTAAAAACTTATTCACCGTTTTCCTCATGGCTCTTGAATTAAATTTGAAGATGGAAGCCAAAATCAGAATCTAGGTACCATTACTGAAGGTCTGAATGATTTTTCTCTCTCACCATTGCTCAGTTGGGAAAATATAGTGGGGCTGGTACAAAACGATTTAAACTTTTCTGTTTCTAGCTGAATATCTCAAAGAGTTTTTTTGGTATTATCATGGCTAAAGATCATATCGGAAAACATGAAAAAAAGAAACTCAATTAGCATATTGTTTTTTTTTATACATTAAACATTTTGTAGGATAGCCGGTTATGCTGTGGCCGATTTGGACAATTTTGCTGTTAGATTATACAACTTGTTGACGACATCTCTCCTGAATAGCAATGTGGTTTTCATTCGGGTTGTGGCACCATTGACATGATATTTTCTTTTCGTCAAGTTGCAGAGGAGGTTCGCAAGAAAAAAGTAACAGTTGTACATGGTATTTGTGGACTTGACGAAGGCCTTTGACACTTTGAATCGAGAGGTTCTTTTGAAATTCTTGAGGAAACTCGACATCCTAGAAAACATGCTAAAGGTCATTATCTCCTTTCATGAAGGGATGAAAGCTAATATCGTGTCTGATGGTATGATGTCAGAATCCTTCGATGTCACAAACGGGACCAAGCAAGGTGTGTCTCATGGCTCCTGTCCTTTTTGCCCTTTTCTTCTCGGTGATGCTGAAATATGCATTCGCAGATACAGAGAGAGGCGTCAATTTCAGTTTTGAACAACTGGTGGTCTCTTCAATCATCAGCGCTTCAAAGCCAAGAACCACCTTCTTCTTTCACGAAATATTCGTGATTTGTTATTTTCTGAGGCTGTCGCTCTTGTTACGACATCCTTTGAGGGGGCCTACAGATCTAATAAATCCTTTTTTCCTTTCATGTAAAGCATTTGGTCTAACACTTAGAATAAAGAAAACTGAAGTAGTGCACCAACTTTGTCCTAGTCCGAAGCAACACTGCGGTGAAAAACAAAAACCATCAGTCTACAAATTTCCAGAGAGACCATTGAAAGTAGAAGACAAAGCCCTGAACTATGTAAAGTATTTCGCCTATCGTGGTAGTAAAGTCAACTACAGTGGAACGTTAGATGATGTAATCATGCATCGGATTTCTAAGGCTACCAGTGCTTTCTGCAAACTTCGCTATCGCGTGTGGAATCAGCAGGGTATTCGACTTGATACGAAAATTCAGGATTACAGAGCTGTTGTCCTTGCCATCCTTTTGTACGGCTCAGCGTCGTGGTCTCCATATAGGTACTATATATGCTAGCTGGATGTTTTCCATGTATGCGTGCTATCTGTGGAGTTAACCTTCTAGATAGGACATCTAACGTAGACCTGTTTAACAGGTGTAATTTGGCGGAATGGAGACTTTTCTCATACCATCTCAGTTACCGTGGAATGGTCATGTCTTGAGAATGTCTGATGACAGGATACCCAAGATTCTAATGTACAGCCAATTCGATCAGTACTAGAGGAATGTATGACATTCATGGCTACGATACAAAGACAAGCTGAAGAGCAACTTGACAGCTGTCAATATACCACATAACACCCTCAAGCGTTTAACCTTGGGGCGGGTAGAATGGAAGTCAACGTGTTTTAGTGGACTCAGCAGTTTTCAATCTCCTAGTCTGTATAGTCTTCAAGAAGCGGCAGTAAGATCTAAAAGGTCAGCCTATCTAACAGTGATCTAATCCCACAATTCTCACTTTTGCTCCATATGCAGCCTTCTTTGTAAATCATTAGCGGGTCTTAAGTGCCACTTAGGATTATCGCACAAACTATCATAACTGAATCAATAAGCTGCCAGTTCCTCGTACGTCGAAAACGGCGGGAGAGTCCATTATTATTATAATATATATTATTATCATTGTATATATATATATATATATATATATATATATATATATATATATATATATATATATATATATGTGTGTGTGTGTGTGTGTGTGTGTGTGTGTGTGTTGGTGTGTGTCACTCTGTTTATATCAATCTATCTCCCTCATTTCATATCTATCTAGCTAATTCTGCTTATATCATTCTATTTATCTATTTAATTCTGCTCTTACCTATCTCTATATTTATCTAATTCTGCACGTATCTATCTCTTTATTTCTGTTCGTATCTATCCATCTATCTAAGTATATGTCTAATTCTACTTCTATCTATCTATCTATCTATCTATCTATCTATCTATCTATGCCTGTGTCTCATCGGAGTATTTTATTTGATTCTGACTCATTGTCGACCTTACAGCAACCTTGTTATATATATATATATATATATATATATATATATATATATATATATATATATAAATGTAATGAAAAACAAATCACTTTAATGTACCATTACGATAATTTATTTCACCTAAATCCTTTTTTAAGGATTCAGGATCATCAGGTAAACCTTCCAACAACGAAATGAGAAAAAAATGGGATTAGAAATTGGTGGGTAGTGTAATTTTTGTAATTTAATAGAGGGGGTTGAGAGTGGTAGTTAACCAGACAATATAAAGTATAGGGAGCGGTTAATTTTATATCTCTCTTAAGTATGTTTTATATTGGAGTAGGAGGAGTGACAGAAAACTTGGCCTCTTTAGATGGTTAATAAAACGGAAATGAATTGTCGAAAATGTATACAAGTGAGTCTTACGGTATAGAGAGGGATAGGGGGGGGGGAAGAGAGATGGAGTTGTTATAATTTTGTTTTAACAAAATTATGTAAAAGATAGTTTACAATGTTTGATAGAAAATTCGATGTCTGAAAAAAATTTTGTTATTAACTTAAATATTTAATTTTTTAAGTAAGTAGTTTCAGGACTAAATATAACTATTATTGTAATAAACATATTTATCTAGGACATAACGAAATATTTAAAATCTTAATAGTTTATTCACCCGACTAATTGTATTTCCAAAAAAAAAAAAAAAATAAAAATAAAAAAATAAAATATATATATATATATATATATATATATAACATCTATTTTAATATTCAAAATTAATTCATGAATGCAATTTATTTATTACATTGGTAAACCAAATTAAAGATTAGGTTTCATTATTTAATAATAGAATTTGAGGGTAATATTAATTTTCATTTATTCATATATGCCTCACAAATGCATTCATGTGAATCCCTACATACATACGATCATTAACAGGTAAAAAAAAAAAAAAAAAAAAAAAAAAAAAAAACCTTTGAGATAATTTACACAAAAAAATTCATTTATCCTCATACATAAACTATATATACATTTTACAATCTTTATCTATATTTCAAAATATATATAGATTTCACAGTTAAAATTTAATTTTATCAGTGTGATTTCGGAAGTGTTTCATTTTAAAGGAATTTAGAAATAATGGTATATTTAAATTTAAATCATCAATTTAGAAATGAAACTCCCTTCAGAAGAAAATAAAATTTAAACTATAGAATATTACAAAAGAAGGACATTACAAATAAAGAAAATAAATTAAAATGTCATTAGAAAGACCCAATATTTCATTTAAAATCAATTCATGCACGTACGCACATATATGCATACACACACACACATATATATATATACATATATACATACACACACACACACATATATATACACATATACATACGATCATTAACAAGTAAAAAAAAAAAAAAAAAAAAAATAAAACCATAGAAACACTTTAGATAATTTACACAAAAATTCATTTAACCTCGCACATAAACTATATATACATTTTGCAATCTTTATCTATATTTTAATATTTGAAATATATATAGATTTCACAGTTAAAATTTAATTTTATCAATGTTATTTCGGAAGTGTTTCATTTTAAAGGAATTTAGCTAATATTATTACTATTATTAATAGTCAAAGAATGGTATATTTAAATTTAAATTTTAAATTTAGAAATGAAACTCCCTTCAGAAGAAAACAAAATTTAAACTATAGAATATTACAAAAGAAGGACATTACAAAATTAAGAAAATAAATTTAAAATGTCATTAGAAAGACCCAATATTTCATTTAAAATCAATTTATGTACGTACGCACATATATACATACACACACACACACATATACATATATATATATATATATACATCCACACATACATATATACATCCACACATATATACACATATACATACATATACAATTCATATATCCATATACAAATCTATATATCAAAAAATTAATCTAACCATTTAATCATCCGTATATATATATACAGAGAGAGAGAGAGAGACATACTCATATACACATACACACCCTTAAATATATATACATTTATATATAAGCACAAAACCCTACATACAAAACAAAATATAAAAAGAGCACATATATACATATATATATATATATATATATATATATATATATATACATATACATATGTACACTTACCAAATATAAATTCTAAGGTAATTACGTCTATATACATATATAGATTACAAGTAGTTTAAAACCATAAAAACACACATGTTTAAGTACATGTACACACACATATACTTGTACATACATATATAATATACATATACATACAAAACAAACATTAAAACATTTATACATATACATCCACACCCATGCAGCATACACGTTAAAAAAATATAAAAAATATTCAGTATTCAAACATGCTTCATATTAGTAATACCTATACTCACACACGTGTATATCTATTTATACATATATATCCATACTACCATACATATGTGTCCACAATATAAATACATAGTTACCCTTATCTATAATGTTCATATATATATATCTAAATAAGTTCACAAAAAAAAAAAAAAAAAAAAAAAAAATTTAAGTTCCAACACATTTATCAAAGAGCACAGTGTCAGTATTTTCATATATTCATTTAAAACAATTTATATTTTCTATTTATATATCTACACATACTTTTTTAAACTGAGGTGATTTTTATGCCTACATTTACAAATCAACTCATTATGTCTGTTCAATAGTATGTCCGGATCCTTATGTTTTATAATTAGTATTTTTTCCATAATGCACAAATTGCATCGGTCTCTGAAATTAATCGGAGTTTTGGCTTTTGAGATGATTTTCCATTCTATTTGTGGGGTTAATTTGTTTTCCAATAACTCCCAATAGTCCTTTGAAAGTGCAGTTTGGTGTTTTTTTGATTCATTATAAAAGGATTGACGATGGTTGTAAAATCGTTGTTTCCAACTTCCTGCAGAAATACCTATGTAGATCTTCTTATGTTTAGTATTTTCTTTGGGGAAAATCGTAGCTTCGTATACTATGTTTTTGGACAAACATACTCCTTCTACTGGACAGACAGATCCTTCCCTGCAGTTACAGGTAGATTTGGTCTTTGGGCTTGTATTAGGATCTTTTTGAAGTTGATTATAAAATTCATTTAAAATTTTACTATTATGGGAGCTAATAATTTTTTCCATGTTGTTCATGCAGGAATAACTAATTTTTAAATTCATTCTATTGAACAACTTTTTTAATAGCTTATCTTTTTTAAAATGTTTATCTATAAGTTTAAGAAAATATTTTCCTATATTAATGTTCGACAGCTTACAGAAGGGTGGGTTGAACCATATAATTTTCCTATTTCTATTTCTAGATTTAGAAGACGTGTCGCTAGTAGATTTATCTATATAAGTGAGTGTTTGTTTGAATTTGCTTTTTAATAGGGCTTGATTGTATGTTGATTTATTTTGATCAAAGATGCTTTTACTAGAGGATAGTTTATTTATTCTAGTATTTACAGTGTTAGGGATCTGTTTCATAATTGCTATAGGGTGGTTTGAGTCGATATTTATGTATATGGGCGATTGGTTCTCCTTTTGGAAAGGTTTATATGTGTTGTTTTCAAGATCAAATGTTACGTCTAGAAAATTTACTATTTTCAGGTTAGATGATATTTCTATTTTAAAACCTATATATTTGAAAGCCTTGATTATTTTCTTCTGGAGTTGGGATGTAAGAGGTCCATTAGAGTTAGGTATAATAATGAGACCATCATCCCTGTAAAGCCCTACATTTTGGGGGTTAAGAAATCTGCTCAGAATATCTAAAATATACATCCCTATTAGATCCGCTATTTGAGCAGAATCAAACGCTCCCATTGGGACATCGAAATTGTCACTGTTATTTTTAAACCAAGTAGTTTCGTTAAGTTTAAGTACAGATTTTCTGGAATCCATTATGATTTTAATTTCCTCGTCGGTGATTTCAGTATAGTTTCTAGCAAAATTTAGGCTATTTTCTAATAAATCTTTAGAAATGGAAGGGTAAAAATCGATAATGTCTAATTGGATAAAGGTGGCTTTATTTTTAGATTTTATATTTTTGAACCACTTAATGGTGTCAGATGAATCTTTCCAAAGGTTTAAGGGATAATTTTCTAATATAGATACGTTTATTCTTTTAAGAATGTTTCGAGAAATTAGTCCTAATTCTGATTTGGAGGGATTTATTAATCTGGACTGTATATTATTTTGAAAGTTAGGTTTATGGTCTTTAAAGAGTAGGTAGGCATCTTTTAAGTGAGTAGTGCCCATTTTATAAGCAATGTTGTGTTTAAATGCAAATTTAGCGGTTTCTCTGTGTATGGAGGATAAGTGTTTGGAGTTATTATCATTTTTATAAGAGTTAGATACTTTGTTCAGAATCAGATGATTATATTCCGATGGATTAATCTTGTAAATGTTCTTGGATTTATCAGCTCTGACCCATAGCTTCTTAGATTTTTTGATGTTATTGATGTCCTTTTTAAGATTGGATTGGAATGAGTTGTATTTTTTTCTAAAAGATATTATGTTTATTAGATTAATTAAGTCCTTTTCAAATGGTTCCAATAATTTATTGCAGGGAGGTGTATTTTGGGATTTTAAGTGAAAATTGTCATTAAGATTTGTAGGTTTATTTTGGGGATTAAAATAGAAGTAAGTTTTCCATCTCATCCGTTTGATGAGGTCAATAATTTTTTCCGTTAACGATATGGTGAAAGATTCAACAGAAGGGTAAGGAATATTTTTGAGTGAGTAATCCGGTGTAAATTTTTCCATTTTGTGTTGGAAGTGGAGGTACTTATAGTAATCCGATGGGAGGCAATCCAAAGAGAGCTCAACTTATTTGATAAGGAGCTAATAGTTAAGTTATAAGGAACTTGGTAAACCGAATTGGTAAATCCAAAGAGGATGAAATCCTGAGAGCTCAATGTTAGGACAGAGCTAATATGTAATGAAAAACAAATCACTTTAATGTACCATTACGATAATTTATTTCACCTAAATCCTTTTTTAAGGATTCAGGATCATCAGGTAAACCTTCCAACAACGAAATGAGAAAAAAATGGGATTAGAAATTGGTGGGTAGTGTAATTTTTGTAATTTAATAGAGGGGGTTGAGAGTGGTAGTTAACCAGGCAATATAAAGTATAGGGAGGGGTTAATTTTATATCTCTCTTAAGTATGTTTTATATTGGAGTAGGAGGAGTGACAGAAAACTTGGCCTCTTTAGATGGTTAATAAAACGGAAATGAATTGTCGAAAATGTATACAAGTGAGTCTTACGGTAAAGAGAGGGATAGGGGGGAGGGGGAAAGAGAGATGGAGTTGTTATAATTTTGTTTTAACAAAATTATGTAAAAGATAGTTTACAATGTTTGATAGAAAATTCGATGTCTGAAAAAAATTTTGTTATTAACTTAAATATTTAATTTTTTAAGTAAGTAGTTTCAGGACTAAATATAACTATTATTGTAATAAACATATTTATCTAGGACATAAAGAAATATTTAAAATCTTAATAGTTTATTCACCCGACTAATTGTATTTCCAAAAAAAAAAAAAAAAAAAAAAAAAAATATATATATATATATATATATATAACATCTATTTTAATATTCAAAATTAATTCATGAATGCAATTTATTTATTACATTGGTAAACCAAATTAAAGATTAGGTTTCATTATTTAATAATAGAATTTGAGGGTAATATTAATTTTCATTTATTCATATATGCCTCACAAATGCATTCATGTGAATCCCTACATACATACGATCATTAACAAGTAAAATATATATACGTGTATATACGTGTATATACGTGTATATATATACGTGTTTTGGCCAATAAAAACCTAAAGAAAGTAGTAAATTATCGTTCTTTAGATCCGACTTGATGCGTGAGTGATCTTTATATTCCTGAAAAATAGACCGCCTCTCGCACCATCTATACCACTTAGAACAATCCTATCATTGTTACATTCACAAAGTTCTCCTAACCGACTTGATCACGCAGATATCTAGCGTAGCCTGCAGCATCGAAACATAGATGCCAATGTCACAATTGCGCTGAGTCGGCCAATTATCGAAGATGGAAACTGATTGACTTCCAAACGCGCTACAACTCAGCTCTTACGGGACACCACAACACAATAGCTTCAAGATAAAGATATCCATGATTTAATACAAAAAGTTATCTCCTTTGATGTAGACGCTACCCCACCACAACCAACCATGTAAACAGTAATGCTGGCAAGTTTTCAAGTCGCCACACAATTTACGCATTTAAGCGCTAAAAAAATCAAGCCGTAAACTTGGTACCCATTCTTGTTTGCGATCCACTTATTTTGAGAAAGTTTTTTTTTTCTTTTCTAAGATTCTACTTGCAAATCAAGAGAAGAGGTGAATAGAATATGTATTCTTTGGTTTAGATTGGTTTTGTTTATTTTGTTTTACGGCATATCAACCTCAATGGGTTATATAAAGCCGACAACATTTTTAGGATAGATTCGTATGAATAGAATATGCATTCTTTGGTTTAGATTGGTGTGGTTTACTTTGTTTAACGGCATATCAACTTCAATGAGTTATTTTATGCCGACATTATTTATTGCTGGTAATATTTTGTTTTGTCGAAAATCAGTTTCTAGTAATATTTTTCCTTCAAAATTGTATTGCTGGTATTATTTTTTTCAAAAAAGTATTGCTGGTAATAGTTAACTATTTGGCCATAGCTGGGTCCATAACAGGTGCTACCATTCTGGGTCAGGATTAAGCTGGGAACACCAGCAATTAAGAGGTGGTTCCACGCTCCTCAAAACCTCCTGAGCAGAGGACTTGCTGCTGGATGTAGTTTAATGTCTTACCCAGGACGTGAAATTAAAATTGATTAATTTGTTTCTTTTTAAGGGTCATCAAATTTTTGCTGGTAATTTAAATCTAGAATTTGTTTTAGTTTGTAACAATTTCTTGACGATAATAATGATTTTAACTGATATAAGTTCTACTAATTGACCCATAGTTGTTAATTAGTAGGTAACAAAGTAATGGTAATTATGAATAGTTTATCGACAGTGAGATAATGAGATCGATAATCATAAATATTATTCATAATGAAAACTGAATAGACCCAGAGTGCTATGATTGCTTGATTTATTTGTCTTTTTTTGTTGTTTACCAAACTTTCTAGTTATTTAAATCCAGAAGATATTTTTAGATTGTAAAAATATTTTGAAGATAATAATGATTTTTGATGATATAAGTTATACTAAGTAACTCTTGGGAGGGAGAAGGGGTTCATTCATTTCTATCCCAAGACAAAGAAAGAGGTCCATATCTCATTGCTTCTAGGGAATATATCGAAGCCGATGAGAAACTGACCTCATTCCCTCGTTTTCCATATATGATCCTTGCATCCATTACACTGTACTGACATCCAAGATTACAGCATTAGGGAAACACCCAACAGGTCACCGGTCTAGGTAATGTCCAAGTTTGATCTTGCTTAACTTTAGAGATCATGGTGTTTAAACGTGTTATAGCTTTATATCCTGTGAAAATAACAAATTTAAGATCCTAATATGTAGTCGCAAGAAAATGCAAGAAAAAATGAACAGATTAAAAAAATATTACCAGTCAGAAATGAAAAGTATGTATGTATACATCAATGGCTGATAGAACCTGGGACCGTCTACGAAACTCTGGAGTCTAGGCGCAGAAAGTAAGACTAAGCAACTAAGTTACAAACCATTTACTTGTATTAATTATATATATATATATATATATATATATATATATATATATATATATATGTGTGTGTGTGTGTGTGTGTGTGTGTGTGTGTGTGTGTGTGTGTGTGTGTGTGTGTAAAAGTGAACATTGAAGTCAACACTGACACTTTCCTGCTAGACGCAATCTTTGGCCTGACATATATATATATATATATATATATATATATATATATATATATATATATATATATTGCACAACTATATATAGCACAAATATATATTGCCCAACTTTTAAAGAAAAATTCGCGATGTAGAGAAATGTTAATTAAGAATATAAGTATACATCACCATGCAAATAAAAAAAGAAAAAATGTCAAATCTCGTGGCCCTCTATATAGGAAATAATCCAACCAACAGTAAACAAGGGTAATTGTTAATACAGAAATAATTTTTCAAATGCCTATAACAGCACACTTTTAAAACATTAATTTGTTTTGTTTTTTTTAATCTACAGTTATATATGTTATAATTTACCGCCCTTAGTTAAACATAGATTTAATAGTTAATTTTTTATTTAATTATAACGGAGCGCATTTATACGGGTTTGTGATTATTACTGAGAGTTTTCCGTATGCATTTATAAACCTAAAACTCGAAACGAACGATTACATTAATTTTTTGTCTTAGCATTTCACTCCTGAAGATGAACTTGGGAGAAATTGAAAGTACTTGGGAAAATAAAAGAAATGAAATAACTATGGCTCCTTCCTTAATGAGATTTCGAGAGGATTATTCAACCAACAATGTTTGAATGAAGATAGGCTGCCTGCGCGCACACACACACACACATACACAAACACACACACACAAACATTTTTATGCATATATATGAATATATAATTAAGAACAAATTTAGCGAAATAAATATAACATTATAACTGGAAAATTCAAAAGATTCGATTTTTCACCGTCTCTTAAAGTCTGTGTTCTGCGATCGGTTTACACAAGCCTGGTGGTAACAGATGCCTTCCCCTCCTAACCGTATAAATGTAACCCTCTACCTCGAGTGTCCGTCACGTCCTGTACAGGGTGAACATGACTGCCAAAAATCTCCTTTGCTTGATTTTTCGCTACGCTTTGCAAGCTCTATTTTACAGTTTCTGCCACTAAATTTCTAATCTGTCTTTCTGATTCTAAGTATAAGCGTCAAACTTATTCCCATCTTCCGTAAAACTTCGTCGTTACTTTCCTGTTCAGTTCCTGATATTCTCAACATCCATCTGTAGAACCATATATACGTTAACTCAAGTCTCTTATTTGTCTGTGAGCTGATTGCACAGCATTCACTGCTACATAGTTGAAAAGCTACATCAACTTTCATCACCCTTTCTTTGTTTCTAACGATATTTTTCTCTTCGTAAATGCTTCGCTTAGATTTAGTTTGGGCTCTTTTTCTATTCAAATGTACCTTCGTATGTCGATGTCAAATTTTCCGGCTTCGGTTAAAACAATTCTCAGATATATAAATTATCGTGTTTCCTTGATTTTTTGCTTTTTCCATGTGTAGTTCTGGCTTTTCACCCTGCAGTCAACCAAACATACTGCCATTTTGCAATTTATGGCATAGTCTTTTCTTCTGACTTTCCGATACTGTCTATAGTAGGAATATATATATATATATATATATATATATATATATATATATATATATATATATATATATAAATATGTTTATACATTCTGTATTTATAGATACAAATATTTAAGTAAATGCTCTGTTGATAATAAACAGTATTTTAACGGCCTGAACGTTGAAGAATCTGTTATAGAAAATGTGCGTCCTCCGACAGGAATCGAACCTGTATCCTATACGGAACTGTCATATAGCCTGAGGTGCTTTTACCGAATTCGACACAGAGGAGCGTTTCGGTTAGTAAGGTCGATTTTGCTGTTTTTAAGCTAAAATCAACTTTGCTAATAGAACGTTCTTTTGTGCCTCAATCGGTAAAAGCGCCTCAGGCTATATGACAGTTCCGTATAGGATACAGGTTCGATTCCTGTCGGAGGACGCACATTTTCTATAACAGATTCTTCAACGTTCAGGCCGTTAAAATACTGTTTATTATCAACAGAGCATTTACTTAAATATATGTATCTATAAAAAAAGAATGTATAAACATAAAAATGTCTTGAAATAATCGTCGGGCTTTGTCCATTTCATTATATATATATATTTATTAAAGACATTTTTATGTTTAACGTTCTTTTTATAGATACAAGTATTTAAGTAAATGCTCTGTTTATAATAAACAGTATTAAATAACATTTATCGGCCTGAATGTCCGAGAAATTTTCATTCATTCAGGCCGGTAAATGTTATTTAATACTGTTTATTATAAACAGAGCATTTACTTAAATACTTGTATCTATAAAAAGAACGTTAAATATAAAAATGTCTTTAATAAATAAATTGTCGGACTTTGTCCATTTCTTAATATATATATATATATATATATATATATATATATATATATATATATATATATATATATATATATATATATATTCGATAATTTCCGGATAAAGTGATTGTGAATACATCATAGTGTTATTTCCATTTTTAAGTGTAAATGTGAAATCTTATTATCGTCTGAACTTTTGAGATATTGTGTCGAAAATAAATAAATCTACGATTCGCTCGCTTTTATTCTTGTTGAAGTGCATTGCACTGGAAAATGTTGACCTCTTTGACGTGTTTACGTGTATAAATTCGCACTAACTTAGCTACATTGCGAAAGATTTTGCAGACGTGTAGTTATACATCCTCACTGAATTTGTGAAGGTGCCGATAATCAACTCTCGCCTCGCCATGAATGAATATATATAGATAGATACATACATATATATATATATATATATATATATATATATATATATATATATATATATATATGAGTGTGTGTGTGTGCATGTATGTAACGAGTTAAAATGTCGAGCGAATGCGCATGCGTCTATGAATTTCACGCATGCGCATTTAATGGTGTCTCTATTTTTGCAAGCGTGTGCACCTAAGTGCATTTTCGCCAAAGGGCTCTTTCAGACACAATTAACTTTACTTCGATATGTAATGCGTACGAAAGCGAACCATTTTAGGTTTCTGCATTTGTCGTTGCGATATTATAAATGCATTTCTGCTACAACTGATCGTATATTGGAAAATAATACATAACGCGTCATTACGTTGTACCAAACCTGAGCGAGAGTTCTGATGCTTGTCAATCGTTCAAAGCCAAAGCAGATCTTGTCTTTCCAATTGTATAGTTTTCTATTTTTATTTGCTGTTGAATTAAATACACGCATACATACACACAAACACACACACACACACACACACACACATATATATATATATATATATATATATATATATATATATATATATATATATACAATCATCTAAAATCATCTTTTAGGCTTTAAAGGTATTTTAGTCATAGAATTCATGACTCTCTCTCTATCTTTGTACACACACACACACATATATATAAATATATATATATATATATGCATATATATATATTCATCTAAAATCATTTTTTCGGCTTTAAATGTATTTTAGTCATTGAATTCATGACTCTCTCTCTCTCCTCTCTCTCTCTCTCTCTGTATATATATATATATATATATATATATATATATATATATATATATATATCTGCATTTGACATTTTTCTTTCTTAATACAGTGTTTGCAAAGAAGCACAGCAAAGTGCAGGTTGAATGCGTTCTATCAAATAAGATAACGATTATTTTGACTCAGGAAACGACGATCAAAACATAAGATAATTGTAAGGCGAATTTGATTTATTGTGAAATGATTGATGTCTAAAAATTTAGTTGAGATATAAGCCTGTGATGGTGACCTTAATGCAGAAAATGACAGCAAATGACACACCTAGCATATCCTTTTAATATCGTTATAGATTGTTCTTTTAGTTTTAGTTAATATTAAAACGTGGAAAACAACGTCGCGGCAAAATGATCGTTGTCAGACGCTTTTCAGTCGCAGAAATTAATGGATGAGCAGACGTTATCGCTAATGTGAAAATAAAACATATATATATATATATATATATATATATATATATATATATATATATATATATATATATATATATATAATAATAATAATAATAATAATAATAATAAAATTCAAAATTACCTGATATGAGGAAGAGCTTGTTTTGGCAGACGTAGATATCGGCCGACTGACTTAACCCCAGATATGATAAGACAGACGATCGACAGCTTCTTCTGCCGAAATAGGTTATTCCCCATATGTGAGAATTTTTGATTTTATCATTAATTAATTCTATGGCTCTGTATTAATAAATATATTGAGCTCTTTTTGTGAATCTGTTTTAATATTTTATGTTACTAGATCTACTTGATTATATACCAACGGATTTGTTAACTTCACTATATATATATATATATATATATATATATATATATATATATATATATATATATAGATAGATAGATATAATGTATATATATATATATATATTTATATATATAGATATATATATATAGGGGCCGACACTATTTTTGGGACACTTTGAAAGGTGTTTTTTGTTGCCGAGAGCTTTTGTGTTTATGAGTAGGTAGTTCAGCAGTAACTGTCCACTGATTGATGGGTTTGTCTTTGATTTCATGTTTTCTTTTATTTTTACTTCAACTTCGGCGACACTATTGTTCGGACCAACGCAAATTTTCTGCAGGTAAATTGTACCCTGACCATTACATTTGAGTATCTTTACCAGTCACTGCGAAAACGTATTAAAATCCTGAAGAAGAATGCATTCAAAAGAAATCATCAGTTTGTTCCAAAAGAAGAGAAAAGACGGGCTCAGCATCCGAAAGATCGCCGCTGAGATGAAGCTACCGAAGTCAACAGTTGAATACATGCTAAGTACAGACTATGAGCGGAAGAAGAAGAAGAGAGAACAAAAAAAAAAAAACAATTTCCAAGAGAACAGAAAGAAGAATGAAGAGGAGTGTTTCGAAGTTGTTATCATCTGGAGAAAAGGTGACAGCGAAGAAAGTAAAGGAGAAGTGTGAACTTGGCATCAGTGTTCAAACTGATTAAAGAAAGCTACACGAAATTGGACTTAAATATGCTAAAATCAAGAAAAGAATTACACTAACAAGAAAACACAAAGAGGCAAGGCTGGGAAGCGCCAAAAGGTGGATAACAAACCATGTCAACATCAAGAAAGTGATATTTACTGATAAAAAACGTGTTAAGTTCGATGGACCTGACAGGTGGTGTGCATGGTCGAGAAAAGGTGAACATGTTATTCTCAACAAGAGACAGATTGGAGGAGGAGGAGTCATGGTTTGCGGTATGGTATTTCCAAATGGAAACTTGTAGCTCGAGTGCTTAAAAGGATGTCAAAATAGCTTGAGCTACAGAGAACTTTTAGAAAAGAGAGCCCTACCAGTCATAGAAAAAGAAATGGGAAGTAATTTTATTTTGCAGCAAGATAACTGCTGCATCCATGTAGCCGAATCTGTGAAAAATTGGATGATTGAAGCAAATATAACTACTCTGGAATGGCCTGCAAGAAGTCCAGACTTAAATTTAATTGAAAACACATGGGAAATGGTTGCAGAGCTTGTTTACAACGGGACAGAAATAACCAGAGAGTTCTGAACTGTGGCAGTGCATACAAGATGCTAAAAATAGACTGTTAGAAAGACGAAGAGACGTTATTATAAATATGTATGAACATTATGAAGATAGACTGATAGAAGTCATTGAAAAAAAAGAGTGCTGCCATAAACTATTAGCATTGTTTCTGCAACGTCCGAAAAATACTGTCGCCTGTTTAATGAAATAAAAATACTTCTAATTTGAATACTGCTTTTCCATTTGTAGTATTGAGACAGTTTTTAAATGTTATTGCCAGCACACTAAAACAGTGCAGACTGCCTGTGCTATCTAAAACTTGAAAAAATAAAGTGTTTGAAAAATAGTGTCGGACCCCTGTATATATATATATATATATATATATATATATATATATATATATATATATATATATATATATATATATATATATAAAATTGAAAACATGTCAAAAACCCTACACAATTACAGTCGTGTGTCGATGCATATCAACACATCTCATCAGGCGATTGTAAATTACTGGCAATAACTTAGTCTATCGTCTTACTCAGGACGCGGATGTAGTTTAGCATCATACCCTGGTTCGGTTGATGCTAACACTGTGTAACTTAATACAAGATGAACAAGATGTTTCTAGATATTTATCACAGAATCTGCATTTAGGGTCAACACAGTTTTTTAGTATGTGTATTTGGTAATTGCCTACTTAGCAAATATTGGCCCCGTGCAGCAACAAAAGGAAAAAAACATCTTCGATTACAGCTGTTCTTCCAACACTACGTAACCACTGATTGTTACGGGGTTTGTCTACATCAGCTTGTTTGCTACGGCCGGAGAATTGACCATGAGGATGCTTAACCTGCCATTGTTTCAGCAATCGTTACAATACATTTGCTTTCTTTTTTAGGTTATTTGCCACCACAGAAGATGTATTAGGGTTCATTTATATTTTTCACGCATTTGAAATTCTCTTGAATTTGTTGGCTTCCTTTGTGACTGAATATCGTTCCTTATTTCTTTCATGTTCTTTGACACAGATCTTCATCCAGTCTGCTGTAGTTTCAAGCTATCGTTGAAGACATATTCTTGTGGTTTTATAAGATTATTATTATTATTATTATTATTATTATTATTATTATTATTATTATTTTGATGAACATCGTACGTCATGTTAAATATAATTTAAGAAAAAATATTTATATTTTTTGTTCACAAACCGACAAGATAATATGCGAAACATATAAGCTTTTTTCAAATACCTCTTTTCTCAAGAGAACTTATTCATTCTCAAGTCAAAATACTTATGAATATCTTTAAAAACTTTAAAATAGTAAAGTTAATCATTATTCTTATTAATAATAATTGCAAAAATAACAACAATATTAATTTATTTTACATCATAGCATCATTTAGCGTCTTGCATACTTTTCTTTTCGCAATGTCGAGTGCTTTTCAAATATATTTTTGAATGATCTCAAATTGAAATTCGAACATATGGCACATATTTTCTGACTGATAATTTTTATGAGTGTATAGTGTATTCCTCAAAATAATTCTTCGTTTGCCTTGTAGGGAGTGACAGAAACGAGAAAACCTGTTTGAAAATAAATAAATAAACGTTTTCCGCTGTTCCTTTCATATTCTTACCCAAAAAAGTTTCCACTGATAATGACTAAAATTAAGCGTTCGTAACGTCATCATTTTCTTTTCTTTTATTTTCTAAATATCTAAAAACTAACGCCGAGACATCAATCAAACGATCTTGAACGTGGCGAGAATTTTCTGTTATTTCCATTGGCACTGTAATTATGAGGATTTTCTAGCCACATCACTGTCGATGTAAGTGATATCAATAAACTGGTCAGGTTGCAGCATATTTTTTGCCGTTTTAATATATATATATATATATATATATATATATATATATATATATATATATATATATATATATATATACATTCCCAAGACGGTAGAATACAGGTAGATATCAATGTCCAGGACAGACTAAGAATATAATATAAAAGGCTAAAAACTAAAAAGCTTTTGAATTTGTAGGTCTGATGAATTTGATTGGGATTATGATTCCAATGTAATAAATTATAATTTGGTTTGGTTTGTTTCGTTTTACGGCATATCAGCCTCAATGGGTTACTTAATGCCGACAAATTTTTATTGCTGGTTTGGTTTGGTTTGTTTTACGGCATATCAACCTCAATCGGTTATTTAATGCCGACAATATTTTTATTGCTGGTTTGATTTGTTTTGGTTTGTTTTACGCCATATCAACCTCAGTGTGTTGTTTAATGCCCGGCAAGATTTTTATTGCTGGTTTGGTTTGGTTTATTTTACGGCATATCAACCTCAATGGGTTATTTAATGCCGACAAATTTTTATTGCTGGTTTGGTTTGTTTTACGGCATATCAACCTCAATTGGTTATTTAATACTGAAAAGTTTTGTTTTGTTTTTCCTGGTAATATTTAGTTTTGTCAAAAATCTATTTCGAGTAATATTTCTTCCTCAAAAATATATAGTTGGTAATATTATTTTAAAAATGTATGGCTGGTAATTTTTTAGTTTTTTTTAGCTTTTCTTTTGTAAAAAAAACGTATCTATGATATTTTTTTTCAAAAATATGTTGTTGGTATTAACTTTTTTTTCCTCAAAAAATTAATTTCTTTTATTAAAACCTATTTTTACATTTTAATAATGCTTTTTACCTGAGTTCCCCTAATACTAATAGTTATTATAGCAATAATTTTTAACAAAAAAATTATTGCTGATATTAAAACCTATTTTTACACTTTCATAGTGTTTTAAACCCAGTTTGGGGGAGGGTCAACTATTTGCCCATAGCTGAGACCCTAACAAGGGCTACCATTCCGGCTCAGTGTGCACCTGGGAACAGCAGCAATTAAGAGGTGGTTCCATGCTCCTCAAGACCTCTTGATCAGAGGCCTTGCTGTTGGACGTAGTTCATCGTCTTACCCTGGGCGCGGATGTAGTTTAACATCATATCCAGGACGGTATATACACTACGGAGGAATACAAAATTACTTCATAAGTATAGTCTATTTCAGCTGAAGGCGAGACTTTGGACTCTATTCGGAAGTCGGAACTACGCATTGAAAATTTAATATTTAACAAAGACAGAAGTTGAAAAATTTATACAAAGCCTACCCATAACAAAGCGTCAGCAGGACAGACTGCTCGAGTAGTGGCATGGAGAGGGTGGATATTATCTGTCTTAAAAGGAATGAACCTCCACGAATTCAACACAGATAGTAACAAAGACACAAAATTATATATTAATTAATAATTCAAAATTTCGTTTTATAAAAACACCTTTTTTTCGTTCTTTTAGTTTCACTTCATCTTTCTTGTAGCTCAAATTTGGGGTCTTACGGTTAATATCTGGGTTGATTTTGTGGAGCTTCTTTCCTTTGAGGGCACATAACATCTGCCCTCCTCTTACCCCTACTCGTGCAATTAGTCCTGTCGAGGCTTTGTTATGGGAGGCTTTGTATTAATTTTTCAACTGCTGTCTTTGTTAAATACTAAATTTTATATCTCTGGTTCCGACACTGAATACAGTCCATCTGTCTGGGATGAATAAGACTGACCTACTCAGCGTCAGTTGAAATAGACTATACCCATGAGATAAATTTAGGGTTTGTGTGTTGCGTAATTTCTTGTTCAACGCAAGCAAGGCAGTAAACCCCAGATGGCACAACGGATTGCTGGGCGTGGCAGAATTAGGAAAGAGAAACATTACTAAGGAACTGAGAAAAATAGAAGAATAATCAGGAAGACAGTGGGTAGCGACTGATCTGTCGTTTTTGAAGCTTAAAGTTGACTGGAATGCATGGAACCGTAAAAAGTGTCCCTCAAGCGAGAATTGCCAGAAAAGAAAATGGTAGATAGATAGATAGATAGATAGATAGATAGATAGATAGATAGATAAATAGATAGATAGTAGGTTAGTGCAAAAATAATGTCGTTTTCTCACATAGTAACATACGTGAGAAAACGACATTATTTTTGCATCAACCTGATAGATAGATAGATAGATAGATAGATAGATATGAAGTGATTATGATAGATAGATAGATAGATAGATAGATAGATAGATAGATAGATAATGAGATAGAAAGAAAGAAATTGAGTTAGATACAGAGATGATATCGCAATTACATTTTTGAGGATTAAATCTGGCTGGAAAGCATGAAGAAGGAAGAAATTTCCACTAGCGGGAAGTCCGAGAAAAGAAACAGTTAGCATAGAACTTACGGTTACATCGAGCCACCTCAACGATGACACCTGGTCGCCAGTCTACTGCTCCTGCGCTTAAATTCATGAAGGCTAGATACCACAGCCGAACAATTACCATGAAATGATTTATAGAAAATGCTGTAAGGAGGGGAGAGCTAGGGATGTAAGTGTTATTCTCCCTTTTCAATTTCTCCTGTTATAGGGATTAATATACCACTGATATAACAACACCGTAGTTCATTGACGGAAAGGAATGTTCGAGAAAGCCAAATGTTTTCACAATTGGAAAGGCCCATTACCGTTAAACATGAGTACAGATACGACACTCAACTGTTACTTGCCGCTTCACTTTTGGCAGGATATGACATAAGGTCAGTTTAATGTGGGGATCCTGAGCGCGTGCACAACAAGTCAGGCCTAATAATAGTCAAGCAAAAGCAACTGTCGATTACGCAAGCATTGGTATTAATTATCGGTCCCCACCTACCTAGTGCAATGATTGAGGTAAATGCTATGGCCGGCTGTTCCTCGAGCGAGACAGGGACCCGAGACACAACTGTGTTGCGCTCTGTCCGAAGGAGTGAGACAAAAATGAGAAATAAAATTTAATTTTATCCATCCGAAAACAGATACTACATTTTGCTCCGAAACAAATAAAATATCTATGGACCAGTTATTAAAAATGTTAAAATCACTTTTTTCCACACTGTCAGACTTGGGCAGGGTTTGAAATTCTGATCCGTAGGCAGAGATCCTACGGAGGTATAATCAGTTTGCTTCTTTTGTGTTCTTTTACACAGATCATCACCCAGTCTTCTGTAGTTTCAGGTATCTTTGAAGATCGTTTGTTGTGGCTTTGTAAGATGATTATTATTATTATTATTATTATTATTATTATTATTATTATTATTATTATTATTATTATTTCCTTTAATTTCTATTGTATACACATTTTGCTCCGGGTCAGAAACAAGGTCCCTAATTCTGAAATGGCTACATCACATTGTCCAGTAATCATTTTTGTAAAAAAAAAAAAAAAATGCAATTATTTTTATTATTATTATTATTATTATTATTATTATTATTATTATTATTATTATTATTATTATCATCATCATTATTATTATCATCATCATCATCATCATTCTTATTATTATTATTATTTCCTTTAATTTCTATTGTATACGCATTTTGCTCCGGGTCAGAAACAAGGACCTTAATTCTGAAATGGCTACATCAAATTTTCCACTAATCATTTTTGTAAAAAAAAAAAAAAAAAAAGAAATTATTTTTATTATTATAATTATTATTATTATTGTTGTTGCTGTTGTTGTTTCTTTTGATTTCTAATATAAAAACATAATCTTCCGGGTCCCAACCAGAGACCTAAGAGACATTCCTGATATTTTACACCGAACAAAAATAAATAAATAAAATAAATCACACACAATTTACATCAGTAAAAAAAAATATCATATGTGAGCTGTTTCTGTGAGTACAATATTTTGTATTTTTTTAAGGCATAGGCTACCAGAATTTCCTGCAATGAATCTATCGGAACTTTTTTCAATCCGAAGGCTTTTTCGAAGATCTTCAAATATACATTATATTCTGCAGGGACTGCCATCTCAATTAGGATGCACATTCTGTCCTTGTGATCATGAGGTCTGGGCGATTAGCTTTGATTGTTCCGTGTGTATGTGTATTATAAAGTCTTATAAAATTTTTACAGGTCCTATATCTGTAACCGGGTCAGCGTACTGTTCATAGCAATTTTTTGCAGGTTCGTTTTCGGAAGAGGTACATATTTTCCAGTGTAGATATTGGCCCACTATATCATGCCAAGTGTTACGTTCAGTAGGTGCCAATACCCTGCAATCTGATGCCAGACAAAAGATATGAGACAAAAGAATAATGATCTTTAAACCTTTGAAAATCAATTCGCTTGAAGCGCATTATTATTATCATCATCATCATCATCATCATCATCATCATCATTATTATTATTATTATTATCATTATTATTATTATTATTGTTGTTGTGATTTCGTTTAATTTCCGCTGTATACAAACTTCGTTCCAGATCTCACACAGAGTCCTTAGGTCAGAAATGGCTTCATGAGATTTTCCACTAGTCATTTTTTTTAAAAAAAAAGGACCCCCGCCAAAAAAAAAATGTCTTAGACATTTTAGTTGTTAGTTGGTTCCTCATGTAGCTAGTGAGTCAATACGTACGCCATGATATCAATACGTACGCCATGATATCAAGACGTACGCCATGATATCAAGACGTACGTATGATATTCTATCAATACTTCCTAAATAATAGACTATTCCTTTTTCATTGCGAGGAAAGACGGAAAAGACATATCCGACATATTTGTTTTCAGTGAGAGAAAGAAAGAAATGCCATCATGTGTTTATCTGCTTTAGTGAAATACAAAATCCTGAATTTTTATTATTAGTAGTAGTATTAGTAGTAGTTTGATAAAAAATCGGCGTCATAGTAAATATATAATGTGATTCAAGAAAATTGTTTATATTGACTATTTTTGTCCACAAACTGACAAGATAATATCCAACACATATTATACGCTTTTTTCAAATACCTCTTTTCTTAAGAGAAATTATTTATTTTCAGGCCAACAAACTTTTGTATATCCTTAAAAAAGCATTCCAATACAAAAGTTTAATCATTACATTAAATAACAATAATAGCAAAAATAACAATATTATTTCATTTAAATTCAAGATTACAGCATTTAGCTTCTTCCATACTTTTCTTTACTTTTTGTAATGTCCAGACCTTTTCAACTATAGTTTAGAATGGTCTCAAATTTAAATTCTAACAGACGTTTCATATTTTGACTGATAATTTTTATGTTTGTATAAATAGAGTTTTCCTCAAAATAATTCTTCATTTGCCTTGTAGATATTGAATGAAGGAAGGAAAACCGTTTGTAAAAATACCTTCTACGATATACCCTTCATTTTCTTACCCCAGAAAGTTTCCGCTGCTAATGACTGATGTTAAGCATTTGTAATGTTTTTCCACATTGTCAAGCTTGTGCATGGATTTTAATTCTGATCCGTAAACGTAGATCCTACTGATCTATAAGCATTTTGTTTAATCTATACTAATCCATGCTTCTTTCCTGAGAAATAGGAACACCGTAAAACATGGAGGAAAGTCCCAATATTTCATCATGCACCGAATCATTTTTCTTTGGCGCTAGATTCCTGCAAATGCCCTTCTATGTCCAATATGAACCCGAATTCAATCCTGGGTGTATATTTCAACAGGTCGAACGCTTTCATTGATTATATATATATATATATATATATATATATATATATATATATATATAATAAAAAGGCTTAAACACTATTATTCCATGGTCATAATTTATTCCATTGGAATCGTAAATACGATCAAATTCATCAGACCTACAAATTCAAAAAGTAAACGGAAAAGAACAACTCTGGAAATAAAAATAGAATTCAGAAAGTGTGTAAGTATGAGAGTGTGGGAAGGAATGTTAAAGAGAGGGGTAACATACGACGGAAGGTGGGAGATCAAAAAGTAAATACGATCCAATTCATCATTATTATATCCTTACTCTGTTCTGGACATTGAGCTCTACCTGGATTCTATCCTCTCGGAATTTTTTTTTCAAAAAATATACATGTCTGTATATTTACCACTAATATTATATATATATATATATATATATATATATATATATATATATATATATATATATATATATATATGTTAATGCATGTTTCATTAAATAATATTGACAAGTTTTGTCTATTTATTTTAAGTAAGTTCCTTTCATATTGTCTGATAGTTTTAATCATATTATCGTTGAAATACGAAAGGAAAACACCATATTGATACATGTTTAAATCCTATCTAAGCTTTCGGCCTACATAAGCCATTATCAAAGATGACAATTTCAATAAATCAAAAAGCACACAAATGAAAGAACAATGATAGTCCGCCTTTGCTGCATGAAAAATGTCAAAGTAACGACAAACTCATATACACAAGACGCGGTGAAGAACCCGGGCAAGACTTTGCCGCAGGGCAAATTTTCGTCCGAGGAGGTAGACAGGCCTTGAACGCTTTGATACGGGTTCGAATGGAATATTTTTGGCCGAGCTTACGGGCTGGGAGAAACCACGGTAAACTCGGCCTTGTGTCATATACATCCCTTGTGGCGGAGCTGTTAAATATTAACAGTTGTATAGATTGTTCGTTACTATCGAACTCTCTGCCTTGAGCAGAGAGGAACCCGGACGAGGCTTTGCCGAAGGGCAGAGTTTCTTCCGAGGTGGTAGACAGGCCCTGAACCTGTTTATGCGGATTCCAAGGGAATATTTTTGGCCGAGCCTACGAGAACCGACGGTAAACTCGGCCTTGTGCTACATATATCCCTCGGTGGGGTGCTGTTATATATAACAGTCGAATAGATTGAACACTGGGTCAACCGACACACGCTAACTAGTCGTGTAATACTCTTCTTTTCTACTCACTGTTTAATATATGATATATCTATAACACTTCTTTTGATGTTTCTTTAACCATTTACTTGGTCACAACAAATACAAATGTGAAAATTTTCACTTAGCTGACTGATGTTATATACTTAACACCGACTCCAGTGTTTCGTAGACCTACCCATCAGTAATAGATCTACCTATTATCAAGAAAGTGATAAAGTATCTTACAGGACAAAACGCTTGTGTTTTTCTTTTTATTCATATTGTCTTTTTATAGATATACACTTTTTTAAATGTTTATGCACAAACATATAAACACACACGCATTCTGCATACGAGGGTCAAGCAGGTCAGTTCCTAGGACCCGGCAGCCTGACACCAGTGCATATGATTCGATAATAGTGATGAAGGTTTTCTTCAGAACCATCCACATTATTTTAAGGGCCAAGTACAGAGACATGGTGCACGAAGGAACCCAAACGACCCTAACGACCTGTTCTTCTCCTATAGCAGTGGACGTAGAACTCAGTCTGTCCTGCTATTTACCCATAGCTGGGGGCAAAGAAAAGAATCCAAGCATTCCCAAGCACGTAAGTGAATATAATGGATTTTACTTGGATTCGAACTCGGCTCTCCGATTCTTCAATCTAAGACGCTATCTATTACCCCACCGTGCCTCCCCATAACTTACTAAATGAAACGAGCCTAATGAGTCAAATTTAAGAAAATATTTACAAGACGCATCGCAAAACAGATTAGACTGGATTTTAACGTGATGCATAGTTTCAGGCAAGTAATTGATAGATAGATAGATAGATAGATAGATAGATAGATAGATAGATAGATAGATAGAGGGCGAGATGAAGGTATTGTGAAAGAGGGATGAAGCGAGTGAGATAAATAGATATGAGCAATGTTCACACACACACATATATATATATAAACTGGGATAGATAGATAGATAAATGACTAATGTCCATTGAGAGAGTGATATATATATATATATATATATATATATATATATATATATATATATATATATATATATATATAGGGAGAAAGACAAAGAAACATAGATATTACCAATGCCGAGTTAAAAAAACAGCTATATGTGACCAATTTTCATAAATAGAGAGAGAGAGAGAGACAAAACGTTTTAGAGAGTAAGACATGAAGAAACTGGGATAGATAGATAGATAGATAGATAGATAGATAGATAGATAGATATCTGTTATGCATATGAGATTTCAAGAAAACATGCATATTTGCACTCAGGCTTACAATATTTTTCTACTTCCCTAACATCCATCCATCTTTCATAATTCAGTTTGTATTGGGGCGCAGTTGCATGTATTTTCCATGTATATTGAAATATGTGCACTGAAGTGGGGAGTGTATTTTGACAGTTTTGCCCAGCATAAGCGAAGATTAGAATTTTTAAGCGAAAGAAGGAACACATTTTTTTTTTGAAAATAAAAATAAAAATATAAACAATGTTCAAATAAATGAAATCTAGCAGAAAATTCTTATAATCTTTCTATGAATTATTCATACTTTGCACAAATTCTTCATGCCCAAATAACACAGAGAAACAAACTGAAAAAAGAAAAGAATTTAAGTAAAGCCTGTCCATTTCCAGAGAAACCGTTTTGAAGCGTGATCATTATTGACTCGCCAACATGCTGAAATTGTTTTGATCTTTTGCGTGAAATTTCCTCTCTTTTTCCCGATCACAGATATGGAGGAATTTTACATGAGACTTTATTTTTCTTTTCTTTTTTCTTAAGGAAAGCATTTAACATATATAAAAAGAAAGAAAACTGCAATCAGTTAAACGTGTGCAAGAAAACGCATAAAGTCTCACACGTCTACAAATAGAACTTTCGCTACTTTTATTTGAAAAAAACAAAACATATCCCGTTTAATCAGCATTTTAGACTATCGACAGCTCTGGTTTCGAACCTTCAAACATGAATTCTTGATTTTTTAAACAGTATATCACCCAGTGAAGCCAATAAAACACAACGGGTTACAGAGTGTGAAATAAAATGAAAGAGAGGAGAAACATTTAAATATAAGAATAATTGAAGAGCAATCAAGAGTTTAGATAGGGACTGACATTGCATTTAAATTTTGGAAGATCGAATTTGGATGAAAACCATGTATCCGAAACAGAATTTCACAAACGAGAAGTAGGGAAAATGTTGGCATAGAACTTAAAGTTACATCTCGCCAATTGAATTGACGGGACCTTGCATTCAATTTAATAAAGTGCTTAAATTCGTGAATTCTGGGTACATCCGAACAATTACCATGCACGTATTTATAGAAAAGACACAGGGAAGCGGCTTTAAGGCGGTAGGAACGTAACTGAAGCCGAGTTGCCAGATTAAGATGAATAATATTGCTGATTCTTCTTTGGATTTTGAAAAACATCTCTAAGTTTGCTGTGGGGGGACCAGGCGAGATGTACCCGCAATATTCAAAGCATGGACGAATGGTAGACTTATGGTATTGATTTTCTAAGCGTAGCGTAGTTATGACACGTGGCCGAAAGTATGGGGAACCCAGTGACGATCTCACTCACTATTCAGTCTTAACAGTTTTAGGGATATCTGCTTGCTAACCATTACACAACGCCGAGGTGCCCATAGAGATTTTCAAAGCGTAGCTTAGGTGTGATGCAAGGCAGACATTTTGGGGTCTCATTCATTGAACTCACTACTCAGTCGTAATTGTTCTAGCAAGTTAAACTGGCTAACCATTACAGTGCCTACCGCGAGGTGATGTAATGGTTAGCCACCTTGTTAGCCCAAATGGTAGATTTATAAATATGAAATGTAGATTCTGGAATTAACATTGTATAGCACGAAGCAATAACTCAAAATTTTTAGCAGCAGACCTAGCAATGGATTTTATATAGTCTTTCCACTTCATATCAAGAGAATTTTAGACCAAGAAGGAACACCGAGTCAATCTCATAGATCTTAGCGTCAAACATGTAGATGGAAGTCAGGAAGGAGTTTTTCAAGTGATTAAAAGAGAGACTTTTAGATTTCAAGGCGTTAAAACTAACAAAGCACTCTTTGCTCCAGTTAATAATAAACAGTAGGTCATTAATTTCGAACTGATCTTATTGTCAAAAGAGAAACAAATAACTGCGTCGACAGCATAGATACCAAGTTGTGAACTGCTGTCATCAGGAAGGTCATTGACGAAAATCAAAAGGCACCAAAAATAGAGTTCTGGAGGAAACGTACATTTGTACAAAAAGGTCTACAAGAGTGACTGTTTTAGACAAAGTTCATTTCCCCATTAGATAAAAAGGTTGCGTCATTTAAAACATTCGTCCAGAAATACGGTTGCCTTTCAACTTGTGGAGAATATCGATATACCAAACTCTGTCAAACGGTTTCGAGATATCAAAAGCAACAACCCGAGCTTCTTCAGTTTTATCTAAATCTTCAGCAATAAAGATTAATACAGTAGCAGTTGACCTCGAGAAGCGGAGGCCATAGTGTTTGTCTAAATGAAGGCCCTGTGAGGTGATTATCCAATTCAGTGTTGATTATGGCCTCCATTAGTTTACGAAATACTGGTAGAATCTAACAGATCAATACTTCGAGAGGTCAGGCGGGTTTTCAATAGTCTTTGACACAGGGCTAATCCCGTGCGTAATCACTGTGTTCTTTTCGAAGCATAATGATTAAATTCTCTTATAACTTCAACTTTTCTTTTTCTATGGGCACTGTCCATTCAGAAAGTTGGCATCATGGCACTCCATAACTTCCTGTTCTTTGTAGATCTTAATAAATATTGTCCATGTGTTATCTCTCCTAAATACTGTCCCCCCATCCTCTCACTGAAGCTCGCTATAAAGGTTATGCGTTGTTTTCACCTGTAAATTTGGTATTCAATCGGTTCTATGAGTATCAAATGTTCCAAGACTTATTCCCTCATTATATTCCTTAGAAATGTCTACTGTTTATTCGTTAAGTATAAGTGTCTTTTTTGCTTTCATTTTCTCTACAAATTCGTCGTTGCTTGTTCACATGCTCAGTGCATAGCATTCTAATCATCTTTCTGTAGAAACACATTTCTGTTGCTTCAAGTAACTTATTCATCTGTGAATACTGTTATTTACGAGAATAGATATTACATAAGAGTACAGTATACATTTCTTTGTTTCTAACGAAACATTTCTGTGAACTGAACGATGAAAAAAATTCTAGCTATAATGCCAGCTTATTAAGCGTCCTGGGTAAGACGATAAACTATGTCCAGCCTCTTTGGTAAGACGATAAATTATGTCCAACAGCTAGACCTCTGATCAGGACATGTTGAGGAATATGAAATTGCCTCTTAATTGTTGGTGTTTCCAGCTCCACTCTGATCTGGGGTGGTAGCATTTGTTAGCGTCACAACTATGGCAAATAGTTAATGGTATGTTAAAACACAATGATAGTGTAAAATATATTTTAATACCAGCAATAATTTTTTTGAAGAAAAAAAGTATTACATTATTCGGACTATTGTCCTCATATTTGTCGCCATATTTATCACAACATTGTACGCTCCGGGCTTCTTCAGGTGGTTGGAATTTCGAACTGAACCCTTTATTTCGCTCACTGGGGTAGATTGTTTTAGTTCCACGTACCATGTTTGACGGACGTCAGTTACCTCCTGCTAATTTCCCTGAAATTCCTGAAAGTTCTCCACTACCTCAACCGGGTATTGAACTCACACGCTTTGGGTACCGTCACTGGATCTAACCAACAACTTTATCTACTGTGCTATGTGTCCTTGAGTACATCAGGGCACGAATTTCTGGGTATTATAAACCTAATGTCTTCAGCAACCATTTTTACCAGTGCTCATATTACAATTTTGCTGTTATCATATCATGTTTTTACCAGAGCTCATATTGCAACTTGTTGTTATCATTGCTTTTCTTTGGCACTCCTTATTACTGGTTCTCATATTGTATTTATTCTATGCTTGGTCGGCCCAGGAGATTTTTGTGGCCTAGCATATGTGCTGATTCCTTAAGTTTACGAATTTTCCAATGGTGTTCCTTGTCTATGATCTCAACATGATCCCAAAAGGGCGGTGATCTCCCTTCTCTCTCCATATGTGGTCATCCACGCTTGATTTTTATACTTCCCCTCGTGTTACAACTTACTGGTGTTCTTGAAGCCTTACCTTGAGGGGGGCGACATGTCTCTCCTTTATATTCGTTTCCGCAGCTGCACGGAAGAGCGTACACACAGTCTTTAGTCATGATGACGACAATAGTTCGAATAATGTAAATAATGTACATAATACCTCATCTCAGAAATATAGACAGACTCTGAAAAAATATTAGTAGCAATACATTTTTGAAGAAAAATATTAGCAACAATAGATTTTGGAAGGAAAATATTGCCAGCAATATATTTTTGAGGAAAATATTACTAGCAGTACATTTTTGGAAAAAAAATATTACCAGCAAAAAAAATCTTGTCTGCATCACATACCCCCTTTGAGGCTGATACGCGGTAAAACAAAAGAAAGGAAACCCGTCTATTATATTTCAGGAGCTGTTAGTGTGACAATTACAGGCGCCGAAAGTGGAATCGTTGAGCTACATTATTTTTTTTCACTAATCATCTTCGCAAAGATAAAAGTCTATTTATTCTCTCCTCGGCTATGTGTTAAATAACAGTGTAGATTGGACTCCCTGGAACAGGCTGGCAGTCAGGAATGAAAAATGGTAACTCTTTATTCCGAGCTGTCAAGAAGGCAAACATACCGAAATGTTTGTTTCCCTTATTATTAAAAGACACTAATTTATAGGAGATATAATGAGGAAGGTGTGTTTGGCAAATTTAAGAATCATAGGGCCTACTAAAAGCCAGTGGGTCTGAGGATAACATTGGATCATGTCCCTAACGAGCTTGTGTATAAATATGAGAGAAACTGAACAAGAAGGGACATGGGAAAAGTAATTGTTACCAAGGGTTACTAATTATAAGAAGTTGTGGACATCCATGATCGACCAAGTACTGAAAGGACAAGGCACATATGAAAAAAGAGAATTATACTCATTTATAAATGTTCATTAAGTTTATGAGATTAAGCAGATCTGAAAACTGCACTTGCTAGAAATTATATATATATATATATATATATATATATATATATATATATATATATATGCACCCTCTCGGCAAATTAAATTCCGGTCGAGCACTCTTTAGAGAAAGCGCGAATTTTAAACAATGACTACTACTGCAAAGGTATTCTATGAACTGAGTCCTCTCGGCCATTGGCGTGTTTTTTGAAGTGCGTAAAAATCCCCCTTACTCCCTACTGGGGGCACTGACAGATCAGGGATAAAATCTCCGACTGATGGCAAATCCGTTTCTTTTCGATCCCGGATTGAGATAATCGAATGTCTAGCTACACTGATGTGCTGTGATATAACGAAACAGTGTGTCTGTGGATGACTATACATACATATATATATATATATATATATATATATATATATATATATATATATTAACATCTATGTATTTAGGCAGCAATTTCTGATCTAGACATGTCTACTTGAATAAATTGAATATAACTTTACGTGTATTGAATGTAACGTTCTGAAATGCGTGTAAAGAAACAGTTTATTCATGTTTTAATGCGCGCGTGAAAATGACATTATAACAAAAAAAAAATTCCATAATGGATAATTTTTTTCAAGTCCTAATGAACGCCCAGCACACTATCAACCGTTTTGCTTTTAAAAGCATAATGCAAAAATTACGGTAATTGATAACAAGGCACATCTTTATATAAATACTTACAATAATGAACAACATAGTTTTGTACCACTTGCACCTGTGAAGATGATATTGGAAAAAAGATCGAAAGTACCTGGGAAATGAAAATAAGAGAAATTTAAACAGCTATAACACATTTCTCTTATCTTTTAATATCAATACACGGAAGGTTATTCGTGAGTATGAACTCATTTTATTAAAAGTTAGTAGACATAACGTCTGTAATTTATTCAATTATATATATATATATATATATATATATATATATATATATATATATATATATATATATATGTGTGTGTGTGTGTGTGTGTGTGTGTGTGTGTAGAATAAGTCCTAACGAGCCAGGCAAGCCTACCTAAGTTTCTCTACTTAGCGTATTGAGCCCTCTACGTTTTCTTTGTCTTTATACTATCATTTTTTTCTTTCTTTGGACTAAGGACGTAAGACAATTTTTGGCGCCTTGTTCTGATGTTTTTAAGGTTTTTTTTTTCTTTTTACTTCCAATTTTT
>OZ010601.1:21799271-21801771 GCA_963932145.1 Acanthosepion lycidas
AATATATATACTTATTTTTTTTAATTTTATTAATTAATTTGACGCATTTTAATTGCAAAGAGAGCTTTATTTAAAAACGGTAATGTCGTTGCCGAAGTTATTTTCTTTTCCTGCAAAACCGTCATTACTCATGTTTTTTTTGTTTTTGTTTTTTGAAAAATCAGCGAATCATCCTTAGAACGAACTTATTCTAACGGAATTGTAAAAGTCATGGCAATATTAACTGAACAATCTGCTAGCGTTGCTTTCCGTTGAAATTTATAAAATCTTTCTTCCAATACCTTTTTTTAGGAAAACAGTTTTCCCAAATTAATTAATTTTGCTTATTTTTATTGCTATTTTGTTTACTTGTTTATTTATTTGTTTTTATTTTATTTTTTCCGTTTTCAATTTTTTAAGTAACGTAGTAAAAATTTGTTTTCATGTCTGCATTTTGAGATGAGTTCGGGTCTTTTATTTAATCATTTATTTTGGTCTGGGAAAGTAATGATAGCTATTTTTTCCTCCAAGCAAAGTTTGCAAATTTTTGATTGGTTGTTGTAGGCTGATGATCTTTTCCTTATTTTCCAAGATATTTTTGGTGTGATGTGCGTTTTGTTTTTAATTTCCCAGATATACTTAGAAAGCATTGTACTGTTCGCATATTTACTATTTGTGAAAGATGTTTTGTGTAATTTCTTTGTTTCCAGGGGCCTTCAGTTACTCCTATGTATACTTTTTCTTCATTATCTGGTGATTTTATAGTGGCTTGGTATATTACGTTGTTTTGTAAACAATTTCCGTTTAAGGGACATTCGTTCTTTATTCTGCAGTTGCACATGGGTTTAATTTGTTCGTGTGGTTTGTTGATAATTTTCTTATTGTGCTTTTTTATTATTTGTGCCATGTTATCGGTGCAGCTGTAGCTGATTTTTACTGTGCTTTTGTTGAATATTTTGTGTAAGGTGCTTGATTCCGGGATGTGTTTGTGTAAGAGTTTGAAGAATATTTTTCCTACGTTTGTTTTTACGTTTTTGCAGTACGGTGGGTTGAACCATATGATATTTCTTCTCCTGTTGGCCTTTTTTTGAGTTTCGTGGTGTGTATGTGAGTGTTGCTGGGAATCCGCTATCTTTTAGGGCTGTTTCATAGTCTTTCTTAGCTTTGTTAATTATATATATGTCCGTATTCTTTTATTTGATCTAAAGAACGCCACACTAACCAAAATAAGAAAGTAACTGATTTAGACGGAAAATTCTCGAGAGTGCGGCTATGGAATGTTATCAAAATATAAATCTGCACCACGAGTTTTTTCAAAATTCTCCATTCCTGAAAGAAATCATACTTTCCCATGCTAAGATACATTATCGACCTACAGAATATTACATGACTGGTGAGGACCACAATGCGGAGACTTTTGAAATCCCAGTCAGGAATACGACAATGAGTAAGTGAGAGCCACAGTCTACTTGAACTTTCCGTCTTCTATGCCGGCCGAAGATGTAACGAGATGAGCACAGACCATATAAACATCCCAAACGTGACTAACAATAAAAGACAGAGATTCTGTTACCCACACTACACAACGAGGTGAAGATAATGATGATGAGAGGGGTTCTACTGATGACATACGTATTCATAAGAAAAAATTATGTACATAAAATCAGATTCCTCCATACTAAACAATCCAAATATATCTGCATATAGATCAGTTACAGTACAGGAGAATAAGAAAGTAATCACAGGCCATATGTTGCCTGAGGTACCTTTGAACAACTTCGAAAATTGCTACGAAACCAAAACATACATTATGAAACGCGATAGCCTCTTGATATCGATAGTTTAACTACGGATGACCTGCATAACGCCATATCCGATGAGAAGTATCTAAACTGTCAGCTTTCTCAGACCCATAGTGAAAAAAAGAATTTGAGCGAAAATGTTTCAGGTTCTTGACAAAGGTAATACTTCTTTGACTCTTGTGGCCTGCCTCTACGGAAAAACAACTGGCAAATAACAGAAGTCACATCATTTGAGGACTACCAACAGCAGCTCTGCCTTAATTGGATAACACATATATCTAAAAGAGAAAATAATGACATAATTAATATGTTAAAATTCCATACAACGTTAATTAAAGGTCAGAAAAGAAAGCTTTCTCAATACTGGGAAAAGCTTTAACAGTTACTGGATTTGGGAAAAAACAAATAAAGATAATCAACCCAAATAAACACGAATTAAAAAACTGTTTCTGCCAAAATAATAGTCAGAATAAACTACAACAACCAACCCCAAAACCGAACAAATAGCTTTAATTAAATTCTAAAACCAAAACAAAACTATTAAATAAGTGATATAAACAAAAATTTACTACGTTAATAAAAAAAAAACCCGATTAAAAAATAAGTAAATAAATAAATAAAATAAGAAACAAAAAAATAAAAACAAGCAAAATAATTTAACCTAAATAAATAAATAAACGACTTCCGGTAAAATAACCACCATAATAGACTACCCACAA
>OZ010601.1:21806771-21816771 GCA_963932145.1 Acanthosepion lycidas
ATTTGACAAAAATAATATCGACTGCAGGTTACAAATCAAATATTATAAACAATAAATATGACGATTATCTAATCTGGCGAGGACCTATATTTTTATGTTCAAAACGCATGCAAAACCACACATACACAATAACTTATACGCGTATATACATACACATCGCCGTGTACCTACATACACACATACATATATCCATATATATAGATATATATCTTTTCATTGATACACGTTTCATTAAATATTATAGAGAAATGTTGTTATTTGTTTTATGTAAATTTTTTTCGTAACATCTGATAAGTTTAATAACATTATCGTTGAACGAAGAAAGAAATTGACAATATTGATCCATATTTTTTTTAATACAATCTAATGATTTCTAAGCAACGATAAACACGTGCGGTGCAATTTTCGCCTATAGCGTCTTTATGCACGTGTTTATCGTTGCTAAGAAATCATCTATGTAAACAATGACAGACTATCATCACTGTCTTGTCCATACATTGTTTAATATGTTGTAATTGACATCTTTGAAAATGGCTTATGTAAGCTGAAAGCTTAGATTGTATTAAAAAAAATATGGATGAATATTGTCAGTTTCTTTCTTCGTTCAACGATAATGTTATTAAGCTTATCAGACGTTATGAAAACAATTTACATAAAATAAATAGACAACAATTGTCTATAATATTTAATATATATATATATATATATATATATATATATATATATATATATATATATATATATATATATATATATATATACTCATCGGGCTCATATGCAGAATGATAGGAAAAGTTTATCAATCTAACATGTTTCGATTTTAGTAAGGCTTCATCTGGTGAGGCTTTAATGAAAGTATGTTTTGAAAAAAAAATCCGATAAGGAATTTCGCCTCTAATGGCTTCATCAGATGGATAATGAAAAGATGTGTTGTGTTTGTATGCATTTCTGTGTGTTTAAAATAAACAAATCTTATATCATTTTTCTAAAAAAACTGACCTTACTCCAGACTAAAAAGAGAAAAAAAATGAGTGACTATAAAAAAAAAAATCGTTTAACATTATATACTCTCTGCCATAAATGTAGGAGTTTTGAGATGGGAAATCCTTCAGAAAAGGGTAGAATCAAATGAAAGAAATAGTTTATATCTATGTTTTCTCCATGTTCACAGAATGTAGTCAGGAAGTGCTAATCTAACAAAATGCTATACAAGTTAAATGCTTTGCCAGTTTCCTATAAATAACTTTTTTATAAAAGCAGTAAATAATTTAAACTTATAGTCTTACATGGCAAATTAATATACAACTATTGACTAAAGATTTTTATATAAACTATTTATAAACTATAAAAATACGTTTATGTGGGAAACTAATATAATCATATAACTTGTCTACCATTTTCTTAGATTACAAGACGTCATTGTCTAATATACGATATGTATCCATTTACGTCCACACCTGTTTAATGTTTGTTGCTGCCATTGATTTTACGGGTCATGAAACATTCATAAAAATGGTTTCTTAATTTTTGCTTCTTCCCTTAGTTTAAATTGAAAGTAGACCATATTCGATAGGTTGATTTGAGTAACGCCCCCAAATCTTATAAGCACCCCATTTGTTTCGTAAAATGAAGCTGTATTTTGCTTTTAAATCTAAATAAATATTTCAGTCTCCAGTAATTTACAATCAACTGATGAAACGCGTTGATTGGTATTGAAACACGGCCGCAATTGGGTAGCGATTATATTAATCTACTTTTATTTGGCCCTTTTAAATTAAGTGTTACGAACGTTGGAATTGTACTGTTTCTTTCTAATCTTACCCGGTCACACACACACAGAGACACACACACACACACACACACACACACACACACATATATATATATATATATATATATATATATATATATATATATATATATATATATATATATATAAGTGAATGCCCTGATTATAATAAATGGTATTAACAACATTTACTGGTCTGAATGTCCGCGAAATTTAATAGAAAATATATTTCTTCCGTAGCTAAATAGTATAGCACGTCAAGCCATATGACGTTTCTGTGTAGTATACAGGTCGATTCCTGTCGGAGGATACATATTTTCTATGAAATTTCTCTGACATTCAGGCTCTTTCTCTTGATATATATATATATATATATATATATATATATATATATATATATATAATTATTTATTAAAAAATTACAAGATGAATATGTTAGAAAGTCACTACAAAAATAGCCATTTTGCTTCAACACCTCTGCTGTCTTGTCAAGTGATGATGTTGAATGTAGAATAAAGGTTTTAAATGGTTTAAATTGATTAAACACACCTCGTAAGGTGAAACACTGTTACATAAGCTGGAATAACTAATCGCAACACAAGTATTGGAGAATTCTAAAAATATGACAATTAAGTAAATTTATAATATTAGGTTGGTGCAAAAATAATGACGTAATAATGTCGTTTTTGACGTTGAAAAATACGTCAAAAAACGACATTATTACGCCATTATTTTTGCATCAACTTAATAGCTATTAAATGCTTTAAAGTGGGGGTTATATTAAAATAGAATTTATTCATCTAATAAGTATTAAATTATACGATAAAAGTTTATCTATTTTGACATCTTGCGAGAGACAATACATACACAATCAGATTATAATAAATAAGCACGCAGACATATTTAGATATATACACACACACAAAAGTGAAGAGACAGGAAATATCTCCCCGAACGTTTACAAAAAATGGTTAGTGTATATAATTTATGTGATATTTATAATGCATATAATCTATATTATATAATGTATATTTAATTTATATTATAGATTTTATGTTGCTAACATTGTGTTACTCACTGTCAGTTATATATATATATATATATATATATATATATATATATATATATATATATATATATATATATATATTGTGTGTGTGTTTAGGCAGCGTTTTTTAATGATACATGTTTCAGACGATATGAAAGGAATTTGCATAAAATAAATAGACAAAACTTGTCTATATTATTTAATGAAACATGCACCAATATATATATATATATATTCGTGCATGTTTTCCTTTTTTTCGTTTGTCCACTTATTACTGAGAGTAAAAACAAGAACACAATCTATTTCATACCTGAGGATGTCTGTAGGAACAGACGAAAGCTTGTAAAATAAAAAGATCTAATGCCACGGAAATTTTTAAAACAGGATCTTTTCATTCATAAACGTATTCGGGGTTTTTGTATATTATTGAATTGTTCGCGAAGATGGATTTCTCGCCATATAATCATTAACCTTTGTATTTGTTTTATGTATGAATAATTCATGATTATATATATATATATATATATATATATATATATATATATATATATATATATATATCTATACGCGGTACTTATTAGAAAGCGCTCAATATAAGAGATAGAGCTAACATATTTGGTTGGATTGATGTGAGTTTGTGACCCTGGGTTTCACGCTTTTGCGATCGTCAGACAAAATCGCAGACGATCGCAAAAGCGTGAAAACCAGGGTCACAATCTCACATCAATCCAACCAATATATATATATATATATATATATATATATATATATATATATATATATATATATATATATAATTATTTATTTTTAAAGAAAAAAAAAAAAATTATAACATAAATATGTTATAAAATCACTACAAAAATAGCCATTTTGTTTCAACACCTTCGGTGTCTTATCAAGTGATGACGTTGAATGTAAAATAAATGGTTTTAAAAGTTTCAAATTAATTAATATTCTACGCAAGGGGAAAACGTTGTTACAAGGCTAGATGCACCAATCAGAACACCAGTACAGGAAAATTCAAAAAGCTCGATAACGAAGTCATGTTATAATATCTATTCAGAATAGTAATTGTTGGTTATTGGAATTCATTCCATATACACCAATCATATACTTGTATATATATATATATATATATATATATATATATATATATATATATATATATATATATAATATATATATATATATATATATATATATATATATATATATATATATATATATATATATATATATGTATCTGATAGTGAGTAACAGAATGTTAGCAACATAAAACGATAATTCTATGAATGTTTTTTTTTTTGTTTTTGTTTTTTTCTATTTCATGACAACCAATGCCTCCTTTTTTGAAAGATTAGTTTTGCGTAGCATTCCTTCCAGCGTTTAACGATTTGGTCTTTTATCGTGTTGTTCGCAATACTAAATATATGTAAATTTCTTGAGCGTAAAAGTACGTAATCATTTAAAGTGTAATGGCCCCAGTCGCTATGAACGAATAATTTCTTTTCACATTATCATATAAAATCCATCGAGTAATCCCGGCCCATATATCTAATTTTTTTTTCTTTCTTTTAGGTCTCATGATATGCTCAGTTTCGTATTTTCATCTTTTTTTTTTTTATTTTTGTTAATTCTCAAAGCGATCACTGACAGCATTTTGAGAAAATAATCACATGTCCTGTCTACGTCAAACAGCTCCAGTCAACATTTTTATGAGGTGGATACATTCACAAAAAAGAAATGACGTCTCTAAAAGAAAAAAAGAAAAAAGATGGAATTAATGAAAGAAGGAAAAACGCTGATATAGATAGAAGTAAGAAAAATGTTTCGATAAACATTCGAAATAAATGTATTCAAGAGAAAATAAAATCTGTAAGTTTTGATCAAGGAAAGAGCAAAACATTTGCTTAGAAAGTAGAAAGGAATAAGTTTTACATATATTTAAAAAGGAGGGGAAACATTAAAAAAGGTATTTAATTAATTTAAAATAATATGAATGAATACACTATTTACATTATTCGGACTCTTCTCCCCATCTTTGTTACCATGATTATCACGTTTCGGCCATTGTACGCTCCGCCCTACTTCAGGTGGTTGAAATGTCGAACTAAACCTGTTATTTCGCTCACTGGGGTAGACTGTTATAGTTCCACTTGACATGTTTTAATGGATGTCAGTTATATCCTGTTAATTCCCCTCTCCAAGTTCTCCACCGCCTTAACTTAAATATACTTTTGCACACATGATTAAAAAGAAAGAAATTTTAAACTGTGTGTATAAAATTTAATTTGATTTTCAAATATTTATTTGTTGTCGTGATTGAATAACGTTACGATTTGGCCATTTCTTATAATTTGTTTGTGGATATTGCATATTTTATTTGCAGCACAATCTTAAATATTCACGCAGCCTTCCTAGATCCACTATAGTTTGTATGTCACAAGGTCAAGAAACCAGAAAAGCCTAATAAGTATTGAACTTACTAGAACAGTAAGGATTAATGGTTGTTCCTTGCTAAGCATTTCTCGATGAAGAGAAACTCTAATTATTACATACGTGTCTGCCGAAGGCTATATGATATTCACAGCAGCCATATTTCTTGGTATACAGCGATATTTTGAATGCAAGTTAAGGAGGTCTTTTATAATATCCTAAATACTTGCAAGTCACTTTTGTGGCTTTATATAAGACGAAGTAATGCTTAATAAATGTGTTTCATTGGCGAAACGGATTTTATTTTCTATTGTAATTCTGTTTATTCTTGAGTTGCTTTATTCTTTGTGTTTGTAGATATTTAACACGTACGTTACGAGCTGTCAGTACCTAATAAATAATGGACTATTCCGTTTTGGTAACGAGGAAAGATGGGAATAAAGAATGAAAAAATAAAGAACGAACGAACGAACGAATTCAGCCCGTTCCTTCGTTTCTTATGTTTCTATTAGGTTGGTACAAAAATAATGACGTAATAATGTCGTTTTTTGACATTAAAAATACGTCAAAAAACGACATTATTACGTCATTATTTTTGCACAAACCTAATACTTAACGCGTACGTTACGAGCTGTCAGTACCTAATAAATAATGGACTATTCCGTTTGGTAACGAGGAAAGATAGGAATAAAGAATGAAAAAATAAAGAACGAACGAACGAATTCAGCCTGTTCCTTCGCTTCTTGTGTTTCTATTAGGTTGGTGCAAAAATAATGACGTAATAATGTCGTTTTTTGACGTTAAAAAATACGTCAAAAAACGACATTATTACGTCATTATTTTTGCACAAACCTAATACTTAACGCGTACGTTATGACCTGTCAGTACCTAATAAATAATGGACTTCACTGGAAAAATAAAGAATGAAAGAAAGAACGAAAGATAGAATGAAAGAAAGAAAGGGAGTAAGGAAAAAGGAAAAAAAGAAAAGAAGGAAAGAATGGAAAGAAGAAAGAAGGAAAGTAAACGTGCTGAGAATATGAAGGAAATAAAGATGGAAATATTGGAAAGGCGTGTGCGTAACGTCTTATTCACTGAAACGAAAACATTGTCAATTTAAATATTTTCTACTCTTTCTTTTTTTGTCGTGTCCCTTCAGGACGTAGACGTTCATGGCTCTCCACTTCTCCCATCCCTTCTAGTTCTTAATGTTTTCTCCCTTTGCTACTCCCCCCAGGTCCTATTCTGTCATCTTAAGCCCGCTAAGTATATCATGCGTTGTTTTACCTTGTCTCCCTTTCCCTCTATTCGACCTGTGAGTATCAGATTCTCCAAACCGTCCTTTCTCATTACCTGTCCCAAAAATTCCAGCTGCGTCTTCCTGATGTTAAGTATAAGTTTCGTCTTTGTTTGCCTCCTCTCCAAAACCTCATCGTTGCTCGGTCTATGATATATTTAGCACCCTTCTGTAGAACCATACCTCCGCCGTCTTGAGACTCTTCTTCCTCTTTGAGGAGACCATCCATCATTCGCTACTGTAAAGAAGGGTGGATACCACGTAGCAGTTCGGTACTCTTTACTTTGTTATCAAAGAAATCATCCTATCTCTTGATACGCTGCCTAGCTTTTGGAATGTGTCCATCCCAGTACGTCTTCTGAGCCCAGTGTCACACCTACCGTCTTCTCTTATTATTGAAATAAGGAACTACAGTCAAACGTCTGATGTTCATATCAATATTTCCTTAATTTTAAGCTGAAATATTTAACGGATATTTGTATTCGTGGAACTCACAAGGATCTTATTCAATCCTTAAATTTATCATTTTTGTCGTTTCCTACGTGGGTTTTCATGGCTCTCCATAACTTCCTATTCCTTGTAGCCCCCGGCAGAGATTCTCCATTTGTTAACCGTCCCGGCCACCGTTATGCCATCCAGCCCCACAAGCTAGTCAGGCAGATGACCTACCTACATTGCTCTATCTCTCTTGCTTAACCTGTGTATGAATATAAATTAGGTTGGTGCCAAAATAATGACATAATAATGTCGTTTTTTGACGTATTTTTTAACGTCAAAAAACGACATTATTACGTCATTATTTTTGCACCAACCTAATATAAGGCCTCTGATCGGGAGGTTTTGATGAGCGTGAAACCACCTCTTAATTGACACCGTTCCCATGTCAACCAATGCCCGGACTGGTAGCACCTGTTAGGGACCTAGCTGAGATCAGTGCCCGTTGAAAGTATAAAAATATAGTAAAGTTACCAGCAATACATTTTCATAGTCTTATAGCCCTTAACTCACGCCTAGTGGATATAATGTCTTATCTTACTCGTCATAACTACATTACAATTCTTTCCGACTGATTTCAACAGACTGGTATTTACTTATAAAGTCGAATTTAGTGTGGGAGGAGAAGGACAAAATTTACCCAGCTTCTGCAAGTCAGCGATCGGCCACTTTGAATAGTCTCCATCCGTAGACAGAATTGCGAATGAGTCGCAATAATCCCGAAGACAGAGAGCTTGACAGTCGCGAGACAGTCTGTGGACTACACGGATACGGCGTTCTAGTATTTACCAAGTCTCCCCTCTGAGACGAGATGTGACACAACGTCATTTAGGATGGGGAACTCGAGCGTGTACACCCGCGCCAATGGTCAATATCCCCCACCTCAAACACGTGGTCGGGCACTTTGCATTGTCTATTTTACTCAGCTGATTCTCCCTCCGTATACAGAACCACGATTGAGTTGTACTCTTCCCGAAGGTAAAGATCTTGACAATCGCGAGCCAGACAGCAGACTGCCTGACTGCGGCAGATTTATCTGACACACTTTTAGGCGTCATGCCTAGTTTCTTTGTGTTACCGTAGGCGTCTTATTTACTTCACAACACATACTAAAAATGATCAGAAATACCTTTTTTGTAAAAGAAATGACTAATGTCTCCCAAGAAAATTTAATTTCAGTATAGAGACACATAAGGAATTAATGTCACTAAACAACCAAATAAACCTTGCTCCCGATAAGCCCTATGAGGATCGAGTTTTAAAAGTAAGCTTTCCTTATTATGTGTCGGAAAAATTTTAGCCGTCTCTTCCTGAATCTGACGATTTTTTTTTTGTTTATTTTTTCCTTTTTTCCTTTATTGTTTTTTATTGTAATAACAGCGGCTTTACTCTTCATAAGAAATATAAAAATGTTGTCTTCCGTGATCTCTTTGTTTCTCTCGCCTCCTGATCTGCTTCAGGATGTGGGCGATCATTGTTCACCGTATCTGCAATTCCTTTGTTGCTTCTATAAATGTATCAAAATATAGGTTACTGGGGTAATAAATAAGCATTATATTCGCCAGTGTATTTTAGACAGATATCGGAAATGGTGTCCGGGAGTGCGTCTATGTCTGTATTTTGCTTGAAACCATTAGGAGGTGTTTAAAAAAAAAAAACAACACAATTCTTCGAAGCAGTCCAGTGTTTTAATTAGGTTCCAGTTCTATTATCGAGTCATTTATTGTTTTCTCTCTGCGAGGAAGCACGGTCGCAATTCAATATAGATCTTGTAAATGACGATCAAAGTCCATTGTAGCCATCTTTCTTACAATCTATTCCACCCACTGATCTGCCTAGAAACGTGTTCGCTGCGATTGTTTGGAAGTCAATATCACTTTCCTTTGATGGTGCCGTCATTTCGCGATTGACGGGCGCGCAAATATGCTGGCCTTGTACTATTCTAAGTTCTATTTATCGATACACGCTCACACACATTTATTGGCTGTGATGACTTCTGTCGCAATGTGCTTTGATTGATTAACTACTATTTTTTTTTTACAGATTATCGACGTTTTGCAGATTGTTTAAAGGCTGAATATCTAATTAGATTGTAAGAATTTATTGGAAATAATAAAGACTCATTAGATGGCATATTATTAACGGGATATTTTTTGTCTATGACTGTTTCAAAGGATGGAAATATATTTAGGTATAAGAATTTATTGGAAAAAATAAAGATTCACTAGAGATTTTTTTGTACATTTCTTTCTCATAAATAACGTAAAACTTTGCTTAAGACACTGGGACAAGAAATATAATTTCTTTGTAAGCATGACAATACAGTCAGCAATAGAACTGCTAAGCGATTCATAATTTCTAATAATAGACAATGATTCGATACTGAAAATAAACGAGCACAGTCTGGTTGCGGAAAACCTTTCACGGTCATTTTTCCTGGGTTCTCTTGCATTTCCCCTATTATTCAAACAATTTGCTATAATATATAATTATGATTCCTAGGCGAATATTTATTATTCCGTAGAGAACAGGATGCGAAACATTCAACTAGAAGTGGGTAATTATTAAGAACTGACAACCGTATAGAATGATCGAAGACATTTGCACAGTATTAGATAGATAGATAGCTGGCTAGATAGATAGATAGATAGATAGATAGATAGATAGATAGATAGATAGATAGATAGATAGATAGACAATTTGGCTCCCCAACTAATGTCACAGTGCGAGTGAAGCCTGAGTAGTGAATAGGGTAAACATTTTATGATATTAACATACTTTACACGTTTCATTCGGAACTGTGTATTTGACCTGGGATAGTTCCCGCCTGCTACATATTTAGTACAGATAGATAGATAGATAGATAGATAGATAGATAGATAGATAGATATTCCAAATTCTTAATTTGAAAATTTCAATACAAATACGACAGTCA
>OZ010601.1:21819271-21821771 GCA_963932145.1 Acanthosepion lycidas
TTTTTGGTACCAATAAGACATATTGCTATCTTTTTTTGCTGTTTCTCCAAACCAGACCTATTTCTAAAACTTTGTCACTCTTGTGCCAATCGAACCTATGTCTCAGAATTTTCGTAACTCGTGTACAAATGAAATCTATGTCTAAATTTTTCTTGCCACCTATGTCTACGTTTGCTTGACTGTAGTGTAAACCGAATTTTTTTTTTATCCTTGTTTAATTTCTGGTAACCCAAAATAAATACCAATGAAAAACCAGAGATTATGATTGTAAATAGCCGGTAAAAGGTTCTTTGCTACAAAACAAAGGAAAATAAATGTAAACTAGCAGTAGGTACAGATCACCAAATCAAGTTCAGTAATCTAGACTTAATTTTTGCAAAAGAAGCAACATATATAACAAATGTTGAATTCGATCATCATTAGGAATAATGTGTTAAGATTGTAAGTAATTTTTTTTTAAATTATTTGAAATTTTCACACCAACTGCAGCACACTTAAAATATTACGGTTAAAATACGAGAAATGATTTGAGATAAATGCAATATTAGACGTATAAATAATTAAACACTTATACACTAAGAAAATGGCATCCATTTTGGTGGGTGGGTGCTAAATCTTTCGAGCTCTCCGTTCTCCATCTTGTGTTTTACATTACGTGATTCATGTTCAGTAATAATTTTGCGTTCGGTTTAACTCACTCGGAAATTATTGCACGTTACTCACCAATGCTCGCTACGCAGGCCATCTTTCTTTAGTCAGGGAACTGATGTCAGCTCTTTCTTCTGCTTTAAATGCATAACGCTAAAGGAGCTGAGAAAATGGTAACAACCCTGCAGTAAGAATCATCCAGCCTGATATGGTCTAAGAAACAATTTTGAATTAAATGTAATTAAAAGATGAGCTGTTTCCTTATCAGGAATTCATTAATACAGTAGTCAATGACACTAGCGTTGAAAAATCGCAAACTGTTTCTATTACTTTAATGAAAATAGGCCCCTCAATTCTGCTGTTGTCGATATTTCTGATATTGATGGGAGGTTCCTTCCCAAAATTTTGTTAAAAGTAGTGTGTATCTCAGACATTTTGATTTATTTTCTCTGCGAATTACGATCTCCTCTGATTTGAAAGTTAGATCGCAAATTTTTTTGGAATGCAGAAATGTAATGTGAAGGTCATTCCAGTAGTCATTGGCGCATTGGATCATTAAAATGTGTAACTTCCTTCACATTCACCTGGATACCGTAATAATTTCGAGTCATCCAAAAACTGACTCTTTTCGGCACTGCGCCTATTTTGAAGAAAGTTTTGTTTGTCTTCTGTCCTTTTCTGTCATGACAGATAACTTAATGTAACCGGTGTATTAAAAAACGTACCCTGTGAGACAAAAACTTAATAATCACCCAGATATCATGATCAAAAACCAGAAAAGGCACAGAGAATCTGTTTTATTGGCATGTCAGTTCCTTCAGTTTAGTTTGGATTGGTTTGTTTTACGGCATATCAACCTCAATGAGTCATTTAATGCTGACAAAATTTTCCTTGTTGGTAATATTTTTTTTCAAAAATCTATTTCTGGTAATATACCTTCCTTCAAAAATTCATTTCTGCTAATATTTTTTTCTTTCAAAAATCTATTAATCTTAATAATTTTCCTTCGTTGATAATATTTATTTTTCAAAAAATTATAGCTGGTAATGTATTTTTCTTTTTTAATGTATCACTGGTAATATTTATTCTTCAAGAATTTATTGCTGGTAATAATGTTTTTACAAAGTATTTCTGGTATTAAAACCTATTTTCATACTATTTTCATGTTTTGACCCTAGTTTGGTTGGTAACAATTTGTCCATAGCTGGGTCACTAACAGGTGCTACCATTCTGAGCCAGGGTGAAACTGGGAACACTAGCAATTAAGAGGTGGTCCCACGCTCTTCCAAACCTCATGATCAGAGGCCTTGCTGTTGGACGTAGTTTATCGTTTTACCCAGGACACGAATGTAGATTATCCAGGTCGGAGTTCCTTTAGACGGTAATGTATCTTTGAAGATCTTTAAAAACGCATATGAAAATACATGGATTTTGAAGTGGAAATCTAAAAATATGGTACATTCCAGTTGTAGTTAGACCCTTCGGATTGATTGGAAAGTGTCCTCCGATAGACTCAATGAAGGGATCACTGGTAGCCCATGACTGAAAGAAATACAAAACATTCAACTCATATATACACCTCACCCCTTACGAAGAGCTTTTTGTAAAAATGTGCCTGATCTTAGGCTGTCTGCTTTCTTTACAAAAAGGTTGCTTATTTTTTATTTTTTTTTTTTCATGGTGCCATTTCTGAACTTAGATCTCTGGTTTGGACCAGTAAGGAAATGTGTATACAACAGAAATCAAAGGAAATAATAATAATAATAATAATAATAATAATAATAATAATAATAATAATAATAATAATAAACAATTGCTCATCTTGTATCAGGTTGTACGGTATTGGCACCCA
>OZ010601.1:21826771-21864271 GCA_963932145.1 Acanthosepion lycidas
AGGCTCCGCCGAAGGACAGAGTCTCGTTCGGGAGGTTGACTGCCACTGAACCCGTTTATACGCGTTCGAATAGGGAATATTTTGGCCCGAACCTACGGGCTCGGAGATACCACGTTAATCCCGGCCTTGTGCCACAATTAACCCACGTAGGGGATGGGTAAATATCACTGCCGGCCTTTGATATCGAAGACTGAAGAATTACGGAACAGCTGCTGGTGGTATTAGCGATATAGTCAGATTCAGTAGAGTGTCTGACTCGTGAGTGTTAATCTTTAACGTTGTCTTATTGAACAGATTACGTACTGTGCTGTATTCTATATTCATAGATTATTTTGAACATGGTCAACATATTATTATAATTGGTATCTGCGATTACAAAGTGTCCTACTACGTTGGAATTGGCGAAGTATCAACACAAAAGTAGTAAGCAAAGCGTCATTTTGAAATTATAATATTCTGTACCCAAGCTTTGGAGATGAGATCAATTCCTATCAAAAGAGACATGATTTCTGAGCTAATTAATCACTTTCTAGAATTTTACTCTGCTTTTTTCTCAATTTCGTTGTGGTAGTCTGTCAAAGAATGCATAATAACTGTCCAGATTTTGTGGACGCATTTTGTTGATCTTTTTTCCAGGGATAAGACCTTTGCTGCTTTTAATAGATTTCATCAAGCCATGTTCTGTGGTCAAATCAGCACAAAATGCGGCCCAGAATGCTTCACGTTTTCGAAAGCCAAACAGACCCTTATAACTCAACTTCTGATAAAAGGTGTTATATTCATATTTTAGCTATAGAAATTGGTAATAACTTTCAAAGTTGGAACCCTCGTTGATTCTGCTTCATTTATTAATTATTATGATATATGAGCAGTTCTGTTCCCAATAGGGACATTCTGGATCGAACAACAGTTTTGAATAAAAGAGTTCAGTTTTGTAGGATGTCGTGTATTGACTCTGATTTTCAGCTAACAATATCATATAATTTATCTTTCCACCCTAAGCCTAGTGGGAAAATAGCTAAAAAAATTGCATCTCTCTCTCTCTCTCTCTCTCTCTCTCTCTCTCTATCTATCTATCTATCTATCTCAGTCATTTAATTTCATATCTATCTATCTATCTATCTATATATCTATATATATATATATATATATATATATATATATATATATATATATCCAAGTCATTTAATTTAATATCTATCTATCTATCTATCTATCTATCTGTCTAAGTCATTTACTTTCATTATCTATCTATCTATCTATCTATCTATCTATCTATCTATCTATCTATCTATCATGTTAAATATATTCTTCTGGTCGAGTCGCTACACCACATCTATCCAGTGTTTTACACTGCGCCTTGCCTGGGGTGGTAAGGTTTCATTGGTGTACAGTAATTCTTAAGAGTGTTCTCCCACTTGTTGAAATTTCAAGGTCGTTAAATAAGCATGGGTCTTAAAGACTGTCGCAAACTATAATATATTTTGTGATTTCTCCGATTGGCAGTTCGGATCAACATCGGTGGCATAACCCCATTTCTGACGGTTGGCTCTATAGCGAGTAACAGCTGTTTGTAGGCCATGCAGACAGGAACAGAAGGTCATCACCCCAGCGAGGCGTAGCGATTATGTAGGACCCAAAGAAAGAGAGTGAGAGAGTGAGCCTGTGTTCTACACTGTTAAGTTGACTGCACCACATTTACAGGTACAGTCGCTGAATAGAAACTATGCTGTTCACTAATTCGGCTACATGTTCACTTGAGCCTGATTGTCATTGGTTCAGATTCGTCAAGCGCATGAGAAGAGTTAATTTTCTGTTTCATCTTCTCGTGTTTTGAGTGCACTATCCAGCTTACGTAATGCTGACAATCTACTAAGCAAGTAGATGTCATCTACTTTGGTTGACTTGAGACACATACAGTGATAGATCAGCAAGAGACGTTAAGCCACCTTCGATTTACTTTGCGTGGAATGCTCTGATCCACATTGTTAAGGCATATTCTGTTGTGGAGTAGCAATGGTCTAGGGCAGTGGTGCCGATGGTACCAGCATGAGCACCCTGTCTTGAGCTAAACAGCGTCTTTGGCCTTTTCTTTCTTGATTCGACCTTGGCCTAAGGCTTTGCAATCTGGTCCTTGCATGTAAGCCCCAGTCTAGAGTGACCACGTGGGATTAACTGAGAAGTGTTCAACTAGGTATCATGCTGAAAAATAAAATATTTGTTGTGGAAAATAATTTTTCTCCACAGCACGATCAATTTGTTTCACGCTTATTTGAACCACCATTCTGTCTTTCATGAGATGAACATTTCCTAAAGGTGTCACTATTCCAGACCCCACATTATTTGTTGCAGATTCTTCTTAATTTACAACCTAATGTTCTCTAATGTTCTCTAAGCTATAGATTACTTCTTGCCCTGGACTCTGCGTGAACATGGATAAAAATAAGCCTAAAATTAATTAAATACTATCGTCTCGTTACATACGAAACACGTTTTAGAATCTAATACGTCTTCACTAGATTGTAACTTCTGCCTCACTGATGTTGAATGGGCAGCGGTTTAGTCAGAGGAAAACTGTTCCACTCCGCTTAATATCTGCCTATTCCTGTTTGCTGTCTTTGTGAACTAACACTTTGCCGAGTGGATGGTTCTTATTGTCTTTGACCAGATATATATGCAAAATTCTTGTGTTCTATCTCACTCGTCTTCTCCTGAACAGTGGTAGCTAAATGTTTTAGGTCCAGAAATGAAAGAACTCCAACAAAGACAATTTTAACATCTATTTTTTACTAATCATATCGACATCTACATTATCTATCTACTGGGGTCGACTGGGGAGCCGTTTCAGACACGAAAGAGAACACGTCTACATCGCCTGACGGTCAAGAAGTAACTCGCTGAAAAAACTTTCTCCATCTATCATTCCCACGCTAGCTCAGCCAATCAAAATTGGTACTAACACTGTGCAGTATGATACAATGTGACCAATTGTTTCTGGATATTTATCACAGAATCTGCATTTAGGTTTAACGCAATTTTTCATTATGTGTGCATGGTAGCTTCTGTTTAGCAAACATTAGCAATCATTTTGCCATATGTTCGTAATCACAGAATGAGAGGAAACATTTCATCTGTGGGGTAGGTGTTGCAAGATGGAAATAACTGAGATGGACGCAAAAATAGATTCTGAACTCTGTTGAGGTAGGACGGGGATCAAACACCAACCCAAATATGACAAGAGTATTTCGTTTTTGGTTTGATTTAACTCTCCTTTCGATAGGGCATCGCATTAGGAGTTAGTTGCATTTTGGAGCGGTAGAAGAGATCGACTTTTCTCCCAACATCTTTAGCTAGTATTCCCTAGCGGTTATTCATTAAGGTATTGACCAATCAAGTTCGGTGTTCGTCCGAGAACCGATTCGATTACCGTACCTGAGTGAACTTTAGTCCCAGTAGACGTTTGAGATAAGGATCATCATTGGAGCAAAAGGAAACACTGGTGTGTTTTCTTAGTCTATATCCAATGCAAGTTAAATAATGTTGACACCGCCTACAGTGAATATTGATATAATTTGAACCAATGTTGCTCGGTTTTTATTAAAAAAAAATTATTGACTCGTTTCCTACGGGCTATCAACAGTTTTCAGGTTCATTATTTACATTATTCGGATTGTTGTCCTCATCTTTGTCGCCATATTTAATACAACGTTTCGGCCTTTCAGTATGTATCTATATTTCTGAGATGAGGTATTATGTACACTATATACATTATTCGGACTATTGTCCTCATCTTTATCGGCATATTTATTAAAACGTTTCGGCCTTTCAGTATCTTTCTATATTTCTGAGATGAGGTATTGTGTACACTATTTACATTATTCGGACTATTGTCCTCATCTTTGTTGCCATATTTATTACAACGTTTCGGCCATTTAGTATCTGTCTATATATATGAGATCCGGTATTATGTACACTGTTTAAATTATTCGGACTATTGTCCTCATCTTTGTTCCCATATTTATCACAACGTTTCGGCCATTGTACGCTCCGGCCTTCTTCAGGTGGTTGGAATATTTGCAGGTTATTATAATTTCCATGAAAATTTCAGTCATTTTGTTTAATCACTTCGAATCAAGTAAAAATGGAGCAAGGGCATACTGGTGAGATATACAAAATGAGAAAACTTCAGGATTGCTAATAAATAAGGCGAGTAAATTTTAGGCATTGAACGCCACCCGGACTCTAAAAAGACACATAAGCCTTGCTTCATGATTTTTTTAAGCCTTTGCAGGTTATTTAAAGGCAGAAAATATTTTAAGATTGCGAGAATTTTTTAGAACATAATAGTGATTTAGTTATAAAAATCTTACTAATTGACACATAGCTAAAAATCCTTCAATCACCAGTTACTTACCATCGCTTGAAGAAGTACAATCATAGTATCGAAACATGAAAGCTTTGGTGTAGCGATTTTAACGTTTATATATATATATATATATATATATATATATATATATATATATATGTGTGTGTGTGTGAAGCTCCGTAATGTGTGTTATTGTAAGTACAATTTCTTATATTTCCTTATGGCATGGGCTACCAGAAATCCCTTCAATATGCATATAGGATCATTTTCCAATCAATCCAAACGTTCCAAAGAATCATTGATGTCCTCATTTGCCACATTTTTCAGTTTTCTGATAAAAGATACTTGCCCTTTGATAGTTTTTTGAAAATCTGCAAAGATACATTACAGAGAGGGACTGACGTCGCAATAATAAAAAAAAACAAACTTTGATCACGATGTCTGGATGATTAATTTGATTGTTCTGCCCGTGTGTATTTTAAAGTCCAATGAAATTGTTACAATTCTTATCTCTATCACTGAGTCAGGTTGATGTACATCATAATTTTTTTTGCAGTCTTCTTTCCGTAAAAGTTAGATATTTTCCAGCGCATATATTATCCCACTCTATCATGGTGTGTTTTATATTCAGTGGGGGCTAATATTTTAATATGATACAAGATGATCACTTGTTTCTGGATATTTATCAAATAATCTGTGTTTCGGGTAAACACAATTTTTCTGTATGTCTCCTTGATAATTTCTAGTTAGCAAGTATTTAAGTATTTTGTAGCTTCAGTCAGTGTATTGTGTATTATTGCCCTAAGGCACTGGCTTCCAGGAACCCCTTCTATGAGTCTACTGGAATGTTTTCCATCCGAGGGAACCAACTGCAATAGGTATTGTTGATGTTCCAAAATGCCACATTTTTGAGATTTCGATTTCACGTTCCTTGTATTTTGATAGCTTTTTGCAGATTTTCAAAGATTCATTACAGTCTGCAAGGACTGCCATATCAATAAGGAGACTTTTTTTCTTTGTTTGCGGTCTCTAATGACGATTTCTGGGTGAATACCTTTGATTATTCTATCTGCGTGTATTGCGTATGTTGGAATTTCTGGGTACCCTGGTGTACTAGTGAGCCAGCCAAAATGAACTGACTCATTTTATAGTTCACCAATAGAAGGGTTAACCAATCAGATGGCTCAAAATATTCAATGCGACGTGTATAAAGGCGGCCATGTTTTTCCCGAATATTCACTGACTGCCTTTGATATCGAAGACTGAAGAATTACAGAACAGCTGATGGTGGTATTGGCGATATAGTCAGATTCACTAGAGTGTCTGACTCGTGAGTGTTAATCTTTAATGTTGTTTCATTGAACAGATTACGTACTGCGCTGTATTCTATATTCATAGACTATGGTGAACATGGTCAACAGCGTTGTCCTATAAAATTATAACAGATCCTATCTCCGTAAATGGGTCTGGGTGGTGTTGATACCAATTTCTTACAGTTTCCTTTCCGTAGAATTTTCAGATTTTCCAGTGCAGATACTGGCCCAATCTGTAGTGCCGGGTTTTATATTCAGTGCGAGCCAATACCGTGCAACCTGATACAAGATGATCAATTGTTTCTGGATATTTGTCACAGAAGGTGCATTTTGGGCTAACACAATTTTTTAGTGTGTGTGCTTGATAATTCCTAGTTAACAAGCATTGGTCCTGTGCAGCAAGAACAAAATCTTTCGTTTTCAGCTTTTAAGCCTGCACTACGTAGCCACTGGTGGATACAGAGTTTGTCCACATCAGCTTGTCTGGTACGGCAGAGTATTGACCTTGAAGCGGTTTATTTTGCAATCGTTTCTGTATTTGGTACGTTGATCTTTCTTATGCCTTTGTTTTTATGTTCTTTGACACTGTGGTACGTGCATTATGGTTAATTTGCATTTCTTCAGCCACTTGAAACTCCATTTTGAAATTTATCTTCTTACAAGTGACACTTACCTGCCTTTTCTTCTTATATCTCTGTCTCGGTCTATCTAAAAATAAGAAAAAAATAAAATAAAATAACCCTGTTCATGTTCAAAATTAATTATTCATCATTTCACTTATCATACGAGGATGTGTAATTTGAATCAAACCTGAGAACAAAACTGCTTTATCTTTTTATCCCCTGCATTATTTATTACATCATATTCTACGTCCATTATGGTCTGACATTTGCAATCTATGTTTAGCGTAAACAGAAGAGAAAAATCAAAACACCTGCGCTAACCTATTTTCCAATCTTCTGTTTTATCTCATTTGAGAAACTAAAAAAAAATACCATCGTTAAAACAAAATAAAAGAGTGCTGAACGGATGAGAAAAAATAGGAGACAACAGTAATGTAGTTCTACAGAAGGATACTGAGAATTCCATAGTAAGTAAACAGGAAGGAAGTGTTAAAAAATGACGACAAAAAAAAAAAAAAAAAAAAAAAAAAACAGAAAATATAGTCAGAATCAAGAAGGACCAGATCGGTTTCCTTGAGCAATTAAAAATTAAGGACATTTTGGAAAACTTAACTTAATCATACGGTTTATTGCGGGTAAGAGAGATAATGGAACGAAGCGAGCCACCGACATTGTGTGAACGGACGGCTCATCGAGATCCTTAGCAAAGTAGGGTAAATTGTTACGGCTCACAAGGTTTAGGAAATTTTGGAAAGTTATGATCGCTCATGTCCTAAAGAACGCGGTACATCAAAGAAAAAACCGAATATCTACAAACAATTTACTTTTTTATTTATTGTTTTTCTAAAGCAGGCTTAGATGTGGCACAAGGCCGAAAGAATAGGGCAACCAGTGAGGATCGAACACACTACTCAGTCGTAATCGATCTAGCAAGACAAGCTTTCTAACCATTACACCACGTCGAGGTGCTCACGATCAATTTACTTATATGCCTGATGACTTGCTGGGTAATGGATATGTTATGCGTTAACACAATAAATATATGTTTCTGATTAACTTTGCTGAAGTGAGTAAATGCTAATAATCTTTCTTAACACGTTGGCTTCCACACGACCCACTAGAGGCCCTCGTGGTATGACTGCAAGACCCTCACGACCCTCCGGTTGGTCGTTTTCTAATTTCTTTACTATGAAGATTATTGGGAGTGTGATGTTATGATTGATTGCTTATGAGATTATGGCACACCGGAATCATATTTTTTTTTCATTTATTTCATTTTCTTTTTGGAACTTTTACTGGGATTGAGGAATCGGAGAGCTGAGTTCGAATTCCAGTCAAATCCATTATATTCACTTGCGTGCTAATACCATTGAGAAAGGTATGAATAGTCTTCTTCTCCCTCCCGTTACGGGTAAATTAGCAGGACAGACAGGATTCTAGGGCCTTGGATGCCACCTTGTCAACCGCAGAAAGAAATTGTAACCTACTGCGGGGAAAAAAAATCTGCCTCGTCAGTCATGTATCTTCGATACATGATCGCCTAAGATTATATCGCGCAGGGCACATAACTGACTGCCTGATGTCTATTGGACGTGTATATATACTGTATATTCAATGTATTAAGGCTAGGATATCGAATGATACAAACGAATATACTAGTTCAACATATACAGGAAATTGCGTATTGGTTTGGATTGAGGAACCTCAGCGCTGAGTTCCAGTCTATTACATTCACTTACGTGCTAATGCCCTTGGGAAAGGCATGGATCCTCTTCTTCTCCCCCAGCTATATATGCTCGATTTAATATAAGAGTGCTATTAATTTTATTTTAAATATGTATATTGTCCCTAACCGCTAGCACGATTCTGAGTTTCATTCACAATGCAATCTTCAGGTACTGGGTATACTCAACACCTGAAGATAGCGTCGTGCATGAAACTCAGAATCGTGCTAACGGTGAAGGATAATACACACACACACACACACACACAAATATATATATATATATATATATATATATATATATATATATATATATATATATATATTAGGTTGGTGCAAAAATAATGTCAGTTTTCTTTTGAAGTTGAGCGTCAAAAAACGGCATTATTTTTGCACCAACCTAATATATATATATATATATATATATATATATATATATATATATATATATATGATAAGAGGAATGCCTATTAAACTTCGGTCTAAAAAAACAAATGCTTGAAAAGAGCGATAAATAAAAAAAAATAATAAAAAAAAAACATGCATTATTTCTATCGGGGTGTTATCCTCATCTTCATTGCCTCAAATGGATAAAGACGTTGGTTTAATCCAGTGAGTTAAATCCTAAGAGTTAAATCTGCCTCGTCAGTCATGTATCGAAAGATACATGATCGCCTAAGTGCGTATCACACATGACACATAACTGACTGACTGATGGCTACTGGACGTGCATATAAACTGCATATTCAATTTATTAAGGCTACGAGATCTAATGATACAAACGAATATACTAGTTCAACATATATAGGATCTTGAGTATCGGCTACTATTGAGAAATCTCAGAGCTGAGTTCGAATCTATTACATTCAATTACGTGATAATACCCTTGGGAAAGGCATGAATCCTCTTCTCAACACCCCCACCCACCCAGATATGGGTAAATAGCACGACAGACCGCGTTCTATAACCTTTGATGGCAACTGGTCTATCGCAGAAAGAAATGACAACCTACTGCGCTGAAAAAATCTCCCTTGTCAATCATATATAGAAAGATATATCATCGGCTAAGTATGTGTCAGCTATGGCACACAAGTGTCGTTTTTTTGTTTTCACATACACAAAGTTGTACCATGCATTCGGTTTGGTCGTGTGGGATTCTGTAAAATGGACGCAGGTAGCGACCGACGAATCGGAGCCCCTCGTGAGTAATAAATACTATCTATGATATCCTCGCGTCATATATGAAACAATGTTAAAATGAAATCGCTTATACAAAATATATAGTGTTGAGACAACAAGGAAATGTGGTTCGGCTGTGATCTCGTTAATGGATAACGATCAAGAAAAGAGAGGGATAGAAATAAAAGCGAAATAATCAGTCAACCTCTGAATTGTTTTCATCCTTCGTCTTGTTGCACAGAAGGACAAAACATAACAATCATTTTTTCATTAAAAACATCAAGGAAGAAGGAGAACATATTATAATCATTTATCATTAACAAAGGCAAGGTATTGTTTTCAGAGTGACAATATTGAATTCATTGTTTAAATTCATTTTAACTCTCATCTGCGTGAAGGCAGAGAGTATTGCCATTAGCAAGAGAAACAGTGTTAGATGTGATTTATGAATTGGAGATATGAAAACCAGGCAGAAGTTTAAATAGCTAGGAAGAGTTTTAATAGACTATTGAATATGTGACACCGAACAGAAAACGAATTATTCCAAAAGCTAAGCAAGGTTTTTAGAAATGTAAGAATTTCGCTAGGAATAAAGAAAAAAAAGTGATATGTGTTATACACCTCCTTATATTACAGCGAATACTGAATAATCTCACCACAGATTAGGAAAAAGAATAAAGACCCAAGTAATGTCGTTCTGCAGGAGTATGCTGATAATTCAATGTGTGGACTGAATAAACAAAAACCAAATCTTAAGAAAAGTAGTAACAGAAAGAACAGTTATACTCAAAGTCCGGGGAAAAAAAATCTGGATTTACTTGGACGAGTAATGAGAAAAGAGGGCTTTGAAAACTTAATCTTCACAAGGCATATTGAGGGCAAGAAAGACAAAGGAAGGCAGTGAGCCACTTACCTGACGAGCAGAACCAGCGCGGAGGGTGGTTATGAAATTGAGGAATTCTGCTAGGAGTCACACGGGAGAGGATGTTGTGGAGAGCCACGATCGCCTATGTTCTGACTGGACGTGTAACATGAAATCAGAAAAAGAATATTGTCCAAAAGATAAAACGGGGCATATATAATATTTCGGTTTTTTTTTAACATTGATGCTCTGTTTGTTATGGCAACAAATTTTAAGACTAACTTCAATCAGTTAAACTTCTCAGGCCTACAAAATCTTATCAATCATTATAATATTGATAGCAGTTTCTAATTGTGAGTAGAAGCATCATATTTGACTTCCTTTTCTTTAAGGTCTTTTCATCAGTGCTCGGCCAAATATATTCTTGCCATCTTTCTTTATGACCTACACCTGTTACATCATATTTGGTCTTCATCGCTGAGGAAATTGTCCAACAATGACTACTGTATAAGCGGATTGGTATCACATTAACTTTTCAACGTTCTTTTCATTGATTTTAAATAACGTCAGTATTTGTCTATATTTCTGAGATGCGGTTTTACGTACACTATTTACATTATTCGGACTATTGTCCTCATCTTTGTCGCCATATTTATTACAACGTTTCGGCCTTTCAGTATCTGTCTATATTTCTAAGATGAGGTATTATGTACAGTATTTACATTATTCGGACTATTGTCCTCATCTTTGTCGCCATATTTATTACAGCGTTTCGGCCTTTCAGTATCTGTCTATATTTCTAAGATGAGGTATTATGAACACTATTTACATTATTCGGACTATTGTCCTCATCTTTGTAGCCATATTTTTTACAACGTTTCGGCCTTTCGGATTCTATATTCCAAAATAAAACTTCAACAAAAACGCACATGTCCCCGCCTCCAGTATTCATGTACACACAATCCTGTATATGCAGAAAAGCTGAGTATCATCTCCCATGAATTTAATTGTGAAACTAGAACAACATATATCAGATTTTTATTACCTCAAAGCTTGCAAGACAATTTAATATCGGCATTAAATGACCGATAAAGATGTTGATATGCCGATAAACAAACACGCATAAAATAGTTAAGATGAAATTTGAAACGATATAGAGTCGAATGTAATTCGTTTCTGAAGTACGTTCGTAACCCGAAATATTCGTAAACTGAAACAATTTTTTCGAATATGAATCAAATTAAAATGGATTAATCTGTTCCTCGTCTCAAGGTGATTCCCTAATTAAACATTAACAAAAGTACGTTGTGCCAAAATTCATACTTAAAACTAATGATTAAATCTAAGGAAAATAACTAAACTCAATAGTAAACAGATAAAATGTAGAAGAATACTTCAGTTTTCCCATAACTGTAAGTAGAAGAGTTGATGGCGTAAGTGGAAAGGGAAGAAAAGCGATGTTATTGTTTGGAAAGTGGAAGTAAAGACATGATCGTCTCGTTATTTATAAGAATAATATAGATCGTTGATTTTGTCATATGAAACTGAGTTGACAATATCATCAACAATTGTTTTTCTCTTAACCCTTTTCCTTTACCAGTATCACGGCAATCTTTCTTTGGATCCATGACTTAGGACTAATAAAGAGAAAAAAAAGTACAGTACAATAAAACTGGTAAAAAAAGGCACGGCAAAACACACGAATCTATACAAAAATGGCAGTCGATTAAGAAATGATGCCGTTCGGTTTAATTCATTTCGGCTCGGTTCGGAAATGTTGTTTGGGAACCAAAATTTTGTTTGATAACCGAAGCATTTTCATCTTGAATATTCTATTCGAAAACTGATTTGTTCGACATGTGAGATGTTTAAGAACTGAGGTTTCACTGTATATCGAAGATTAAGGACATTGGTGGGGTCGGCTAAATTGAAAATAATAATGTATTCCCAGGAACATATCTTGCAAAATAGTAATTTAAAAAATAAATTGTATTCGCATTAATGAATAATAAATATTGGTGTATACGGGATCCGACTGTATGAGGGATTAAGGCCTAGTCTACTGCGTTCACACGTTATCAAATGTTATTTGGAAAAGCATGAATCCATTGTTTTCGCTCTGTCTATGAGCTAAATAGCGGTTTGACTTAATTCTCTAGCCTTGGTTATTAATCTGTCTAAGTGAAGGAAGATTATGAATCCCAGTCAATGGAGAAGGTGATGGAATGACATTCGGTTATCTCTTCCAAGATATCGTGGCATTTTATAGATTATTAAGAAACGGAATCTGCGGAGAGATCGCTTACATCTTGAAAGGTTGCAGCATTACAAAAAAATGAAGAAAAATAAACTCTGTGTGTGTACACAAAGATTGGATTCCTTAAATTCTACGTTTGATAAATCCGAAAGAGCTCTATAAAATAATGGCACAGATGATGCATTAAATATGTTCTAGCCAAACAGTATTTTCAAAAATAAATTTATTACTTAATAATTATTAGTGTACACGCTAAGATTGCGCGTCCTTCAATTTCTTGACAGATAAATCTCAGAGATAAAAAATAATCCATTAAAAAGAAAATTTTTGTCGTTATCAAAAACAAAAATTAAAGATTGTGTTATTTTAATAGTATCTGATAAGAATACAGGACCAGAATGTTCGTACTAAAAATAATTATTTATTCACAAAGAAAAAGCATTAAACAATTTCAGGAGACACCGATTGAGGAATCGGGGTGCCGAGTTCGAATTTCAGTCGAATCCAAAAACATTCATTTACCTGCTAATACCATTGTAAAAGGTATGAATCCTCTTCTTCTCTCCCCGGCTATGGGTAAATAGCAGGACAGACTTGGTTCTATACCCTTGGATAGCAACTAGTGTACCGCAGAAAGAAATGGCAACCTACTGCAAGAAAAAAAATATGCCTCGTCAGTCATGTATAAAAAGATACATTATCACCTAAGCGTGTATCACGCATCGCACATACTGACTGAAACATCTTCAAAGGCATAAAAATATTTATCAACGCATATTATGAGACGTGGGATGAATTTTGAGAGACATTTGTGCATAAAAAGTGCGTCTGATATACATTCAAATCCGGTGCTTTTATGCTTTTTCTATAAGGTTTTTTCTATAATAAATGACTTGCAGCCATATCACATTGAAGAACCAATTCTCTTATGATCACTGAAATACAAGTCTAGTCAGTAAATACAGGGATGACAGCTTCGGAATACCGGATGCTGTAAACATGGATGTGTGGGTGGGACAAATAATAACAGTTCGAAATTTTAAATTGGAATGCAAAGTCGGTTTATTACTATTGAATTTCGTGCAAATAACCCAGTTATAGGTTAATTAGTAGGGTTTGTACCAATAAATCATTATTAACTGCAAAACAATCTTATAATAAAAACGCCCTGCCAGCCAGGGATTCAGAATACGCCGATTGCACCTCTGCCGAAGGGTAAGATCCCCTTAAATAATCCGTCCTGGGTAACACGATAAACTACATCCGTGTCCTAGGTAACACGATAAACTCTATCCAACATCAAGGACTCTGATCAGGAGATTTTGAGGAGCGGTGAACCACTTCTTAATTGCTGGTGTTCCCAGCGGTGGTAGCACTTGTTAGGGTCCCAGTTATGGGCAGGTAGTTAACCCCAAACTGGGGACAAAGCAGTTAACCCCAAACTGGGGACAAAACACTATGAAAGTTTGAAAATAGATTTCTGTACCAGCAATACATTTTTGAAGAAAAAATATTACCAGCGATAAATTATTACCAGCAATATATTTTTTGAAAAAAATATATTACTAGCACTACCTTTTTTGAAAAAAATATTAACAGCATTAAATAACCCATTGAGGTTGATATACCGTAAAACCAACCAAACCAAACCAGCAATAAACATCTTGTCGGCATTAAATAACCCATTGAGGTCAATATATCGTAAAACAAAACATACAAATTGTACAATCAAAAATATTTTCAGTCTTTAAATGAATTGTTCCTTCGTATTCTGTTTGTGAGATGTAAGTTCTACTCGAATAGCTTCTTTCCAGTAGCCGCTACTTGGTGGAAAAGACTCCCAAGACGATGATTTTCTGATCACTACAATCTCAACCTGTTCTTGTCTAATTTAACCTATATATATTCTATATATATCTAATGTTAGAGAATATGAAAAAAAAAATAAGGAAAATTAAGAAGACAGAAGATAACGATTGATATTGCATTTAAATTTCAGAAGATCTAAGTTGACTGGAAAATATAAAGTCAGAAGCAAGTTACACAAGCGAGAAGTGTGATCGAAAACGCAATATGAGGGCAATGTTATTGCAGCCTTTAAAAATGAAATAGAAATTAAAATATATTGCGTAAGGTATTACGCGAACGACCAGTTACCCTAGAAGAAAGAAAATTCAAAGCAGAACAAGACATGTTTATTTCGAAAATAAAAAAATAACATATAAACGAAAATAAGAAAAAGAACGCAATGCAGTCTTGATCATTTACTCACCAGGGGACAGAATGCTGATGCTTGCCTAAAGCGAAGTAAAACACATATTACAGAAGCGGATATTAAATGAAATCTCTAATGAGAAACTATGTATACTGAACCAAAATGGATCAAAACAATAAAAGATTAGTAAAAGTTTGCAGAGTTTGTGCCCTGGCAGCAAAATCACCTACCGAGAAAATTACAACATTAGCCAAAGACAGATAGTCCTTGGTCAAGAATGCATATAGATTTCGTAGGTTCAATAAATGGATCACATTATCTTGTGGTAGTAGATAGCTTTACTAAATGACACGAAGTTTAAATAACAACTTCCACGGTTACAGTGAAATTTTACACGAACTGTTTGCAAGATATGACTTCCAGATGCCATAGTCTCGTATATCGGTAAAATATTCAGGATTGAACATATTATTATCAGGTCATCCCATAATTTCTGTCCGAATTTTGGATAAAGAAAACAAGTGAACAAATGTTACATTTAATTACAGATTCAATCAACAATGTATTTTCCCTGATTATCTATGACTTCTTTCCATCTATTAACAAGCTTACTACTTCCATTACTGTAAAATTCTTTTGGTTTTGATTCAAAGAACTCACAAATGTCAGTTTTAAACTCTTCCTGTGTTACAAAAGCTGTTTCTTCCAAATGATTCTGTAAGCTACGAAACAAATGGTAGTCTGAAGGAGCAAGATCGGGAGAATAAGGTGGATGAGGAATTTTCTCCCAACCAAGTTCTTCGAACTCTTGTGACGTGTTTCTTGCTGTGTGGGGTCGCACATTGTCCTGATGAAACATCACCTCTTTTCGATTCACGGGAGCAGGTCTTTTTTTCCTCAAAGATTGGTTCAAACGCTCTAATTGCTGACAGTATATTTGAGCTTTAATTGTTGCATTAGGTGGTAAGAATTCAAAGTGGATTATTCCTTGGCGATCCCACCAGATTGAAAGAAGAACCTTTTGCCCATGAAGTTCCTTTCCCGGCTGTGGCTGGGGTCCTTCCCCTTTACCAAGCCAATGTCTACGACGCTTAACATTTCGATAAAATATACGTTTTTCGTCGCCAGTTACAAGTCTATCCAAAAAAGGTGAAACAAGTTGGCGAGAATGGAGAGAAGAGCAGATGTCAACTCGGGATTTCAGGTTGTTTTCAAACAATTCATGAGGCATCCATTTTTCAACTTTCGGAACTTTTCCAAGTTGTTGAAGATGACGATGAACAGTTGTATGGTTTGAACTGAGAACCACTGCCAATTCTTCAACTGATAAAGCAGGATTTTCTTCAAGGGCTGCTTCAAGAAGCTTTTCATCAAACTCAACTGGACGTCCGGTTCGATCTTCATGTTCAAGGGTGAAATATCCACCTCTGAATTTTGCAAACCAATTTCTGCAATTTCTTTTATTCACACATTTCTCTCCATAAACTATGTGAATGTTTCTAGCTGCTTCGGCTGCTGAGTTTCCTTTCTTGAACTCATAAAGCATTATGTGCCTCAAATGATTCTTGGGTAGGTCCATGTTAGCAGGGTTTTAATCAAACAAAATTTTATTTTATTTTTCTCTGAAATAAAATTGAATCAGTTTAAATGCATCTAAACATAAAAATAATGCTCAGCTCCATTAGACATTATAAAATACTCTTTAAATTTCGTTCATTTTAACAAAAAGTTAAAATTCGGACAGAACTTATGGGATGACCTGATATATCGCCGTATCACCGAAGGTCAAACAGACAAGCGGAATGCTTTTTGGATATATTTAAGAGAGCTTTGAAAAAAGCACGTAGTGAAAATAAATGCACTGTGGAGTAATGGATAACGGCTCGGATTGAGGAATCGGAGAGCCGAGTTTGAATTCACTTACGTGCTAATGCCCTTGGGAATGGTATAAATGCTCTCCTTCTCCTCCTAGCTATGGGTAAATAGCAGTACAGAAAGGGTTCTAGAGCCTTGTATGGCAACTGGTCTACAGCAGATGACAACTTACTGTCATGTATCGAAAGATGCATAATCACCTACGCGTGTATCACGCATGGCACATAACTTACAAAATGAAACTGGGCGAAGAAGAATTAGAAATTACTTGAGAATATACACGAGAACGCGGAATACCAATACACCGACAGCCATGTCACCGGCAGAATTGATGTTTGCAAGAAAAATTAAATTGGTGTCCGACAAGGTGTTACCTGATCAAAAAAGAAAAAGAACGGATAACGAAAAGGACATATAGTTTTGTTTTGTTTTTTTGCCAAAATTGACGAAAAGTGTTTTTCAGAGAATATAAAGATGGAAAGAATTGTGTGAAAACGGCGTAATATAGTCGAGATTTGGAAAATTGATATATATGGTGTACGGAAAAAAATGGCAACACAAAATGCATTGGAATCAGTTAAAGAAAGTTTACTGTTGAAAGACTAACAAGAAAAGACAAACCTATGCAAGTACTATATGATATTTTTGATGTACCAACACAACAAGAATTCTTTGAACGTACAATCATGATTGCCATAAAAAGGAAAAGTACAGGAAAAATAGAGGTTGACCCAAAATAAAAGAAAGGTCAATATTTGGAGAAAACACCAGAAAGAGAAGGGGTGAATAAAAAGGAATAAAATAAAACATCTACTAATGGAAAAAAGAATTCAAAAGTGAGAATGTTCCGGAGTAAATAAGACACCCTCAGCAACACAAATGAATTAGGCAAGACGCCTAAAATAAAGAACTCAATGTGAGTCAGAGATGTCTGTTGGAGTCAGGTAGCCCGCTGTCTGACTCGCTGTTAGGAAGCTCACTGACTTCGGACAAATTACAACTCAATCGGGTTTCATTATACCGGAGGAGACCTGGTTGAGACGGATAGACAATACTGGTTAAGCTCCCTATCTTTGGACAGAGTGCGACTCAGTTTGAGCTCTGTCTCCGGACGGAGATTCAACTGAGAAGGATAGATAATGCTTATCAATGTCATTGTCTTCGAACAAAGTATGATTCACTCAGGCCTCTTTATACGGACAAAGACTTGGCTGAGAAAGATAGACAATGCAACGTCGCGCTTGGTCAGTATCTCCATGAATGGATTCTTGGGAATATAAGGTGCTGTAAGCTTGTCTGTGCATGTGGTGTAATAGATATAGACTCGGACTGTGCTCCAATTCTAGTTGGGTTTGATATATTCACTTACGCGCAAATATTCTTATGGAAGGAATGACTTCACCTCATCTCTCCACACCTATAGGTTAATTAATAAGTCTCGTGTATGTAAATCATTCTTATCGCTTAAAAATATGTTTACCATCTAAAAATATTTAAATAACCTTAAAAAAATTTGATATGTCGCAAAAGATAAAATCACGATAAGGTAAGATACAGTCATCTATTTAAGAAATATACATCCAATGTTTTTTGTTTTGTTTTGTTTTGTTTTTTGTTTTGTTTTGTTTTTTGTTTGTTTTTTTGTTTTTTTCGTGAGCACTTTTTAAGCCAACATTTGCTGGTTTTATTTAATTTCATTCTTCTAGTTTTTTCACCCTTTCTCCAGTAACCCATTGGATCTTAGTGGCATCATCGTCTATGTTGTACGGGGAGGGGGTGTAATGATTCAGGTTTTTTTAATGTAACATTATTTCTTCGTATTCTTTAAAATTTCCTTATTACACACATATTTTGACCATGGTATTCTTCGCATCCTTCTGTAGAACCATTTTTCTGTTACATCAAGTCTCTTCTTCAGCCCTGAGGTGATTGTTCACCATTCACTACCATATAGAATATAGGATGTTACATAGCAGATCAGCACTCTTTTCCTTGTTCCGAAGGGTACCTTCACATTTTTTAATATTTGCAGAATTTTTGATTGCCATCTTTCACTTTTCTGTGTGCATTTGGATTCACATCCTATATATTCTGGCATAGTCCGGGGTATGACGATAAAACCGCATCCGGCAGCAATTCTACTGATCGTGAGAGTGGCGGTTTTGAGGAACGTGGAACCTCTTCGTAATTGCTGTTGTTCTCACTTCAACTCTAACCCGGGGTGGTAGCGCCTGTTAGGATCCTAGCCATGGGCAAATAGTGAAATCCTAGACAAAAACAAAATACTATGAAAGTATAAAATTCATTTTTATATAAACATATTTACTATCAATACATATTTATATAAAAAAAATACCAACAAAACATATTTTTAGTAAAATGACGAACAATACTATTTTAATCAAAATACCCAGCTATACATTTTATAGTAGAATTATCAAGAACACATTTGATAGCAAAATTCCCAACAATATATTTTATGGCAAAATGACCAACAATACATTTTATAGTAGAATTATCAACAACACATTTGATAGCAAAATGACCAATAATACGGTTTATAGCAAAATGACCAACAATACATTTTATAGCAAGTTGAACAACAATACATATTATAGCAAAAAGATCAACATTACATTGTATCTCTAATTGAAGGCATACAATTGCCTTCAAAATATATTGTATTGAGGCCATAAAATTGTGCTCAAGATATTTAGATTTCAATATAAGAAACAGAAAGACGTTGATATGCAGCTAAACTATATCAAACAACATGAAAAATATTAAGCCATATAATATCATATATTTCTTAAAAAATCAAACTGTATAGCAAAATATGAATTCACAAAAACTACAACATGAAATATACATATCACAACCTCTAGTAATTATGTTCATACAAACACGCATATACACATAATATGTGTATCATGTACCATGTATTCAATTGCTAAATGTCATATACCATATTTTCATTACTTCAAAACCTCCAAGAAAATTATATTTCGGCATTAAATAAACCCATAAGGAATTTATATTCCGTTAAACAAACAAATCAATAAATATCCATACGTGAGGAGATCGTTTAGCATTCACTATCATATCAAAGATTAAATATTGCAATTCAATAAATATTTCATTGTTTCCAAAAACCTGTTTCCACTTTTTAATACTCTGCTTAGTTTAAGAAAGTCATCTTTCACTGCTCTTGTGCGCATTTGCATTCACATCTTATCCATTCTTGCATTTGTTACCTGGTAGGAAACGAGCATTATTAAACCTCTGATATTTCAAGTTACAACTCTGTACCCAAACCACTATTCTGTATATTTAAAGAATGTGACTTTTTCGTTCAATAAATGTCTATCTTTAAAATATTTTAGATTAAAAACGTAATAGTCAATCTTTTGATTTTATTGTTTGATATATTTATAGGTGACCTGTGAGCCCCTCACTGTAGTATAGTATTTCTTTTTTTTTTTCAGAAAAGACATTACTCCACATGGCCGAATAGTTAAGACGTTAGATTTCTGCACATTTTGTATTGTTCAAATCTTACCGTCATTGTATAGTTAAGCCGGTTTCTTCAGGATAATAGCAGCCTGAGTAAACAACCCATGTTGGAAAGTGCCTGGAAATTTTCCTATTACACAAGTCTTGTGAGTGAAATTTTGTAGACGAAACTATTTATTCTGCAGGAATGAAATTAGAAGTTAACGTGGCTGAGGGTTTAATCGTAGCGGCCATGTCCATCTTCCTTTTTTCAGAAACTGTAACAAAGGAATGATAGGTATTGTTAAATATATCTATATAAATAACGCGCAGTGTACGTATGTCCGTCCTTCCGTCCGTTTTTTGGTTTCGGCATATCATGAACAACATAAAGTTACAGGTTGTAATTACTGTAGTTACAGGCGATTAAATCTTAAATAAACGACTCATTTAAACTAAATTTAAATATCGAACAAAGTGAAAGGTTTAAAAAGCAATTCTTTTTTAAAGGTTTAACTTTAATTTTGCATTTCATTTTATTAGGCACCAACCTCATAAAAGATATCATGTAATTAAACCGTAACTAAAACTTAAGTAGGGCACGGTATTTTATCCATATGTTTGTTTTTCTTTGTTTTTGTTTTTTGGTTGTTTTTCTTTTCTTTTTTTTTTATAGCACGCTTATCATGAAGTATTCGAAATATTACATACTTTGAGTTCCTTATTGTCTTTTAAGACTGACTTTATGTGAAGGGGTCATGAAAAATGCTGATTTTAAAAGAAAAGAATATTTGCCTTCAAAAGAAATGTAAACAAGTAACGCAGATCGGTTACGTATACGAAGAAATGTTATGCCAAATTAAGATATCGAATAAAGATAAAAAAAATGTTATTATTTCTAAATTCTTATAATTTTTTACGTACATAGGACGCTGAAGATAAAATGTCAAAGGCGCGTGATCCCTTCTCTGGAACTCGCTTAAAACCTGCCGTATTCTAGTTATAAAATGTAGCTTGGATCTGTGGGTGTGTGGAAAAACAAAAATGCGCCTGAAAAGATCGTCTGAAACAGGGATTAGCTGGCCAAGATAATGTATTTCTTACTCTCTTAAAACTGACGGAAAGCGTCAAAAACAATTACTCTGGCGAAGTCGGGTCTGAGCGAGTGTGAAGTTCATGTGGCCATTTACCAGACTATGCTCACTTTTTGTCACTGTTTAGGCAAATATCTACAGAGCCTGATTATTGCAATGGAATCGCTACTCATTTGATGCCGCCGTTTTGTCACTTTATGCGAGACAACAGGTCTGTCAAATATCAAGAGACTTGACTTAGTAATGATGTGATTTGTAGAGACTAAAATTAACGTGCATACACATGTAAAATTAAAAAGAGAAAACGGAAGACAGAAAAAGACGAATGGAAAGTGAATGAAAGGAAAGATTGTAATAATGGAGAGAAAGAACGTAAAGCAGAAGAAAGAAAGAAAGAAAGAAAGAAAGAAAGAAAGAAAGATGGAAAGAAAGAAAGAAAGAAAGAAAGTGAAACTGAAGGTAAAAGGGAAATAAAGAAATAAAGAAAGAAAGAAAGAAAGAAAGAAAGGAGAATGACATGCAGAAAAAAGGAAATAAATAAACAAAAAACAGAAATCGGAATCGAACGGGAAAAGAAAGAAAGAAGGAAAGACAAAGGTAATAATAATAAAAAATAAGTAAAACCCGAAAAAAATGAATGTAAAAATGAAAGAAAAAAGAAGGAATTTCAGAGATGAGCAAAGAAAAAAAGAAGAAAGCTATGAATGAAGAGAAAGAAAGAAAGAAAGAAAGAAAGAAAAAGGACAGAACGAAGAAATTTAGAAATAAAGGCGGAAAGAATAAAGAACAAAGGAAAAGTAAAATAAAAAAAATAAAAAAAGGAAATGAATCTCCAATGGAAGGAAGAAAAAATCAGTAAATAAGAAAGAAAGAAAGAAAGAAAGAAAGAAATATGAGAATGAATGAAAGTGGAAGGAATATAGAATGAAGGCAGAATGAAGAAAGCAGGAAATAAAAAAGGAAAGAAACGTAGAATGAAAGAAAGAAAGAAGTAAGTAAATAATAAAGAAAGAAAGAAAGAAAGAAAGAAAGAAAAAAAGAAAGAAAGAAAAAATAAATACAGAAAAGTATGGAAGAAGAAACGGCGGAAGAAAGAAGAGAGAGAAAAGTTAGAATGAATGCAGAAAGAAAGAAATTTAGAAAGAAAGAAAGAAAGAAAGAAAGAAAGAAAGAAAGAAAGAAAGAAAGAAAAGAAGGTAAAATGAATGCAGGCAGAAAGAAAGAAAAATAGAGGGAAAATTAGGATGAATGCAGAAAGAAAGAAAAAAGAAAGAAAGTTAGAATGAATGCAGAAAGAGAGAAAGAAAGAAAGAAAGATGGAGAAAGTTAAAATGAATCTAAAAATGAAAGAAAGAAAGATAAAATGAATGCAAAAAGAATGAAAGAAAGAAAGAAAGAAAGAATGAATGAGAGAAAGTTAAAATGAATGCAGGCAGAAAGAAAGAAATAGAGAAAATCAGGATAAATGAAGAAAGAAAGAAAGAAAGAAAGAAAAAACAGAGAGAGTTAGGATTAATGTAGAAAGGGAAAAAGAAAGAGAAAGTTTAAATGAATCTAAAAAGAAAGAAAGAAAGAAAAATAAAATGAATACAAAAAGAAAGAAAGAAAGAAAGACAGCCAGATCAGTTAGGACTCTAATCGCGATTGTATAAGTGATAACTACTGATTTTCAAATGACTTTTCTTATGGCATTTTTGAAGCAAACGTTCTTAATTGGTAATCGGCAAATCTCAAAGGCTACCAGTCTTTTAAATGTTGGGTGTGAACACTTTTTTATCTAGCAAAAACTTTTCCTTTAATTTATCACCTTCATTTTCCAACACCTTCAAATGTCATGACAATAACAAGGAGAATATGGTGAAACTTTTTCATTTTCTTTGAAACACCTGAGACTTTGTGTAACTAAAAGGTAAAACCAAGTAGGAGAAACGTTCTTGCCGAAAGGATAGTAAGTCTCTCTGCAGTTAAAATCGTTTCCAAGATTTTAACGATCGATAACAATTTTTTTTTTTTTTTTTTTAGAAAATAATGTTATGTTAAGTTTTTCTTTACAAATTTCTAGTTACATTTATGTCGCTTCATTTTTATTGACTATGTTTTAAATTTTTTTTTTTCTTATGAAATTATTTTTTACACTATTTACATTCTTTGGACTGTTGTCCTCATCTTTTTTTTTTTTCATTTTAGTTTGCAATATTCACGACGTTTCGGTCCTTGTACGCTGCAGCCTTCTTCAGCTGACTGGAATGTCGAACTGAACACTTTATTTCATCCACCGGAGTAGATTGTTCTAGTTTCACGGGCCATTCCTCTTCCGGATGTCTCTGTTATCTCCTTTAAACTCAATAAGTTTTTTTTTCACCACTGCAGTAGCCAGGCATTGAATTCTCAATCTTTTAGATCAAGTCAGTGGATCCAACCAACGATTTTTTCCACTGCGCTGTGTGAGTTCAATATGAATTTTAACGTCTGAATAGTGACACATCGAGTGATATTGCTTGTTTATTTCTAGAGTAAAATACTGATAAATGAAATAGAGGGAAAATTAAGACCATAAGTAATGAATAAATTTATTTCAGACAATAAATACCTTGAAAATGATCGATAAACTAATATATATATATATATATATATATATATATATATATATATATATATATATATATATATATGTTGTGCCCCCATGCCTTTCTGTCGCTGACTAAAATATACTTACTGCGCCAGCCTCTCTGTCACTCAATTCTGTCACGTACCCGACTCTAGTGTAAGGTAGTTTCCAAAGCGTGGGGAAAGAAAATTGTATTGTAGTTTATTTATAAACTGGAATAAGAATCTTATAAAGAGACTAGGACATTCAGGAAAACGGTTGTAGTGGTAATCAACGCGACAAAGCGAAGGAAACGCGGTGTATCTGTCAGTACAAACTACAAATTATTCCAAAATATTGACAGCACGTACTTCCATGTCTGGTTCAGACTGATTTTAGTACATTTTCATTAGTCTTGTTGTTGTTATTATTATTATTATTATTATTATTGTTACAACGTTTCAAGAAAAGAGCATTTAAGAAAAAAAATAGGAAAGTCATAATCTTTAATAATGTTTAATAATATTTCGACAGTATCTCAGTGTTCTTTAAGTTATATGTAGAAAGAAAATGTATACACTTATAAAAACAAGTCTTTGTATAAGCGTCACTTGTCGTGAGAAAAACGGTTGTACTGGTAATCAACACGACAAAGCGAATGAAACACGGCGTTTCTGTCAGTAAGAATTGTAAATTACCTTAAAAGGTTGACTTCATAACCTTCTATGTTCAGGGTTATTTTCATTATTATTATTATTATTATTATTATTATTATTATTATTATTATTATTATACAGATACACAATCCTAAAATATATGTGGCGCTTACGTACCTCTCATTCGTTTCTTAAATTTCTGAAGCCAACCTTCTGTTTATTGACACTCGCCTTAAATGTTAAGTTCTTCATGGTATATACCAGCTTGTTTCACAACCAACAAACCTGTTAGTGACATACGTTCACGTGTTCGGTGTTGAATCTATTCAATTTGCACATGGTCAAGATCTTTATTTTTTGCCGTATGTCGTGTTTTCTTATTGTTCATTGGTCTAAGGTCATCACTTTCAGTATAGAATTTAAGTAACTTGTCTTTCTGTTTCTTTAAATCATAAACAATGGCGGTTCTGATACCATATTTTTCAGTCAGACGCCGCACGGAAACATCGTGATCAAGCTTCTATAAAATTTCTACGCTTTCTGTTATTGATAACGAGAGTTGCTTCCTTTTCTTTTTTCTCGCTGTTACCCACAACGAAATCTGCAGTTCCTTTCGACATTTTCAATGTATAAAATCGCAAAATTAACGTAAATAAAAAATATATAGGCGAACAGCACATTCAAGTCTACCCAATATGAGCGCTTGTCGACAATTGATGTTTGGCGGGTTCGGGTAGCTCACCCACGCTGGCGGAGTGGTAGGAGAAGTCGGGCCGATCATAATACGTGTTGCCACGCCATACCTAAGTGGTGCGGGTCAAGTAGGTAAGCTTTTTGCGCGCCAAACTTCATGGCAAAAATATTCGGTTTTCAGAGGTTTTCGGTTTTCAGATGTTCGGATAAGGGATTGTCAAACTAAAGTAATTATAATCTTGTATTTTTATTATTATCAAATAAAGTAATGACCAATTATTAAACTTATGACTAATATTTATTCTATCTTAATTTCAATCGCTTTTCATAGCAATTTCTATTCTACTACGTCACGTTTTCTCATGAAATTCAAAATAAATTTAGATTAGACAATCTCGAAGAAATATTTATAATTCCGTACGCAATATATCGTGTGGGTCACAGCTTTAAATATAGAAGGTTTCGATGGAAAAATTGTCGTCTAATGATGTAAAAATTAAAGTAACACTGACATCTCATTTTAAGAGATATATTTCCCAAAATTAGACAAAAATATATTTAAATACTAGAGAGTAACTTTATTGCCATTGATTTCAACCACGGTCTCCAGACGACTTTGGAATCTTCTGAGCGGTCTCCCTGTTTAAGTTGGGGAATGCTGCCATAATCCTTGCTTTCAGTTCATCTTTGGTGTTACGAGGAGTTTTGTTCGTCTCTCTAATAATAAAGTGGCTGGAAGTCTGGGGAGATAGGTGGCTACATGTCACGGAAATTGTCTTACAGCCATGACTGGGTTCTCTTGCTTGTGTTGGATGGTGCAGAATGATGTGCTCTTCACAAAGGGTCTCCCAGCAACTACCTTCTTTACTCAGGGCAGCAGAACTTCGTTAAGGTTTATGCCTCCGTGTTGAGCCTGAGGCTTTCACCAAAAAAATCGGGAATGCATTTCTTACCAGTAAGATTAGGGTGAGTTTTCCGTAATCACCATTCGAATCATCCAGCTCTTTCCAAATACACTAAACTGTCCTCAGATTGACTCCCAGTGACTCTGAAATTTCTTAAACTATAAGAGGGAGGGGATAATCCTTTTCCTTTTGAATTCAAGGAATTGAAATCAGTCAATATCGGCCTCCCCGAAAAATTGCAGTTTATTCATATATCTCTTTAAATGAAAACTTTTAAAAACCCTTAAAAGTAGAATGCAGTGTATTTAAAATAAATATTAATTCAGGAAAATTATTTATTATGACTAATATTCCTTATTAAAATTTAAAGTGCTCCCCGAGTTTTAGTTATTCTACAAGTACGCCCTGCAGTAAAGAGGTTGAGACAGGCCTTAATATAGCAACGTCGTTTAAACGACTTCATTAACAAGTGTGTTATTTAATTATAAATTTATTGAGAGTTCACTAGTAGGTCGGTTAGGTTCTTGAGCCTTAAGCCAAATGATATGAGCTGATATCCTAGTTATGAATGGTACCGCGGTAGAACTATGTGTTTATAACTTCGTTGGAGTAAAAGAAACAAATAGAAACAAGATACGTCATTGTGTGTCGTTCTCAAAACAAAATGACATCTTATCACTGTACTTATATCGTTGTGTGTTTGTATGTTGTACAATAGTAGCCGAAACAAAGTGGAAAATTTATAAACGACGCATTTCGTCAGTGCGTATGCGCTCCTTCCCTTCCTCGGGTTAAAATAAAAGAAAGAGAAAACTGTATGTAAAGAAAATGCCTTGTGATCTCTGAGGATACGTAGTAATCATAAATCAAATTAAATCAACCTTATCAGTTGCAATATCCAGGCTTGATTGAGTGTATATCCGCCACTTTCTATCGGTGTTGTTGGATTGTAAATCAGTCTACCGAAACTAAACAGTGCTTATTTTTATCATACTGTAATTAACCAGGTCAAATACACATTTTTTTCTAAAAAAATAATAAAGAAAAGTAGGGGTACATATGATGCACAGCTGCAAAAAAAAATCTTTAAAAATTTGCCGTATCATAGGTCGATTTTAATTGCGAAATCACTAGCCACCTCAAACATACGACAATTTGACGCTAACATTCGGCGATTGTAACCCCACAAGAATGTCAAATACAATATGTATCTAACAATACTTACAAATATAAAATAAAAAAAGAATTATCATAAAATTAAATTAGAATAATATTATTCCATGTTTAAAAATATTTTTAAATACGAGTAGGAAACGCTGACCGTAATGAAATTGGAGAGGTACAATTTATAGGGTTTGATTAGCAAAAAAGGGGAGCGTATTATGCATAAGTCAAAGCATTTTCCTACACATTTTCTTATATATATATATATATATATATATATATATATATATATATATATATATATATATATATATTCGGATAAGTATTTTTTTAACTGTGCTTCGGAAGACAGGTATTTTTGCTTGATAATATATGAACAATTCTTTACATCTCCACATACGTTAACGATACATGAGTTACTATTCATTTGCCGACAAGATAAAGCGATATAAGACCATTGATCTCCTTTTTTGAACAAGATTCATTCCATTTTTACTCGTTTAATTTTACTCTGATTTTTGCATTTTGCTAATATATATATATATATATATATATATATATATATATATATATATATAAAGAACAGTAACTTATATAAACCGGTGTTCTTGTAATTTTTTTTTTTTATTTTTACAAAACAGTGCTCAATGTAAATATACAGAGAATAAATATTATAAATTAACTGATTTAAAATATGATTTTTCGCTACACAGTAATAACCATGTTTCAAAAATGGAAGCTAAAAACTTTAAATTTAATTATATAATTAAATTAAAAGTGTTAGTTCCGTTACATCTTCAAGCAAATATTAGAATTCAATAATCACTTGAAGATGAATTGGAATATTGCCATATTCACAACTTCTCGGCCGTTGTACGCTTCAACCTTCAATATCTGTCTATATCTCTGAGATGAGGTATTATGATTACTTGTATTATTTACAATATTCGGACTGTTATCCTCATCTTCATCGCCATATTCACAACATTTCTGCAATTGTACGCTCGGGCCTTCTTCAGGTGACTGGATTTCGAATCGGAACCTTTACTTCGTCCACCTGGGTAGATTGCTCTAGTTCTACGTGCCATACCTCTTCCGGATGTCTCAGTTATTTCCCTTTAACTCAACTCTCCAAGTTTTGGGTCACCACTGCTGTGGCCTGATACGGAACTCACAACTTTTTTTTGGGGTGGGGGTAGTCACTGGATCTAACCAACGTCATTATTCACTGGGCCATTTGTCCTTGAAGACTTGGTACTACAACAATCTACCACGATGAACGAAATAAAGGGTTCGCTTCGAAATTTAAATCACCTGAAGAAGTCCGGAGCGTACAACGGCCGAAACATTGTGAATATTGTAACGAAGATGAGGATAATAGTCCGAATAATGTAAATAATTCAAATGAACCTAAACATGTTGTGATATTAATTCTACACAGCTTCCTTCCTTCCCAATTCTGATATGTTACTGGGTTAGAATGTTCTTTAAGACATTTTATATTTATACATTCTTTTTATAGATACAAATATCTAAGTAAATGCTCTGTTTATAGTAAACAGTATTAAACACCATTTATCAGCCTGAATGTCCGAGAAATTTTCATAGTAAATACTCGTCCTCCAACAGGAATCGAACCTGTATCCTATACGCAACCGTCATATAGCCCGACGTGCCTTAAACGATTGGGCCACAGACGATCGTTCGGTTATCAAAGTGGATTTTACTGCTTTTAAACAACAATCTTCCATGAATCTCTTACGAACATTCATATCTTAAAATAATTGTGAACTTTTTCCATTTCATAATGTATAATATTCTTTATGTAATTCCAGATACACACAAAGAATATTGTAATGAATGGTCAAATTCCAAATGTCCTCCTCGATAGAGTCATCTGTTTTCTGAATTCGATCATTTTCCTCATTTCTCCTTAAGCAAGACGATAACACCACAAAGGTTCAAGGGGTTACTGGGAGGGAAATAGGACGAGAAAACTATATAGAGGATAAGAACTACGTTTGGGTAAATAACCTCTTAGAAGCTTGCATTTCTAGAAATTATTATAAGGTATAAGCGAGAAACAGTTAGAAGCCTGGTCTAAGGCTTTTACCCCATCTTGTAATTAAATATTAAGCACCTTGAAACTATTGCACAGCATTAAAACGGGGAAATGATTTCTAGTTTAAATGATAAAAACAGATTGTTACACTTGTAAGTAGAATGAAAGGCGGAATGAAATACCGTAGAGATGTAAATAGTATATCTGCATATTAATGCGCTGGGGGAAAGGCTACTTACATTCAATCCATCCAAAACCAAGCTCTTAACTTTCCATCCTCATCGGGCAGATTCACATTATAAGCTCATTTACATTCAAGGCACGTACTTCCATTGAACGTCTATTTGGATTCAAATTCACCCCGAGTCTCATTTGGGATTCGTGTATACGATACCTCGTAAAATATGTTGCAAATATGCTCGATTCAGAAAGTAATACATCTTGCCATGCTATAACTTTACAAGAGTCAGCTAAGTCTAAGAATGAAGTATGTGCTAATATATCAGGCATGGAGTACCCCAATCCTCACTTTCTCGTCTTAACAAAGTTCAAAAGCGTATACGAGACCTTAAAGGCAATGAATTTTTTTCAACCGCACAGTTGTTTTTTCAACAGATAAAGCGTCGTAATCCTGCCGATTCCGTATCGATATTTCTATGAGTAACAGACGAACTACATTACAGAGTTTCCTCTGCGATCCATCGCTAAAGATGTTATAAAAATGATCCGTTCTGCGTAACACTTCCGAATGTACTTCGTCCAGCCATGTATCTTTACAACAGACAGATCAAACCAAAATTGGAGTCTTGCTGCCCTATCGGGAGTCTGGGGTAAAGAAATCCGTCTTTCCAGACGTGGCAGGTTTCAACTGCTTATAAAGGGGTCCTGTGGGAGATGTCGCTTGGATATTGATACCGTATCGCAATTGCCATGACAAATGTTTAGACGAGCGAAAGATTTACTTTATTTCAATTTAAGCCCTTAAATCTAAAAGCCGCCACATCATATAAACAGGAAGTAAACTTATCACCTCACTTCGTATTCCATTGGTAAGAAGAATATCTACCCGAGTACCGCTACAGACGTTCGTAAAGTTCATATTGTCAGCACGTTCATAACACACTTAAGATTAGCGTCAACCGTTATCTATCTAGCTATATACCTACATATCCTAATAATATTCGCTTATCTCTAATCCAACAGTAAGCTTGTTTCACTTATGGGTTTTGTATGGAGTGAATATTCAGTAAAAAATGATTTTCTAAAGTAGGCTATATCGCATCAGTACGGGTTCATATTTAGGAAGTTTTACAAAGAATTTATCGAGTCTATTTTCTTGAACTTAAAAAGAATAAAGATGTCTTTCATTTATTCATACTCTCAAACTTTTCACACACACACACACACACACATATATATATATATATATATATATATATATATATATATATATATATATATATATATATATATGAAAAGCCTTTGCCTTGTTGACAGCCATCAAAGGGTGACCATATCCTGTCATGATTTAGCTAAAACCAATCTATATATTTGAACTCCCTGAGTGGCAAAAGATTTCTTTGTACTTCTGAAGAGATTTCGAGTCGTACTGTTGTCTTCTCAGCCTCGACAGGGGTTCTAGCGGCGCCATCTTGAAAGAGAAATTTTGCCACATTCGTCGTCCGATGACTTAAGCTGGCTCAGATTCTTCGACGAAGAGATCGGGTCAAGACAGATCTTGGCTAATCCCAAACACAGAAAAGATATTTATTGACCATCGACAAAAAATAAATAAATAAATATATATAAATATATATATATATATATATATATATATATATATATATATATATATATATATATATATATATATATATATATATATATATATATGCAGGAAAAAAATACATTCTTTCATCAAAACGAAATTCCATTACTTCACAAAATTAACATACGATGCCAGACGACGAAATAACAAGGAACGGGAAACAGTATATATTGTGTAACGCCAATTTTTCGAACTTTCTTCATAATCAGTATGACAAATTATAAAATCTACAGCTAAAAATCAAAAAAAAAAAAATCATATAGGATAACAAATAAGATTTTAAGTTTAACATTCTTTTTTATAGATACAAATATTTAAGTAAATGCTCTGTTTATAATAAACAGTATTAAATAACATTTTCCGGCCTGAATGACCGAGAGATTTTCATAGATAATACTCGTCCTCCGACAGGAATCGAACTTGTATCCTATACGGAACCATCATATAGCTTGGTGTGCTTTTACCGAATTCGCCACAGACCATCGAGAAGTTAGCAATGTCGAATTTACTGCTTTTAAACTTCAATCATCTATGAATCTCTCACGTACATTCATGTCTGCTCATGGTGTATGAAATGTATATATATATATATATATATATATATATATATATATATATATATATATATATATATATATATATATGTAAACATATATTAGAAATTATAACAGAAAATGAATGTCTGTCATAAGCTGTTCTAATGTTCGTTTGCTTGCTTTAATTTCAGGTGAAAATAAAAATAAAAATTGGCTAAGATTTGGATATTATTATTATTAATATAGTCCTAAACTTTCGGCTCACATAAGCCATCCTCAGGTTGGTTATTCAGACATGAAACAAAGATATCCACAGACGAAGATGATATTTTGTTATTTTGACATGGAACAGTTTTATGCGACAATAACGGTCGCGGAATAGTAGACGCAGTTCTTAAATTCAAGATGCGGTTCTATGACGTCATACCACGCGATCGAATTAAGTATTACAACAGAACCAATGTCTAGATACAATATAATGTGTTGTGACTAGTTTGAAATTTTATTGAGTCTCTCTCTCTCTCTCTCTCTTTTTATATATATATATATATATATATATATATATATATATATGAAACTATTTTTTATTTAATGTTGTCATATCTACGGAATAATTCTGGGAATTTAACTAATATATTAGGTTGATGCAAAAATAATGACGTAATAATGTCGTTTTTTGACGTATTTTTTAACGTCAAAAAACGACATTATTAAAATTGGTATGAGAATGACGACATTAGTTTCTGCCGACGCGTTACGTCTTCCGACGTTATCAAGGCAAAATTTAACCGAAATGTTTTTGTTTTCATAGTTACAATAAATCTAAAATTTAAAGAGAGAGAGAGAGAGAGAGAGTGACGTTTTCGTGTAAGCCTCTTTCTGGTTACTGTTATCTAACTTTATACTAAGGGTTTTCAGGTCGACACTATATTAGGTTGGTGCAAAAATAATGTCGTTTTCTCACATATGTTACTATGTGAGAAAACGACACTAACCTAATATATATATATATATATATATATATATATATATATATATATATATATATATGTATGTATGTATGTATGTGTATATCATTGAACACGACAGACAAGTTACTTTTATTTAGATTTTTTACCATTTCTCAAACGATCTAATATTTTTTTTCTTTTCGTATGATAAATTATAGAAAAACTGTCCGAATGTTCTTTTTATCCGAGCGCTTTCGTCTATACTTTTAACCATTTTCAAGGATTAAATATTTTAACCGAAATGTGTGTGTGGTTTCTTGTGCATATATGTGTGTACACATATATATCTATTGTGCCTATTTTCATTTATAAATGGCCGTGTCTTTTCGTGTGTGTATGTGTACATCTATATTAGTGTGTGTGTTTGTTCGTGCATCTAAGTTCCGCTCTGTTAGTTACAGCATAAACCAAAGTTTGACCGTGTGAGTTTTAAATAAAGAAAACTCTGCCTGAGCAGGTGTCTGCGACAGGGATTATCTAACTGCCCTAACTGACGAGTGTACGCGAAAAAATATAATAGCTGGCATTCAAATGTATATATACAGGGCGCGATGGCAAATTGTCGTTAATTTATTTTTTTTTTCCGTTATTCGCGTTGTTTGTTTTTTTTATTTTGTCGACTGCACCGTATAGCAGGGTCAGTTGAGCACCCTCAGTGAGAAAAATGTTCACCATGACGCAATGCACTCCGCCAGAAATTTGGAAACGGCATTTGCTGTACTGCTTGCCAGAGGATTCGTAAATAGCTGGATGAGTCTAATTATAATTAGTACAGCAGCCCGGAAATATAATTCTGATTGTTCTGACGAGAAAAAAAAATCCGGAATTTGTCTGTGAGTGCGTCAGAATCAATACGGAGGGCTACATCAAGTACCTTGAGGAGGTAGTGAAACCCTGGGTTAAGAGGGTGGCTGCTGGAAGAACCTATGTCTGGCAACCGGACTCTGCAACATGTCATTCAAAAAAAAGACTAACCGGCAATGGCTGTCAGACAATTTATGTGACCACATCGCACCTTACATCTGGCCACCTAACTCACCAGACTGCAACCCCTTGATTATTATGTATAGAACGCAGTTGAGCGGGAGACCAAAAAACCCTTTGTAACACCAAAGAATAACTGGAGGCGAAGATTATAACAGCTTTCACCAAATTAAACATGGAAACCGTCTAGAAGAGTTGCAGGAGATTCCGAAGTTGTTTACAGGCTGTGGTTGAAGCTAATGGCGATTTTATTGAATAAATTTACTCTTTATTATTTTAAGTTATTTTTTTTTTTTTGTACTTTTGGTAAATATATCTGTTAAAATGAGATACAGTGTAAGCCGGATATAAGAGACCCGGATTTAAGATAAACCCGGATATAAGAGAGATTTTCTCTGGTCCCAAATTAGAGCCATACTTACCTAAACAAAATAGACCAAACCCGGATATAAGATAAACCCGGATATAAGAGAGATTCTCTCTGGTCCCAAATTAGAGCCGTACTTACCTAAACAAAATAGACCACACCCGGATATAAGATACACCCGAATATAAGAGAAACTTGGATATAAGAGAAACCCGGATAAAAGAGCCTTCTTCTCCGGTCCCGACAACTCTCTTATATCCGGGTTTCACTGTATCTGTGTTATTTTCATTTTTGCGTCATTTACACGACAATTTATCAATCGCAACCGGTATGTCTATATATTTGTGTGTATGTATATTTAGAGAGGTTTGTCGCTCTTTTTTTGTAGATGTGTTTGTATTTTTACAATTGATGAGCTTGCTTTTGTCTTTATATGCGTGTTCGTAAGTTGACACTGTGCCTATGCGATCATACGTGCGTGCATAGATGTATTTGTATTTGATTCTATGTATGTCTATGGAGATTTGCATTTCCGGGCTTCTCTTTGAATTTATCAATGCAAGTAAACTCATTTAACAACTGAGTTGTCACATCGTTTTTCCTTGACTGCAATTGAATAAATCCTTTATCAATGCTGTCCCATTCATCTTGCATTCAATCTTTTCTACATTGACTAGATGCCAAATATACAAGAAGATGTGATATTTTTCAGCGTACAAATATTTACTACAAGCCTTGGTCCATTTTTCATGTGCGCTCCAACCAGGATCCATTTCCCAACAACTGTCAGAAATGTAATAATTCTAATATCCAGAAACTACACACTCTCTCTCTCTCTCTCTCTCTTTATATATATATATATATATATATATATATATATATATATATATATATATATATATATATAAAGTAAGCATACGTTTATCTTGCAAGCTAATAGCAGCGCATTATTTAGTCAAAATTCAGTTTAAACTCGAGTGACTACTCTGGGTAAGAGCGCACTATCTACGCCCAGTATACTCGATTTTTGCAACTAGAGCATTTCGCGGCTAGAAACCAAACGGATGGGGGTTAATTTTAATTAACTTGTAGAAGTATTTCAGATTGTCTATGTTCTAATCACTCCGATTTTCATCTAACATTACTTGTGAATAGACACCGAGTATTTGAAATTTTTTTTTAAATTCTCAGTCTAAGAATATCTGAGTCTAAGAATAGACTCAGAAATATCTTTTAAATTAATTATATACATGAAAAACTACACATTATTAAGTTTCTAAATAATAAATATCTATTAAACAATAGACATGAATTAACGGTTTTTTGCCTACATCATCAAAATTTGCATTGAAAAATTAGCATAAAAACAAACAATGAAATAATTTTTAAAATCCATAGTCCTAATAAATAGTTCAAATACCCTATAAAAAAAGATAACGGTTCATGAAGTCGTCAAAAAACAAATGTTACGGCAGTTTTTTATATACACAAAACCCTTTCAGAATAAAATAAAATAAATAAATAAATAAATCTCCATAGACACGTAAACCAGACTAGGCGAAATCATCTTCCTTTTTAAATTTAGACACCCCAACTTTACCCTGACTTGACATCTATGAATGTAACTGTATACTGATACAAATTATTAAAACTCTACACCCTTTTCTATTTAAATAAGCGCTCTAGAAATTTTGATTTCAATAATGAATATGCTATAAAAAAACACGTAAATTTCAGAAATAAGTTATTCCCTAAAAAATTTTCGGTTGAAGATGGAACAGAGCTTACTTTAATTCAATTTAATTCAAATAATTATATTGAAGTTTTCGGCTCTTGTTTTTAAAAACATGAGAACTCTTATGTAGCGTCTTGGAATCATATTTTTAAATAAATAATTATATATATATATATATATATATATATATATATATATATATATATTGTAGGAGGTACGGTTGAGTAATGGATAGCGGCGGCTTGGATTGAGGAATCGGAGAGCCGAGTTCGAAATCCAGTCGAATCCATTACATTCACTTACGTTGGGAAAGTTCTAAATCCTCTTCTTCTCCCACCAGCAATTGGTAAATAGCCTTGGATGGTAAGAGGTCTAGGAGAAGGACAACTCTATATTCAAAACCTGCAGAGGGTAGTTTGGGGACCCTGTGGCACGTAATGCACCAGGACTCTGTATTCGGCCCTTCAAAAAGTATGGATGATCCTGTATGAAACCTTCACCACTGTAATAAAATCTCATGTGCTGTTGTTGGGCTGTCGGCTTCAGAGGAACTGATCTGCTTGTCCCTCTTACGTGGAATTCGACCGGAGTGTCAATTATATAGGAAGAAAAATAGTTTTAAACTGTGCTATATTTATTGGATAAAGTGCTCAATATCAGAAATAGAGCTTATGTAAATATAAATATAAAAGTAAACATTGAAGTCAACACTCAGAGGCGACTGGATGTTTCATGCTCGAGGCATTCTTCAGGCCAGCTGACGACTGCGTCTAGCATGAAACAGCCTGCCGCCTCTGAGTGTTGAATTCAATGTTCACTTTTATATATATATATATATATATATATATATATATATATATATATATATATATATGTATGTATGTATGTGTGTGTATGTGTGTGTGTGCGCGCGCGTGTGTGTGTCACCATGGTCGATTATGTTAGGAAGGCAACTTCCTAATGTTTTCGGACTGGATCGAGGTCGGTCTCGCGCCACCTTTGCAAGTGCCTGACAAAACAAAAACATACCAGGAGTTGACCAAATCCACGTGAGTGAAATTGTATAGACGGGAATCTTGCGGGCCGTCGATCGAAGGTCATCGTTCCCCATGCTGGCCTTGTTCAAATTACAGATAACGCTAGATGACACGCTCACTCTAAAATCAGATCAGCATAGTTGCAGTATAAACCACAGGTGGTCACAGTGTGTGTCTGAGCGAGCGTATGCAATAGGGATTGGCTACCCGCGCTAGTAGACGAGTATCCTTGAATACTAGTGGCCAGTTCTTATATATATATATATATATATATATATATATATATGTTTTATATTGATTTTCCTACTGTAGCTCAGATGTTGCACAAACCCGAAAATATGGGGCACCCAGTGAGGATCGAACTCACTACTCAGTCGTAATTGTTCTAGCAAGACAAGCTTGCTAACCATTACACCACCTCTCGGTACCCAAATGATTTTCCAAGCGTAGCTTAGATGTGGCACAAGGCCGTAAGTAGGGGGCACACAGTTAGGATCGAACTCACTATTCAGTCGTAATTGTTTTAGCGAGACAAGCTTGCTAACCACTGCACCGCCTAGAGGCGCCATTATATATGTTGTATATAAGCAAGTTCATTACACTTTATTTTGTTATATATTTGGCAGTGTTATATATTTGACTTCTTACCACTTAACAGAGAACCTGATAAGTTCTCTGTCGATTCAAAATGAGTAATATTCCGTAGGCTACAGAGCTTTCTGAGAACTCTTGGCGCTTGGGTGCATATACATGTTTGTTTGGACATCATTACTAGAGTCGGTGATATGCATGCTGTAGGTTGTAGCTTTGTTGACGTCCATCATCATCATTATATTTCGAGCTCACTGTGGTTGGTCGGCATTGTCTGTGTAACGAATGCACGGCCGCAATTTTAGACGGATTTGCAAAAAAAATTTACATGGACATACTCCAAGTT
>OZ010601.1:21869271-21879271 GCA_963932145.1 Acanthosepion lycidas
ATTTCGGCTCTGGTAGTATTTGGATCGTTCATTGTCAAGCCATTGAGTCGACCTTTACACTTGTCATAAAGGATCCATTTCTCATCACAAGACACCATTCGATCGAAAAATGGGTCATTCAAATTTTGCATATGCATCATCGAACACATTTCAAATCGTCGAACTCTTTAACTAAGTGTATATGCACCAATGTATCGAGTTTTTTAACGTTACCAATTTTCCTGAGATAGTTCGATATTGTCGAAATGCTGACACCTACCATTTGAAACATGTCTCTGATACTTTGACGTGGGCTTTGTTCGACTAGTGCTTTCAGATGTTGATTATCAATTTCAAATGAATGTCTTCTACAGACTTGATCTTCAAAGCGTTTATTTCCATTACGGAACTTCAGACTTCAGCATTCGACTGTCAAATTCTAAGTAGATACTTCACCCCAAATCCTGTTAATGTTGGCAAAAGTTTCAGAGGCGTTATAACCAAGCGTGAACAAATGCAAAAAAAAAGTAAAGGCATCTCTTCTTTTTTTTTTTTTTCATGGTCAAGATGAGGAGTATTTAAATTAAATTCTGAAAGAGATTCATGTGAAATTTATCATGAGGAATGATATGCAACATCAAATACTACTTCTACATTAGGTGTGAGAAACTCGAAGGGAAGGGGACATCATCGATGCCATCACTGTGAGAAAGAAAATTCGGTAAGCTATCAGTCACTACCAACAATGTCGTGCTTTGATTAAAATGTTACAATAAATACAGGTACAATATTTGTATAAAAACAAAACATGGATTCTGATTACAGGTAAATGTAATGAAAACTGAAAAAAAAGTCAGCATTTTATTTGTAACGCTGTAACGCAATAATCATGTTACAGGTAGCCATGTTGCTTTCTAAAATTTTCCATTGGTGACATATGTCAGCACTTGAAAAACTTTCGGATTTTTGAATTTTGGATAAAGGGTACTCAACCTGTAATAAGTTGGTGCATGGTTAATTTCTTTGGTTTTAAGATGTCAACTATTATTATTATTATTATTATTATTATTATTATTATTATTATTATTATTATTATTATTATTTAATATCAAATTTGTCTGGGTTTTTTTGTTTGTTTGTTTTTTTTGTTTTTTTAGTCTCATGATGAATTAAGAGTTTTAAATGTTAGCTTCTTTGTTTGTTTGTTTTTTACAGTAGAGTTCACCGCGTACAAGGCCCTGGAGCCACTCGAGGTAGAAGTTTATATTAAGAGGTGGTTTATGAGGATAGTTGAGGAATATAACAGATAACCCTAGACTTGAGCATATATTAATATATTTATTGAGCAGAATTATAGGAATGTTATACTAATTTACCAACGCATGCATGGACGATCCCAGCTAAAAATAGGAGCAGGCACTGCCATTTGGAGAAGGAAGTTTCCAGCAATCAGCTCTGACAGTCAGACCGAACATTCTTGCTGTAACACTCTCGTTTGTATATGTTTGTATTACTGTTTCTGTTGATAAATTTGTTTAACTCAATTTATCTTTTGTGTCTTTATTTCTATCCTTACAAGGCCACAACAGAAATAAAGAAAGTGTTATGGTTATTTACCCACGCACGCATGGACCCTCCCAGCTATAAATAGAAGCCGGTACTGCCTTTTGGAAAGGGAAGTTTCCACTTTAGGTGTTGATAGGTCCAACTAACACGAGATATCTTTAGTTTGATTGTTTTGATATCTTAGTTTGTTTTGGGGTTCATCCCCTCCCCATTCACTATTCATTGTGTGTACATTTTTATCTATTGAATTTTATAATCAGTAAATTATTATGTCGTAGGGTGCGTTTTTTAGGTCCCCCTGAGAGTATGCGGTATTATTGTGTATGGAGAGTCGATTGGTGATGGAAGAGTTCTTGTGGTGAATGGGCAAATTATAACGAGTGAATTGGTCATGAATCTGATTAGCTAGGTGTAGGATAGTAAGTGACAGCCAGCCTCCACCCATTCCCCTTTTTTAGGCCATGTGCCAAAATTGTATATATAATACAATAAATATCGGAAAGTTTCCAGCAGTCAGCTCTGACAGTCGGACCGAACATTCTTGCTGTAACACTCTCGTTTGTATGTTTTTGTATTACTCTTTCTGTTAATATTTTTGTTTAACTCAGTTCCTCTTTCGTGTCTTTATTTCTGGCCCTAACAAGACCAAACAAGAAAGAAAGAAAGAAAGAAAGAAAGAAAGAAAGAAAGAAAGGAAGTGTTATGGCAATTTACTCACGCATGCATGGACTCTCCCAGCTATAAATAGGAGCAGGAACTGCCTTTTTGGAGAGGGAAGTTTCCAGCAGTCAGCTCTGACAGTCGGACAGAACATTCTTGCTGTAACACTCTCGTTTGTATATGTTTGTATTACTGTTTCTCTTAATATATTTATTTAACTCAATTTCTCTCTCGTGTCTTTATTTCTGGACCTAGCAAGGCCACAGCAAGTAATATATTAGAACACAAATGAAATGTTTATTGTAAAATAGGTCAGCTTTTTCCGGAAAGCTTGATAACATACATTCTAAAGGAGATTTATATAGAATTAACAAGGAGATATATATTTTTGTGCAACCATTATGAGGAAAAGTTAAAAATTATCCTGACTTTCACCATAACATAATTTTAGGTTTGTTACACTTGTCTTCTTATTTATGCTTATAGTTGGCACGATTGTGGTCACGTGATGAAAATTTGAGCTTGATCGCGCCAATTTTCATGTTGCTGTTACAGTGTAAACATGGTCGCTCAGCTATCTTGAGCATCAAGACAGAAACAGTCGAAGTGATCAAATTTCTCTGGTCGGAGTCTTTTAACACAATAAGGTGACAGTGGCCTATCACGTAGAAGTATGTATGAGCGGACCGTGAAGTTTAAAAGTGGCAGGAAAAGCCTGATAGACGGACAAGGAACGAAACGCCCGTCAGCGTTCATCACTGACGAGAAGCTTCAGCAAGCTCAAGAGATGATAAGAGTGAACCGGCGAGTTATCATCGATGAAGTAGCACGTTCTCTGTAGATTCGGATCGATGTCAAGGTTTATTCTAAAATCAGACATCATTCTCTCAACAACAAATAAGTTAAATTTTGAAGAAAATTGATATAAAATAGACAAAGTGAAAACTTTAATCGTTAGGAGGGAGTAACATATTTTTGTGCGACTATTAAATCTCAACTTTAAGACTAGACATTTTCAAACAGATATTCATTTTTTTAGGGTTGACGAAGGTGGAGAAAGCGGTTTTATACACACATGTCTATCGCTACATCTAGAAATCCTGTTTTCTTTCGAAAACGTTTGATCAAGCATCAATGAAAGCCAATGAGAATAATTTATTTTCATTTGGTGCAATTCACTTATGCCCGCCAGTTAGACACAATATTGTCTAATTATTCTCTATATCTATTCTTATGTGAATGTATGTGTGTAATTGATCGGATGTTGTTTGTGCATTTCCACAGTTTTCATCCGATTTCGATGAATTTCTTTGTTTGATAGATAATTCGTCAGTGCCGGTTTTGAGTCCAAATTGTTGGCGATATGGCTCTCCACTACTTCCTGTCGATTATAACTCTCAGCAAAGTTTTATTATTTACTATCTGTTCTTAGATATATATCTTTCATAAAATTTTTAATAAAAATAGTTTAAATTATTACATTATTATTATTGATTATTATATAGTTCCCTTTAGAGGGTCACCTCCATTCAAATTGTTAACCACCCCCATATTTGAGGATGTGCCTCAGTTGCCCCCAAATGTTTTTACAAATATTGATTTTCGGGTGAGCTGACTTTAAACTTAAACTGCTCTAACTGAACGACAAAACGACAAATATTCCTAGCAATTAAAGAACCGGTCAAAGAAGAGTTATACTGCTAGTATTATCTATGACAATCTAAAAAAGATATGATTTACCTTGCCAATCAGATCAAAGATTATTGTTTCAGTAGCACCCGCCTTTGAAGCCGGAGTGCAACGATTTTAGATTGTGCAGTCGAAAATGAATATCGCACGCCCTACTCTGACGTCCCGAACTCAGTTGAACTTTACAGACATAGAATCCCCCTACTGATGAGTAGTATTTGTTCAAATTATATTCTAAGGCCTAAAAATGCGTGAATAGTCAGCAGGGCTTGCGACAATGGAAAAGATAGATTTCCCTTCCCTGGTCTTTTGCGGGACGTGGTTTCAGGAGGATGTATGTGGGTCTATTCTCAATGTTCTACACTGCATCTCACTTCACACAAGGGCCGATTCGCAATGCTATGAAACGCTGTGAAATAAAGTGATTAGAAAGAGATTCGAAAGGAACTATTTCATCAATTCAATTTTTGATATAGCGTTCTGTTACCGACTGAGGAATTGCCAACAAAGTACAAGTTTCCAGAGACGACACGCAATGTAACAGAACATTATAACATAGGTGTTACTGTCCAACCCACATTTGTATAACTATACATCTCTTTCAGATAAATTATGTTTTTGCATCAAATTAGATTCGTTATAAAAAAAAAATACAGCATTTTTTTTATCTATATAATAAGCAGTATTTTTCTTTATACATATCGGGCATGAACAATGTAATCAGAGTTATTTAATTCGCCGCTAAAAATATATATATATAAGGCTGGATTTTAAAATGATTTATGATATATGAGATGTTCTCGTTAGCAAACGATAGAACAAGGGAGGTAACTTTCAAAAGTAATTATAGAGGATTTTTTTTTATTTCTTGTATTTATCATGGTTTTGTGTACGTAGACTATAAGAGTTCATAACAACTTCGTATCCTTTGTTTCTCTAAGTACTAAGTTGCTCCTGTACCAACACCCGTTGACCTTATACACATTAATATCCCACCCGTTACTCTGATTCATTCAGCAATTGACGGTTTAAATTATAACACAAGCGTCCTTATTTTTTTATTTTTTTTTACTATTATTAGGTTCTGTCTACCAAATTTATTCAATACCTATCATTTCGGGTAACCTTCAGCGAATTTCGAACTGAATTCTTTATCTAATCTACGGCAGGGCTTCTCAATCTATCTAATATGGAGCACCAGCAGATTTATAACTTTTCCTCCCGATAGGTGAAGATTTCTAATGGAGGTTAGTGTTCGAGATGGAGCTGTGCTTCTCTTAGTATATTTTTTTTTTTTTAGATCTGTACTATTTCGGGATAATTTTGAGACTATCGATACCAAACAAGAAATCATGATGTTTTCTTTATTTTCTTATTTTAAAATATTACATTCTGTTGGTTCCAGTCCTATGAAATGTCTGCTAAAATTCCAACCTCTTCTGATGTATAAACAAATCGTGCAGATACATGCTTGGATTTCTTTTTAGATAATAAAAGCGGGCAATTCTGGTTGTGCGCCACATCTTTCTTGCAGGAAGGTTAGAAACATTTGACTCAATCCGAGATGAAGAGATTAGATACGGCGAGTTCAGCTCCTTTATTTATTTACTTAGTTATTTACATGTAACACAAACTGTAATATTACTAGATTACAATCTGTCTATTGTTTCGCATTTCATTATGGAAATGTACTGCTGACTTTTGTTTGGGGTTTCATTATTTGGTATTGTTGGGACCCAAACAGGTGCTACAACCTCTGGCAAGAGTATACCTGGAAACAACAGCAATTAAGAAGAGCTTTGCACGTCCTACTATGTTTTCTCTCTATCGTTCTGTGCACATTGTTATAATTAAACCTACACGAGAAAGGAACCGTCGGCGTTTACAAAACTGTATTTTGATTTATATTCACCTGTATTTGTTGCTTGATTTCTTATTTTTAAATATTACTTCCTGTTGGTTCTAGTCCTCTGAAATGTCTGCTAAAATTCCCACCTCTTCTGATGTATAAACAAAAATCGTGAAGATACATGCTTGGATTTTTTTTTAGATAATAAAAGCGGGCAAGTCTGGCTGTGATCCACATCTTTCTTGCCTTAAAGTCAGAAGGCTAGAAGCATTTGACTTTATCCCGCTTGAATACTGTTTCTTATTTATTGTCTTATAATTGCTAGACGTCGATATTGTTTTGTGGTTGCATTCTTCATTCCTTGTCCTTTTTCTTTCTCTTCTTCTATTATATTATATTATTATATTCTATTATACTCATTCGTTTGTTTTTGTTTATTTTGTTTAGCGGCATATCAATCACTATATGTTATTTGATGCCGAAATCCAAATAACCCGCGCGAATTTCCAAATACAGATATGTTTTTTTTAGATTTATACTATGTAGATCATAAAATGAATTGTTGGCAATTTTACGATAACATTTTTTTTTTTTATATTTTTTAGTGTCGTATTAAGTGCAATTTTCTTTAAAAATCTATTGTTGGTCATTTTATTATATAAATGTACTGTTTAGGGATTCGTTATTTCCCATAGCTGGGTCGCTAATTGATGCTACTACCCAGTGTCAGGATGGACCTAATTCGGAGATTTTATTTATTCCAGAATCCAAGATACCATGGAACTTCACATACAGTGTAACACGGATATAAGAGAGTTGTCGGAACCGGATAAGAAATCTCTTATATCCGGGTTTCTCTTATATCCGGGTTTAGTCTATTTTGTTTAGGTAAGTAAGGCTCTAATTTGGGACCAGAGAAAATCGCTCTTATATCCGGGTTTCTTTTATATCCGGATCTCTTATATCCGGGTTACACTGTATAATCAAAAAGAAATTCTTGTAAATTCATGATTGCCAAATTTCCTAAGAAACATGGTATATAATAAAAGTAAAAAAGATAAATAGCAAGGTAGACTTGAAGCTCTAGCTTTGATTAACTAGAAAGATAAAGCAAGAAAACTGATTATTTTCCGAAGAATACATAGCAAAGCAGAAAGTATTGAAAGGAAGCTATAAGCACTTAAATGGTGAATAAAATATCAATATTTAAAACATTTTATTGTCATACAATGCTCTACTTATTATTGTAATGACAAATGATTTCCCCCGCCTCCGTTCTGATTCTTTACTGAAATTTTCTTCTATTTGGTTGGTGCAAATATAATGAGGTAATAATGTCGTTTTTTGACGTAACGTCAAAAAAGGACATTATTACATCATTATTTTTGCACCAACCTAATATTTTTATTTCCAGAAAATATAAAAACATTTAACAAAAAAGAAATCTATTGCTCGTAATTTTTTATAGTGTATGTTTATATTTTCATCTTTTGTCCTCAGTTTCGTTGTTCATTATTTGCCCAGAGGCTAGGACACTTAACAGGTGCTAACACCCTGAATTAAGGTAGAATTGTGAACAGCAGTAGTTTAGAGGTGATACCACGCTCATCAAAAGCAATATCCCGATCAAAGGGTTTGCTGACGGATTTAGTTTCTTGCTATAATCAGAACGATGGCAAAAACTGTCGATTTTATGAAAAGTTAAAGCTAAAGATTATTGCTCAAAAGGTTCTGTCTCTGAGTGTTAGAGACACGTTCTTAAATTCATATCCTGTACAGTTCAAAAATAGTCCGTAGCCTCTCAGAACAGAAAAAAAAAAACATAAGAAATGTATTCCTTCAGCAAATTTCCTACCGTAGAGAAGTAAATGCAGAAAGAAAAGCCGGAGTCGCGAACCGAAACCGTTTGGCTGTCAACACTGACAAATTACTGTCAACTTCTGCCTACAAGCTGTTCCCAAATATAGTGCACTTTATACCGCAGGATCTTGTCTGTACGGCGAGGTTGAGGCTGAATGCGGTCTAGGTAGCTCGCGACTTCCATATACCATCGCCCAGGCATGGGCCCTCGAGATATCACTTCATTTTCACCACTAAAGCACTATATTTCGACCAAACAGGAAGTTACCTTTATCTGGCAAGCGGAACAAAAAAGCAGTACAAATTCAGAATTGTGTACACTTCGATTACATACATTACTCAAAAGCATTTGCGACGAGCATAGAAAATGATTTTGGAAAATCTTAAATTTCACAACGTTTACGCCAATGTCATCTACGCCTTGATATCTTAACCAACGTTGTATTAAAAAGTAATTTGTTGATTGAAAACATTAGAAAATCCCTAAAATTATTGAAATGTTATATTAAAGATATGAGGTTGAAACTGACGCAATTTACGCTAATTTCAACTACTTTTTCAGTTATATTAAAAAGTAATTTGAAAACATTTGAATGGAACAAAATATCTTTCTTTCTCTTTCTTTCTGTCTTTCTTCCTTTCGTTCTTTCATCTTTCTTTCTTTCTTTCTTTCCTTTTTCTTCGATATATATTTTATATATTTTCGGATGTTTTCAAACACCAAATTACTTTTTAATACAACGTGAGTTCAGTTATTAAGAAGTAGATGAACTTGGCGTAAACGTCGTGAAATTCAACAAGATTTTCCAAAAGCATTTTCTATTCTTGTCGAAAATGCTTTTGAGTAATGTATGTGATCGAAGTGTACACAATTCTTAATTTGTAATGCTTTCTTTGATATCATGAAAGGTGTTTGTTCAGCTTGCGAGATGAAGAAAATTAATTAATCAATTTGTTTTCAATCGAAAAGAAATGATTTTAACAAGATTCGACAGCTTGCACAAAAAGATTTTTTTTTTTTTTAATGTAGTTGAAATTGACACCATTTATGATAATTAGTTATCGCATTTTACGCTGCTGTGGTCATGATTTATTTCCATTTCCCAAATACCGTTCATGTTGACATTCAGGGCAGAATAGTGCAATGACTTGCCAGTCCCTTTTTGCGCCGGGGATGTTGAGGTTACCTTGTCTATCATCGCAGAAGTTAAAACGGCAAGACCTACAAGGCAATTGTTTCCCTCCTCCAGGACCGTCGAAATTTTATAAGAGAACGTACAAAATTTTATTTGATTTGCTAGAAAAAATAGATCTATTTGGGAAGAATTCTTCGAAATAATATTTTTACTGTGGTGATTAATATTTTAACAGCTACATTTGTATAGTCTTATTGTGCTGTTCTATTTGGACGTCGATTTCACATAAATACCGCTGTTTTAGTTTCTATCCGGTATTTTTTTTATTTTTTAACACAGACGAAATTAAACGATACCTCCAAAACCAAATAGTACACACAAAAAAAGCAATTGGAAATTTTATACTTGCAGGATATACCTAAGACAAGAGCAAAGTGGCGAGTAGAAAAGATGGTAAAGAGACATTATTAAACGCCTACAAAAGATAGGAAGTTGCGGAGGGTCATCATCGCCAGAAAGGAAGAAATATCAGTGAAAAGAATTTATTGTTAAGTTTCTTTGTTTACAAACCCACCTGCCATCCCTACTTCGTCATCGGAAAGACATGTTTTCAATTGTCTTGAAAACACCGGCTTCGACGGAACCTCGAACAGGAAACTGTGGCACCGGTGCTATACGTAATTCTTTAGCGCTAAACATCAGACGACGAGACTACAATGTTTCTTATCCGGTTGCTTCTTCCACTTCCGCCGCTGCACGTCACGTGATGACGAGGCGGCCTCAGAACGACCACGCTGGATAGTGACCAACTATAGATAAACGATCGCGTAGGCGCTCGGGGGAAACACGACTCCAGCCTGTATTTGTAGTAAGGCGGTGATCTTGTGTAAAATCGAAAAAAAAAAAAAGAGTAAAAGAAAAGGTAAAGAGACTTCCTTTCTTATCCTCAAAGAAAGAAAGAAAGAAGGAAAAAAGAAAGAAAGAAAGAAAAAAGAAAGAAAGAAAGAAAGAAAAAAAAAGAAAGAACGAAAGAAAGAAAAAAGAAAGAACGAAAGACAGAAAGAAAGAAGGAAGACAAAAAGAAAGACAGAAAAAAAGAAAAAAGAAAAAGAAAGAAAGAAAAAAGAATGAGAATTCTATGTAGATAAATATATTTATTCTTTTCCATTCTTCTATAATATATAGTCTTGGAATTATAACGCAGTAAGGATGTCTAAAAGATAGCAATAATCCCAAGGAATATTTTGTTTTCGTTTATGTC